>JAKLTH010000042.1:4465000-5665000 GCA_025175895.1 Wurfbainia villosa
GGTGAGAAAAGGAAGGTAATAGAAAATTAGATAATTAAATGAAATTGTAACCGAACTCAAAGTCTTGATATATAGTTATTTTACCAGCATTCGACAATTAAACTAATTAAAATGGCTAGATAAATCATAGTTTAACTGGACACACATCGAGATTAGTCGGGTGAAATTAAAATGGAAGTATAAACAAATTCACATTCGTATCGGATTCATGTCGCGGAAAAATAAAGTAGGAGCATTATTACTAAGCTGTAAAGGACCCTAGTATCTCATCGTTGATCCTTCGGTGATGATAAAAAAAAATAAATTACAAAAGTTATACTCCTTGATCCATTGATAAAAACAATGAAAAACTTCTAAATTCGAATGAGAATTTTAAATCTCACATTGAAATTCGATTTCGATCTCAGAGTTTTACCTAAAACTCAATTTGATTATGCTATCATTCAAGTCATATACTAAACAGAATCGATTAAACTTCCCTAACCAACTAAACACAAGTTCAAGGGATAGAAAATCAACCAAACTTACCTGGCCATGTAAACACAAGTTCAACAGATAGCTTTAAATCATAACAGTAAGAAACAAAGAAAAATCATTCCGCCGTTATCACAAGAACACAGTAGAGGGTACAATCGGGACATTAGTCCCGAAAGCATGTTCAACACTCTGGAGGCATGAATTAAAGATAAAGATGACAATCATAGACGCAGACCAAATTAAGTCTGCACACCTTGTATACGAGGATGCATTTAGTTTAAATAATCATACATAAACTTAATTACGTGATTACAAGAGAATAAAACATAACCTTGGAATAAAATATAACCTTAGATAAAAATCTTATTTGGTTGGAGGTTTTAATATATAATTTAGTTTAACATTTTACTAAAACGGCAGCGCGATGACGACGACGACGATGACGGGCCGGCGAGCGCGCAGCGATGCAACAGCCTGGCGACAAGCGGCGGGCGGCGGCGGCGACGGCGGACGTGCAGCGGCGACGGCGGCGGCGGCGGCGGCATGAGGCGGCAGCGGCGGCAGCGGCGGCGGGTGATGCGGCGGCCAACGACGGCGCGGCGACAAGCGGCGGCGGCGGCGGCGACGACGGAGGGCGATGCGGCACGGCGGGCAGCGGCGGCGGCGGCGATAAGCGAAGGCGAGCGGCCAAGCGGCACGGCGGCAGTGGCCAAAGACGGGCGGTGACCGACGACGGATGACAAATCGATTGAGTTTTGACAAATTGACATTTAATATATTGCTTGGGATAATATTGAAAAAAAGTCTCCTTAACCCCGGGAATCAACAAAAACCTTGGTTCTCTAAGGTTTTTCGATTCCCCCTAAAAAGGTTTTTGTTCATAACTTGATAATGATCAATTACCAGGTAATTGTTTATAACCCAAACCAAATAAGATTTTTGTTGATAACTTAACAAAGATATCAATAAAAACCCCCAACCAAACGCACCCTAACAGTTTACATACATCTAATCCAATGGATATGTTTTTCTTAGTCTGGCACTAGCTAATTCTTAAGGTGGGGGAAGCATTGATAGATATCATTCTTGGGATGCTTTGCTTCGGCATGTTCTCTACATTTGACCTCTGAAGTAGTGCATATAAAAGTTTGCATGCATACCTTGCACTGAATTCACGACAGGAATCACAAATGAACATGACTAAGAAAAACATCAGTAGGTTTCTACATATAGATCGTGCAATGAGAGAATTTTCAAGAAAAATGCATAATGATGTAATTTAGTCACCAAAAAATAAGATTTGAAATGGCATATATCTTGACACAACATCCATTTGAGCTAAAAGCTAAAAGATTCTCAAAATGTTGCTATCTCGAGAGGCACGTGTTAGAAAAGGCACATGGATTTTTACGTCCACTATAAAAGAAGCAAGGAATTATCATTTGGTGAGAATAAGAGACTAAGTAGTCCTTGAATAACTATTCTTCAGCAACGATCAATTAAAGTAGAAGGCATGAGAAATTGAGAAAGATGGATAATAAAATTCTATTAATGTAACAAAAAGATATTTAATTAATTTGAGCACCAGTACTGGTATAGGCACATAAAGTTCAATCTCATAGTCGATCCAAAATAATTGGGACAGACATAATTTAGTGATGTGATGATGATGGTAAATTGCCAAACTGTTTTATAAATTTAACAGGAGAAAAGGTGTTGGTCATTGTTCATCCTTTCGTGCAATAGAATACTATTACAAACAAAGAAGATGACATTTTAAACAACCAATATAAAGTTTTTTAATCCAATATCCAAACAATTAATCGAAGGAGTGTCTTGGCACAACGGTAAAATTACTGCCTTCTGACCTAGAGGTCAGACTTCAAGTCCTAAAAATAGCCGCTTGCAAAACAGGATAAGATTGCGTACAATAGATCCTTCTCCGAGACTCCACATGGTAGGAGCTTTGTGCACCGGACTATCCTTTTATCCAAACAATTAATCATGACACAATGTACTTATAACACATTTCTAACCAAATATTGTATCTGACCCATTGGCAGCACAATACTTCCAGAAGCCATGAAATTGTCCTTTTGATTGCTAAGTATCCAATTTAGCAGTCATGATACAAAGAATAAAGCTTATTAGTGAAAAAATGGATAAGAGTGACGTTGAGGAATTTAGTTTATTGATTTAGGAATCCAGCAATTTCTCGAGTTCTCCACTTATCAGTTTGTATAAGCACTTCACAGTTCTCCCTTTCCTACCCTCCCATCTCTTCACCTATACTTTCTTCTCCAATGCACAAAAATTCACAGTGGAAGCCATAATATAGAAATTACCATGTGCAGTCAAAGAAGCCACTCCGTGTAAAATCAGCTACCACAAGCATACAGAATGATGCCTACTGCTAAACAGAATGATTTATAACTAACAGAAAAAGTTTGCATAATTGTTAAAATGAATAAACTTCAGCACTTGAAAGAGAAGATAAAAAAAGGCTGTTGGCTTGTAGTCCTATTTGAGTAGTTGCTCTCTACTGCTGCCTCAGTGATCAGACTTTATTTCATTTTCATTTTGGTCACTTTAAACCGGACCATGAGTTGTCTTCTTTTAAAAGGCTTATGATAATGTTGATAGATAATGTAGCCATTCTTTACCAATATGGCTTCCCGGTTTTTATGCTCTTTGTCAATCCACCAAATGCTGTTGGTGCTGGAAGGAACAAATTTGTTAAGACAACAGTGATTCAAAGTGAAGGCAGGAGATGGTGGTGCACACCGTATGCTTATTAAAGTGTATATGCAGATTCATATGTAATCACTGTTAAGATATTATTCACCAACAATAGATTGTATGTTTCAAATATAGTATAACTATCGTACAATTTTAATGCAGAAAACTAAATTCACCTACGAAGTATAGCAAACTGCAGAAAAGATCTAAGTTTTTTATAGTGATCAGCAGCAAAAATATATGTACAAAAGCCCAAAGCATCAAAATTTCATGTGCAGATTGCTACTTTCCCCTAAAAAGCATAAACATCACTGCATTGATCATAATCATCATAGCCCATGCTCGCATAAAATAAATTCCCTTCGACTAGATACCAAAACGCCTGACAGACTAATAATCTAAAGCAAAAATAAGAAGAAAAGAGCCAACCTGAATGCTCATAGCCTTTTTGTTCGATTCCAGTTGGCTCCCTGCGAAAAAAAAAACATGAGGGAAACCAAAACCGATCGATCGACGTAGGAGAAACAATATGAAACCTTACAAAGTCACCAGAAAGATAGCTTCTCTCCAAAAACAAATAGAAGTATGTGATTCGAAGATAAAAAGTGGGAAATACCCTTGGCCGGTTTGTTCTTCTCCACGTTCCTCTCCCGCGCCATCTTCGACTTCTGGCCATTGCCGCCACCCATCTCTCTCTGTTTTTTTTTTTCTGCGAGCGGATCGAAGTCGATCTACGGGAAGGAGAGATTGATCGGGCAAGGAGCGAAATAGAGCTAAAACAACGTGCCCAAGGAATGGAAGAGCGCGTAGCGGTAAGATGGGAGAAAGAAAGTGTCGAATCAACGGCTCAGATTGGGTTAGAATTAGGGGTGCATTCGATTAAACCGATTGAATAGATCGAAATCGGAAATTCTATTCAATTTATTCAAAAATTTAATATATTTTTTAAAACATTAATATTTTCAATTAATCTCTAATTTTAAATTAAAAAATTGATTTAATCAATAAAATCAAATGAGAAATTATCACTCCACTAATATAGCAGTAGATGATTAGTGTGTTGGTGCAATCGGTCCAGGTCACGATTGACCAGGACTCGAGTTTGACTCGAGTGATGTTTTGATGTTTCGACAAAAATATATGACAATGTAATTGTCATTTGGTAAAGTCCAAATCTTGAGTACTTGACATGGAAAGTCCAAGTGGGACACTTGGCATTGGGAAAAGTCCAAGCATGGGTCTTGGTAATGTAAAGTCCAACATGGGTTGGCAAGAAAAGTCCAAGCATGGTCTTGGCAATGTAAAGTCCAATATGGGTTGGCAAGGGAAGTCCAAGCATGGTCTTAGCATGAAAAGTCCAACATGGGTTGGCAAGGAAAGTCCAAGCATGGGTCTTGGCATGGAAAGTCCAAGCATGGTCTTGGCATGAAAAGTCCAACATGGGTTGACAAGGAAAGTCCAAGCATGGTCTTGGCATGGAAAGTCCAACATGGGTTGGCAAGGGAAAGTCCAAGCTTGAGTCTTGGCATTTGAGAAGTCCAAGGGTTTGATATTGGCGGCGTAAAGTCCAAGCTGGAGTCTTGACAGCATAAGTCCAATGGTTGGCGGCGTAAAGTCCAAGCGGAGTCTTGGCGGCGTAAGTCCAATGTGCCTTGGCGGTGTAGACACCGTTAGCATGACATAGCCGATGGAAGCACCTGAAGGCTAGCGCGATGGATGAACAAGTCATGGATGACTTGGAGGGATCCGAGAGGAGTGAGGCTGATGGAGGTGGCTAGAAGGCTTAGGTCTAGGCTAAGGGTGGTCTAGCAAGTATGAGGGAACCATACTTGGATTAAAACCTCATGTTTGAGGTGTGCCGGACCGGCCCGGTGTCATGTAGCGACCGGACCGAGTCAACTAGGGTTTATTGCGGGTTATAGCCCGATCGCCGAGGTGCAGTGGGCGATCGGTGATGGCTCAGCGATCGACTGATCGTGTGATCAGTTGACTGGTGCTCGAGAAATCGACCACATAATGGAGTCGAGACTCGACTGGTCGAGTGAGGACTCCATCAATCGACTGATGGTCACAATCAGTCGACTGATGAAGGTTCCGTTGGACTTATCCAGCGTGGATCTAGCCGTTGTCTCACGACAACAGTAGCATCAGTCAACTGATGGTCCCGATCAGTCGACTGATCGACTTTTTCCAGCACAGGTTGAAGCTATATATGCAGCTCGTGATGGAGGAAAAACCAAGGTTTCTTTGAGGCGATTTGGGGCGATTTGCCGTTGCAAATCAAGGTCTCCAAGTTGATATCAAGCAACCAAGTGATCAAGCATTCAAAGAGCATTTGTAAAGTGTTTTCTTTACTTGTATCGCTTTGTATTTCATTATATTGCTTGTATTCATCTTGTATTACTGTTGTATACATTGTACGAGGTTTCTCCACCTCCGGATTATTCCGAGAAGGAGTTATTACATAGTGGTGTGCTTGTGGCATCGCTAGGGCTCGTTTGAGCCCGATCCGTGGAGTGGGAACCGTGTGGTTCCGAACCACGTTATATCTTTGTGTTCGTGATTGTCGTATTTCGTTATTGCTTTTATTATCTATATTCCGCTGCACTAACGAAATTGTAGACACGAACGAGATCAAATTCCATCGTACTGGCAAAACGCTATTCACCCCCCCCTCTAGCCGTTCCGAAAGGTCCCCAACAAGTGGTATCAGAGCCCGGGGCTCTTCTATGGACTAACCGCCCGGAGCTAAAACAAAAGGCTAGAGGGTGAAGATGGAATTCCAAGACAAGCTTGGATAGGATATCAATACTCCACCTCCATATGATCCAGAAGATTTTCCGGCGTGGAGAGCAAGAATGGAAACATTCTTGATGATGAACATAGAGGATTGGTTCATCCTCATTGAAAGCCTTGAACCCCCTAGGGATAAGAAGGGAAATGTCCTAAAATTGAAAAAGTGGACCCAAGAGCAACGCCAAAAGCTCAAGACCGAAGTTAAGGTAACGAAACTTTTGGAAGATTTAATTCCTAATGATATTTTGTGCAAGCTAGGGGATTATATGTATGCCAAGGAGCTATGGAAGAAATTGGCAAGATTCCATGAAGAGAGTTCATCCTCAAGTGAAAGTGAGGAATCGGAAGTTGAGATGGAGTCAACTTCCGGATCGGAGAAAGAAGAGGTGGAAGAAGTGGAAGGAGCATCCACTTCTAGGATTGAGGAGGAAAGACCATCCTCTATACCGGAGCAACCTCAAGAAGAGCCTTCAACATCCGGTCAAGATAAAGAAGCTCAAAATCCAACTCCGGCACCCACCACCACAAATACCCTAGGTAACTCAAACACTCAAGGTTCAAATAAAATTTATATCATTTGTTTTGAGTGTAGGGAATCCGGACACTACAAGAGTAAGTGTCCAAAAAGGGTCAAGAAGGCTCAACCGGTTCCAAAGGTCAAGGAGACCGGTCCCCCAACTATCAAAAGCAAGGAGCAAGTCATTTGCTTCAAATGTCGTCAACCGGGACACTACCGGAATCAATGTCCTAAGGGGAAGAAAAAGACCCAAGAAGGAGCTATACATGTAGGGGGAGCCTCCAAGGCAAATCCTAAGGTATATTTCAATAATGCATCTTCTAAATTTAAAAGTCAAAAGCATGCTAGGAATTTTAATTCTCTTGCAATTTGTCATGAAAAGCATACTAATAGAAATAAATACTTTTGTTTAGGTGCTAAGAGTGTTCACTTAGGAAATAAGAAGAAATTTGGGACTAATGTCCCTAAAAATATATTACCTAAGGAAAGCATTAAGAAAATAGGAGAACATCTAGGCTTTAATGCTAAGAAATCTAGACATATGCCTAGAAATAAAAATATCTCAAGAGAAAATGAAAAATCAAAAATTGAGATATTAGAAAAGGAAAATCAAGCCTTGAGATCAAGGCTTGAAAAACTTGAAAAGACCCTTAAGATTATGCAAAATCAAATGCAAGGGTCAATTAGTCAAACTTCTATGTCCAAAAGTCAAAGTCAACACCTAGGACCTAAGAGTCAAAAGTCAACCAAGGGCAAGCAAGGTTTGGGTCACAAACCTAAGCCTAAGGTGGCTTACCATAGTGTTCCATTTGATTATGGAACACAAACTAGGTCTAGGAAGACTAAGGTCAATAGGGAAGTCATCCCTAGAGTTGACCAAGGGTTGTGCCTAGTGGCTAAGGTTTCTAGGAAACCTAGGGTGACCACTAAGAAGGTTGCAAGGGGAGTTACCCCTAGAGTCAACCTAGGTAAGACCCAAATGACCAAGGCTAATAAGCCTAGGAGGGTCATTAGGAAGGTATCTAGGGAGGTTATCCCTAAGGAATACCTAATTAACCCTAGGAGCTCAAATCGGTTTTGGGTTCCTAAGAGCGTGATTGATTCACGCTAGATGGGTTAGGGTGTGACAACCTTAAATGGATGGGTAGCTAACTCAACCATGGCAAAGGTGACACTTTAGGTTATTTTCAAGGTTATGGATACCTTGAAAATAGATTTGAATTATCATCCTAAAAGATTTTAGGGTGTGCCAATATTATTTGTGAAGTTTGATAAAATGATCAAATTGACACAATTAGGGTTTAAAGTGTTAGTGTGTCATTTTGGGTTGTTGGCACATTTGGGAAAATTTAGGTTAATATGGCAAAATATACTTAATTATATCAAATGACAATTAATATTAAAATTTAGGTATTACCATACCTATATATATTTTATTTGCCATGCCTTGTTTGTCATATGTCATGACATGACATCATGTTTATGTTCTATCATTTATATGTCATGAGTATGCTTAGGGATTAAGGACCAATGTCATGTGTTTTTAGATTTTATCATATGCCATGACATCATGATCATTAGTCATGCTTAATTATTGCTATTATTCTGTCATGATCATACATTCATGTATTAATTTGATTAAAATTGAGTTAAGGACTTTGGCATGACTTGGAGTCCCATTTATAAGGGAATCAAGTAAAGTTGCCTTAGAAAAATGCATGAAACCCTAGTTTAGGGAGAACAAAACCCACATCTCACATCCAATTGACATGTATATGTGTTTATACACCCTAGATACATGTGAGATGCTAGGATATGAGTTGAGTTCAAGGTGCATAGTTTTTGCATCTAGATGAACTAAAACTCATCTAATTTCAATTGTGGATCATTGGGAAAGCTTGTGTATAAGTCATGTACATTGAGCCCAAGAAATATGATCCAAAATAAAGTTTTGAAAACATTTTAAAATCATTTTGAAAAACCTTGGTGAAGTCTATCTTTTGATAGCAATCACCATTGATGAGATTGATACAAAGTGAGCTTAAACTTTAAAGTTTTTAGTCACTTTTGGATTTTGTATCAATTTCTCTATTTTATGGGTAAAATATTTTTCAAACATTTTTCACCCATTGTATTGGTCATAGGTATTATACGTATCAAATTTCGTGATTTTTCGATATACGTATAATTATTTATGATTTTCAAATTGATTCGATAAGCGAAATTCGAAATTTGATTTATCGATCAGCGAGTGGCGGTGGCGATGATAGTGTCGATCGGTAGTAGGTGAGTCGACTGCCAAGGCTGATTTCGGGAAAACTAGGTTTGGTTAGCCCGTGTTCAGCCATGGTAAAGGTCCCTAACCACTCTTAACCCTAAGATATGCTTTAGGAAGCGTTATAAAGGGTAAAAATTCATTCGATATGGATTAGGAGAGTTGTTTAGGGTTTGTATCAATGTTAAGGTGTTGAAAAGTTCAATGTTGAATTTCTAACCTTAATTTTGATGGTTTAGAGTTCCTATTGGCTTAGGGATTTCCCAAGGACATTGTTGGTGCAATGGTCAAGGGGGAGCAAGCCTTTAGGGGGAGATATCCATCTTGGGATGATGGATGTGTTTTTCTCCTTGAAGGGGAGAATGTTATCAATTTAGGAAATTGATGGATTTTTTAGAAACCCAATTTGGAAATTGGGAGAGTGTTTAGGATTGCCTCTCTTAAGTGATATTGGACTTATCACTAGGAAGATGGTAGGCATCCTAAGTATCTTTGGACCAAGGGGAAGATTGTAAGATCTCATTGGAACATGAGACATTGACCCTCTTGGGGAGAAAACCTTTTTGATGTTAGTCAAAAAAGGGGAGAATGTTTGGGGGAGAACATTTGG
Source organism: Wurfbainia villosa (assembly GCA_025175895.1). Lineage (NCBI taxonomy): Eukaryota > Viridiplantae > Streptophyta > Magnoliopsida > Zingiberales > Zingiberaceae > Wurfbainia > Wurfbainia villosa. The sequence goes on from JAKLTH010000042.1 coordinate 4,474,415, forward strand.
AGAGTATTTACCAATTTGGGATAATTGGTAAGGGATTTGAGTTAGTGTCTAACTCAATGATTTGTTTGGTTTTTGTCAAACATCAAAAAGGGGAGATTGTTGGTGCAATCGGCCTAGGTCACGATTGACCAGGACTCGAGTTTGACTCGAGTGATGTTTTGATGTTTCGACAAAAACATATGACAATGTAATTGTCATTTGGTAAAGTCCAAGTCTTGAGTACTTGGCATGGAAAGTCCAAGTGGGACACTTGGCATTGGGAAAAGTCCAAGCATGGGTCTTGGTAATGTAAAGTCCAACATGGGTTGGCAAGAAAAGTTCAAGCATGGTCTTGGCAATGTAAAGTCCAACATGGGTTGGCAAGAAAAGTTCAAGCATGGTCTTGGCAATGTAAAGTCCAACATGGGTTGGCAAGGGAAGTTCAAGCATGGTCTTGGCATGAAAAATCCAACATGGGTTTGCAAGGAAAGTCCAAGCATGGGTCTTGGCATGGAAAGTCCAAGCATGGTCTTGGCATGAAAAGTCCAACATGGGTTGGCAAGAAAAGTCCAAGCATGGTCTTGGCATGGAAAGTCCAACATGGGTTGGCAAGGGAAAGTCCAAGCTTGAGTCTTGGCATTTGAGAAGTCCAAGGGTTTGATATTGGCGGCGTAAAGTCAAAGCTGGAGTCTTGGCAGCATAAGTCCAATGGTTGGCGGCGTAAAGTCCAAGCGGAGTCTTGGCGGCGTAAGTTCAATGTGCCTTGGCGGTGTAGACACCGTTAGCATGACATAGCCGATGGAAGCACCTGAAGGCTAGCGCGATGGATGAACAAGTCATGGATGACTTGGAGGGATCCGAGAGGCGTGAGGCTGATGGAGGTGGCTAGAAGGCTTAGGTCTAGGCTAAGGGTGGTCTAGCAAGTATGGGGGAATCATACTTGGGTTAAAACCTCATGTTTGAGGTGTGTCGGTCGGACCCGGTGCCATGTGGCGGTCGGACCGGAGTCAACTAGGGTTTGGACCGTGGGTTATGGCCTAGCGATCATGCGAGGTGGGCGGTCGGTGATGGCTCAGCGATCGGTGATCGTGTGATCGATCGGCGGTGCTCGAAATCGGCCACGTAGAATGGAGTCGAGACTCGGTGGTCAGTGAGGACTCCATCGATCGGATGGTCACAATCGGTCGGTGATGAAGGTTCCGTTGGACTTATCCAGCGTGGATCTAGCCGTTGTCTCATGACAACAGTGGCATCAGTCGACTGATGGTCCCGATCAGTCGACTGATCAACTTTTTCCAGCACAGGTTGAAGCTATATATGCAGCTCGTGATGGAGGAAAAACCAAGGTTTCTTTGAGGCGATTTGGGACGATTTGCCGTTGCAAATCAAGGTCTCCAAGTTGATATCAAGCAACCAAGTAATCAAGCATTCAAAGAGCATTTGTAAAGTGTTTTCTTTACTTGTATTGCTTTGTATTTCATTATATTGCTTGTATTCATCTTGTATTACTGTTGTATACATTGTACGAGGTTTCTCCACCTCCGGATTGTTCCGAGAAGGAGTTATTACATAGTGGTGTGCTTGTGGCATCACTAGGGCTCGTTTGAGCCCGATCCGTGGAGTATGAACCGTGTGGTTCCGAACCACGTTATATCTTTGTGTTCGTGATTGTCGTATTTCGTTATTGCTTTTATTATCTATATTCCGCTGCGCTAACGAAATTGTAGATACGAACGAGATCAAATTCTATCGTACGGGCAAAACGCTATTCACCCCCCTCTAGCCGTTCCGAAAGGTCCCCAACATAGTGCAGTATTAATTTATAAAATTATGATTTTATATATTAATTAATTGTTATTATTGTATCAGTTTATTTTTATGAGGTTTAAATCTGACGGAAATAATATTCTACGACTAATAACTCATTTATTTTCAAATCAATCTATTTACTATCTACTATTTGATTTACTACTCCTTTATATTGGAATGAGTCAAAAGTCAAATGTTTTGCAATTCCTCATGGGGATAAAAAAATATAATTTTGAATCAGAGCTTTCGATTGAATAATATCTCTCGGTATATTGCAGTACAAATTGATTAATTTTAAAAAATTATTTTTTTTTAATTTTGATTGAATTAATTGATTTTTTATAATTATAATGCAAAGGCACGGATAAAAGGACTCCAATTTATTTATTCAGAGAGTCTGAATCAATTTACGAATACGATTATAAGCATTGAGCCAACATAGACATTTTAATAATTATGAAATCACCTCCCTACGAGAGAGAATGTGCATCCCCTTACGAAAAAGGTTGGATGATTAGTATGATAACAAGATGCGGATCGATCTCTAAGAATTATAAAAAAAATTTGCTTTCATTATGTTATTATTCAATTAGACAAAAAAAAATTCGTGATTTATTTATTTTTATGATAATTATAAAAAAAAATATTTACGATGATAAACGTATCACATTTATATAAGATTCATATAAAAATATTCAAATATTTCATATCAACTTATTTAAATCTATAATATACAGATTAAATTTAATTTAATCGTTTTAGTGACCGTCCAAAACAGAGTTTTATATTTTGATTCCATATTTAATTGATCGTGAATCGTGATATTTTGGTTCTTTTGACATGTTTTCTTTCCTTGGATGGTTTGAAAGTTAAAACTACCGAAACATTGCCATGGCCACGCAACAGAGATAATAAAAATATAACCACTAAATAATAAAAAATATTATAAATGTTTGGTCAGTTAACCTCACAAGATATTCATTCGATAATATATTTAATGATATTTATCATAGAAAAATGAATATTTAATAAATTATTTTGCAATTAGACCTCAATATTCTTGTATCAAAAATGATATTTATTATGTCTGTAAATAATATCATAAATATTTGAGAATTAAATTTAATATTTTATTATTACATTATAGTTCACCGTTGTACCCAAAGATTCACGGGATCCAAGAAGTTAAGGTAGCATTTGATTGGGATTTTTTTTTTTATTTTTTATTTTTAGTTTTTGAGAAAATGAGAAAATAATGTTTGATTGATATTTTTCAACTTTATTTTTCAAAAAATAAAAAAGATATCTTCTAAAAATCTGAAAAATAAGAAAAAATCATTTTTTTTCTTTTCCAGAAAAAAAAAAACACGCGATGCTTATCAAACAGTCTCTAAAGATTTTACTGACAAATAATCGAATTATTATTTTTTAAATAATCGAACATTTCCAAGTACCATCACATCACTGATACGTATGTCCGTATGTGTATATCCTCCCATCCTATACGCTTCCAAATACGCCTGGACCGCAAAAACGAAAAATCTCCCAACACCGGAGGCTTTTACCTAAATTGTTTACCTGTCCGTTAACCCGTGCTAGGCGAGATCAAGCTTGGGGTCCACTCCGTCCGTCAATCACTCTTCGATTAACTTGGAGGGTATGGATTTGGGTAATACGTTCGCCATCATTCAGATATTCCATGAGTGCCATGCGGATCAGGTGTTGCCGTTGCCGTACTATCAGAGTTAACAATGGGGACGTGGGTAATTTACATGAAATGGTATGGGAGACGAACGGTGTAGATCATGCTGTTAAAATGGAGGCGCTGTGGTTTACTGAACATTCGATCTCACGTAGCGGAGCTTAGTCGGATATGGCGATATGCGTTGGCAATTGCTCTTGCCAAAACCAGAGATTCGTGGCAGGGGGATCGATAAGGGAAAGGGAAGGCACGTGTAGTTCTTGGGTGGGCGACGGGGCATGCCGACCAACGTCGCCGTCCTCTCTAGGAAACTGCTCTTCCCGCGGCTCCGTCCTCCTCCCTCGCTTCCCCTCCCACCGCCTCTACCGTCGCTCGCTTTCCGGGGGACGTTCCTTCAGCTTCGATCTAGGCCTCGCCCACTTGTCCTCGTCGCCGCCTCCTCAGGTTCATCCTTCGATGAGATCGAATCCCACAGCAGCTCCTCCAAGGTTGGATTTTTGTGCCTTTTTGTTTTCCCTTTCGCTTTGGGATTATCGGATGCCTTTTGCTGGGTGAGCCTTGCCGAATTAAATTGAAGAATGAGTTGTCACGAATTTCAGTCGTCGTTAGATTGTTTTTCTAGCTCGTTTGGAATTATATAGCCAGAACTACCTGTTGAATATTATTACATATAGGTCTTGATGAGTTTCGGGATCTTGTTGAGATAATAGAAACGAAGATGGTTGTCCGGCGACAAAAATTTAATTGGTAATGGTAACGAATTCATTCTGAAACTAGTTCCTCGTGGATGAAGTATTAAGATATCCACTTTTTGTCAGGAAAATTATCTGAAAACAATTGATTTTTTTATGTTTATGTGCTACTAATGGAGGTATTACAAAGTAAAGAAACTTAAGGAGGTAGGTTCAGTGCTAGTATAATGACGGAGAACTTTGATCATCGAGTCTGAGTCGTTAAAAATGTAAATTTCAAAGATAGCTAACATATCTCGGACTATAAAATGGGCGTTCCTGAGTTGTTTCCTCGTTTTGCTATTGTTATAATCTAACAGGTCAGTAAACTCGTTCATACCATACCAATTAAGTATACTTTTGTGTTCTTACGAATTGTATCTTTTTTCGAGGGGAATTTTCTTAAGTTCATTAACTTTGCATTTCAGAAATCCATTATCTTAAATTTGGTTCAAGAGATAGAGCCTTTGGATGTGAGCCTCATTCAAAAGGATGTTCCAGCCAATACAGTGGATGCAATGAAGAGGACTATTTCAGGCATGCTCGGCTTACTTCCATCTCATCAATTTCAAGTCCATATAGAAGCCTTATGGGAACCACTCTTCAAGTTACTCATTTCTTCGACGAAGACAGGGTACACTAATGATGCAAGCCTACCTTGTTGTAATTTCAAAATTTTTTGGCATACACTAATTGAAAAGCTTGCTCTTTTCATTGTTTAAATGCTAACTATCCGAACTCTGTATTTTCAATTCATTTCCTTGGTGGAACCGACAAAAAAGAAAAAGTTGGATTCGTGAGCTATTTGTAACGATAGACACATTTCTGTATTCAACCATGGGAAACTTGCTTTCTTACTGTTGACAAATTTGTATCCAAATTTACTCTTTGTGAAACTGTTGCTGTAGTAGGAATCACCTTTTAATCTCTCACCATTCTTTTAGTTCACCATGTATTCTGAACATAATTTTGTTTAGATTGCAGAAGACTTATTGCTGTTTGCCATTAAAAGTTTCATTATCAAAATATGATTTTCTCCACAAAATCAGAAATCTCATAATTTACAAAAGATGGCGTCTGAACAATTTTGCTTAGGTTCTGCTCGCTTAATTTAGTATTTATGTTGTGCATTTCCATTTTTAATCATTACCTTGTACATTACTTCAGTCTTTTATTTATGTTGCAGGTACACTTTGCGCAGTGCTGAATATAGGTTATACCTTGAAAGAAATCTAGATATCATTGAAGACAACACTGAAAAAGAAAAAGCAGAAATTTTGGATGAAAATAACTCAGAGATCTTGTTTGGTAAGCCTTCAAGAGTATCTGATTCTCCTGGAAGAATCAATGCTCATCACAATCTTGAAAAGAAAGATCAAGCATTACCTGCAGATATCAGTATCAACAATCTTGGGGAGTTGACAACTGAAGTTCAAGAATACATTTCGTACATGCAATCTCTTATAAATCTTGCAGAAAAGGTAAGAAGACCACTTATTTCTTGGAAAAGCATTGTGGAATTTGTCATGGAGAAAAATAAAACTACTTAGTGGGGGGTTAAGCATCACAGATCTCTTCTTGAATATATCTTTGTTTCAGAGTTCATAATGAATTCAATCTATACTAACTGCCATACATTGCAACTTTTGACTTTATTGTCTAGGGCCCTATGCTACATCACATTCACATGTGCATTCATTTTAAGTTTTTGTGAACCAATGACCCATTAATCTCCAAGATTATGGTTTTCAGTGTGCTTTTGTATTTACAGGAGCTGCATGATATCAAGAGGAGAAATTCTGCCTTGCAGATGCAACAGTTTGTTGGAGAGGAAAAGAATGATTTGTTGGATTATCTAAGATCATTACAACCTGAGAAGGTTAGTGAGTTTTTTATGTATATTCGTAACATTTACAAGAGTGTATAATTAGCTCATCTTGTTAATTTCTATTAACTATCAGAATTTGGATTCTATATAATTGGGTGGTAATGCCTCATTATTGGTATAATAAAACCATCTTGTTTGACTGTAGCCTTGACCACAAGCTTACATTAGTCAATATTTTCAGCTACATATTCAATATTCATCTACAACATCTTTTACAAAATCATGTAAGGAATTCCCTCAGTAGATCCTGCTAATGGAATGTTGGGATAAAAATGAAATTTGTCACGTATGCTAATTTATTACCAAATAAAATGTGTTACCAGAACATTTTATAGAGTTACTTCAATAGAGAGAACTCACAAAAAATTACTCTCTGCAAATATCCTCTTAAACATTATGATCATATAGCTGTTTCACGTTTCTTCTTGGAAGTTCTTATTTTGGATATCTGATATGGGACTTTTACTATAACTCAACCGTACCTAATGGGCTTCCCAGTTCAAGTAGTCCTGCCACCAGCTGTATCTCTCATAACTAAGATGATGTTGTATCTACAAAATCAGCATACTGTACACCAGAATAATTGTGTTCATGCACATATATAATAGAAGCAAGGGAGTACAGGTTATCTGATACGAAGTCCTAAATAATGAAGGATTTTGCCTATGGAGGTACAAACAATTTCTTGTGTAACTAAATGCCTCTCTGTTCAAACTTTGTCTAGTTTCTTTGACTTCTTCAATATCCTGATTAACAAGATTATCCTTTTGAAACTCTTCTAAGGTTCTTCCTTTTGTGCATTCACATTGGAGCTTGCCTATGAGATCCATTGATTTTGAAATGTCCATGAACTCTTTTAGAGAAGTACTTCATGTGTTGAAACAAGTTAATCTTCCTGTTCTCCCAAGAGTACTTGTGCATGTTTCAAGCAAATTATAATATAGTTTTCCTATTGCCTTTTAGCCTTCATGGATGTGGCGCAGTGGTAAAACATTTAGAGGAACAAATAAGGGACGAACATTCTAGAGGTCAGCTCCTAAATGTGCATTAGTTGTGATATGGAATTACCTGGTAGGCAAACCGGTTGGGAAGGAAGTCTACCTCCAGAATTAGTCTGGCAAAACCCGGACATGTGGATTTTTAAAATAATAATAATATAGTTTCCCTTGCTAATTTTTCTACCAAGATTGAGAACACTTCTTATATCATGAACTTTGGTTTGTTTACTGCATATTGCCTACAAAAACATAGTGAAATATTTTTACTTGAATTATCTATAAGCTTGATAAAATTGAAAGTACATTTGGAAAAGATGATGAAAGATACTTGTAGCTTATTTCTGTTTTAGTATTTCCTACTTTTTTCCCCCTGTTGTTAGGTATGTTTTGGAGAATATATTTCACAAATTTTAAGATGATTGCAGCCCGAGTGACCTTTGTTCAGATAATGAGAACAACTGTATCTCCATGATGACTGATGCTTTCGACCCTCTCCAGAGTTCACATTTGTGGGACTCTGTTTGCTCATTGAATTTTCTTTTCTTGTTTCTATAACAAGGAACAATTGATGATCCAGGTTGCCGAACTTTCAGAGCCAACTTATCCTGGTGTAGAAGAAGCAATCCACTCAGTTGTGCATGGCCTCCTTGCAACTCTTTCTCCAAAGATGCATTCCAAACCCCCTCATCCCGCTGACAATCCAACAAGTGGAACCTCAGGCGTTGGTAATGATGACCATGAGGAACTTGTTGAGAATACTTCCACACAATTTCAGCCCATTATATCCATCCCCCGGGATTATCTTGCGCGCCTTCTGTTCTGGTACTACAAATTGTTATTTCATTGAAGCAATAGGCTAGTGAACTGTGACCTTTGTTTCAATTTAGTTAAATTAAATTTCTACAGCTAAATTGTTTTTATGTTTTTGGTTCTTTTGAAGGGGTGTGTATAAAAAAAAACCCTTTTCATTTCATTTACAATGAAGATGATTATTCTTTTAAACATAGTGTTAAAATTTAGAGAATTTAGATTAAACTAGAAGTATAATTTCCTGAACTTAAGTTAAATCAAAACGTTCTGAATCTAAATCTTTGAATTGAGATGAAGGTCAAAGTTTGACCTCTATACTAAAACTCTCCCTACTAATATCTTTAAGCCGTTGTTTTCTTGTGGCATTCTCAGGTGCATGCTATTGGGTCACCACATCAGAGGCCTCGAATACCGTCTTGAGCTGATGGAACTTCTGACAGTCTCGACCGAGACGCAGACTATACCATATGAAGGCGGTTCAATTGCTTAACCACGCTTCTTTGGTTCAGTAGTGAAAATCATATGATGAAGTTTTTCAGCCCCTTGCACAGACGAGACAAACCACACTTGTTAACCATGCGCAAGTTCACATCAATCATTTGGAAGTTGAAGATGGTCTTTAGATTTGCCGATTGTAGATACAGATGACAGAAGATTTGAGAAATCAGAAACATGTATTTTTCAAACGTTTACCTTTGTAAATTACCATTCTCAACCAGTTAAGTTACATCTGTTCATTTCATTTTGGTATTGGGACCCAGAATGGATTCTTATTGGAAGACTACAGTAATAATGTTCGAAGTCAGATCCATACATCATCATTCTTTCTCTTTACAAGTCTTGATCGGTTGTTTTCGGATCTGTGATCGGTTTTACTAGATTTTTTAAGCCATGCTCTTAAACATTGGCCTCAAGCCTAGAGGGTGGATGTCATAGTTTGCATGGTCAGTTGTAGAGTATTAGTAACTATGACTCGTTCTAACCGTTTTAAATGCAATGGTAACCGAATAAATTACTTGTTACTGTATGAATATCATGTTTTGTTTGTTGTTTGAAATAGAATATATAACTATTCTTCTCTTCTGAAATGAAATGGTAATGAAATCTTCTAGAAAATAGAATATGTATTTGATGCAGAGATGAATAAGACGGTCCACGTGACGTCGTTTCAACTCTGAATTTTTGTCAATTACTTGCTTGCACAGGATCCATTAATGATAAAGGGAAGACCCTATCTCTTATTCTCAGTTGGAACACTATTCTTTAGAAGAACTTTCGATTACAGTAATAAAAAGAAGTAAGTTTAGTTTAGATATCTAAAATTCTTAACGATGTTAATGTATATTAACATTGGATTTCTTAAATTTACTAAAAATTGATCAACAAATTCTATTATTGTTTTTTGATAAATGATTGCCAATCGATGCTAACTAAATGACCTTTATAAGTTATCAATTTAACTTTTTACCTCGAACAGGGACAAAATTATTAATGTATTAATTTTATTATGTCAACATATAGTTTTTGTAAATGAATTGATTTTTTAAAAAATAGAGTGAGAATCAATATAAGCTAAATTTTAGGGTGCGTTTGGTTGGGGTTTTTTTATTGATAATTTTGTTAGGTTATCAATAAAAATTTTGTTTGGTTTACATTATGTGTAATTGTTCATTATCTGATTATGAACAAAAATCTTTTTAGGGAATCAGAAAACCTTAGAGAACTAAGGTTTTTATTAATTATCGGGGTTAAGAAATTTTTTTTCTAATATTACCTCTAGCAATATATTAAGTGTCAATTTGTTAAAACTCAATCGATTTGTCTGTCCGCGCCGTCACGCTTATCGCAATTGTCGCCGCTTCGTTGGTCGCTAGTCGCCATCGCCTGCCGCCATCCGTCGCCATCGTCATCGCCGTTGCCGCCACCGCCATACCGCTTCGCCATCACCGCGCCGTTATCGCCGCCGTCGTCGCCGCCGCCGCCGCTGCCGCCGCTCGCCTCGCCTCGCCAGTTGCCACGGCCGACCGCCGCCACCGACCAACCGTCGCCCATCGCCCGACTAGTCGCCGTCGCCGTCCATCGGTCGCCCATCGTTGCGATCGACCAATTGTTGTTGTCACCGTCGATCGGTCGACCACTGTCGTTGTCGTCGATCGATCGATCGTCATCGTTGTCATCCGGTCACCGTCGCCACTAGCAGGCCACTGGTCGGTCACCGTCGCCGTCGGCCGATCGCTACCGTCGTCATTAATATTTCCGTTGTCGTTGTCGAATTGGTTGAGCAAAAGACAAAGGATAATTTAGTAAATTGTTAAACTAAGTTATATATTAAAACCTCCCACCAAACAAGGTTTTTATCAAAGGTCATACTTTATTTGGCATTTTACCAAACAATGCATGTGAAATTTAGAATTGCCCAAACAGTGCTTCATACTTTCATATTTACTAAATAGCACACTTAATTCCCTTTTTATCCCTCCCGCCAAACAAACCTGTACTACAGTGGAATTATCAAACCATATAAACGTGGTGCTGAAAATTCAAATTTCAGCACTACAATAGTGTTGGAATCTCAGCACCACAGTGGTGCTGGAATTTACTATTCCAGTATTACAGTGGTGCATGTCTATTTGACGAGAAGGATAAAAATGGAATTAAGTATGTTATTTAGTAAATATGAAAGTATATGACGTTGTTTGAACAATTCTAAACTTTACGTGCGCTGTTTGATAAATCATCGAAAGATTATGTTTTATTCTCTGATAATCATATATAATCAAGATTATGTATGATTACTTGAACCAAATGCACTCTTAGAATTATTCTATAGACCATTTCAACTGCATGTTTACTTTTAAAAAAGAGATTTTGTTCATAGATTTATGCAAAAAATAAAATAAAAAAAATCAAATAAATACGTATGGCACAAGAGTGTTTCCACCGCAACGAGGCAACGATAATATTTGATGAACTTTAAGAACGAACTTTCGCATAAAAATTAATTAAAAGAAAATCAAAAGAAAAAATGTGCAGTTGGTGGAGTGCAGAAAACACAGATAATGAAGCAAGAAACTCGTGGGCTGTCTCTTCAAAGCACATGATCATTTATAAATAACAATAATAATAAAGTTTTATCTTACCACGTGATATCGACTATATAGATTTTTCTATGTCATTGGACTGTATCACATGCTATATTATCATAAATATTTAAATAAATTTTATTTTATTGTTATTAATTAAATCTTTTTTGATTTTTCTCTTTCTCGTTTGATGTGTGTATATTTGGTATCGTTTTATATCGTCTAATTGAAATATTTATTGATCGTCTAAATATATATCTGTACCATCTTAAATGTATCTCTCCAAACTTTTCTTAAACATAATCATTTACAAACAACACACAATTAATATACTGTGTTTTTATTCAACTCTTTTACCTTTCTTTTCTGGGCTTCTCTTAAATACATTTGGCAGGAAGAACTCAATAATTTCATCTCCTTTCCAACTGTTTTTTATAGTGAAAATTTACTATTTCTCATATATATCAATGGATTTAAATGAATAAAAAAATGTTCCAGATTTTCTATACGATTCTCGAGTAGATTATTCAAATGTTTTGGTGTTGGAAAATATCCTTAATGAGTTTGATAATAATAATAAAAATAAAACTCCCCTGTGCGAAGGTCCTCGTCGGAGGCGCGCGCGTAGGCTGCCGGACGCGAGCAAGTGCACGGAGGTGATGCGGCCGGCGGAGGTCGCGCGCGCCAGTGGAACCCGTAGGACGCCCAAACGATGAAGGGGAAAACGCTCTACGATTCTACAGTTAATGTTCAGTACATCTGGATACATATAAGCACGTACGTCTTTGTAAATATTAAAGAAGAACTACCTTTTCTAGGATGAACAAGACATCACGAAAAGCACCTAAAGCTAGGCATAATCACACACTCCTATTGAGAACTACACCTGCAGGAAGCGATAATTAAGGATTTAAGTCAAAAACAGATCAAGTCACTGCCTAAAAGTATAGCCCCAAGCATTTGTATCAGGCATGACAAGTCTGAGGAAACACCCTTGGCCCTTGCCTTCCTCTGCTCACTTCCGTGCATCGGTGCATGCCCAACCACATCAAATCCAACGTATCAAGAGAGTAATATTTTTTTCCAATCAACGATTGTACACAATCTCTCGACGAAAATTAAACAAATTAAAGGATGCATGGTAGATGATAACAGTCATCGATCTTTCCAATAATTCAACGAAACAAAGAAGGCAGTTACTGTTGGAAGATCGAAGGACGGTATTTATTTATTCTTCCGTGTGGTTTTCTACGTCAAAGAAACTGGTTAAAGGGCGTCGTCGTGAGCTCTGTTCGATTGAGCTACGCTTCCAGAGGGAAATTACTGAAGAGAGATTAGAGGAGGGGACAGATAAGAAACATCGTAGGTTTAAATGAAAGGACAGAGGACTGAGGAGGAATTAATAGATTCACCGGTGGAGAAAGTATTCAATGATTCATAGTTTACCACAATGATTGCGAAAATTCTATTCTAATCCAACATGATTACTCACTGCGAGATCGAGACAAGCTTCAACTGGACGTGCTATTCCATTCGAACTGTACACCTCTGTGGCAAAGAATAAATGCCAAAAGTTTCCGCAATTTCTTCATCAAATTACAAAGCAAACAGAGATGGCGACAGAATGCTCGGCGACTACGCCTCTGTAGATGTACGACGTCAATGGTGTTTTTGACAAAAATATATTCGCAAGCCCGAGGATTTTTTGTCCCCCTCAAAAGAAAAGCCGACAAAAAACGGAGCCAGAACCCAATGCCTAGGAGCTCCTGCTTAGTGCTTGGCGTTGGAGGAGCCTCTGCTGTTCCGGACGGCCGGCGACCATAGATCGGCGCCGTTGCTGCTCGCTACGTGCTCCGTGTACGCCAGCGGCACCAAACACAGCCCCTGGCTTCGCAGGTCACTCCCTCTCCCTCCTCCCTTCGTTTTAATACACCAAACCAAAATAAGTTTCGACATGATCAGCAATCAAATTAAATGCAGAGGGCGAGAATATATAGATAGAACGATGCGTGCTGTGCAATTTGTAATACATGCAGCTGCGTAGAGGAAGGCGAGCTCTGCAGGTACGGAGAACTCAGAACCTGAAACGTCAGTTCCATTGAAATCGACAAGGACCAGCATAAAGGTTATGTCAGAGACAGAGAAGAGAGAAAGCGTCGTTAAAATGCTCAAAGAAAGTGCGCGCACTGCACCTGGACTTGGTCGTGGAGGAATCTGATGTAGCCCTGAGCTTCGTGCAGAACTGAAGCTGTATCCGACTGCAATGATTCGATCATTCGAACAGTCACAGTCAAATCCAACCTTTACACTTGACAGAGATGTCCTTACAGAATTACTGCTAATTTAGGTATTAGGCGAAGGAAATTGAAGGAAAGCATCGACTTGGTTGATCTTACCTTGCCGAAGGGCGAAACCAGCTGCTGCAGTGCCATAATTTTTTCCCCCAACTTCTCCTTCCTTACCATGATCGTGCCTGACGGACCAGCAGAGGCCTCTGTTTTGGGCTTCTTGGTTGCCACTTTGCCTCTTCCTCTACTCGCAGCTTTCTTCTCGAGCTGTTCTCGGAGTTATTTCACCATCGGTAAGAAATAAATCGAGGCAAATAAATTAAGGCCTCACCTTGGTGGTGGACTTGGAGCTGGCGATCGTTGTGGAAGGTGGAGACGAAGAGAGAGAAGACAGAGAAGAGTCGATTGACTTCTGGGAAGCCCCACGTACTACTGCCACCAAGGTGTCTTCCTGCTTCACACCGAAACAGAGCATCGCGGAGGAGTAGAAGGAAGAAGACGATGAAGAGAGGCAGGACGTGGGCGAGAAGACGTAATCTTCTTCCTCTCCCGACCGCAACATGTCCATGAAGCTCTCGTCGTCCATTCGGTCGCCGAACCCAGCCTCTTCTTCCATCCGAACAGAGACGAGGCAGAGGGGGAAAAAAATAGGAAAAGAAAAAGGCAAAGAGTGTAAATTACAGACCCGATGAAACGCTTGGAGCACAGTCCTCTATGGAGTCAATAAGCTTCCTCACGCTCGATCTGGAAGAGTGGCACTGGGACAGCTTGGGAGAAGTGCTCGGAAGAAGAACAAGAAAGGAAAGGTCCCTGAGCCCGAGCCAAGCTTTTTGTTGGCTTCTTCGCTGCTTTTGGCATCACCATACCCGCAGGTGGGCGAGTGTCCGCTTCTGCTTCTGCTTCTGCTTGCTTGCCTTTTTGTTGTCTTTCTCCTGTTGTATCTGCGAGCTTTGGATGCTTCGTGTTCGCTTTATTTTAAGTTTTTCGGGTTTGGCGTCGCTCCCCTTCCCTCTCTTCCTGTTTCACAAAACAGCCATTTTTCTCTTCTTCTTTTTTTTTTTTTTTTTTCAATTTTATTTTTATCTTGCAAAACAGACATTATTAACCCAATTGATGTTTTTCCATTACCTTAACGAGAATGGAAACCTCTGTAGTACTTCTCTGTTACTGCGAGGCGAGCTTTCGTTTTCTGGTTGTTAGATGAAATAATTGGCAACGATGGACTCAGAATATTTAAAATAGACACTCTGATAAAAAAATAACAAGCGGAGCAGAAGATTAATTTACAGATTGGAAGAATATAATCCCCGGAGTTCCTGAATTGTACTGACTGAGCGACGACCGGAGAAGACGACGGCGATAACCACCTGAGCGGCGGGCGATGGTAACTACTCTCTGGTCATCTTATGCCTTCTGTCGAGTTGGACAGCTGAAAGCGACGGAGGTACGCTTCGAGATCTCGCGCCGCGGCCTCGTTGTATCTATTGGAACGGAGTGGCGCAGGCTTCGTCCGATATCGTCGGCGCATCGCCGGATTATCTCTCCGACGCCGGTCACAGTAAAAAAAGGGGAGCGAAAATGAATCGCAAATATAGACATGATCATCGTTGGAAAACTCACGCCTTCCAAATACCAACAAAATCTTCTTTATTCGAGTACATTTCTTCACTTGCTTCCGGACAAGGTGCATTATTTTCAAGCGACATGATTGCACTCGATTCCTAGTGAAAAAAGGAAACAAAAAAACAAAACAAACTACGTATGAGAATCATTACGAGGGAAGAAGGTCATCAGTGAGTCATGCTCTACTTCGTTTGGAGATGGAGGTTTTACTTTTATCTGCTTGAAGAAATTTATTCAGAGACAAACTTGATGACAACAAATGTTATGTCGCACAAAAAATCACGAGGAACTTGGATGGGTTGAGAAATTCACGATCCTTCTCGAAGTTATTTGTAGATGGTAATTTGCTTGGTGGGTGGGCCGGGCCTTCGGCAGTGAGACAGTGAGCCCATCGAAGCCCAAGAGAACTGATGACGGGTGGGCACATTTTGTTTGCGAGTGTCACTTTTTCTCATTTATCTCAATAATACTATTCACGCAAATTTTCTGAACCTTCTCTCCAGTCTTTCTCTAACGGGGGAGGATCACTCCATTGTATGTTTATTAAAGGGATTCGTGGTCTCGTTGATCTGATATTCCTTCAGTCGAAGTCGATCCCTCTGCCATTTGAAGTTGGCTACTAAACACTTTATTTGGCCATCAAATAGGCAAAGTGAGTTTTGACAGTGGAGCCTCTGCCGTTTTGTCCAAACGCGTAAACACGAGACTTCCATGCTCTGTTTGGTCCTTCACAACTTCCATGCTCTTCTGTTGCTTTCTGTCCTCGAAGCTCACACAAACAGATGACGGAAAGGAAACTGACTATTCGAAACAAAAATCATATTATGTAGCCATTGCTAGGAGAATTTTGCTCATCATTACAAACTATGAGCGCAGAAACTGCTACTTTTGAGTTTCATTCAGCAGTGTGAGATCCATGTCATGCGCAATGGAATTTTCAAGGAAATAGTGTATATTCGTTAGCATGTACAGTCCCAAAATATTGATTTGGATGATGAACTCTTTCTCTCTCTCTCTCTCTCTCTCACTGTGACAAATTTGATCGCGATTAACAAAGTCATTGATCGCAATTTAAACAAATCGCGCAGTTTTTTCCTCGGGCTCCAGTTCTCCTTGATCATGCTCGTGCTCATGTTCGTTCTCAACTGTGCAAGCTTCGTACAACTTGCAATTCATGATGACCTCGAGAACGAGCAGCAATGCGTGGAAGTAAACAATGGAGATGGCCTCCCACAACAAAGACGTGCTCAATTCCCCTGTAACGTTGTATTGCCGGATCACCCTGTACTGGAACAGAGTCTCCACGGCAGCCATTCCGAGGTTGGCCGGCAAAGCCAGTGCCAGGGCCTTCGACGCATGCCCCCTCACGAGGAAGCATGACTTGACCACCGGGAGCAGCCCGCCACATCCGTCCACGGCGGCCACGACGATGGCCAGGTTGCAGATCACGGTCGCGTTGGCGATCACGATAGAGTATAGGACGGCTCCGGTGGCGGAGAGGAGGAGGATGGCGGAGTTGGAAGCCAGGCTGAGGACGTCGGCGGCGTTGAAGACGAGGAACAGGAAGGCGAAAACGGTGGCGTTGGCGGAGAGGACGACGAAGGAGTTGAAGAGGTGTGTAGGTAGAATCGAGCGGTAGAGGCGCAGAGCGGCGAACAACGGCGGTGATCCCTGCCGGATCCTCCGGCCGCCGCACACGACGAGGATGACGCAAGCCTTGGCCACGAGGAGGAGCGTGAAGACAAGCGGAATCGTGGCCACGAAGGTGAACAAGGTCTGCGCGAGCTTTAAGTTCAGCAGGGCGAAGAACTCCGCCGAAGCAGGGAACCTCGCAGCCAGGAACATGGCCGACAGTCGGAGAGAGATAGTCTTGATGACGGGCTCCAAAAACGGAACCATTGCCTGCGACAACAGAATGGAAGTCGAAGCCGGCAAGACGAGCAGAGCAGCAATGTAGGTAAAACACTGGTAACCGTCGAAGAAGACATTGATGGAGCTCCTTATGATCCTGAGAGCCATGGGGGAAGAACCAATCGATTGCGAGGCTTCGATCTTTGAATCCTCGAGGAATATAAATATATCCAAACGGAAGTGGGGGAGATAGGCCAACCAACTTCATTGTAGGCAGTGCATGGTTTTCACTGGAAGATGATTAGATCGATTAATTGCCTGTGCTAAATTTAACTGCTGTAATCTTGGATCGTAGTCACTTATGATGACGATGATGACGAAGAGGCAATTGTCAAAGTTGAAATCGTCAATAGATGCTGAAAATGAGGCGAAGGAATGAAGAGTCTTCCATTTTTTTGGGATTCGAAGGTTAATACAAGAGACCTATCTCTTCTCTTGCATTAAGGTTTGAGTTAGAAAATATGCAACTCAAAGTAACTATCAAATTAAACAAAAACAAACACAGATATAATAGAGCGGTGAACATTACTTTCATCCACTCTGAAACCGATGAAGAAGAGAAGGGAAGTGATGCAGTTAGAAGTTGGTGATGCGTAGCAAGCAGTGAGGAGGATATGGGGGTATATTTTTGTAATGGTAGGTGCATTGTCTTAATACATCAGCCGACACTAGCAAAACCTATGTTCAGAAATCACATCTAATTTAGATACGCTATAACTTACTTCTTCTTTTCCTTTTCCTACTTTCTGTTGGAGTTTCAGCTTATCAATGATATTATGCTTTCTGTGTGTGAATTAGCCATAAAAGAAGGAAACTAATAAATGTGTAATGTGGCTAAGGAAGCTAATTAACTGGCGCTGAGTGAATATTAAGTCGTGATTAATATACTGATGAGGGCAGATTTACATCATTTTTAAATTTAGCTTAATTTGAGCTACTTCATAGGTAATGGCTGAGAAGCTGGTTAATCGGCATCTTTGGCGCAATGTGCCGTAAGTAGCTTCTGATATTTGTTCGTTCTTTGCTTGTTTTGTTTCCTAAGGAACAGAAGATTAGTAGGAAAGGATGAAATGACTTAGGTGGGAGGTCAGGTCAGCTCATTTGGTGGAGGTGAGGCCACAAGGATGCCTTCATACTAAAACTCATAATAATAATAATAATAATAAGGGACGAATCGCTTTCATTGATCCAAGAATCCTACATTCTGGCAAACTGTTTTTAAAAGTTCATCTTGATCAACCAATAATCCATTAGCTAATAATAGATTATTGGCAATTTTTGCATCTACAATGCAGTATATATATGCTCTTCTTGATCTTCTTCTATAGTTTTCTTTGCGATGTTAACCCTGAATAATAATTTTGAAACTTTAACTGAATCATTACTCGATGCATATTTCCCTTGCTGTTTAAGCTAACAAATGCATCAAAGCCTTTGACTCTAATGATCTAAAGATAAGTGATCATTGTTTGGTTGGCGTGATGCAAGACCCACTTAATTAAAGCTCAGTGCAAGGGCAATAGAGTAGGCATATAAACGTACACAAATTAATATGGGAGATGGTTGTAAGCTTAATTAATAACTCAAGATGGTAGGGTTCATCTCTATCATGAACTATCAAATTAGGAAAAGCTGAAAAATAATCACCTGCCGACGCCGATGATTGCAAGCAAATACGTTGATATCTACTGATTGAGATGGTAGAGTGCAGACAGCAGCTTGTTAATTAAGGGTCAAATACAATTTGTTTATTAGTCATTCAACAAGAATTTTAGTATATTAAAAAACAGAGCAACATGTTATAATCGCGATTAGTATCGACTATTCTACCAGTAATTTAAGATTATGCTCCAAGAGGCAATGCATCCAATATTACTTTGTTGGTTGCTCGACTCATAAATCCAAGAGCAATTTTCTCTCATAGCTGATTATCGTCAGTTCTCTAGAAGTTGTATATAAAAGTCGGAGCTATTGACCACCTGCTTGGAGTTTCGACCATATCGATGTCATTTGCAAAAATAGAAAGAATACCTTCGATTATAATCATCGAAGAAGATTAAGAAAATTGCTTACATAAAGACGTGAGCAATGTGGTGACAACAGAACAACAGAACAATAGAACATTAGCAGTCTAGTAACACTAACAAAATGTGATGGCTGAGAATAGAGCAGAATGAAGAGATGAAACTGCAAAACATAGCATTCAATGACAACTTTATTACATTTAGAAAAAGCGATTGCATGCATGACTTTGGATTGAATTGCTCCGAGCATAAAGGATGTCAGTTTCTCTTTCCTATTGGATTTATTTATAAGGAATTTTATTTTTGTTGGTTTCGTCAAGAATTCAATATAGCTCTTTGAACAAAAACAGAAAACAGGTTGCAGGTGCTATGGGTCCATGCGCCTGTAGCACCAACTCACGAATGCATCGAGGTTTGCCCATCTACTGGAGCCAACTGCCAGCTTCTCCCGGACGTCAAAGGAGTTGTTTCTGTAGCCTATTGTACATTGGATTTCAGCAAAGATGGTAAGACGTGGCCAAATCAAATCAATAATAAATCAAGTCAATCACACCATGTCGAAAGTCAAAGTGATCGCAGCTCGAATTCGTCAGAAGCTCATCCAAGGCATCCAAACTCATCCAAGACAACCCGAGCTCATCCGAACAAACCCGAACTTATCCAAGTCAACTAGAGTTCATCCAAATCATGCTCCAAGAAGTCCGACAGGTACATCAGCCGACAAAGGGCAGTGGTTGTCCCCACATCTTCATAACGTCCCCTCCACATGTCCTTAGAGACACGTGCCTACGTAAGTCAATCACAACATATCGAAAGTCAAAGTGATCGCAGCTCGAATTCAATCGAGACCAAGTCTGACCTAACTCCGTCATAAGCTCATCCAAGGCATCCAAACTCATCCAAGACAACCTGAGCTCATCCGAACAAACCCGAACTTATCCAAGTCAACTAGAGTTCATCCGAATCATGCTCCAAGAAGTCCAACAAGTACATCGGCAGACAAAGGACAGTGATTGTCCCCACGTCTTCATAATGTCCCCTCCACATGTCCTTAAAGACATGTGCCTACGTGGTCACCTCCACGTCTCTGGATCCATACAATTCCTCTCTTCAAATATAAACATCTAAATGGTAAGAAGAAAAAAAGTTCGTTCTCTAGCTAAGATTCTACTTTCTCTTATTCTCCCTCTCTTTCTTTAGTATCAGATTTGAACGTTGGAAGGGTTTTGTCGATGCAACCATCGACCCCCTTCTAACTCATTTCGAATCCTTGCAACGAGATCGACCTCTTTAAGTTTAGCAAGACAATGAATTATTTCATCCTTGATCTATAGGCCCGGATCATTTATGAAAAGATGTGTGCCTAATATATGTACTGTTCGCTTAAAGATTTGCCTGTTGTTCATGATACATACCTGTCCATTTGCTTGTGTATATATATTTGAGTTTTCGGGACCACTGCTTCTGGCGGCATCTCTAGTTTTTGCTAGTGCAAAGTGAATATGAAAACAAGATTTATCTCACTTTCCAACTATGTTTACTTTGAATTTCAGGTAAGGAACTTGGTAGATAGAATTGCCAAGGATTAGCAATTCAAAAGTATAATTCTTAGTTTCTTACCCATTTTGCTGCTCCAGTAGGTCAGACTTCTTGGCAGCTTTTGCATTTATTGACGAGCTCCTGGATAATAGAAACATCACAAGACCATTTTCCTTGGGCAGTAGGCACCGCCGAGGGTTTAATCGACTTCCGACGAGCCCATTCCAATAATTTTTTTTGACCCAACTGCTTTCATCCGAAACTGAAAGGAAGCAGAAGAATAACCATGTAGAATACATGCATTCTTTCATTATTATTATTATTATTATTATTTTCCATTTCGGTGACTTTGCAGCCAGCATTGCACGTCCAGCGTCCTGCATCAGCCCGAGAAAGAAAGAAATAAAGGAATGAAGCGAGCTATGGAGAACAGCACGAAGCAAAGGAGGGCAAGGCGGACAGCAATTGCTTACAAGCAGCAACATACTGGCAAGAGGTTAGTCGAGCAAACAGCAATAATATGTTGTGAATGGCGATGATGCGAGTGATTGTGTTGTGATCGAGAATGCAAGCTAAGGATGGCTGCAATAGGTGGGTATAAAGCCATGCTAGCATGAGATCAAGCAGAAGAAGATGATGTTGATGATGAAAGAGGTAAAAGGAGCTTATATTTTTTTAAGGCTTTGCCTTCTCTTGACCAAGAAAATAAATTAATCTACATTCGCCTCGCCTCCCGCTACATTTGGCATCTTTATTTTCTGCCCCGGTGTTAATACAGTGCTTAGACCAGGAAGACACCACAAGCCTCACCTAGGCCAATTTGAGTCATGCTGAAAATGGTCAAATTGATCTATATGGCAAGCCAATAGAGATCAAACCTTTTTTTTCATTTATTTTTAAAAGATACTAAATAATTAAATTTAAAACTATAATAAATACTATTAGACATTCCGATTCTAAATTGCATATGGTGAGCATGCTGAATCTCTGGTCCCATATCGAACCCATGGGAGCCAGATTAGAAGCCAGACTCTAGCCCAGGTTAGCATGCCGGGCACATCCCAGCCCAATCAAAATAGGCTGAACAAGTCCTAAATCAGGGGCACACGGAGACAAATGGTGTAAGATACTAATGATGAGAGGGGTGTAAACTAAAGCTTGATGAAAGGAGTTTAAACTAATGCATGATTGTCAATGTTACCTGGAGTACGTAGGCATCAGATCGTGTCAAAAGCCCTCAATGCAGGTGAAATGGAATAGACTACAAGACATCCAACTCTATTAGCCTGATTATGACTCACTGAGGATAACCAAGAAAAACGGGAAACAGATATATAGGCAAGCAAATATATCAGTCCCAGCATGGCATAAGATACCCATTATCTGCCAATTTCTCTTTTTTGGTCATTGTTCCAACCTTCAGGAATATAGTCCAAACAACCTAGAGCAGCATGATAAATCTGCTATTGCTAGCAAACAGGAAGAATAAAATATCTCGCTTCCAGATTAACTCGGCATTCGATTCATGCATATGCATTTAGTAAAGTTCGAAATTATAAGTCAATTGGCCAAAACAAGTCCAACTCACATCTCCATGCTGATAAAAATGAGCCCCCAAACATATCTGAGAGGCGTTAGACACGTCCAGCTACTTGATCAAGATCCCTCTGCCCTTGAGAAGTAATCTTCCTTCCACTGAATTCACAAGGGGGAAAAAAGTGTCATCGCACTGTAATTAGAAGGAAACAAATTTACAATGCCAACAGTAAGCGTGCACAAAGATCAGACTTTATGGAACAAACAGTATCGAGAATTCCTGTAATGCATGACATACTACTACTGCTAAGAAACATATACTAGCACATAATTTGAAAGGCTAAGGATGCCAAGTAACAGGCATGGGCAACACGAAGCCAAGAACTCCCCTGAGAAGGCAAGAATGATGAGATATGCTTACCCTTTAGGGTCGATTTCTATGATGTTCATCGTCTGCAATTGTTGCAAAATGTGACGAGCAATTGCCCCACTGCTCTTACAGAAATGCGGTGGACGGCTTCCATTCCTCTTGCGCCCACCGTAGATCTTCTGAAAACCACCAACTCCGATTCCCTGCCTCAGATATATCTTTCGTGCCATTGAGGCTACAACAACAGTCAATTGAAGAGATCAGGATCGAATGAGATGTCATGTGGCAAACACTACACTGTTAAAGAAGCATGTATCATGTGCATCGTATTACCAGCTCTGATGTAGTACCAATCAGGGTCATAAGGAGCAAGTTCCTTGAACCTTCCAGTCTTCACAATGTCTGTCCATTCAGGAAGTTCCATCTGTTTAACAGAAGGCAGCCCACGGTCAATTGAGATAGAATAGGACATGGACAAGCCAAGAAAACAAATCAGAATATGAACGCCAAGCACCATGTCAAAAGTTCCAAAAGTAACAGAGCTCGCAGATCCATCAATAGGAACCAACCTTGCCGGATCTCTTCAAATGGGCGGAGTACGCCTTGACGAATTCATGGGGAGAGACGTCCTTCACGATCTTTGACGCGCTGTTCTCCATGGTGCTCTCTTCTCTTCCTCTCTGCATCAATCGCAATGGAGTGGGTGGAAGCGGCGGACGTAACGCAGGACAGCAGCCGTTAGGGCTCGAGGAACGTGAGAATAAATAGGAGGCGTAAGAAGCCACTGTTCCTACTAGGCGGGCTGTGGCCTGTTGATCATGCTGGGCCAATAATGTCCTACTCGCGAAGCCCGTTCGTATAGTGATGAACCCGTGAGATAAAAATAAATAAACACATAAAATAATGTTATTCTCAAACATGAACTCAACCCGTGAGATATAAATAAATAAATAAATAAACACATAAAATAATGTTATTCTCAAACATGAACTCAGTTTTCTTCCACATATAGAAAAATAAATAATTAATTAGTAAATCATTCAATGCATATTTATTTAAAAAATAAAAAAAATATTATAATATTATTGATATTCTAATTTAAAATGTATTTATTTAATGCATAATTGATTGGATAAAATATATTTTAATTAACTAATTATACAAGGTTCAAACAAACCCCAATATTCTTGTTCCATGGAAAACAATCAAAATAGGTATAATGTTTTGCTTAAAAATTTTAAGTATAAAGCAGCAAGAGTACCTAGGAGCTAGACGCGAGTGTTTTCCTGGCCTACTATTTACGTAGAAGCATGATTATAAATCAGTGCAAAAAATAATAATAATAACAATAAAACAGATACATTGTGAAACAAAATCGCAAATATCTAATAACCAATGGATAACATATGAATGAGCATCAATCGACTTATAAAACAGTGTCAGAAAGCATAAATGCGCACTCATTCATTCCTTTTAAACAGAAGAATCGATCACCAGATAAATCCTAACTAAACCTTGGAATCTCATTGAGAATGTCGCTGTCTGTTCGGCTAAATGGAAGTGCTGGAGAATCTCGACGATCAAAGAAGTGTGGTGTAGATGATTTAATTTGGATCTGTTCATCGACGATTCAAATAATGCAATGTAATGTAAGCAGGCTCCGTCACAGCTAGCTAGCTTTAGATCAGAAGAATAAATAAAGGAAAATAATTGTAATTAGCAGCGAGAGTTTTACGTAGGGATAACTACACGTACAATATTCTGAAGTTAACATTGTCGATCGATCGGAAACTGATCACTTTATATCATCATCATCTTCGCGCTGCCACTGAAGTTACTCGTGATCAACAAACGTTACGTGGAGGATTTCAACAGCGCCATTAATAGATAAGCAACGAAAAACGCTCGAGCTTTATGGTCCGGAGCAAAAAGAGGCAACGAGGAGGCGATGGATGACGAGGATCTGCTTCCCCCGCAAAAGTGAAAGGGATGGTCACGTCGGGAATATAATCACCTCCCTATGCGGGGGCCTCCCACTCCCAATCAGTGACCCATTTCCGCCGCCTAAAACGATCTCCCCACACACACCGCCATCACTAAATGCATCGGCCGCCTCTTGACATGCCCATCCGGCCATCCCCCGGCCCCTTCGAACGCCATAAAAGATAGAGAAAGCCCCCACCAACCCGGCTCATCATTGGCCGGGGCCACGCGCGCTCCATCTCCCCCATGGGGTCCGTTTCGACTTTCGACGTCGCGCGCGACAACATTAAACAATGCGGTGGCCGCTCTCCGGTATTACGCGCGGCGCTAGGTGCAACGGACCCACTCCGGAGGCTTTGAGTCGATTCGATTCCAACCGGCGATTGCTATATAACTGCTGCCTCGCACTCGGCTTATTTCCCATCCCGACGACCCTCCTCCTCCCGGCCGATCGGCTCCGACCGAGATCTGATCAGCTTTCTCGCTTCTAATTAATTTCCTTTCGGTCCAATGAATTCTCCCTCGGTCTTCGATTCCGCTTTGCACCTCGTCTTCCTCCCGACGGCAGCGGCGCTCCCTCAGATCGCCGCAGTCGTCGCCGTCGCTCTCGCGGTCCTGTGGTTCCACCCAGGCGGCCTCGCGTGGGCTCTCTCCAGGGCTGGTCGTTCGATTCGTGGGCCCCACAGCATGGTCGTCTCCCTCTCTGGCTCGGTTGCCCACCGCGTCCTTGCAGGGCTAGCCAACTCCCTCCGAGCCGCCGACTTGATGATCTTCTCCGTCGGCCTCACCCGCTTCATCATCGCCAGCCGCCCCGAAACCGCCCGCGAAATACTCAACGGCCCGGCCTTCTCGGACCGCCCTGTCAAGGAATCCGCGTCCGAGCTCCTGTTCCACAGGGCCATCGGCTTCGCGCCCTTTGGCGAGTACTGGCGCAAACTCAGAAGGATCTCCGCCGCGCACTTGTTCAGTCCCATGAGGATCGCTTCCTTCGAGGAGCACCGGGTGAAAATCGGGCAGCAAATGATCCGGCACATAATGGCGAGCATGGACTCCACCGGGATCGTTCGCATGAAGAAAATTCTCCACTTTGGTTCTCTTAGCAACATTATGATGAGCGTTTTCGGCCAAAAATTAGATTTTGACAACGCCGAGGGCGCGGAATTGGAAGAACTTGTCGTGGAAGGGTACGAGCTGCTTGGCGCCTTCAACTGGAGCGACCACTTCCCTCTGTTGAGGTGGGTGGATCCTCAGGGCATCAGGAAAAGGTGCAGGAGATTGTCGGGCATGGTCAATGTGTTCTTCGGAAGAATCATAGAGGAGCACCGTCGTCGGAGGGTCGATGGATTTGTGCCCGAAGGTGTAACTGCCGACTTCGTGGATGTGTTACTGGACTTACAGAAAGAAGAGAGTCTATCTGATTCTGATATGATCGCCGTCCTCTATGTGAGTTTTACTTCAGTCGTAGCCTGATTAATTGTTTTGACGACGATTTTAGAAATTTGATCTTCAAGTACACTTGTTACAGGAAATGATCTTTCGAGGAACAGATACCGTGGCCATCCTCCTCGAGTGGATCATGGCGAGAATAGTCCTGCACCCAGATGTACAACGCAAAGCTCAATCGGAGATCGACGACGTCCTCGGCTCCTCACGCAGGCCCATCTCCGACTCCGACGTGTCTCGCCTCCCTTTCCTCCAGTCCATCGTGAAGGAAGCCCTGCGGCTGCACCCTCCGGCCCCCCTGCTCTCCTGGGCGCGCCTCGCAGTTCACGACACCCACGTCGGCGACCACTTCGTCCCCGCTGGCACAACCGCGATGGTGAACATGTACGCCATCGCCCGCGACGAGAGCTTGTGGGAAGACCCGGAGGCGTTCAAGCCGGAACGGTTCATGAAGGAGAGCGTGAGCGTGCTTGGCGCGGACCTGAGGCTTGCGCCGTTCGGGGCCGGGAAGAGGGTGTGCCCGGGCAAGGCCTTGGCTCTGGCCACCGTGCACCTGTGGGTGGCGCAGCTGCTCCAAAGCTTTTATTGGCTCCCAACTGCTCCTGATAAAGAAGTGGACTTGACCGAATGCTTGAAGATGTCCATGGAGATGAAGAACCCTCTGGTTTGCAGGGCTTTGCCAAGATCTTAATGGAATTAAGAAGCAAGCTAAGTAGGTTAATTAACTATTTTGCAAATCTGTAGATATTTTTACGTAAGTCTTTGTTTGTTTGCTGTTTTCCATGCGTGTATCCGTCTATGTTCTTGGCCCTGTTTGTGGTGCAGTGAGTGGTCAGTGTGCATGTTCTCTAATTTCCCACTTTAATTAAGTTGTTGCGTTTCCAATCTAGCTATGTTTGTAGTGGAATCGTTGTTCATATCTTCCTACAAATATTGTCAACGAACAAATAAAGATTTGGAGAATTCATGGTTAAGTTTAGATATCAAGAGAAAAATTAGAATTCCACGTATATATAAAGGTTCTAACTGCACTTTAGAATTTGCCAGCCGCCTAGATTAGTTAATTATATTATTCCAAATTATTGCATGGAGCTTAAGGAATATAATATTAATTAACTTTAATTTAACGTCTCGTTTTCTGAATATTTTGAAAAACTGCTACTGAAATATATGCTCAAATTAAACTAGAATTAATGAATATACATATATGGCTTCGATCTTAATTATCCACCAAGATCAGCTCCACTGCATGCACATCATTGCTATATTTTGTTATCGTAAACCCTGTAACGTATCACGGCATCCATTTAAGTTTAATTCTTTTTGGTTTGCCTACTGAATACGAATTATACAAAATATCCAAACCCTAAAATATTGGTCCCATTTGAAATTGTTAAAGAGCATCTTTTTATTATTATTATTATGTTTTTTTTTTTGGGTGAAGACATGTTCTTTTCGAGATTCATCCTTCAAAGTTATGCATTTGCATGTACATTTGTACATGTGTATGGTACTTATGCACTGTTAAAGAACCATGGCTATGGTGTCCCCTTTGTTTTCTTGTTTATTCTTTGCTAGCAAATGATTGAAGAATAAGAACCCACTTAAGTGATTCCAAGATACCACTTTTGTGGTGTCATATCGCCAAGGAATATTTGCACATTTTAAAAATTTATAAGACCTTTTAATATTTGGTTGCAAATTAAAATATATATGCAACATGGATATTGAATATCCTAACCATTACTCTAGAAATTATATTAAAGCTCTTTGTGTTTTAAATCCTATCTTTTCTTTTCTATCCTACAACCTCGATCTCCTATATATTCATCCTCCATTCCAAAGAAGGTTTTAGTTGTGTGATCATCGATTAGGTTTGAAAGCTAGAGAAGGATTTACGTATATAGTGCGGTGTGATTATAAGATCAAGAAATGTGTTAAACACGTGAAAGAGAAGACTTTGGCCTTAAACTAATTAAAAGTTTCTAAGCGATCGAGTAGAAAAGTGAAATCTATAATTCTTTACTAATTATAATATCATTAGATTAAGCGCCTATTTTGTGACATTAATTATTTTTAATTAAGAGAAACATAGATATGGCTTAGAAAAAAAAAAGAAGAAGAAGAGAGGAAAGATTATTCATGACTAGAACAATATGCACTTTGAGACGGAAAAGGCTATAAAGCAAATCGAGCTAGGTATTAATTGGAGACTGATTTGGTGTTAGATTATAGTAAAGGAGAAAGCTAATCTCCTTTGGAATATATGTACTGCAATGCGATGGAAGAATAATATGTAAGATTTGGTTAGCGCCTAATTAGCTTTTTGGGGAATTATTTAGTCACTCAATTGGCATACAATTCATGTTCTAGTAATCATCTTTGCATGATAGCAAACAATCTGAGTCATTTAAATACTATCGAAGGAAGAAAAAAGAAACGATGGTAGTTCTATCCAAATATATAGTTTGAATTGGGCTAGCTTACTGTGGTTTTCATTTCAATTTCCTCAATTTGTAATAAACTAACTAATAAATTTTGCGAGAAGTAATTAATTAGCTCGTATAATTAAGATTGTAAATGAGTATAAACTGAGTAAAGCTTAACTATATTCAAGCTTCTTTATTTTTTATTTTGTTTTTATCAAACATATATATTAATTCGAGGATTTGTATCGAGTTAAACCAATAATATTATTGTTTTTATAATTTAGGTAAAATGTTGATAGAATACATTAAATTTATATTATTTTTAAATTCTAATATACTCTAAAATTCTACAAATTATTATATATTTTTTTGCATTTGAATAAAAATTTATAAATTAATTAATAACTTTTTTATAATTGTTTATGAACTTAATGATTGACCTCACTGATATTCAGCTTTATTCATTGTATATATTATTTTATTATTTAACAAATATAATTGAGCTTTATCCAACTTATACTAATATTCTTCGTGAATTTTTAATTTATTTACAATCTTAAGTTCATAATATTTTTTTTTCCATATATATATTGATGGGTCTCTTTTCAATATACTTGAACTTCTCTTCTTGGTCTTGCCTTTAAGGTGTGGAGTTTGTTAGCCTTCGAAAATATCGTCACGATTTCCAATCTGTAAATTGAAAGGATGTAAGAATGTGAAAGGTGAGTCGACTTTACTGATTCAACCTGTCTAACACTTAAGTAAGTGTCCATCGAGAAAGAGAGAATAATGTAGTCAAATAGGGAAGAGAATGATAGCTTAAAAAAAAAAAGAGTTGTCTTCACACATCAGAATAGAGAAAGAACCCTCCCTTGATCTTTACCTCCGGATGAATCTTATATATAGTAGATCAGAATTGCATCGCCTACCAGACCTATTTCACAACGTAACCATACCCCTTGTAAGATTGTTGGGGGACAATCGTTAAGTGAAATCTTCATCTAGTGTGTCAAGCTTCCTATTTGCTAGCTATGCATTAAGGATATCATAATATGACACATGGATTGTCATATATTCAAGAATTATCTTCTTTTTTTTTTTTTGAGGGGAGAGGGGGTTGGCAAATCAGTCGTGGTAATGAAAATTTTTTATTTGGTCCTTAAGTCTTATTATTGGAGAATGAATATTTGAAAAAATCTATAGTGTTCGGTAAAGCCAGTCGAGTTGATAGTATTTGGGAAAGCTGATAGTGCTCGGTGGAACTTATAATGCTTAGGAGAGCTAAGAGTATTTGGGAGAACTAGGAGTGCTCAAGAGAAGTCAGAGTGTTCGGGGATACTAAGATGGTCATAAGTCTTTAATCAAAAATTTCAGATACAATCACATGTCCCCCCTTGTAGTTAGACTGAATGGTAAAATCGAATGAAATATGATAAGTATATATATTTAAAGAAAAATTACCTAATCAGAAAACCCATCTTTTGCTCTTAGTTAGGATATTTCAAAAGAGTCTAAGTTTATTTTCTAGTTATTTTGACTTTTTATATAAGAATGGCAAAAAAACCATAAATATTGAGGATTTTGTTGTACTAGAAGGAGCCAGAGATGACAATTGCTTTCGAATTTCGATCATAATTATTCAATGTTGACTCCCCAACTCCCAGGTGTACATCTCCCGACCTCTCGATCTTTTGGATAATAACTTTGAAAAGCTTTCTAATGTCTTCTTTTTGTAAATAGTCGATTTCTATGATTTTTTTAATAGATTGCTATCCTATCATGCAATTAGCCTTTAAAGTCATCATCTATTTATTCTGTTTGATATTTATCATCTAAAAGTTCGGATGAACTTTGATTGAGTTATGTGATAAGGAATATAGGATATTGTTTGTAACATCAGGACTATGAGTGATTTCTTTGGAGAAGACGATCGATATTTTTATTATAATTAGCATTCCTAAGATCTGGTGCTACTGAGATGAGGAGGAGTCCGAGTAATTTTGTTAGAACCATTCTTGAGTATATCCATTCTTATGATTGGAACAATCTAGTGGTCATACACAAATGGAAGAATCCCGAGTGGAATGTGATATAGCAACTCCTAATCAGAAATAACATAGTAAACCAGGATAATAGGAAACCAACCCATTTAGGGATAATAATTAAGTCTTGGGACTGACAAGCAAGTTTAGTTTGGGAAAATAAAGAGTTAATCTATGCACTCTGAAAGCATAAAACCACTAAGAAAATCATCCCATTTGAGAATACAATTTCATAATTCATTTGAGAAAGCTAGTGATCATATGAATAAAAACAAAATCCCAACTAAGATTAAATATCTCCTAGGCGAGATTGATAATTGCATTTTGATTAAGCACTCCATAAATTCTCACCCCCGATCGAAGTACATAATTTGGCAAAACCAGAGAAATAGAAAGGTCATTCCGTTGAGAACTATACCTAAAATCTCTAGGTTGAAAAACTTATCCCAGGAGAATATTTAAAAGTAACAGATGGTTAAGAAATCCCCTTATTTCTGTTCGAGAATATCTATATGTCATGTAAAGAGAACGCGCGACCAATTTTATGCTGGGTGACGAAGAATATAAGAAGACCCTTATGTTTGCAAATTTTGGTCAAGGGAATAGACAAAATGTGATTATACTAGCTGGAGAATCTGAGCTTGTCATAGTTGAGCATAATGTAGAAGCCCATCGAATGGCAATGCCGAGAGTGGATAATGGGGAATATTATATAGCTTTTACGATATTATAACTTGGCCTAGAGGCAATTAGAGTATACTATAGCACTGAGGTTGTAATACTTAGACTCGGAGACAATTGTATAATACTATAGTACTTAGAATGTTATATTTTTATCTGAAGATTGAGAATACCTACTTAGCCCTTATAGAGACTATTATAATGTGACTCGAAGGTTGCGAAGATATATTATAACACTTAGATATTATAATTTGCCCTAGAGGTGCTATTATATACTATAACACTTAGGTTATTATAGTGTTGCACGGAGACTGTGTAGATATATATATATATATTAGACTGTTATAATTTGGCCCAAAAACAGTGAGAGTATACTATAACACTTAGGCTATTATAAGGGGGCCTTGAGACCGTTTATAATACGGCGATTTATCAAACAACGCCTCTAAAGTTTGGAATTGTCTAAAAAATGTCACATACTTTCATATTTATCAAATAGCACACTTAATTTCCTTTTTACTCCTTCCGTCAAAAAAATTTGCACCACAATGGTGGTGCAATTCCAGCACCACCACTGTGGTGCTGAAATTTACAATCTCAGCACCACGTTCAAAAATTAAGTGCGCTATTTCTGAAGGGTAAAAAGGAAATTAAGTGCGTTATTTGATAAATATGAAAGTATGAGATATTTTTTTGGACAATTTCAAACTTTAGGAGCGTTGTTTAGTAAATTGTCGTTTATAATACAGCAATTTACCAAACACAGCTGCTAAAGTTTCGAAATGCCCAAAACGCGCACTATACTTTCAAAATTACCAAATCACGCGCATAATTCCCAAAATACCCCTCCCGCCAAACAGCGTTTTTAATGCAGAGATCCCTCATGCATCCGAGCCACATTTCCAAATCCCGAGCCATCGAAACGTCCCGTCCAAACAAGTCACTACATTAGCGTCTTCGTGTCTTTAGCTTCCGGGAAATCTTCGAGCGCACAAAAACTTGGAAAAGCTTAGACTCCATTTTTCCTCCAGCTTCATTCTGTTAGCTTCCGAGTTCTTGGAATTTCGTCGAGACGCTTCGAGGTAATATGGTGTCGTCCTCTCATTTAACTAGAGTTTTACCCATTTCTTACTCGATTTTAGGGTTTCCGTTGAAAGGCGTACATCTCATTGGTTATTTTTCTACCATTCTGTGTTGCAGAATAAGTCAAGCATCCGGTTCAACCTCTCCTTCATCGGTCAAGGTATGTGTCGCATTCCTTGCTTTAGTCCAATATGAAGTATGCCATATGTTCAAAATGATTTTTCCGTTATGGTTTTGGAATGGTTTCAAACATTAAAATACAAATGGACAATCTCTTCAATCTGTATATGAATTAGATAAATAGAGCCCTAAAGTTTTTTTAACAGCATTATTGCAAAGAATTGCCGAATCTGAAATTTATTTTTTACAATGACAAAATGAAGGAATAAATTTTGTATTTTCAAATTGATAGGGAAATAATGAGTGTTAAGAAAAGCTGAATGGACCAAAGATTTTAGGCCACTTTATTGAATTTTTTGGAGGTCCAAGTGCTAAAGGAAAACAACGTCCGTCAGTTTGTTTACATGAAAGGCACAGAGAGATGATTAAACAAACCTCATTTGCTGTTTTTTTTAATATATAAGACATTCCACAAATCCGTGGTATATTGGTCAATATATTTCAAAGTTGGGATTCGACAAGTCAAAACTTTAAGTTTTCAACTGTGTCAGTTGCTTTCACCAGAAGAGATGTGTCCCTTTTGCTCGGTATTGCAGATAGAGGGACTTATGATCCTATGAATTCAACTAATGCATCAGGTGCTCTTTTCAAATCTCAATTCTCCAAAAAAGAACCAACTAGATCGAGGTTAGAGTTTTTGTTTAAAACCTTTTCTACTAGAGTAGAAGTAAATGAAGATCTTTTGGTATTTTGTAAGTTGTATGTATTGTATATATTTGCTTGTGTGTTGTTCTGTACTACTACATATAAGGTCCCCATAGGTCTTGTAGATATTGTAGATGATTTTGACAACATAGGTAGTTTCAATTGGGTCGAAGTCATCCATCAATTTATGGCTCCACAATTGCCTACTATTGGAGATATATGTTCATATACTAATACAGTTACGCAGAAGAGACGAATTCCTTACCTAAAGGGATTTGTCGGCCTTTTGGCTGTAAGTTCTTTCTTACTAAATAATTTTTTCTTTTATATTTACGTAAGTATGTAACACTTTCGATATGAGCAGACTTGGTTTCTGGAACATGTCCCAATCCAGAGACCATACAATACCGAAGGCCCACGAATAAATAAGTGGAGAGCAACTCCTTCACATATTAGCAAGGTCAGGAATTTATTAGAGCAAGTCTCCCCTGAACAGGTAAATAGAAGACCACAACTTAGCTTTTTTTCATTTTCGTTATCTAAATAATTGTTGATTTTTTGATAGGTCATTGTTGATCTAGTATGTACCTGTAGTGAAAATATATTGCTTGATAAGGTTGACTATTATATTGAAAATACTCCTCATCCAATAGAGATATCATCATCACAAACTATACAAGAAAAATTCCCAGCTAGTGAATGTCATGAGTGTTTAGTTTATCAAAGACAACTCAAAGAGTTAAGAATGGAAAACATGGCACTAACTGAAAGGGTAAAAGAACTAATGGAAATTATAGGAAGAGAAGGTATGGAGGCTGAACCAAATAAGTCCGAAGTTGACCCTCAATCTCAACCGGAACCAATTGCCAGCAGAACAAGACGGCGAGATAGAACCCGCTATGATTACAGGGATACTCCCGTTGATAGTCCACTATGGGCAAAATTGGTACCTCAAAGCAAAAGAAAAAGATGTAAATTTCGATGTTGAGTTATTAAGGGCAACTGATAAAGCCGTAAAAGAAGAAGTATATTTAACAAGAAAGGCAAACAAAAAATTGGTATGGATGAATTGCAAGTGAGGGATACTATCTGTATTTTGAAAGAAGATGAAAAAGATCTTGACAGGGATGAAGCAATAATTGATAAACTCAACCAAATGAGAATAGAAGCCATTAGGGTTAGTCAGAATACTTTCCAAAATTAGTTTGTGTTATTTTATTTAAATAACTAATATTATTTTTGTATTATAGTATGTCAAGAAAAATTGTAAGATGGCAAAGAATCAGAAACAAGATGCTGATGTGACCTACTTGCTAAAAAGTTTAGAAAAAATAAAGTATGGTAGTTACATCCACCATTACATTCAAAAATTTTATTACAATATTATAAAGTGCAAATATTTATTTACGATTAAATTTTTTTATAGGCCGATAACAGGTTATGTTTGGGAGGAAGGTCCTTTTTCATTAACTCTGAATTCTTTATACTCTGGAGTTAATGAATATGTTTTCACAGATTGGGAGATTATCGATACATTTTGCTCAATTCTTTTTAGGGGGGGCCTCCTCTTCATGTAGGTCATATAACAAGTCTGTGTATTGCTCATCCGTGTTCATTGTAAGAGAGTTAAATTATCTTGTATTTTCACGACATTTGATGTTATACTAACTGTTTAAATATTTTTTCCTCTACACACAATTTCAGTCAACATTAAGATTGTCGTGGAAGACTGCCACGACACAAATCATAAACACGGACATGAATGATGGAGAGGTTAGATATATTTTTATACCTCTAAATACTGATCAAACTCACTTTCACCTGTTGTGTATCGACACAAAAGCAATGAGTTTCAATCATTACAACTCCATTTCATATGGTGGAAGATCAAAAGCTGATTTTGAAGCAGTGATGAGTAGTTAAATATTTTAAATATGGATATTCCATCAATTTAACTTAGTTATCTGTTAATGAATAGTTATGTTAACTTAGTCATCGTGTAATTATAGGTATCCCAATTTAAAGGATATTCACCTAAGGAGATTGCAGCAATTCATCCATGTTTACAAGCCTATTACCCCATCGACAGCTGGGTTTCTGTTACAACTGATTATCCCCAACAAGTGGCAAGGTACTAAAAGGAAAATACTGAACGTGAAAATTATACTTTTGAATTGAAATATAAAATTTTTCTTTACATGTTTACAACAATGATTGTGCCTTCTTTGTGATGCAATACATGAGATGTCTGCTTTATGGTGAGAAGATGGACTTCAAACAAGCAGACATGAACAAATTCAGAATAGATGTCTCTATCTCAATTTTAAAGGATGAGTTCTTCCTGATATAATTTTAGGAAAGTTCAGGTGGCAGTATGACAATGCATTGTTGTAATTAATGAATTTTGCTAATTTGTAAATGGTATTGCTTTCCTTAGATCAACAGTGACTGTAAATATGTTTATTGTTTGTGTTTGAGCTTTAATAAATGTTATATAATATATTGATTACAATTTCGACCGAGAAATACGGTGGTGCTGTGAATTTAACTCCAAGGAACACAGTGGTGGTGGGAAATAAAGTCCCAACACCATGTAATTCGAATCAGGCGAAATAGGTGGTCTTGGGAATTAAAATCGTAAACTTCGATGGTCTGGATTTTAATTCCCGTGACCACGCATAATTTCGAATCGCCCAGGGAATACGGTAGTGGAATTTAACTCTCGAACACGGTGGTCTTTGGAAATAAAGTCCTAGCACCACGCAATTTCGAATCGCCGAGAAATTAGGTGGTCTTTGGAATTAAATTCAGAATACAATGGTCTCGATTTTAATTCCTGTGACCACGCATTTTCAATGGCCGAGGAATACAGTGGTGCTGGTAATTATAATCCCAGAAACACAGTGGTCCTGGGAATTTATTTCCCAGGACCACGTACAATTTCGAAATGGCTTAGGAATAAGGTGGTCCTGGGATTTCAATTTTCAGGACCACGTACAATTTAGAACTGGCCGGGGAATACACAGTGGTCCTGGGATTTCAATTCCCAGGACCACGTATAATTTAGAACGAGAACATCGGTGGTCACGGGATTTAAATTCGATCACGCGTACACTTTCAAACAGCCCAGAAATAAGGTGGTGTCGGGAATTAAAATCTGAGGAACTCAATGGTCCTGGGATTTTAATTCTCAGGGCCACGTACAATTTCGAGCTGGCCGAGGAATACGGTGGTGTTGGGAATTTAACTCCCAGGAACACAGTGGTGCAGGGAATTAAAGTCCCAGCTCCACGTACAATTTCGAACTGGCCGAGAAATAAGGTGGTGCTGGGAATTAAAATCCCAGGAACACAATGGTCCTAGGATTTTTATTCCTAGGACCACGTACAATTTTGAACTGGCCGAGGAATATGGTGGTGCTGGTAATTATAATCCCAGAAACACAAGTGGTCATGGGAATTTATTTTTCAGGACCACGTACAATTTCGAATTGGCTGAGGAATAAGGTGGTCCTGGGATTTCAATTCCCAGGACCACGTACAATTTAGAACTGGCCGGGGAACACACAGTGGTCCTGGGATTTCAATTCTCAGTACCACGTACACTTTCAAACACCCGGAAATAAGGTGGTGCTGACAATTTTAATCCCAGGAACACAGTGGTCCTGTGTAGGGTCATCAATGGGTTTTGGCCGAAACCCATTGATGGACCTACAGGAGTCCAAATTCCGAAATCTTTACATCGACTGAAAGACCTAACGGCTTCACATGTTGTTGCGTCGAGGAAACTTCCTTCTGATCCTCCTACCTCCCAGTTTCGGCCGCGTGCCACTTGGCACGGGGCCTGATTTCTGAAAATTGGCTGTGTAAACCTAATCCTGCCTTGAAAAATAGAAATTTTGGACACGATACACAGAGGGTCAAGTCCCAAAGCCACTAGAGTTGGTTTGGACCGAAGTTTAGGTGACTAGGGTCATCAATGGGTTTTGACCGAAACCCATTGATGGACCTACAGGAGTCCAAATTCCGAATTCTTTACATCGACTGAAAGACCTAACGGCTTCACATGTCGTTGCGTCGAGCAAACTTCCTTCTGATCCTCCTACCTCCAGTTTGGCCACGTGCGCACGGGGCACGATGAAAAATGTGGTCTGGGAATTAATTCAGAACAAAGTCTGAAATTTAATGCCCACCACCACGTCCATTTGTGAACTGGCCGAGACATAAGGTGGTGCTGGGAATCTTAAACCCAGGAATAAAGTGGTGCTCGTAAGTGAATTCCGACCACGCATCTGATTTGAATCGCCGAGAACAAATGTGGTCCGGGAATTAATCCCGCTGAAAATCGAAATTTTGGACACGATACAGAGGGGCAAGTCCCAAAGCCACCGGAGTTGGTTTGGACCGGTTGAGGTGACTAGGGTCATCAATGATGAGTTTTGAAAAACCTATGATGGACCTCTGGTCCAAATTCCGAATTCTTTACATCGACTGAAAGACCTAACGGCTTCACATGTCGTTGCGTCGAGCAAACTTCCTTCTGATCCTCCTACCTCCCAGTTTCGGCCTCGTGCCACTTGGCACGGGGCCTGATTTCTGAAAATGTGGTGCTGAGAATTAATTCCCATGAACACAGTGATCCTGGAAATTTAATTCCCAGGACCACGTCCATTTGGGACCTGGCCGAGAAATAAGGTGGTGCTGAAAATCTTAATCTCAAGAACACGGTGGTGTTGGTAAGTGAATTCCCAGCACCACGTACAGTTTTGAACTGGCCGAGAATAAATGTGGTGCTGGGAATTAATCCTGCATTGAAAATCAAAAATTTTGGACACGATACACAGAGGGACAAGTCCCAAAGCCACTGGAGTTGGTAGCCGGTGGCATTCTACAAGACCTCCTATTATGCCCAAGCTATTTGCATCTGCTGCATTTATTTTTCACTCTCCCAGTATGTTTGGACTCTATGCATGCATTTTTTCTTCGCCCGGGTTGCACAAGGCTACGAGGAGGTAGAACTCCGAAAATTTTGTCACCATTAGGCCAAAATTTCTTACTTCGACATGGGTAAATACGATCCATATAAGTGGCCTCCCAGGTTTCCCTTAGAAAATAATGCTCACAGTAACGGTATGGATCCATGTTCCGATATATGATGACTGCAATAGCATGCGAGCAAGGAATTCTTGATATTTGAAACTCACGACAGATGCAACTTCACCTATCCAAATCAATAATATACGAAGAAGCTATTGTCTGTACTTCCATTTCCGTTTGTGAATATGGAAATACCAAATATAATCGAGTTCTTTCTCTCCTTTCATCAATCTCTTTAATGACATAAGGTGTTAGAAAACTTGACCTTTTTGAAGATTCTTCCCCACGGTTATAGAACCATTGAGCAACCTTTCTTCTAGTGTTGTCAATTAAACTGGTGATGGAGAGTTCACGTGTTTCCTTGAATAATGCATTTAAACTCTCAGAACAATTAGTGGTTAACATTGTGTACCTCCTCCCAGGAAAGTGTGCATTGACCCATCTTTTTGGATCGATCTTTTGTAGCTACGCATATGCTTCCTTGTATTTGTCATGCATGTTCTGCATTAATCGATCAAAGTCAACTCTTATATTGGCTCTTGCTGCTGCCCAAAATAAACCTAATGAGGATCTATCCCGCATCGTACTATGTTACAAGACAAGTGATAGCAACAAAAAGCATGATGGGCGATGGATACACTTTGTTAATCACGATATAATCCCGATGTCTATCCGATACAATGCTCAACGACTCGCAGATAAAGAAGGAATGTCTTTGCATGATCCAAAAACCACTCCCAAGCAGATCCACATTCAACTTCGGCAATTCCAAATGCAACTGGCATAATTTTTGCATTACCGTCAACGACAGTAGCCATTAGCAAAACACCAGGATACTTGCCAGTGATATGTGTAGCATCAATTCCAATTAGTTTTCGCAAATACGACCTGAATACTCTTCGACAAGCACCAAATGCCCAAAAACATCGTTGGAATTGATTTTCACCATTTCTTAGTACTGCAACATATGTATCAGGATCTCTAACTCTTAACTCATGCAAGTACATTGGAAGATCAATATAGGCATGATCAAAATCACCTACCACTCTTTTTAATGCGTTCTGTCTGGCTGTGTATGCTTTCTTGTATGAAATGTGAACACCAAACCTAGCTTGCATTTCTCTTCGAATTGAACTTGGTTTGTAATCATCAGAGGTAGCTAACCGTCCTACAATCTGGTTTGCTACAAATGTGGATGTGCAAGCATGGTGATCTGCTGTTTCCCTAACACTGTCACATTCATGCTGCTTTACATATTTTGTGACAGTGAACTCCACGTCTCCACTTGCAACTAGACTCCATGAACAAGGCTGACTAAAGCAAATAACTTTAATTCTATTAAGTCTGGTGTCAACTGGCTTGTATCTGAAGTTTTTTAGCATCGCATGCCTTACTAGTGCATCTTTAAACTCTTGTCGAGAGGAAAAAACTTGTCCAGTGAAAAATTCATTTAGATCTGATGAACCGACATCTGCTAATAGTCTTATTTGTGGATTTAAAACATAGGGATCATCAGCAATTTGAAACACTTCCTCTAAGTCACTGTACTGATCTGG
Source organism: Wurfbainia villosa (assembly GCA_025175895.1). Taxonomy (NCBI): domain Eukaryota; kingdom Viridiplantae; phylum Streptophyta; class Magnoliopsida; order Zingiberales; family Zingiberaceae; genus Wurfbainia; species Wurfbainia villosa. Next base: position 4,513,844 of record JAKLTH010000042.1, read on the forward strand.
GTTTAACTCACCTTCTTCATGTTGGATATCATCAGCTAAGAATTCTTCCGAAGGATTTGTATATTCTAACTCTTCTATCCCATGTATATCACTTACCTCCTCTTCACTCCAAGTTTGTTCAAAATATTCATGATCTACTGTGGTAGCAGTGACAAACTCTTCTTCGAGTATGGAAGAAGCGTCTCTATTTATATCAAGGTGTTGATCACCGTAATTTATTGCCCACATCAGTAAACTGAGATGAAGATGGAATATTACTTGGGCACAGATTTATGGAATCTTGATCATCTAACTCTCTATCATTCAAATTTGATTCAATTGTTTCCAAAAATGTTAACACTTCATCAGGAAGGGGGTCATCCCTGCAAATATTTTTAAAATCAACACTGTTATATGTAGTGTGCTAGGCAAGTAGGCTGAATTTTTTTAACTAGGCTTTAGAAGTCTGAAGACAAGTGGAGGATGAGAGTTTATGGTTAGGTTTCCCAATTATACACTTAACTAATTAGAACATTTGATGTTGATAGGGCCATCAATGGGTTTTTACCGAAACCCATTGATGGACCTTTCAATGTTGAAATTATGAACGGTTTATATAGAATGGAAGAGGAAGACATTTACATGGTTTATGCACAGAGGGATACTTAGTTCCCACACTCCTACAGGCAGTTATGGGTACGTGCCAATTGGCACGCAGCATGCCAATTGGCACACTCGTCTGAATGTTGGCACAGAGCATTAATTTTCATAACTACTGTTTGGGAGCATAAGGAAAGGTGGAGAATGATAGTATAGGTCACGCTTGGACTTGACCCGCCTAGAGGACTTTATTTATCTCCAATATAAATTGACAACACCACTCTTTTTCTCGGCAGTTCCTCTCCATGGTGCGAAAATTTATATCCTGCATCTACTGGGTGCCGGGATATAAATTCCCAAAGACCACCATTTATCTCGACGCCCATCTCCCGTCTGGGATTTTTAAACGCAGACCCACTGTATTGCTGGGGTTTTAGTTCCCAACACCACCAACAATTCCGGCAAATTTTATGTACATGGTGTTGGAAATTTCATTCCCAGCACCATGGTGTTGCTGGGAGTTTTAATCCCATTACCACGGAGGTGCTGGGATATAAATTCCCAGCACCACCATTTTTCTGGACTAGTTCCATCTCCCTGGTGCTGAGATTTTTAAACGCAGAACCACTGTGTTGCTGGGGTTTTAGTTCCCAGCACCACCAATAATTCCGACAACTTATATGTACATGGTGCTGGAAATTACATTCCCAGCACCATGGTGTTGCTGGGGGTTTTAATCCCATTACCACGGTGGTGCTGGGATATAAATTCCCAGCACCACCATTTATCTCCACCAGTCCAATGCCAATGGTGCTGGGAGTCTTATTTGCAGGATCACAGTGTTGCTGAGGTTTCAAATCCCAGCACCACCCTTAATGTCGACAAGTTATATCTCCCTGGTCTAGTGAATTAGATTCCCAGCACCAAGGTGTTGCTGGGAGTTTGAATCTCATTACCATGGTGGTGCTGGAATATAAATTACCAGCACCACAATTTATCTCGACAAGTTCATTCCCCATGGTGCTGGGAGTTTTAATCTCAAAGACTACTGGTGGCAGATTTAAATTCTGACACTGCATTTTATCCCAAATTTGTTGAACCTTAATGGTGCTGAGAATTTGAAGCTCAAGACCACGATGTTACTGGGATTTAAATTCCCAGCATCACTTTTTATCCAGATCAAATGAGTGGAATTTCATGCACAAGACCACCTACTCTCCCATGGTGCTGGGATTTTAAATTTTAGGGATACGGTGGTGCTGAAAATTTCATTGCCAACACCACCTACTCTCTCAGACAGATTGAATCTCCTAGTGCTGGGAATATCAATCAGGGAACTTCAGTAATCGTGGGATTTAATTGGAAGCATCACCTTTTAAGTTAGGTGGAATTTGTTTAGGTGGCGACAAAACTCGGTTATGAATCTCCTACATCGCAATTATGGGTGCATTGGTCTACTTTGGTATGATATGCCTACATCGTATTTATGGGTGTGTGACAAACTTGGCTATACAACCACCTACAATGCATTTATTAACCTCATAGCAGTCTCAAGAATTAAAACACATACATACATGATAATACTGTGAAGTACCGTGAGTGAGTGGTAACTTCGGATTAAGTGCTGATATATTCGTGGGAGCAGTGATGTCGTTGATAACTATTAGGATTTCATCAAAAATGGTGTTGCTCAGTTGGTTTACGGAGGAAACCTGCGTGTGGTGCTCATCAACAGCATGGGTCTGGTGCTCTCACGCGGCTGGAAGTGACGTTTGGATGACTCGAGATTTCCAATTGTGGCTCAGATGGATGCAAATCTCTCTCTGCATTAAATTGCAATCTGTTTGGCGGGAGGGGTATTTTGGGAATTATGCGCGTGATTTGGTAATTCTGAAAGTATAGTGCGCGTTTTGGGCATTTCGAAACTTTAGCAGTTGTGTTTGGTAAATTGTCATTTATAATACTATAATACTTAGGTTGTTATAATCACAATTATGGAGTTGAGCATTGCTGATTGAGAGCTATTAAGGCATGAATATGCCAGAACAGAATTACATATAGGTGCATGTGACATGGCTTGAACTTCTATAGAGAAAACTATGCATATATTGATTTAGGTTAGGAAACCTTAGCTAGGTGGGAAAACCAAATTTGAAAATTCACAATACTAAGAACATAAGTTAGGCTATGGACTATAACATTTATTCAAACAAAAGTAAGCATATCATACTAGAATCATATGAAAATTTAGACTTGGCTGGAAATGAGCTTGAGTGGATAATCTCAAGTTGATACTGTCAGAAGCTGTTATCTCCTTCTATGATAATGTCAACATTGAAGATCGAACTATAGTAGATGGTTGATGGGTCTCTGCCTCATGCCTTATCAATATAAGATTTCTTGGCATCCAACCATCCCATTGTACCCTAAACCTTCAATTCACGAAGCATGTACAAGTGGGAACCCCCTTCGTCTTGGGTGGGTTGCTTGTCAGGGCGATGGATTGTAGGTTCATCATTAATTGGTTGTCGACCAAAATGAGAAGTACAAGTATCCCCTTTTAAATTTTGTGCCATCGATGGAGTTCCAGTTGATCTGTCGGTCGAGATCATATCTTTGTATGCTATCACCGATTAGCTCCGATGCAGGACCACATCAACAATGATAGCCACTAATTGAGTCACATCCTCTTAAGTTTGAGACTTCTATAGCCCCTTTTGATTTTTTTTTTGTGATGGATGTGAGGTCTCCATGTCTTCCACTTGACGTTCTACAATGACTTTCCATGTTTGAACCATCATAACTTTTTGTTCAAGCTTCCCATAAACAGTGTCAATTTGATGGGGTCTCTTTTCAACACGCTTGAACTCCTCTTCTTCCCTCGCCTCTGAGATGGGGAGTTTGTCAGCCTTTGAAAATGCCACCGTGAGTTTCAGTCTATAGAAAAATTGATAATGCTTGGGAGAACTTGGATTACTCAAGAGAACTGAAAGTGTTTGGGAACACTAAGATGATCATAAATACTTAATCAAAAATTATAGAATGATATGAGCAAATCTTTTATTAAGTAATTTGTACGTACCATGTATATGAATTAATATGTAAAAGATAAAGTAACTATGTGTTGGTGCAATCGACTTTGGTCAAAGTTGATTAAGTTCGAGTTGGGCTCAAGTTGAATTTCAATGTTTGACAATATGACTAAAAGTAAATGATGGTATGAGAGAGATTGTTAATGCAATCAACCTCAGGATAAGGCCGACCAAACTCATGTGAGACTCGAGTTGAGTTTCAATATATGGATGACAATATGACTATGGGATGGTATGGAACATTCATAGTCATATGGAGTTTAGCGTAAAGTCAAGTAGGTCAAGATTGACTAGATACTTGATGAGTGAAAAATCCAAGTGGGTCAGAAAAGACTGGACACTTGGTGATCGAAGTTCAATAGGGAGTTGGCAAGTGTGAAAATCTAAATGGTTCATGGAGGATCGGACACTTAGTGATGGAAAGTTTAACGGAGGAGTTGGCAAGTGTGAAGTCCAGGTGGATCAAGGTTAACCAAACACTTGCCGCGAAGAGGAAAAGTCTAAGCAGGTCAAGAAAGACCGAATGTTTAGTATCGAAAAAGTCCAAGTAGGTCAAGTATGACCGAATGCTCGGTGTCAGAAAATCCCTTGCAGGTCTGGAGATTGAATGCAAGGCAAGGAAAATCCAAATAGGTCAAGAAGGATCGGATATTTAGTGATAGGAAGTCTTGGTAGGTCAAGGTGACCGATTATTAGGCAAGTGAAGTCCTAATTGATCAAGGAAATCGGATGACTAGACAAGTGAAGTCCCAATAGGTCAAGGTGATCATGATTGACAAATAAAGTCCTCGCATATCAGGGTGACCATGCTTGGTAGGTCAAGATGACCGTGCTTGGCAAGAAAAGTTTTGATAGGTCAAGGTCAACAGGATGCTAAGCAAAGGAGGTTCCGACATATCAAGAGTGATCGGATACCGGATGAGAAATGTCCTGATAAGTTGAGGTCAACCGGAGGAAGAGGTGCTCGGGAGACAATCGCTCGGGACGCATTGGGAAGTCTGTCCCAAGTGGTGCTCAGGAAGTCCCAAGCAGGGCTTGAGAAGTCTGTCTTGAGCAGTACTCAAGAAGTCCCTAACGGTGCTCGACACTCATGCTTGGGGCGAGGAATAGATCTCGAGCAACTGTGGTGCTCGGACAAATGAGAAATGGAGTGTTTGGGATAGCTTTGACGAAGTAGTTGATTGTTGTGGTGAAGTAGTCGACTGACATAAGGGAAGAGTTGGAGACTCGAGTGCTTAGGCAGCCACGAAGCTTGGGATGGAAAACTGGGTGCTCGAGAAAGATACGACATAGCAATTGACTGACTGCGGTAGTCAATTAACAGAAACCTTCTGAATCGACTGACCAGTTCGACTGGAAGCTTATCAGTTGGCTGATGGTTGAGAGCAATTGATTGTTCGGCTGGAATCCGATGTGGATTGATCTGTTGTGAGCAAACGGTCAAATGACCAATTGATTGAGGGTAAGACCAATCGATTGGTAAGCGAAAATTAGCCGATGGACAAGCCTATAAAAGGAGGACTTGGTGAAGTTTTTAGATGCGGATTAGAGTGTTTGAAGAGGAATTGTTGTTGCATTCTATATCTTCAAGAAGCTTTCCAAAGCAACCAAATCAAATAGCGATCAAAAGCATTCTTGTGTAAAGTATATTTCTGTTGTATTTTGCTTTTAATTTCTTCATCGTTGCATTTGACTTTTCTTTTATTGTAAGCTTTAGATTGTAAGAGGATTCTCCGTCTCCGGAAGTTCAGATAAGAAGAAAGATAATGAGACTATCATAGAGCTAGATTGTGGTGTAGAGATCAAGGACTTTGAACTATGTAAAAACAGATTTTGTGGACTTATGTTTTATTATTTCTATTTATATTTTATTTCCATTACATTTAACAATTTATAGATAAACACAATCGAAGAAATACAATCTACGTTAGAATCGCTATTCATCCTCTTTAGCACAGCAACGACCATGATACCACGTACTACTGTATTAAAATAATAAAATATGTTTTAAAAATAAATTAGACTATTAAAAGTCAAATATATTATATTATTATTATTATTTTGTGCATAATGTCTTCTAGTAAAAAGCTCCCTAACGATTAAAATATGACTTCTTTCTAACAAAAAACGATGGCGACTTTTAGTAAAGATAGCAATGATTTCTAATAATAAGGGTGACGACTTCTCTCTATAGGTGGGACGATGATGATTGCTTGGTGAAATAACAAGAGAGTAGTAGATTTCGATCAACCTTCTCTTTATTAAAAGCGGTATTAAAAATTAAAATAAAAGGAGGAGGAGGGAGATTAAATTAATAATTAATATTTTTGGTAATGAATCAACTTATTGTGTTATTGAACAAAAATATATCGCTTTATTTTAATTTAAACAAATCAAGTCTGACTTTTAGTTTGATAATTGAATTAAACCTTCGTGACCTCGATTCCGGCTGTTAGTTGAGAAATTGATATGCTGTTAAACTTTTGATTTGGTTTACCTTTTTTTTTTTCAAAGCAAATCGAATCATTTCTATGATTCAATCTAGTTCTAGGACTGTGCAAGAGATATTGTGCAATTATGAATAATTTTAGAATCAAATCTGAAATATGATGCTCGTGCATAGCATAGATTAAAAGCCTGTATTAGTTGGTGTCATCTCATGTTTCACATGCTTTTGTATGCTTTAAACACGTGACATGTTTAAGCCTTATGAATATCACATGTCTTGCATGCTTTGAAAACATGCCATCATAAGGCACATGGAAGTGGATGTGGTAAGCTCACCGTAACTTGGATCCTCTTCGTAAGGAGTTGAACATGAAAAGAGAAAGGCAAAGTAAGAGTGTGTTCTCTTCATTCATTGAAGAAGAAAGCAAAGAGCTCAATCCCCATCATTTCCCTCATTCATTCTGTTGTGTCATCTTTCGCTTAGCAAAAATCTTGTAATAGTATTCAGATATCTATTTAGGTCACCACAACAATCTATGTTAGATTGTGATAGTGGTTCTATCATTTTATCCTAGAAGATAGACGTCCTATGTAATCTCATAGCATCGTTAGAGGGGACGAATTCGACTTAAAGAGATTGTCTCACCACAGATCTCAATGTCTTCATTCCTGCATACTCAGAGGTGAACAACTTCATCAAACCATTTCAACAGATAAGTCTGAGTTGAGTTCATTATAATTTTATTCGAACTATACTTCCTATATCTCCGGCTTGATTGTGAAAGATTTTTCAATAATCTTAAGATAGAGGGAAACTAATACAGGGTAGAATTAGCCTTGATGGCATAATAGTTGATAAATAATGCAGAAGAGAATGTCAATCCAAGACTCGAATTGTATGAACCCAAATGATTCTAGTGTGAATGCTATTGCACATATTAAGTCGGTCTAGATATAATATGATCATATATAGATCAACTAGTATTTATTACAATACTTCGTTCCGGTTACGTATTGCTGGCCAGTCACTGCGGACGTAGGACCCCTCTATTAAGTAGATCGGCCCTATATTAATTGGTGTCACCTCATGCTCCATATGCTTATGCATGTATTAAGCATGTGACATGTTTAAGTCACATAAGAACCACATGTCTTGCATAAATGTGGAACCGCTACATTAGCGGTCCCCTATCATTGCCCCTACGTGTGGAGGGGGGTAAATCAGGTCCCAGGAAGCTAGCGCAGAAATATAGAGTCATCGGTAGCCTGGTTGTCACCTCCAGGAATCCACCTCTTGCCCTTTCAAGCCTTAACACGGCTGCGCTAGTCATCTGGGTTTGCCATGGGGGCTAACCACATGTCTTACATGCTTTGAAGATATCTTATCATATATCGATGACTCTGTATTTCTACGCTAACCACCTGACATCTAATTTACCTCCCTTCACACGTAGGGGCAACGGTGAGGAGCCACTAATGTGAAGGTTCCATATTTTTTTGAAAATATATCATCATAGCTCTTAAGTGCAAAAGGATAGAGATCATAGATAGAGGGTTATCCCAGTTGATAAATGTAAAAGGGTAACTCTTAAGTGGGTAGGGATCAATTTTCGTAGGTTTCACTGCTTTGGACTATCCACCGATCCCCTCCTTTACACTTGTCACATGAGATCCTGATTTATCTTCTCCATCGATAAGGACAGTTAGAGGAGACAACTAATGTGATGGTTCTACTTTTTTTTTAAGATATGCCACCATAAGTCATGTGGAAGTCGTTGTGACAAGTTCACCATAGTTTGGATCCTCTTTACAAGGAGTTGAGAATGAAAAGAGAAAGATAGAAATAAGAGTGTGTTCTCTTCATTCATTGAAGAAGAAAACAAAGAGCTCAATCTCCATCGATTTTCCTCTATTTTATTGTGTCACTCTTCAGTTAGTAGAACTCTATGATAATATTCAAATACCTATTCAGGTCATCACAACAACTTATACTAGATTGTGATAGTGATTCCGTCATTTTATCTTTGAAATAGACATCCTATGTGATCTCATAGCACCGTCGAAAGGGACGAATTTGTCTTAAAAGACTATCTCATTATAAGACTCGACGTCTTATACAGGTGACAAATATCACGTTTCCCACTCAGTGATGGATCATTTTATCAAACCATCTCAACAAGTAAGTTCGAATTGAGTTGATTGTAATTTTATTTTTGAATTACACTGTGTATCTGACTTGATTGCGGAGGATTTTCCAACAATTCAATCAGTGAGTTTCCATTCACATTGTCTAACACATCTCATTTCCAAATCTCAAGTGTCTTTGTTTAATTAGGTTGGGACGCAAGGCCGGAAGAAGAACCCTACGTATACATGGATTTGGCACGCACAGAGGGTTCGGATAATCAATTTGATTGCAAATCCTCTGGAGATTGTTTTTTCGTTGTTTTTTTTATTTGTATCGGGGTATTCGAACAATCCGACTAATTTTTTAGAGTGATGAATTCTGTTCGATGGACTTTTAAAATGTCTCGTCACTAATTGAGCCGGATGATATCGGAGTCTAAATGGTCTCTATTGAATGATGCGGACGGGTGAAATTTGTTCACTCCTTTTTCAATGCAGTGAAGCACTGAGGGAGATCTCAGAGGGTTCTCACAGGCCGCAATCAGTAGAGAATAAGAAGATAAAGTAGATGAAACGCAAGAAACCGATGCCAGCAATCGAGACTCAGACACAAGATGTAACGTGGTTCGGAATAAGGATTCCTACTCCACGGAGGTGAGCTTTCTCACCGGATGCAGTGCCTAAGCACTTTCACTATGAAGGTCCTCCTTTACGGAAAGTAAGTTTCCGAAGATGGAGAAGAAAGACCTCTTACAGTGATATCACAAGACGAGAAAAATACAAGAGATGTAACAACGACAGATCTCCGTCCTTCTTCTCCGGCGAGGCGGTTGTCGCTCCCCTTCTCCTCCTGCGTCCCATTCTCTCTTGCTGGGTGGAAATAATTGCGGATCCCCCTTTCCTCCTTGCTTCCTCCCTTTTATCTTCCCTTTTCCTTCATCGTAACGTCGCGGGCTATCTCCATCGTACACGTGGCCACCACCTCCATCTGGAGAATAATTCTGTTACAGATATGAGGAGTGAAGACTCCTTGGAATATTGCATGGGGCCTCCCAAGCCATTGCCTAATACCTCTTCCTCTACTTTTCGGGTAACTAGGTTAGACTATCTCCCTCAACCATCCGCTTTGAGTGAAGCTAGCTTAGGTCTATAGCCCACGGGTGCCCTAGCCCTGGGGTTCCTCATCAGCCCGAATCAATTCCTCTTTTTCCTGTGCCAAACTTCCTTCGAATCAATCAGGCTGAGTCGACCCCTTAGCAAAGTGCCTTCCGTCTCTTCTTTGTTATGTCAATTGCTTCTGCTAACTCTCCCGTGCCAATTGCTTCTGCTAATTCTCCCGTGCCAATTGCTTCTGCTAATTCTCCCGTGCCAATTGCCTTTGATATTCTCCCGTACCAATGGCTTCTGATATTCGCGCCCGAACCATTCTTTTGTTTCTCCCTTCGCTGAGTCGAACATTTTGGATCGGATCATGGGTCACCCGCTAACCCTTCTATCGGGAACTATATAGAAAAGGTACCAGCAGTATCATTAGTCAACCCCGAAAAATAGTCAAGCGAAGTTATAAGCTTGACTTTCCAAATGTACATAAAGTCTCTAACCTATTCTTCATTTCTCAACTTAAATCCCTCCGTTCCCTTATAACTCCCTTATGTATACTCAAGGAGGCCCGCTGGATTCATGGGCTCCGCTTCTCCTTCTCCTCTCGTGCAATTGAATCGTCACGGAAAACCCTATATAAACCCCTGCCTTCTCCTTCTAGGTATCGTTTAGTGTGCTTAACAATCCAGCTTGTTCTTCTCCTTCCGTGATTTTCACCGGCGGCGTTTCGACGACCCAGTCCTTCCTTTCCCCACACGATTCTTCCTTAACCTCCGAGTAAGTGTTCTGCTTTGTTCACACCCATGGCTCCTAGGACCATCTCTTCACCCGCCTGGTATGAACATACCATAACCCAGTTAGATTGTAACCATTATTTTTTTAATATTAAGAACAACTACATAGACCCCTCTATAAAATGCTGTTTCACGACTAAACTGCATCGACCTCATAATCCTCCTCCCGGCTTGACATGCTTTTTCTCTGAACAATTTCTTAACGGCCTATCCCTGCCTGTACCGTCGATCTATTTGGACCTTCTAAACTTTTATGGACTACCCTTGAACCAATTCACCCCCAACTCCTTTCGAATTTTATCGGGAGCTCACATAGTGTTCCAACACCTGAACCTCTCTTTAACCCCCGAAATATTCCATTGCTTCTTACAATTAAAATCTTCCAAGGCAGGTCTCTTCTATTTATCTAGTCGTTCAGACTGTCAATTCTTGGTGAACCTGCCCACTTCCCATAAGGGCTGGGAAGAATTATATTTCTTTGTACAGCTTCCCGAGTCTCTACCCTATTCTGATACATGGAAGGTAGCCCTTCCTGAATTGCCTCCCTTCCGAGAAATGAGGATCAAATGTCCCTTCCCGGAAGTGTATAGAGTATTAGGAGAGTTACATTACTGCTCAAACCATCTAATAGAAACTCCTCTTTTAAGCCACTTTGGATTGTCTCCTCTACCTTTGTGACTTGGTTCTTTGTAGGTAGGGTGATACTTACTACTGAATATGACTTCCTTTCTATGTTATTCATCTTTCTTATCAGTATACCTTGCAGATAATCTAATGCAGAAGGCTTTGGTGGAAGGGGAGGCGATCGAGGCTGCCAAGAAGAAGAAAACCTCGACTAAAAGAGGCAAATCAGTAGCAGATCCGTCATCCCCCCGGAAAAAGTTGCGGCTCATCAAGAAAGGAGTCTCAAGTTCATCGACTCTTCTCCCCTCATCTTCCGACCAGCCAGGGTCTCAACCCCTAGCCATTTATGAGCCAAGAAGAGGAGGCAATACCTCCCCTGTCCCTTCTCCATCTCCTCAAGGAGGGGATTCTCCCTCCCATTTTCTTCATTCCTCCCCATCTGCACAAAATTCACCCCCACCTTCTCATACGGAATCCCTCCAAGCTCCTATACCTTCCGACTTAAGAGCTGCTCCTACCCCCCTTCGTCGTATCAGACCCCCATCCTCCTCTGAAGGGGAGGATCCTTCCCTTCCTATTCCTCCGAGGGCCACGTTGGGATCCCTGCTGAAGATTCGGCACCCCTCGGAGGTAAAATTCTTCAACCAGTCGGGTATACAAGGCCCTTGCGAGCAAGTGAGCAAGTTGTTGGCAGAGGTATTTACTCTTTCTTTTCCTCCTCTTCACTATGGGTATCTCTATATGCCGATGTATACTGATAATTTTTCTTTCCCTTTAGGCCTCCACCCAACATAACAAAATGGTGGTTCAGCTGACCTAATTCCAATCTAGTGTGGAGACTTGCCACTTTACCGCCGTATCACAACAAAAAGAGCTCGTTCGGCGGTTAAATGAGCAAGAGGCAAAAGAGGCGGACTTCAGGGGCCAGTGCGAAGATGCCATGATGCAACTAGCCCTAGTCCGAAGCGAGAAAGAGGAGTTGCAACGAAAAAATGAAGAACTTGAACAACGCCTCTTCTTACAGTCCAGTGAGCTGCAACAGGTACACGTCCTGACCCGGGAACTGAAGGAGTATAAGGGATATCTTGGGGACGCCATGATCAAAGATGCTGACTCCTCGGCTACTATTATACAGCTTCAACAAGAACGCCACCGTCTTAATCTGGAGCGTCAAGCTTGGGCAGTTACCAGGGAATCTTGTACAAAGAAGTGTCAGGAGCTTTCCTCCATGGTAGTGGCTCTTCCCCAAACCTTATCGCCGGTGGCTCGGCAACAATCTACCCTCCACCAGGAGTATTTTGAAGCTCTTTCAGCCTTAGGACAGCAAGCTATAAAGGCAGTCACCGAAAGAGATGCTTTGGCGGCTAAATTGGCGGAAAGTCAAGCTCAAGTGGTTCAATATCAAGACCAACTGAAGGAGCAAGAAGCCGACCTCAAGGGACGCTATGTCAAGAAGGGGGGAGATTTATTTATACTAGGTTTTAGGGGTCCTTGGCTCAAAATGCCGAACAAGGATACCCGCCTCCTGGCACGGACACTAGCTATTTAGATCCCACGGAGGCACTAGCTAAGTGTCCGCCCGAACTCTTTGAGTTGTAATTTCTACTATTCTCCTTTTTGGTAATTTTGTCAATAGACTCTCTTTTGCTTCTAAATGATGAATTTGTCCATATGTTTAGTTATCATCATCTTGTCATGTTTCTTGACGGGTCGGAAATTCTGGACCAATTTTAAACTCCTCCCTTTTTATACCGTTATCTCTTTTCCCGTATCGTATGGCGCAATCACCTCGTTGGTTCGGGCTTATTGGAGAGATCTCGAATAACATTATTCACCTCCGTCCCAATTTCGATTCGGGAATCCGCTTGAAGTATCTTGCCTGATATTATTCACATCCGTCCCGATTTTGGCTCGGAGATTTGCTTTAAGTGACTCTTGCCTATTGGTTTTCCCCATTCCTTTTGCTTGCTGTATCAATCTCTTCGTCTTCTTCCCCTTCCCAAGAACTTCTGTCGTCGCTTTTCTTCCATTATAAATCATTGCCCTTCATGTCTTCGTCCTCCTATCTCACTATCATGGCTTCAGAGAGGCACCCCATCGAAATTTCTTCAAATTCAGAATCTTTCGAGCTGTAGGACTGGGTTTCTAAAGACACTGAAGATTCAGAAACCCGCTCAACTGTCACTTCCGCTTTTCATCCTCTTCCTTTTCCGCCTCACACTCCAACTCCAACCCCTCCTACAGGGAGGTCCTTTCGTGCTCCCTTCCCTTCCTTCCATAATAGAGTGTGGAATCCTACCTTCACAGGAGTATCTGATGGGAGACCCCGTGTCACGAACTTCCTCCACTTTCACCAGCGCTGGCTTTCATCCCAGTCCCCCCGGCGGAAGCTCATCCTTCTCCGTTTGATGAAGGTCCACTACCATTCCTCCGTCTCTCAAAGCGGCGCTTGAGGTCATCTTGGCGCCTCTCCCCCAAAGAGACCTCTCTCCGCGTCTCGTTAGGAGTAATCGAGAGAAAATCTGATAGATCAAATTAATGTAATCATTTCAATATATCAATAAAAACGAGGAGGGAACTTGATGTTTGCTTTTGTCTTTCTCGTAGTAAGGTTTCGTCTTCAAAAGGATGATAATCTGGTCCGAACATACCTTCTTCTATCATCGCCCGGGAATTCAGACCCTCTTAATTACAGTTATAGTCCCGTCGACCTTCCCATTACTTCCCCCACGTTTCCTCTTCTTTACTGGCATTTATGGTCCCTATTTCTTCTACCAATAAATGCACTTTTCCCCTTCGTCGCTATAAAAGCCCCCGACCCTTACCTGATAGCTTTCATCCTTTCCTTTTCTTTTTGTTTGCCATGGATGAATATCTGACAGGCGAGTCTCACCTTCAAGAAACGAGATAAATGATCGCTGATACATAGCTAGCACGAGGAGCAAGTGAAGTATTCTGACAGTGAAGGAAACTTCACGCGATGTCGCTCCTGCGCCAACAACTGGGTCCCAAAAGGAATCGCCAAGCGGATCTTCTGCAGTGATCTTCCGCAACTATTGTGCCAACCTCAACCATACAAAGGAGCTCCATTCGTTCCTCCCAACAAAGAACTGTAATACCCAAGATGTATAAGGGTTTCTGTTTGTTATTTTTCCTTGTAAATGACTCAGAATATGTAATTCTCTCGCATCAATAAACTTTCCCAGTTTATCTTCTTTCTCCAGTATCTTCTGAGTTGTGTCACGCTTTACTTCTTTCGTATTCACATAGACTCACATATAACTGAGGCATATTTCGGCTCTTCCGCCTTTTTACTCTGCTGGGTATATAGAACCATTAAATGAGCCAACTCTGCTATTTTACAAAAATAAAATAATACAAAGTTAAACAAGGACTTCAACTTCTCCCACTTTACGGGGACAAAAAGTGATACACAGCTGAGGAGATCTCAGTTCTTCCGTTTCGCCACCGCACGGGGATATCTTCCGCTTCGCGGGGATAAAAATTTTGAGTATAACCTGTAACGACCGGGCCCTTGTTGGCGGAATTCGGCGACCCCTATTGGTCGACGACCGTCGCCCCTGTTGGCGAAATTCGACGACCCCTATTGGTCGACGACCGTCGCCCCTGTTGGCCCGTCGTTACTCACCTGGACTTCCCACCCCTGGAAGTGAGTTTTTGCCTTCCCCAGGATTCGAACTCTAGACCTCCAGGCTAAGTACTAAAGTTTATGAATCACGTAACCAGTGATCACTTGGTTGCGGGATTCATAACTGTAACTTTGAGTCTAGAGTCAATCTGAAATCACTTCGGTGAGAAGTCCGGTGGTAAGCCAGCGGCGACGCGCGACAATGTCGTCGAGTCGCAACAGGCGACGTCGTCGACCAATAATCGCCGGCTGCTGGTCTAAAAAAGGCGCCTTTTATTGTAACGACCGGGCCCCTGTTGGCGGAATTCGGCGACCCCTATTGGTCGACGACCGTCGCCCCTGTTGGCCCGTCGACCCCTATTGGTCGACGACCGTCGCCCCTGTTGGCCCGTCGTTACTCACCTGGACTTCCCACCCCTGGAAGTGGGTTTTTGCCTTCCCCAGGATTCGAACTCTAGACCTCCAGGCTAAGTACTAAAGTTTATGAATCCTGGTAACCAAGTGATCCTGTGTCACGCCCCGAAGGAGACCACTTGAGGCGAAAATCGGCGGCATCTCCTGCGGTGACAATCTCAATTTACATACAAGGCCTACACGGCCACTATACATCGGTCAACACGACCGGAATCCAAACTCACACGCAGTTATATAATTTGGCCTCAGGCCATCAACCAAAATAAATGATAAACAATCTATCACATCTAAACCTACCCCTTCTGCCATCTGGGCAGGAATACTCAACTGAAATCCATCCAGAACAAAACTTCGAATAAAGTCCCTAAGGACACCAAAAATCCACGAATACATAAATCCAATTCCAGTCCTAAATATATCTTCTAAACAAGATATCCAAAACCAAATACACTTCCACGACGAGGGGGTTTGGCAGCTGGACTCTCCTGACAGCTTCATCCTGAAATAGATATAAATCAACGGGGTGAGTTCAAAGAACTCTGCGGGTATAGTAGATATGCAACATAAGGTATAACTAACAATAAAAATATCATGCCAGTACAGTCTCACATAAATAGGGTATGCAAGCAAGAAATACAAAATGGTATCAGATCTCCTACACGAGCATGTGCCTGACTAGAAGTAATAGAGTCCTGACCATATATAAACATGTATCCTGTATGCATGACAATCATATGCACATCCAAAGCATCAATACAATAATGCAGCAAACACAATACAAAATGCAATCCGTGCAAAATGCATGCCGTGCCAATGACACGGTCACCCCTGACGCCAGTCAGCCGCCTCACACGCAATGGTGAAGCCGAGTGGGTAGGGCTATGACAACTGTGCACTCTGCCATCACTGCTCCTGAGTGACCGAGTGGACAGGATGCTGTCGGAGTACACCTATCCTCCTGCCCCAAACATAGTGGGGGAGCTAAGCTCTCATCTCCCGGTGTCATAGGCCAGAGGAGGGATCTGCCGCTACGCCATCGACGCCTCATCGCTACCCATGAGCGGACGGATGTACCACTAACCCATGAGTGGCAGTGTGTGCAGGCCATGTAACTAGCTGCGGGCTCAACAATAATGGAACCCCGTCCAGCTAGCATGCAATCATGCAAAAATGGTGCATGATACTAAAACATGTAAATCCTACTCAGAATACCTGTCCAAATGATATGTACAACCAATATGTACATATCCCTAATCCACATACTATGATCCAAATCAAACAGGGAAATATAATCATATCCTATCACATGCATGTATCTAGTAGGCACCAAAAGTATACCAGGCATATAAACATGAAAAAGTTATTGTAAGCTATCCTACTAGCATATCAATTTGACTTAATCTAAATGTTAAGTCAAAATACCCGTCTGAATATATATCCGCAAGAATGAACCAAATCGTCACGACTGGGGACCTACCTCGTGACCGAAACCTGCATAAAGTATGACTATAGTCAAGCACAAAAATACAATTCACCGACAAATCGAATAATTAATCGATTTCCCTCATAACCCTATTAACCCAAACCAATTTCCAAATCCTTGTCCACCAATATCCATACAATTAATTTAGCCCAATTAATTCCAAATCAATTAACCTGATTCATCACTTACAAAAATATCCTCAAGATCAAACAATATCACCCAAATCCCATATCCTCCGAATACCGTACCGATCAACCGATCAACACCGGAATCAATCCAAATCGACCAATCAAGCTCACCCACCCTAGAAATTCCATCGACAGCCAATCCTTTCCCAAAATTAGATCCCCAACTCAATTTACAGTGGCTCAAAGATTGTTCACATCCAATCCTTGCACGAAATTAGGGATCTAATGAACCTTAATTGGAACCCTACATAACTCACAGCCATTTACAATCCTCCACAGCCCTCTCAGCCCGCAACCCCCCTCAAATTCACAGCCGTTCCTCTTCACCTAAACAACAACCACTGGAACAGACGAAGTAAACAGAGAAACTATATATACCGGAAATTTGGGAAACTCCTCCGGTAGTATCTCTCGGTCTGCGTAGAATCTGGCGAGAACAACCGCGCTCGTCGTCTAGGCGAGAGGAACCGGCACGAGGTGGCGGTGGAGGTCGGGCGCGGTGGTCGACGACCTGGGCACCGAAAGGCAAGCGGTGGCGGCGCCTGCGAAGGCCGCAGGACTCGGGTGGCTGCGGACCACAGAATAGAATAGTAGCCGACGGGAGCACCGAAGGTAACGCTCGCTTGCGGAGAGAAGAGGCATCGGCCGTGCTCGCGGCGCGACGGGTGAGGCCGTGTGGGCGCGAATAAGGCCCCCTCGGCGGTTCGCAAACCCTCGGCGGAGCAGGAAGGCGATGATGTCCGCCGGCGGAGGAGGAACGGCCGACGCAAGGACTCAGGCTCGGGGAAGAAGGGATCGTCGCGGAGAAGAAGGAATGGCGTCGGGTGGAACTGCCGAAGGAAAGTGATGTCGCGGCGGGGCGGGGAAAAAAAAATAAGGGAAATAGATAATTAGGTTTTCATCGTGTATTAAACCCCTTAAATAGACCCCACCAAAAGCCTATTTATTTTATCCTCGTAAAGACTAAATGCGAGTCCGTTTAAATCGAAAAATTCAAAATTCCTAAAATTCCTAAAAATCAAAAATAATCCTAGGATTATTTCCCAAAATTGGCCATTAAATTTCATATTTTAATTTCAGTATTTTACATTCTCCCCCACTAATAAAAATTTGGTCCCCAAATTTCCTACTAAATATATTAAGTGCGAGATGTCCCAACAACCATCTCAAGCATCGGAGACAAGTCACACTTCAAGTGACTAAGTGGGGTTCTTGATATCCCTTAACATCAAATCACACTTGCTCTAGCACCCTTCCAAAGTATGAATAGTATCTTCATATCGACCACTTATCATAAGTACCTAACTGTACCCGAGTGGAGCTCTATATCCGTGACCTGTTAAAGACTTTACCATAATCCTAAGGTAAATCTTGAATCGCTATCGCATACGATACTCAAAGATCCTCCATGAACTGGAAATCTTCATAGTATAAACCTATCCAGCGATCCAACAACTCATCGTATGGATCTAGAGAAAATGAGCGGACTTAGCTAATCATACTAAGTCCTTTCCGAATTCCAAATAATCTCCCAACACTGTCCATCATACTAGGCTCCCACTTTCCTCTTGGTACAGAACCTTACTGATGATTTATATACCACCTTTACCAGACTTCCAAATCAACTATGTTCCGCATGTCGTTCCACCACGGAGAACGTTTTAATACTTACTATTTTCCGGATACAATCTTAAACATCTGCAACATATACAACCTATTGCAATCTTCAGCAATACCTATCAAAATATCGTGACCAAGTCTCGTGGCTCTCGGAGTAATGCAAAAGGCACTACTTACGGGCAACGACATGCTACCACGACCGGGACTCATAGCCAGTCAATATGCCATGTAGCTATCTAGCCACCTACTAGATACAAATTCCAATATCACTAATTCCGAACCGGTAGAGCAAAAGTACAACTCTATGATAGATGCTCTCTATCCTCACAACAGGAATCTATCTGTTGTTCCTGAATCAATAGTAACTCTTCCTAAATTCAAATGTAACTACACAGTAGATAGTTAAAATCTCATAAGCATTTCTGCTCCTCACCTCTACAAAACAACATAACAACTCCTACTAGGTCCACGTCATATATATATATGACAACCCATCTCGTAGTTACTCTTTTGACATAAACATGGGATACGTCTCGATCAACTAAATCAGAAACGCTCCATTCTCTGAAACATCGCATCCGCATATAAATTAACTTTCCTTTCACCCGAGAATGATCACACAACACTGGTGTAAAAGTCAACCATCGTCTGAGCCCTGAAACTATGTTCACAAGCTTCAGACCAAATAAATTCCATCACCAATCAGCGGTGTAATACCGCTAGAGCATCCCATCCATATCCATGAAAAAAAAAAATCAAATCAATACCAGAAAACCATAATCTACGGTGCCCGAGTGCTCAACTCCAACTGCCACCATCATAAATGATCCAATCGTGTCCAGAATACACGATTTCCTAAATCCCTGGACGACAAAGTCGTCAATAAGTCAAATAAGATAATCCAACCTCGTACAATTCATACCAAGTATGAAATTGTCACCACTATACACCTGCATCCTCTTTACTCTAGACTGATGATATATCAATCATCCCTACGACTTTGATAATTGTATGACACCCTGTCACTACAATATCAACACACCAATCATAAATCAATCCTAGAGTATACACAGGTGTCCTAAAGCTGATCTAATTAGATCCTCAATCCACCATGAAGGATATTCTTTTCCTTCTACCACTACCGCATTCCATCATCGATAATCGATGTACAACCTCAAAAGTTCATCTCTCATTGAACAACGAGTTCCAGAGCTTCTCAAGAAATAAAATACTGGGACAACAAATATCCCATCAAATACCTTCTTTAATTGGAACTTAGATTCTTCCAATTCCCATAGTGTTAAGCAACACTGATATCAACTAAATTTATCCCCTGAAAAATCGTCATTCTAACAAATATCTCTTGGCATCATCAACCTTGCCAATTCTGAAAGACCGATCGATGACGGTATCTAAGCAACTCGATTGGATTACAGCCAATTGAATGACATTGCCTTGAGTACATCACGAGCTTTAACAACCTTGTGCGCTTTACACTAGCCCTCAGCCAACGCACCATAAGTAAAAATATTAGCTCGTAAAAATAACATTACCTCAGTACCAAATAAATTATCTCACAGTAGGGGATCTTCGATATCGAAACTATTTTCGAAATCACTCCGATCGCCTACTCTACTTGCCTATACAGCGGCAAGCCTAGAAGTTCCTCCAACACTACATCTGATTACTCTCGAATTATACAGGCATCCGAGAGACCTTCTTATACATCATGTCACAATCATAACCTCCAAGTTAATATCTAGATATTCACATCATATCAACCAAGTCAACTATAAAACAATTAAGTCAACTCTCTCACCATAATATAACATGTCCATCAATCAACCTATAAACATCCAAAATCATTTTCATACCCCTGTGATAATCATCACAGTAATCATCTCAACATCTCACCTATCAGTGGAAACACTATTAATCCACATGATCCAAATATAAAAATCCTTTTAATCCTATCAGTGCATGTTTTAACCACAGATATCTGTAAACACATGTATCTCTCAATATATCCTCAAGTAAGGTAAACTATAGTAATACCTCAATGATCAATCCTTCAATCATCTGATACCAACCTCAATGATCAATCCTTCAACCATCTACAACTCCTTTCGAGTAAAGATGTAAACTCATCCAACTTCTGCTCTTAATGGATTCCCTATTTCACAGTGATCGAGAAAAAGAATTCGATAACTGTATGAATCTAGGTGTATACACCTCTTCCTATCATTTTCTTCAAGAACCATACAACCAGCCTCATATCTCCACAAGTGCACAAACCACCTCTGATAGCGACATATATATGAGGAGAAAACTTAAATCCATATTCCTGTTTTCGGCTGGGAAATGAGGTGTTTCATCCATCTCTCATTCCCGGGACAAAGCCTTGATCAATATCGAACATCAACATGGGAACGAAATAATGTCACGTGAATTCAGCTAGAAAAGCACGTTCACGACTCCTACCGTTACCTTATCCGAAGTGTAGGTTATTATCACTCGATTGACTATACTATTCTCTTGAGACCCTTGTTGTAGTCATTTTTATAAATATGACTCACCCTAATGCCTCCCGATAGGATCTGATGGAAAAATCCAACTATCCTAATCCAAATGTAAACCAATAAATCGTGAGTGATTGAAAACAACTCAATCACTAACTTGAGCCGTTAAGTGGGGGTAAACTCTATAGTGGACTCCATTATCAATTAATCACTCAACTTAAGGCTCAAGCATTTCCCAACAATGAGTCATACAAAAATAGCATAAGGAAATATTGTCTCTAGAAAACATCCACAGACCCATGATCAGTAATGGGTTATTTTTCCCAAATAAATTTCTCCTCATATTCCACTAAGTAACAGCATGATCATTGCAATAATGAAACTATCTCACTCCTATATAAATACCGATTAGGTACTTATCGGTACCTTGATGTTATCAATCTAAGGCTCAAGCCGCTCAAGGATCAAAATCCCTATGGAACCCGTAGAAACCTCCAAGGACTGTATCAACAATAGTATACATTCTTTGTCCATTGCCCCACAGAGTAATAATCTGCCTAGTATAATCAGTGAAAATCTCTAACACTGTAGTCCTTGATTTCCACAACCAATATGACGTCTTGACCCTTGCTTTCTGACTCGATCCGGTTATCCACTAAACACATAGCCAAATCTAACCTGGAGTATAAACACTACGACAACTCCGGCTGGTCACCTTGGTGGGCGACCTCTACTACGAGTCTGCACATGAGTTAAAACTCAATAGACCCTTTCTGACAACCCCATAACCAGAGATCTCACTGTCCTCTTGCGTGGTTACCCTGCACCATGTCTCGGTGCAGGTGCACACCCACCTCGTCTCATATCTGTTAAATTATTACAGATGCTACTAGAACAGATGTTACTAGAAGTAAAAATATATAAAATTTTCATCATACCTATTTTGCCGCAGGAGAGGTTCTGTCGCTGCCAAATCCCCATATTGACCTTGTCATAAATCCTCGAATTTCCGAAATATAAAAATCGTCGGAAATCCATACCAATCCAAAACATTTTAAATTACCTCGTAAAACCTGCCAATACATGGCGAACTCCGAAAAATCCAAAAACCCCTAGGAACTCGAAAACCTAGGCGCTCTGATACCAAATAAATTGTCACGCCCCGAAGGAGACCCCGCCAGACGAAAAATCCGGCAGCATCTCCCCTGTACGGGTGACAATCTCAATTTACATACAAGGCCTACACGGCCACTATACATCGGTCAACACGACCGGAATCCAAACTCACACGCAGTTATATAATTTGGCCTCAGGCCATCAACCAAAATAAATGATAAACAATCTATCACATCTAAACCTACCCCTTCTGCCATCTGGGCAGGAATACTCAACTGAAATCCATCCAGAACAAAACTTCGAATAAAGTCCCTAAGGACACCAAAAATCCACGAATACATAAATCCAATTTCAGTCCTAAATATATCTTCTAAACAAGATATCCAAAACCAAATACAAATAACCAAATACACTTCCACGACGAGGGGGTTTGGCAGCTGGACTCTCCTGACAGCTTCATCCTGAAATAGATATAAATCAATCTGGTGAGTTCAAAGAACTCATGTATAGTAGATATGCAAAATAAGGTATAACTAACAATAAAAATATCATGTCAAGATGATCTCACATAAATAGGGTATCAAGCAAGAAATACAAAATGATCTTACAGATCTCCTACTACGATATAGGAGCATGTGCACGACTAGAAGTAATAGAGTCTGACCATATATAAACATGTATCTCAGTATGCATGACAATCATATCATCCAAGGCATCAATACAATAATGCAAAGAACACAATACAAAATGCAATCCGTGTAAAATGCATGTCGTGCAATGACATGGTCACCCCGACGCAATCACCGCCTCACGCAATGGTGAAGCCGAGTGGGTAGGGCTATGACAACCGTGCACTCGCCATCATCGCTCTGGTGGCCAGAGTGGACGGGATCTTTGCCGGAGTACACCTATCCTCCCGCCTAAACATAGTGGGGAGCTAAGCTCTCATCTCCCTGTCATAGGCCGGAGGAGGGATCCCCGCTACCACGCGCCTCATCGCTACCCATGAGCGGACCAATGGAGCTGACAGAGCAATCACACACCCTCGATGTACCACTAACCCATGAGTGGCAAAATGCGAGCCATGTAACTAATGCGGGCTCAACAATAATGGAACCCCGTCTAGCATGCAATCATGCAAAATGGTGCATGATACTAAAACATGTAAATCCTACTCGAATACTGTCTGAATGATATGTACAACCAATATGTACATATCCTAATCCACATACTATGATCCAAATCAAACAGGGAAATATAATCATATCCTATCACATGCATGTATCTAGTAGGCACCAAAAGTATACCAGGCATATAAACATGAAAAAGTTATTGTAAGCTATCCTACTAGCATATCAATTTGACTTAATCTAAACGTTAAGTCAAAATACCCGCCTGAATATATATCCGCAAGAATGAACCAAATCGTCACGACTGGGGACCTGCCTCGTGATCGAAACCTGCATAAAGTATGACTATAGTCAAGCACAAAAATACAATTCACCGACAAATCGAATAATTAATCGATTTCCCTCATAACCCTATTAACCCAAACCAATTTCCAAATCCTTGTCCACCAATATCCATACAATTAATTTAGCCCAATTAATTCCAAATCAATTAACCTGATTCATCACTTACAAAAATATCCTCAAGATCAAACAATATCACCCAAATCTCATATCCTCCGAATACCGTACCGATCAACCGATCAACACCGGAATCAATCCAAATCGACCAATCAAGCTCACCCACCCTAGAAATTCCATCGACAGCCAATCCTTTCCCAAAATTAGATCCCCAACTCAATTTACAGTGGCTCAAAGATTGTTCACAGCCAATCCTTGCACGAAATTAGGGATCTAATGAACCTTAATTGGAACCCTACATAACTCACAGCCATTTACAATCCTCCACAACCCTCTCAGCCAGCAACCCCCTCAAATTCACAGCCGTTCCTCTTCACCTAAACAACAACCACTGGAACAGACGAAGTAAACAGAGAAACTATATATACCGGAAATTTGGGAAACTCCTCCCAATGCAGATCTCTCTGCAGATCCGCCGAGAACAACCGCCGCTGCCTAGGGCAGAGGGAACCGATGACGAGGTTGTGGCGGTGGAGGTCGGCGCGTGCGACTGGGGTCGGCGACCTGGGCACTGGGAAAGGCAAACGGTGGCCGGCGCTTGCGAAGGGACAGCCGGCCGCAGGGACTCGGGTGGCTGCGGACACGAAGAATAGTAGCCGACGGGCCTGAGCACCGGGAAGGCGGCAACGTCACGCGCCATGCGGAGAAGAGGCATCGGCAAGCGTGACGCGGGAGCGCGACGAGGGCTGAGGCTGTGGACGGCGCGAATAAGGCCCCCTCGGCGGTTGCTGCAAACCCTCGGCGGCCGGAGCACCGGGAAGGCGATGATGTCCGCCGGCGCTTGCGGAGGAACGGCCGACGCAAGGACTCAGGCTCGGGGAAGAAGGGATCGTCGCGGAGAAGAAGGAATGGCGTCGGGTGGAACTGCCGAAGGAAAGTGATGTCGCGGCGGGGCGGGGAAAAAAAAATAAGGGAAATAGATAATTAGGTTTTCATCGTGTATTAAACCCCTTAAATAGACCCCACCAAAAGCCTATTTATTTTATCCCCGTAAAAGACTCGTACGGAGTCCGTTTAAATCCAGAAAAATTCCAGAAAAATTCCTAAAATTCCCTAAAAATCCTGAAAATAATCCCTAGGATTATTTCCCCAAAATTTTGGCCATTAAATTTCATATTTTATTTTCAGTATTTTACATAACCGAATGAATTTCGGTTCTTCCGGTCCGCCACCGCACGGGGATATCTTCCGCTTCGCGGGAATAGAAATTTATACATATAATACATAACCGAGGAATCTCGGTTCTTCCGTTCCGCCACCGCACGGGGATATCTTCCGCTTCGCCTCGCGGGGATAGATATTTAGATATATATATTACGTAACCGAGGAATCTCGGTTCTTCCGTTTCGCCACCGCACGGGGATATCTTCCGCTTCGCCTCGCGGGGATAGAAATATATATATATATAATACATAACCGAGGAATCTCGGTTCTTCCGTTCCGCCACCGCACGGGAATATCTTCCTATACATAGAATACATAACCAAGGAATCTCGGTTCTTCCGTTCTGCCACCGTACGGGGATATCTTCCACTTCGCCTCGCGGGGATAGAAATTTATATATATAATACATAACCGAGGAATCTCGATTCTTCCGTTCCGCCACCGTACGGGGATATCTTTCGCTTCGCCTCGCGGGGATAGAAATTTATACATAGAATACATAACCGAGGAATCTCGGTTTTTCCATTCCGCCATCGCACGGGGATATCTTCCGCTTCGCCTCACCGGGATAGAAATTTATATATATAATACATAACCGAGGAATCTCGGTTCTTCCGTTCCGCCACCGCACGGGGATATCTTCCGCTTCACCTCGCGGGGATAGAAATTTATACATAGAATACATAACCGAGGAATCTCGGTTCTTCCGTTCCGCCACCGCACGGGGATATCTTCCGCTTCGCCTCGCGGAGATAGAAATTTATATATATATGGCTCAGAAGCCATCAACATAAAGGAGACAACGTTTTCATATCATCCCTCTTTTGTGCTTGTCTTCCGAAGGGGAACGCCTATATCCGCCCCTTCCCATGCAAATGAAGGCTTTAGTACATAACAGGCCATTTAGAAAAAATAACCCTTCTTTCCCTTTCACTTAGGGCCGCTTTCACCACAGACGAGGAGCCCAATAATGGTTACAAGCCCACTCTCCTCCCTTTTATAGGGGATCCTTTTATCTTCGTTTCTTTTGCTATCTTTATCCCTTTGCCTTTTCATCTCCTTCTTCTCCGTCTGTTCGTTCCTCCGCCGCCATACTTCGTTGCCCCAATCCTTTTTTTTAGCCATTTCTCTTTATTCTCAGACCCTCAAAATGCATTCTACCTTCTTCCAGGAGATAGCGGGTCATTATCCACATCGCAAGAGGAAAGACTGTCAGTCGTCGGCTCTGTCTTCTTCTTCACTTTCCCCGGTCACCACCACACCTGCTTCATCTCGTCCGTCTTCCTCTCCTCCCCCTGCATCCCTTTTTACTTCCGCCCCGGAGGAAATCGAGACAATTAGTCCTTCCTCGATTTCTCCGGCATTTACAAACCCTAGCTCTCATGCTTTTTCCCTCTGCTACCAATATTCAGATGTCGCCTTCTCCTTCACTGCAACCTGAGGATGAACTTGGGGAGGATGCACTTCCATGTCAGCCGATGACAGAGGATGGCTCACCCCTGCCTTCTATCTCCCCTGAATACCATTCTTCCTCCGAACCCATGGCAGTTGATATCCCCTTACTGCAAACTTCCCCCTCCACTCATCGCCTGAAGAGTCCTTCTCCTCCCTCCAATATCATCCCCCTTCTCCCTATCACCAATGAACCTCCCACCTCAATATCATCCGTCCCATCTTCCTCCTTTTCTTCCAGGAGTCTTCGGATCCTGAACTTAGAGGAAGTGGTTCCTCGCATGGAAAGCCTACGTCATGCTCTGGATTTGGTATATTTTCTCAATTAGCTTCCTTAGCTTTGTCTTACTAACCGATTTCTTTTCCACAACCGGCATACAGGCCTTGACCAACCATCAAAAGTTGGATCGCTCCCTCCATCAATATCGGGCTCAAGCTCAAGAATGGGAGCGGCAATAACGGGAAGATTTGGAGAATACTCAGAATCAAGAACAGCTCCTGTTGCAACAATTGCACCGGTGCCAGGAGCAATTAGCCGAAGCTCGCCAACAAATTCAGAAGGATGCTGATACTATTGCAGCGTTAAGGGAACAACAGCGATCAGGTGTGGAACCACCCATCCCCCAGCGGGAAGTCCAACCGGCTCCTCTTGATAAGGAGTCTTTGTCACGCCCCGAGAGCATACCGAGCCGAAAATCAAACGGACGGCACCTCCCCTGTACGTGGCAACATTTCGGGTTAATACAAGGCCCGTAGGCCCACAATAACAACAATACATATATATGAAAACAAAAACTACACAATGCACAGCGGAAACATACTACAATCAACAAACGACAACACACAGCATACCGGTATGACTAACACCGACTCAGGACACCATAATAAAACCAGAAAGGAAGAAAAGGGTACAACATCAATAGTCACAACTACAATCATCACATAAAATAAATCCACAACGGAATACAATGAGAACACCAAAAATCCAGACTCTCGGAGTTGAGATGAGATGATGTCAGCCAGCGGTGCTCCAAGTCCATCACGAAGTCGGCACCTGCTACTCGGGCGATGTAAAACCCAGTGGTCCGCGGGGTGGTGAGTAAAACTCGGAGTAATACCATGTATATATGTAATATCACATGTATTTCAACGACATATCTAGATGTACAACAGGTATATCAGCATAGTATATAAATATAAGCATATACCGTCTAACTGAAATGAATAACATAAAATGCAGACATACCTGAAGTCTACTACGCTACTCTGATCCAACCTGAACATATATCCAACATATATATATATAACAGGAAGAGTAGATCAACTCAAAATATACTCTAGCTACGGTCAAGGTATCTAGTGGTCATCGTCAACACATACCAATATCCGACTAATCGTATAACAAATGTAAGAAACCTGCATGAATATGATGTCCACCCCAAGGCACCAACCATAGTACAAACAAATGCAACATCACAATAATCATATATATATAGACTGTATCCATATATATATTAATCTCAACCATCCATATATATATATATATATATATATACATGCATATATGTATATATATATATGGTAATATGCAAAGCGCCATCAGATACAGCTATGCAACATGCATGGTCATGTCGGCTCACCCTAAAGCTACCACGACCCGCATGGCCTCGGTGGCTCGAGCATGACAACTGTCCCTAACTCAACACCAACCACTACTCTCGAGTGGCCGAGTGGGGCAGATGATCGAGTAGCATATAAGCGTAAAGAGCAAGCTACACGATGGGGTCTCTGCTGGTCACTCCGATACACTACCCATGAGTGGTCGAGTACCACACATGCGGAACTACGACACGCAAATCCAACTACCACCGTCTATAGTGGTAGAGTGCGGCACCTCAATGCTCGCTCACACCGTTACTCCTCCCCTGAGTAAATCAGGAGGCAGATGACCGTGACCCTCTCAACCACAAGGGAGACCTCGTCGCCACGTGCACGTAAATGCATGAATGCAATGTCTCTCATACAGACATCCACCAATGACTCTCTATCCCAAGAGAGTCGTGACTAATCGATCATAATACTTCTATCCTCAGAGAGTCATACTAATCTACTCGACGACTTCATCCTGTAGAGAGTCGTACTCATCTGATTATAACAAGTTAGGACCACCGGTCCGTAGCGATACCCTAAGTATCATTCCTCTGACCATTTACACAACACATGTTCGGTGGTAACATACAACCTAAGGGTACTAGAACTAACCCTAGGTTAAAGTCATTATCTACCTACGGATGACCTTTTTGCCCAATATACAATCAGGTTGTCATCCGGACTTTACCATTTGCACTTAACTTAAACAAATTCTAAGTTACTTGCATCACCTATATGTATAACTCCTAATCATGGTAAAATAAACATGATATCAGCAATAGAGTTAATAGCCAACGGAAAAGGATCAAGCATACGATAAAAAGAACAGGGTCAAGGTAGTATGAACACCTAACATGCTCATATCAATGACTAAATCTGAATGAAATACAACTACCCTGACCAGGTAGGAAATTACCCACCTGATGTATAGCTCATGTCGATAGTCTTCACGTCCATGAATCTATCTCAATCAGATCCCGTACATAATACGTAATATAACCCAACACGAATATAAACAATCAGAGGAATCCAACTCAATCTTAATCCCTGATTGATTAACCAAGTCCCATATTAAATCTAGACAGTTATAATAGATTCACCCCCAATTAATCAATCATATATATAACTCTTCTATTGCATAATTAACCAAGTCCAAATTTGAAACTTACCTAGTTTCAAATCCATGACACCGGCTCGTAGTTGCCTCCCATTATGTCCAATTCATAGATCGCAACATTACTACAATCAAGAAACATCCAGATTGGACTTACCTCGCATACCCCATCCCAATTCCAATAGTTCCTTTACTCGTAATGATCAAGAATCCATTCAACCGAAAATCATATTAGCTACATAATCCAACAATTAGCTAATCTCAACTATCATACCTCCAACCACAACACTTACCATCGGGTCCAAAGACAAAACGACCCATGGCTATGGCAACGCGTCGTTGACTTCGATCGATCATGACCCTCGATCGCGATGGTGGTGTCACGAAACACCGTCTGGATCTGGCACACTAAGGAGGTAGCGGCTAGATATAGTCGCGGTGAAGATCTTCGACGAGGCCGCAGAGAAGGGCAACAACAAGGTACTGTTTCATCATCTCCTCTGCTCACCGCATCAACTCCACAGAATCGCACCACGCTTCACCGGCTTCACCGGCACTCATATTGATACACAATAAAAGAACCACAACAAAGACAATGAATTTAACTGGATTGATAGAACAAAAGGCAACGACTCATGCTTACTAATCGGAATCTCACCGATACCAACCTCTCGCCTTCCCTCTTGTTCAATCACCGAAAAACCACTAATTCCGACCAATGGCGAGAGCAAACCCCAAATCCACTGTCGGAAAATCACGCCCTAACATCACTCCGACGGTGAAAAGGAAGGTGGTGACGAAAATGGCGGCGGATCGCGATAACGCAGGAAGGAGACGACAAACACCCTCTAAGATGGAAATTGTCGATCGGGCAGGGCGAAAGAAGGTAGGCACTGGCGGCAGGTCACCGGCAAGAATAGACGAGGACCTCGCGGTGGGCGACGGAAAGGAAAGCCTGCGCTTTGGGAGAGAAAGAGAAGAAGGCGGTCATGAAACCTCGCCAGCAAAGAACGACGGAGAGAAGAAACTTTGTGGTGGAGGAGCAGCGCCATCAAGCGAAGGAGGAGCGAAGAAGAGAAGTCGCAAAAAGAAAGAAACCGACGGGGAAAACGGAAGGATTTGGTCTAATTAACCCATTTAATACCTCGTAGAAGATAGCCTAAACAGGCTTTATAAAAGCCTGTTCATTTTATCCCCATGAAATATCCATAAAACACCCGTTTAAATCCAGAAAAATTTCTAAAAATTCCTGAAAAAAATTCCACAAGATATTTTATCAATTAACAAGGAATATATATATATATTTTTTTCCGATATTTTACAGTCTTCCTCGGCTCAAGAGTTAATACGTCTTCAAGGGCAGGTAGCAGAGCTCCTCAAGGGGAAGCAATAGGATTCTGACGCCATTGCTCACCTTCAAGTTCAATACCGGCGAACACAGGATAAGATAGGGGACCTCCGCATCCGTTTGTGCAAGGAGGTATAAGAAAACTCATCCCTCATAAATTCCAGGGCGCATGCTCACGCCCGTCTACGTAGGCAAGAGACTTCCCTCCAGAGGCTGGGCACTGAACTCGCCCGGACCATATCTTATTCTGAAGCAGTGGAGGGGATTTCAGCTTTTATGCGTCAAAATATGGTGAAGATGACGCACCTTGTGCAGCAGGACCAAAGTTCCCGAGCCGATAATGTTTCCATCCTAGCCGATGCTATTATGGAGGTGTCGCGACGCTATGTGGATGTGCGTCGAAATCTTCAAGAACAACAAGAAAAATGCGAGAGGCTGCATCGAGAGCGAAGCCCTGACCGTCCGAACCGCCAGGAGCGACTCATCATTTTACTGCGCGCCACTTATCAGGACGGATTTAATGAAGCGGTTCGGCAGTATGCCGACCAAGGATTACCTCCTCCAACTTATCCTTCATTTTCTTTAAATTGGGAGGCTGGTTTTCGACGTTATCCTCCCGACCGATTTAAGCTGTAATTCGATATCTTGTTTTGAAACGGGAATTTCCTTTCCATTTTCTTTCTCTTCTTCAAGATTTATTAACAGTACCGTATTGCTCTTGTAAATAACTCATTAATGAAATTTGGAGAGTACTTGACATCTAATTAACGCGATCAAGTTAAGAAGTATTCCCTTTCGGAGTCTCATAATTTCTCTTCTTCTATTCCCTACTTCTCATACAGTGTGAAAAAGTTTTAAATGAATGACATTCCAAGGTCATGGAAACTCTTTACCTTGGTCATCTTTCAGATAATATGCTGACCCTGCTACGCAGCGCGTTATTTCATAGGGTTCTTCCCAGTTTGGAGCTAGCTTTCCAGGGTCTTCAGCGGGATTAACTTTACGCAAAACCCAATCCCCTTCTTGAAATCTCCGAGGCATCACTTTCTTATTAAAGGCTCGCTGCACTCTTTGCTTGTAAAATTCCGCTCGCCTCCGTGCCATCTCCCGCTTTTCCTCCACCAAGTCCAATTCAGTGCTTCGGATAAGTTGGTTCTGATTTGGTTCATATGCCTTTATCCGAGCGCTATTTAACAGAACCTCGACCGGAATAACGGCTTCCGTCCTGTACACCAAACTAAAGGGAGTTTCTCCTGTTGCTGTCTTGGGTGTAGTTCGATAGGCCCACAGGACGCCTGGTAACTCTTCTACCCAGTTTCCCCTCTGAGCCCCCAATTTGGTCTTTAATCCTTGAATGAGGATCCTGTTAGTCACCTCCACTTGCCTGTTCGCGTGAGGGTGAGCTACCGAAGTGAAAACCTACTGAATGTTGAGACTTTGGCACCACTCTTGGATCTTTTTCCCTTGGAACTGTCGTCCGTTGTCACTGACTATTTTCCGAGGAATAACGTATCGACAAACAATATTTCTCCATAAGAATCAGATTACAAAGATTCTCGCATTTTTGGCCAGGGGCTCTGCCTCCACCCATTTGGAAAAATAATCTACAGCCACCAACAAAAACTTCTTCTGTAAAGGTGCCACTGGCATCGGACCCACTATATCTATTCCCCATTGATCAAAAGGACATGAAGAGACAACAACTTTCATTAACTCAACCGGCCGTTCGGAACTGTTGCTATGCTTCTAACAAGCAATGCAGGCTTGCACTATGCGAGCAGCATCTTGCTGGAGAGTAGGCCAAAAATATCCTGCTAATAAGGTCTTCCTTGCTAAAGCTCTCCCTCCTAAATGATTGCTGCAGCAACCTTCATGAATCTCCCGGAGTACCCATTCCGCATCCTCATTTCCCAAGTATTTCAATAAGGGTCGTCCGAAAGAAGTCTTGTATAAGTCTTCATTTAAGAGGGTGAACTGTTTGGCTCGGCTTATTAAAGCGGATGTCGCTATTTTTTCTTCAGGGACCTTCTTGTGCCGTAAATAAGCTATGATGTCAGTCCTCCAATCAAGAATTAGGCTTGATTTGGGTGTGTCTTCCTCCACGCTGCATACTGCTAAGGAAGTATGGATTTTCGTATGGACCGTTTCCGAGGACTTCATTCCTTCCATAGCACTAGCCATCCGAGTCAATTTATCTGTCTTCCCGTTATTCTCCCGCGAGATTTGCTTTAAGAGGACCTGACGGAATTGAGCTTTTTCTTTCTCAAAAGCCTTCAAGTACTTATGCAGCCTTTCCTCTCGATCCTCAAAAGAACCTTGAAGTTGTGATATTACCAACTGGGAATCCGAATGAATTACAATGGAAGAAGCCCCCACCGCTTTAGCAGCCTGCAATCCCGCTAGAATGGTTTCATATTCCACCTCATTATTAGATGCCCGATATTCCAGGCGAACGGCAAGTCGAGTTTCTTCACCATCAGGGGAAATTAATAGAACACCGACGCCGCTGCCCGTAGATCCTGAAGAATCGTCTACGAATATATTCCATGCCTCTGATCCCTCCTCCTTTGCTGCCGAACCCTCTTCCGAGCCGCAGGGTACCTCTGCTAGAAAATCAGCAAGCGCTTGGGCCTTGATAACTGTTCGAGGTTGGTAATGAATATCATATTCGCTTAGTTCTACCACCCATTTGGCCAATCTTTCAAGACCTTGCCCTTGTGTGTTAGAACGGTGATGGGATGAGCCAAAAAGTACGGTCTTAATTTGCGGGCGGTTAGCACTAGGATATATGTCAACTTCTCCAGCTCCGTATAACGGAATTCCGCCCCCTTCAGGATATGACTGGTATAATAAATAGGCTGCTGGTGAGAACCTTCTTGTTTCAATAATACTGAACTAACGACTCCCTCTGAGACAGCCAGATACATCCATAATGGCTCTCCGGCTATTGGTTTGGCTAGCAGTGGGAGTCCAGCCAAATATTTCTTCAACTCCTGAAAAGCCTGTTCACATTGATCATCCCACTGAAATTTAGTAGTCTTGCGCAGGATCTTGAAGAAAGGCAGCCCTTTGTCCGCCGATCTGGCTATGAATCGTGATAAATAAACGATCCAGCCCACCAGCTTCTGGGTTTCCCGCAGATTAGTGGGTGACTTCATGTTACATAGTGCTTGCACCTTCTTAGGGTTGACTTGCAACCCTTTCTCAGTCACAATGTACCCCAAGAACTTGCCGCTCTTTACTCCGAACAGGCATTTGTTAGGGTTTAGCTTCATATTAAACCACCTTAATGTAGCGAAGGTTTCATTTAAGTCCTTGACTAAATCGCGAGTGACCTTCGATTTGACTAATATGTCATCCACGTAGACTTCCACATTTTTCCCTTTCTGTTCTGCAAAGATTTTGTCCATAAGGCGCTGATAGGTGGCCCCTGCATTCTTTAATCCGAACGGCATTACCACATAAGCGTATAACCCTCCTGCAGTCACAAAGCTAACCCTCTTTTGATCTTCTTCGGCCAAATATATTTGATGATATCCTTGATATGCATCCATTAGGGACACCACTTCATATCCCACAGTAGAATCCACCAATTGATCAATACGAGGCAAGGGGTAGCAGTCTTTAGGGCACGTTTTATTTAAATCACGAAAATCGATACACATCCTCCATTGCCCCGAAGGGTTGGGGACCAAGACTGCATTGGAAACCTATTCGGGAAACTGGATTTCCTTTACATGACCCGCTTTTAGCAGTTTGTCCACTTCTTCGGCTATGACCTTGTCCTTTTCTGGTCCAAAATGTCGCCTCTTCTGTTGGACGGGTCGGGCTCCTTTAGTGATATTGAGATGGTATTCATCCACTCGAGGGTTGATCCCCGTGAGATCATGCACATCTTTTACAAAGATGTCTTCATTCTCCTTCAGGCAAGCCACCAGCTCTTCTTTGGTTTCCAGCTATTGTGCTATCCGTGTGGCCTTTCCTGGAGCGATTTCCACCAGTTCTCCTTCCTCTATTTTGCCAGTCTTGGGGGGGGGATTCCTCCAGGACGCAGACATCAGTGATGATGACAGCTTTGCCTTTGAGGTCATTGGTTCGGGCTTTCTTCTGATCGTCCCGAACCATTTGCACGTAGCAGCTCCTAGAGGCCTTCTGTTCTCCACGGACTTCTCCCATCGATGGACCCACTGGAAATTTCAGCTTCTGGTGGTACAGGGAAGCCACGGCCTGAAAAAGGGTGAGGAAAGGACGCCCAAGAATAGCGTTATAAGTGGACGGAGCGTCCACAATGAGGAAAGGGATTATACTGGTTTTTTAGCTGGGCTTTACGCCCAGAGTCAGAGACAATGAAATTTGCCCCGTATGGTGTACTACATGCCCTGCGAATCCAAAGAGGGGGGTGACCACATCTTCTAGTTGGGCATTCCCCAGCTGCATCTGTCCGAAGGCTTCCTGAAAGAGGATGTTGACGGAACTTCCCGAATCGACCAACACCCGGGCTACTTCATAATTGGTCAAGGATATACGAATAACCAAGGCGTCCAGACAAGCGAGAGGACACCCTGTAAATCTTCTGGCCCGAATGAAATGGGCGGTGCAACTTGAATAGTCTGGTCGGTGACGATGGCCAAACTCTCCATGAGACGGGCATACGACTTCCGCGCTCGGTTGGAGTCCCCATCGGTAGGTCCTCCAGCTATAACATGAATAACTCCTCGTGTGGGAGCGTTATCTAAATTGGATGAAGGACCCTCACCTGATGGGCCTCCTTGGGAGACAACCTCTTGGGACGGTGTTTGAGGGAAAGTGACTTGAGGTTGTTGATTATAGGGCCCTGGACGAGTTACATTGAGTCGGGGGGCCTCGCCGTGCCGGTCCTCCTGCCTGGAGTCTTACTTGCGAATATGCAGTATGGAGGCGATCCAATTCCTCTTGTAACTTGAAACATCGGTCACTACTGTGGTCGTATTCCATATGATATTGGCAGAAGAATGGGGCAGGAGGGTTACGTGGGATCCCCCTGTATCCTAAGGGTCGTTGCAGCAGATCCTGTTGGTCATAGAATTCCATTTCCCGTTCTTTCCAAGTCCTCACAGGAGGAAGCGCTTCAGCGGCCATGATTTGTA
Organism: Wurfbainia villosa; assembly: GCA_025175895.1. NCBI lineage: Eukaryota > Viridiplantae > Streptophyta > Magnoliopsida > Zingiberales > Zingiberaceae > Wurfbainia > Wurfbainia villosa. The sequence goes on from JAKLTH010000042.1 coordinate 4,549,101, forward strand.
ATGGCGGGACGGGGCGAACACCTTGCAGCATTGGACGAGGCCTCGGAACCTCCTGTCGAAAAGGTCTTGTATACTCCCGTCGAGGGGGCGCTTGAGGAGCAGGACGAGCTTTTTTGATTGGGGCTATCGCCGTCAAATTGCTCTCCGTACCTTTAATCCTTCTTCTTCGCGGATAAACTGCTCCGCACGGCTTAGTAGCTCCTCATAACTATCCGCAGGTTGTCTTAACAAGGAACTGAGGAAGGGGCCCTCCTTCAGCCCGTGCTGAATAGCGCCTCTGAAAGATTCGGATCGGGCTGAGGGGATTCCCTACAGAAGTGAATCGGTGAAGATACCCCCTAAGGGATTCTGAGGGTCCCTGGGTGATATGCATTAACATAGAGGCGTCCTGTTTATACGCCTTGCAGCTGACAAATTCCCGACTGAACATTCTCTGGAAATCAGCGAAACAAGTGATGGATCCTGGGGGCAGAGTATTGAACCACTTTTGTGCCGAGCCAGTTAGGGTGGTTCGGAAGACTCGGCACTTGAGAGCGTCAGTATAACAGTGGAGCGAGGCCGCTCCGTCAAATTGAGATATGTGCTCTTCGGGATCCGTCGAACCATCATACTTATTGATCTGAGGATTCCGGAAGTAAGATGGAGGGAGCTCAGAGAGAATGTCCATTGTAAAGGGACTGAGCTCGTATACTTCCGGAGGTCTGGTTGATTGACTTTCGCCCTGTTCTTCCCTGCGCGTTTGGGTGAAGGGCATAGTGTTCTGAGGCGTTCTTCCCCCAAGTCCGCCTCCAAGCAATATTTCCCCATTGACGGTTGTACGAGATGGAGGAGGCATTTCTGGGGGTGGGCCTCTGGAAGAAGGTTCACCGGAATGCGGATGCAGATATCCGGTCCTTCTCCTTTCCCTAGCGAGGGCTTCTGTAATAGCGTCATCCATCAGGGCCTTCAGCTGCGATGGTAGAAGGGTGATGGGGCGCTCCTCCGCTGCAGAGGTAGCAGGTTGTTGTACTTCTTCAGGTTGCATCTCGACGTCCAGCTCAAATGTTCCCACAGACGGCGCCAACTGATGCGGACGGGTGAAATCTGTTCACTCCTTTTTCAATGCAGTGAAGCACTGAGGGAGATCTCAGAGGGTTCTCACAGGCCGCAATCAGTAGAGAATAAGAAGATGAAGTAGATGAAACGCAAGAAACCGACGCCAGCAATCGAGACTCAGACATAAGATGTAACGTGGTTCGGAATAAGGATTCCTACTCCACGGAAGTGAGCTTTCTCACTGGATGCAGTGCCTAAGCACTTTCACTATGAAGGTTCTCCTTTACGGAAAGTAAGTTTTCGAAGGTGGAGGAGAAAGACCTCTTACAGTGATATCACAAGACGAGAAAAATACAAGAGATGTAACAACGACAGATCTCCGTCCTTCTTCTCCGGCGAGGCGGTTGTCGCTCCCCTTCTCCTCCTGCGTCCCCTTCTCTCTTGCTGGGTGGGAATAATTGCGGATCCCCCTTTCTTCCTTGCTTCCTCCCTTTTATCTTCCCTTTTCCTTCATCGTAACGTCGCGGGCTATCTCCATCGTACACGTGGCCACCACCTCCACTTGGAGAATAATTCTGTTACAGATATGAGGAGTGAAGACTCCTTGGAATATTGCGTGGGGCCTCCCAAGCCGTTGCCTAACACCTCTTCCTCTACTTTTCGGGTAACTAGGTTAGACTATCTCCCTCAACCATCCGCTTTGAGTGAAGTTAGCTTAGGTCTATAGCCCACGGGCGCCCTAGCCCTAGGGTTCCTCATCAACCCGAACCAATTCCTCTTTTTCCTGTGTCAAACTTCCTTCGGATCAATCAGGCTGAGCCGACCCCTTAGCGAAGTGTCTTCCATCTCTTCTTTGTCATGCAAATTGCTTCTGCTAACTCTCCCGTGTCAATTTCTTCTGCTAATTCTCCCGTGTCAATTGTTTCTGCTAATTCTCCCGTGCCAATTGCCTTTGATATTCTCCCGTACCAATGACTTCTGATATTCGCGCCCGAACCATTCTTTCGTTTCTCTCTTCGCTGAGCCGAACATTTTGGATCGGATCATGGGTCACCCGCTAACCCTTCTATCGGGAACTATATAGAAAAGATACCAGCAGTATCATTGAACACCAAAGGTAATTCAGGAAAACATTCATAATTTTTTCACGGTTCAATCCAAACTCTGCAATCGTATTATTTCTGAATGACGGTTCAACGTCGAAATCATATTTCGTCCATCGGATAAACTCCTAGACTCCAATCGTCCGAATGAATTTTTTCTAAATTCATTACGGAACGCAGCAAGACAATTGCATTCTCCTAGAAGATTAATCTTTCGTTGCTGTTTGGATCAAGCGATACTGATGAGAACTGTCTTTCCTTTATCTCAGTATCCATATTTTCATTCTCTAGTATGTAGAGACTCACTCCATATCTATAAGAGTAACGAGAACGTTTAATGTTGGTAGGTGCACTTTCAGTTTATATGAGATTCAGGCATTGCATTGTTGAAGGGTGTCGACCAGAGAAGGCCTGGGGCGTATAATTGACACTATTTCCACAAAGTACCAGAGGACTGCACAATCAATTGCATCAATCCTGCACTTGATTTACAAGTATGATTACACTGTTCCTCACCTTGCAGAGTTGGTTGCTGCGACTGAAAAGAAATTTGGTGATGGTTGCCTAGCAATTTCCATAGTTAGCGAGATTGGAGTACTGATTCAAAGGAGTACGCGAGGGATGGTATCGGGGCAGAGAACGTAGGGAGGTTCCTGGTTGAGCTTGCTGACAAGTCACCCAAGCTTATGTCCACAAATGTGGGCGTTCTGGTTCCTCATTTTGGTGTCGAATCTTATAAGATTAGAAATGCACTTGGTGGTGTACTGGGCAAGCTTGTGTCTGAGGCTTGTAAATACGTTGAAGGCGAAGTTAGTTCCAAGTGCCTTCAATTGAGGGGAAAGCAAGCTATGCTGGAGATATTGCAAGAGCGATGCCGAGATGTCTCAGCATATACAAGAAGTCGAGTATGGACAGAACTGTGCGAAGTGCATGCAATTTCACTTGGCCTTGGGAATGAGCTAGCAATGGTGACTTCTGGAAGATTGTAGGATAAGAGCGCAATGGTGAGGAAATCAGCACTCAATCTGTTTGTTACAATGTTACAACATAATGCCTCTTGGTCCACAACTCCGTGTTGCATCCTTTGAGGCAACGCTGGAGAAGTTCGAAGATAAATTGCAAGCAATGGAATCCCCCATCACTTCAGATATCAATCTCGAGGATGATAACCAGCAAAATGGAGTAGTGGCCGAACAGGGAGAAAGTGTTAGTGATAGCTGTTTAACATTGAGCAAGGAACAGCATCAGGGCAAATGATGCAATCATTCCGGAGATTGGGAATCTAGAACAGACCAAGGCATTGGTGGCCTCACTTGAGGGTGGTCTGCGGTTCTCACGCTTCATTACTTCATTGATGCCATCTCTAGTTCAGCTATAAGCTCCTTCTTCAATCACTAATGTGGAGAACACAATCCTTTTATACTCATGAGGTGTAGACAGTTTCAGATTGATGGCTCAGATGCATCACTTCGAAGAATGTTGCCATATCGGTAAATATTAATAACATTTGTTTCATGTGATTGATTCAACTGATATATTACATATTGTTTTTTTTACACTTTCATATGTTCTTGAATATTCAATTACATTGATATTTGCAGGTTAATTCCCAAGATAAATCTATATATGAAGCTGTTGGAAATTTTAATTAGTTCTTTAATGTCCAAAGGGGCGATTTCTAATAACAAGGTATGCACTCCTGTTTGTTTTGCTATGTAGTTTGGTTATTTCTTATAACTTTGCTAAAAAGTAAATGGAAAAGTAACGAGAGAATCTACACAAAATGTAATTTGGTAGAATTTAAAAATAGTCGTCTCATGATAGCTATAGTATTTACATGATTCCATATTGTTGTTGGCATATGTTTATTTTGAATATTATAGGTTTGAATCTTTTCTCTATGACAATTAGTGTAGCAATTTTACCAAGTCAATTGGAAGTTTTACTTGTTTTTTGTATTGGGGAAAAAATTGGACACATTGCTCTAGCTAGCTTCCTACGTAGCTCCCCTACCAATATCAATTATATTATGTAATCCCTCGCAAGCTAGTTTAAAAATATCACAGAGCTTCAGCTTATTACAAATATAATGAGTTCTAGGAACTCTAAAAGATTAAGTTAACAAATCCACTTATTAGTCATTGGAACTAATGAAAGATGTAATTATCTCTTGTGCCTTCTTCCTCTCTCTTTAATCGAATGATTATCCATCTATGTGTGCGCGTGTATTTTCATCTAATGAAAGACTGGATTGGGGGCATTTTGCACGGCAATCTGATTATCATGATACAGCCTCGCTGATTAGTAACCAAAATCTAGCTCAATGATTTAATTAGCTCGCATGTGGTAAGGATGATAAAGCTGCATTACGCATGCCTCCTCACTATACGTACCCACAATAGTATTCTTTTTTATTTTCAAGGTATTATATTACCTTCTACAATAGTACAATAACCCTGCAATCAGCTGACACCTAAAAAGTACTCAATGTGTGGCTAGATTCACATGGTGAGGATCAGATTTGGAAAGCAATTAAGGCAACACTTGATGATTATGAGAGAGAGGTCAGAGTTCAAAGAGACGAGGAATTTAGTCCTGTGCGTTTATTCTTCATATTTTTCATCGTTAATTTTATAATTAAATGAAAATAAATAAATTATAAGAGATATTTTTATCCAACTAAGAATTAACACAGCAGAAAGATAGACATTCTGAAAAAATTTATAATTTTCAAATATTGATCTTTATTTTTTGAAATAATTTTATCATCTGTACTAATTAATCACTTAATCTTTTTAGTAGGATTAGTCATGTATTCTCACTAATGCTTCAGATAGGATCATCATTAGCCGTCAATGGTGTTGTTGGATATGTTTCGTGAGCTTCATATAGTAGTCTCTATCGAGATGATGTGGTGACTAAGACACGACGGAGCTTGCGAAATAAGATAATGATCGATTCCGAAGAAGGTCTAAATTTTTTTTTCAGAATTCAAATGACCTCACGTATCTTGACTATTACGTCAATGTCTATAAGATTCTTCGTGATTTATCTCTCTCATAATGACCGTGGAACAGATCGATAGATACCGTTAGATTGATGAATTCTAATTTTTTGCATTGAGCTCATATAGTAGAGGTTAAAAACACTATAAAACATGTTATTTTAAGATTGACTTTCCTAGTTTTGAATTAATTCCTACAAATATCTACTTTTATGGCAGCTGAGGCAGTTGAAAATTATTTGTTTATATTTATTGCCTACATCATTATTAGATAGTTTTTCGATTGGGTCTATGCTATTAATTAGATTCTTCCATGAAGTTCATTATTTACCTTGATGGCAGATTATTTTTAGGTCCTACATGTTCTGGTGACTACAAATAAATTTTAAATCTAATACGACAATTTATTTTCCATCCACTTTAGTCGTTGTTTTTTGATATCTTGGCATATATATAATGTTCCGTTATCATTCTGAACATTTTGGAGCATCTTAATTATGTCGATTTTTTGCATTGCTATTCTATATTCAAGAAAATTTAGCTATAACTTTGCTGCTTTATAGTTTTTTTTTTAAAATCAATCATAGCCTTATACAAGATATATAATACAGAAAGCTAAAAACCACAAAGTAAATATTAATTTAAAATATCATCGACAATATTTTACTCTACCAATGTTATATTGATTTCTCTCGACAAAACTGTGAAATTGATTTCGGAGAAAATTCTGAAAATGAATAAAAATAAAGAAATTCTGGTTTCACACAGCTATCGAAATTTCAGCAATATGGAAAGCCCATTATATATGCTCAATAATACTCAAACCATAATACTGATAAACCTAAGAAGAGTCCTAATTCGTTAAAGATATTGAAATTTTAGAACAACATTTATTCACCTTATATTTCTTTGTATAACTATTAAAAATAATACATCTTAAAATAGCTTATAATTCGAGGATTTATCAAACAAAGCAGCTGAGGTTTGGAATTGTCCAAAAAGCATCTCATATTTTCATATTTATCAAATAACGTACTTAATTTTCATTTTACCCCTCTCGTCAAACAGATCTGCACCACTGTGATGCTAGAATTACAAATCTCGACGATCTTTGGGATTTGATTCTGATGAGTGGTGCAATCCGAGCACCATCATCGTGGTATTGGAATTGAATTTTGTTGTAGTCTTTGAAATTTAAATTTTCAACACCACAATGATAGTGTAATCCCGCACCACCACCGTGGTGTTGGAAATTACAATTCCAAAGATCATAGTGATCTTTGGAAGTTGTATAATTCGCACCACCGTGGTCTTTGGGATTTGAATTAACGATCTCTGCGGTGGTAGTCTTTGAGATTATGTCTAACCGTCTTTGAGATTTGAATTTTCGATCTACGTTTAATTCACTATGTTGTAGGTCTATTTGGAGGGAAGGATAAAATGAAAATTAAATACGATATTTGATAAATATGAAAATACGTAACTCTTTTTAAATAATTGCCACTTATAATTCATAAGCAACTCATCCAAGAATCAAAGAAGAGAGCATATAAACCCTTGCCGACCCGTATCCACGGGATAAGTCTCATCTTGGTCTCCCGCCGAGACAATTAAGGTTGGAGTCCATCCACGTGATAAGTTTCATGTGCATATTTGGAATCATGTGTATGGTTTATGTGATTAACTATTTTACACTTTCTAAATACAAACTCTCTGAGTTTCCTAGTATATAGATTTTTTATACTGCCCACTCCTGAACAATCGAGTACTTATATTATAGCAATGGAAATACATAGTAAATATCATCGTCGGAGCTTTTATAGTTCGGCATCGTAGTCAAGTCATCGATTCTGACTACGATTCAATCGAAATTCGACTGTGATACGATCGATATTGAAATTCGATCAAATTGTAACTATAATCAATTGTAATTGTAGTCGCCGACGACTACAATATTAACGGTCGCAATTCAATTAGATTCTGTCATTATAAGAAAAATGATATTTAGCGACCAATTTATTTTGTCGTTAATACATAATATTCACTGCTAAATCACATTAACGAAGATAAAATTTCGTCGCTATAAACTTGTCGCTAACTGACTTTAACGATGAAAAATTAAAATTTCGTCGTTAATATTAACGACGATAAAAAAATAACGTCGCTAACAATTAAAAAATCGTTGCTAAAGGAATTTAACATTAACAATGAAAAATAAGGATTTTGTCGCTAACACTGGATTATTTTATTGACAAGGGGATAAATCACATTTTCACCTACTGTGGTTTGATATTAGCGACGAAAATAATACATATCGTCGCAAAATTATCAATCGACTGTTCATAATTTGGTCGGTCACAAAATATTTTTTAGTCAATTAGTCAGTCGACTAAAGAGTTAGCGACGAAAATAATATATGTCATTGCAAATCATCAGTCGATTGATAGTATATATATTAGTCGGCTCCCAATAAATTTGTTAAATTCCCATCTATAAAGATGTCGTCACACATAATCCAATTCATATTTAAATAAATTATCATATTGACAACATGAACAATGAATTTTCGATAAATTCAGAATGATGATCATGTAATTCTTTGTCACATTTAAAAACTAATTTAACCTATTTATATATTCAAGACTAATTCGATTCTGAATCATTATCTAACTTTTATTCATATATACTTTAAAACCTGGTTAAATATATATTAAATATCAAATTATTTAATAAATAAGTCTTAGGAATAAATTTGATGGTAACTTTCAATATTTAAATTGATTGATCACATCAAAATTAATTATAAAATATATGATTTAAACATCAAAATAATCATAAGTTTATTATTGAAGTATCAAAATAATTCTAAAATTAGCATCTAAGTATCAATTTAACCCTAAATTTATCATCTAACTATCAAATTATCACACAAATTATTATCTAAGAATCAATGTCTCTCACAAATTATAATCTAAGAATAAAAAAAATCCTACCACTATCCTATAATTCAAAATAATTCTAAAATGATCATCTAAATATCAAAATATTTCTAAATTTATTATCTAAATATCAAAATAACTCTAAATTATCATGAAAATTTATCATCTAAACAATAAATTAATTATAGTCAATCCTTTTATCGTTAACATAAAAATAAAATTAAAATTATTATGAAATAAATTATAATTTCTACTTAATCTTAACCTATGAAAAATGTATACTTAAGTCGAGACGGATTAGAGATGGAGAGAAAGCCGGAGTCGGAGCCGAAGGAGGCGGAGCAGGATAGATGGTTGAGGCGGAGTTGGAGGTGGAGAGGAGAAGAGGCCACCGACGAAGGGGGTGACGGGAGAAGGGAGTGTTGAAGGAGTTGGGAGAAAATTGGAGCCGAAGAGGAGAATGGGATACTAACGGAGTAGGAGCCAAAGGCAAAGAGAAGAAGGGGTGTCGACGAAGTCGGAGTTGGAGCCGAAGGGAGTGATGAAGAGGAGATGTTGATGGTAGAGCTAAAGAAAGAGGAGAAGGGAAAGCTGAGTCATCGGACGGGCGAAGGTTTTTTAGTCGGACATTAGCGACGAATTTAGTTATTTTCATCGCTAATAACTACGTACCTATTAAAAATATATTTATTAAAATCTTAGTGACGAAAATATGATAATTCTTCGTTATCACTTAGTGACAAATAGTATAATTCGTCGCTAATAATTACATTCCTATTAAAAATATATTTTATGCATCGCCTAGCTAGTTATTATGATCTTAGCGACGAAAATAGGATAATTCATCGCTAACTTTATTCATTTAGCGACGAATTATAACATTCGTCGCTAAGTGTCGACTACCAGCGACGATTAATTGACTTCATCGCTAAGTGTCAACATATTAACGATAAATCTATACTTATTCGTCGTTAATAATATTTTTTTTTATGAAAAATATTTTTAAATATTATTATTTTTGGCGATCTGAAATGTCCTCGCTATTATTATTATTTAACTATGAATTATTATTTTGTCGCTAAATATTCATCGTTATTTTCTGACTTTCTTATAGTGTGGCCCAATCCGATTGGAATCCGACTGCGGATTCGGTCAGTCGGATGGCGACAATGACCTTGATGGATTCAAAGACTGGGCTATAGTGTAGATGGCGGTCGACGGATTTGGTTGGAGATTGTCGAGAGAGAAACACTATACATTTTTCATTTATTGTGCATCTTTGTGCAATGGACGACTGGATCACTTCACGCAATATAAAATTTCTCTCTCTCTCTGTCTCTATATATATATAGTGTTGTTATGTTGCGCGATAGATATCTGTGCGTTTATGAGTGCTCGAGTAGCACAGTAATTGAGAATGTATAGTAATGTCCGACGTCGGAAGCTACTGTCGCTCGACATCGCCGTCGAGCGATTGGATTCTAATCGCAATCCAATTGGAATCTGTCCATGGTTCGATCAATTTCGGAGTCCAACTGGATCGTAGCCACCAGTAGTCGTGGCGTTGACGACCACAATTCGATCGGATTTCGATTGCGGTCCGATCAAATTTCAATTTCAGTCGGACCGAGATCGAATTTCTGTCGGATCGCAATTGGAATCTTATTGCCAATTTCGCAGCTGCTAATGCCCGCAATCATGGTCGATTCCAACTGCGGTCTGATCGGATTGCGATCGGAATTGGCTACGATTGAGGTCATCAGTGGCTGCGACATTGGCGGTTGGACTTCGATCGTAATTCGATTGCGGTTCGATCAGTCGGATGACAATGACGATCTTGATAGATTCAGAGACTGAGCTATATTACGGATGATGATCGACGATAAATTATTTTTTCAAAGATAAAAAAAAAAAATACTATATATTTCTCATTTACTATACATACCCATTAATCACATCGCGTACAAATTACACATCATAAATCGCACAACAAATCAACGTCTATATATACAAGTCTAAAGTCCATCATGTTAGGTACGGCGTTATGTTAGGCAGGCATAAATAAATACAAAATGGTTAGGTAATTAAAGAAAGAGAGGAATGACGCCATGGTTGCGGTCAACTTTGAAGTGCACCTCGAACCGTTTTAGAGACAGATGGACTTCTTCGTGCTTAGCATATTCTCACACGGTTTACGATTCTCTTCCAATCGAAGAGTGAAACTAAATTTCAATCCTTCTTTTTTTTTTTTTTTTGGTTCCAATTAACTCACTTAAAAAGGACGAAAAATTAAAGAAAATATTATTAGATTCCTTATTTACTTGATCGAAATCATTCTTTAACCTTTTGTTAGTCTAATAGAAAAAAATCTATTTCTTTTTTTTTTTTCTTCATCCACTTAAATACATGTTTCGATGGTATTGGTAAAACACTGTATAAATGATGTATTAAATTTATTTGACAGGTAAATCAGGAAAAATATCATTTACTTTTAAAATTATTTCTTTGGCATGGCCGCGTGGGACCGGGTCTGGTCATCCCAAGTAAACCTAAGCGAGCTTTCAACGTATGAAATGTGAACTATTCGCAGTGGACAGCCGATCACAACTTACGGTCCAGATTATCCGTCGGTGCTCCGGAACAAGTTTTATCCGTCCGTTCTTCCAACTTGCCGATCGGGATTCCTCCCCAATCGCCTTCGGTCACGAACTCGATCGCTATATAACCAGGAGCGATTGAGATCTATTCAGAAGAGGGAAGGGAAAAAACGCCTCTCTTTTTTTTTTCTTAACTGCGATTTTGTCGTTGATACACCGATCGAGAGATGGCGAGCAAGGTATCATCGTCTTCTTCGATCCCTAGCACTCCGCTGCTGAAGGATGAGCTCGATATCGTGATCCCCACGATCCGGAACCTTGACTTCCTGGAGATGTGGCGGCCGTTCTTCCAGCCCTACCACCTGATCATCGTGCAGGATGGAGATCCGAGCAAGACGATCAAGGTGCCCGAAGGGTTCGACTACGAGCTATACAACCGCAATGACATCAATCGGATTCTTGGCCCCAAGGCCTCCTGCATCTCCTTCAAGGACTCCGCCTGCCGATGCTTCGGCTACATGGTCTCCAAGAAGAAGTACATCTACACCATTGACGATGATTGCTTCGTAAGATTTCCTTCCCTATTAGAATCGCGGTATTGTTGTTTTTTCTTCTAGATCTGGACTTGATATCTGCTATTTAGAAAACGATGCATGCCCGATTGCCTTATAGGCGCAATTTCTTTTAAGTTGTTTATGAAGTTTTTATGATTTCGCTTTTTCTTTGTTAGTTTGTTGTTTTTTAAATTGATTTGGGGAGCTATTGTATTGCGTTACTTTTAGAACTCAGTAATGTCGTGCAAATTGATTTAGATGGCTACAGTTTTGACAGATCTAACTGTTGAAGAGTTCAATCAACGAAATTTCTTTGAAGAGGGCATGTCGTGATAGCTTTTGAATTAGAAATGCCAAAAAGGGTAGAGTTTGGAAATTCCATGTATAATAGTACAGTAGGCCTTAAGGTGCAGAGTGTAGGGGGCAGAAGACAGATCTAGATTTTTATGTGAGAGATCTGCTTATATGTAAGTTATCCAAAGATTGAAGATCTCTTTTACCTTTATTCGATGTCCTTACCCTGTGCCTAGAGCTTGACATGTTTCGACTTTTGTTTAAGGTAGCTCATGGGATTTTTTCACTGTTTTTTTTTTAAATTTGTTTTGATATTTAGCAGCATTTTGATTCAAATGTATTTTGAATCAAATGATTCTCTCATTATCATTCATAGAATACACCTATTAATTCAGATATTTCTTTTCACTAGTTGAGATCTTATAATTTTTGGAATGATTAACCAACGATTACAGTATTCTAGTTTTGAATCTTAGGAACAATTTTTAAGAAGTGCCTTTATTCTGCCACCACGGTATGTGGTCTTTAGTTTGTACATTAATTGTGTTTCCATCTGTTTCGTGCTTTACTGAACAACAAACAAAAAGTTTATGCTTTTCTAGACTACTATAGGTTGCAGGGAACCATTATTTCTGCATTGTTATGTGAATTATGAACCCTTGTTTGCCCTTCTTCGGTTGGTTGTAACACGGTTTTTTATTGATATTGCGGCAATTCCTAACTATTTATTTTGTCTTCTACAGGTTGCTAAAGACCCATCTGGCAAAGAGATCAATGCACTGGAACAACATATCAAAAATCTGCTATCACCGTCTACTCCCTTCTTCTTCAACACATTGTATGATCCGTACAGAGAAGGTGCTGACTTTGTTCGTGGATATCCCTTCAGCCTTCGTGAAGGTGCTAAAACAGCTGTCTCTCATGGACTTTGGCTTAACATTCCTGACTATGATGCTCCCACCCAGCTTGTCAAGCCTCGGGAGAGGAACCAAAGGTATCTATCGCTGATAGATTCAATTTTGTACCGTTTATGGAATTTCTTTTCCTCCCCAAAGCAACTGATTTGAAAATCCTATATCTTTTATTATCAGGTACGTGGATGCAGTTCTTACAATACCTAAGGGAACATTGTTTCCCATGTGTGGAATGAACTTGGCATTCGACCGTGAACTCATTGGCCCGGCTATGTACTTTGGTCTTATGGGTGATGGCCAACCTATTGGGCGCTATGATGATATGTGGGCTGGTTGGTGTGTCAAGGTCAGTCTTTCTAATGCCCTTGATGCTTTTCTTTGTTCTGTGAAATAAACCCTCACATTGCTGTGGCATCATGAAGTAGCAACCTTTGCTTGTTTTTATTTGCACAAATGGAACTATGTAACTGAAAAAGAGAACGACTGCCCACATTGTTATCTAATTGCAAAAAATGGAATTCTATTACTACCCCAAAGCACCTTGGTCGCTACAAACTGTATAATAGTGTTGGTTGATGATATTTTAGGTCATCTGTGATCACTTGGGACTCGGCGTGAAGACTGGCTTACCCTACATCTGGCACAGCAAGGCTAGTAACCCATTTGTCAACCTGAAGAAGGAGTACAATGGCATCTTTTGGCAAGAGGAGATCATCCCTTTCTTCCAATCGGCCACCCTTCCAAAGGAATGCAGCACTGTGCAAAAATGCTACTTTGAACTGTCAAAGCAGGTGAAAGAAAAACTTGGGAAAATTGATCCTTACTTCAATAAGCTTGCAGATGCTATGGTTACATGGATTGAGGCCTGGGATGAGCTCAACCCGTCTGGAGCTGCTACTGTACTCGCCAACGGTTCGGCCAAGGGAAAATAGAGTAGCCAACATAGTCAATATCAGACTGTTGCTTCTGTAGGTTCATGGGTTCAATGCATCAGATGTAGCTCTTATTTATTATTATTATTTGGCTTAATTAATTTCTAAGCTGCCATGTGATATTTTTGCAGTTTGCTATCTGTAATCGTTCAAACTTGAGTTATTATAATAAACGACCTCCTGATTTTTCAAACTCCAGCACATTTTTTGCTGAGAAAAATTTTTCACTAGACAAAAATAAAAAAATCGTTCTGATTTCTTTTTCAGTTAAAAAATTCCTTAACTATCTCAAAATTGGTTGTTAGCAGATGGTTCGTGGTGATTGGTTATTTCCTTTTCGGAGGAAAAAAGTGAAATTCATCGTTGGCGGTTCTTATAGATTAGTCTCATAATTATTATAAAGGAGGAGGTAAATTATATAAGATATTTTATAACTCTGAACAATTTTATAGTATTTAGAGATAATCTTACCGTGTTAGTCATTTAATTTTTTCATAGGAACTTGTTATTTTCTCTTATTGATATAAAAGATGACAATAAACTTCTCTAGATTAACGGTGACTTTACAATAGTATAGAGGGAGATCAAGGATTTTTTTCTCCGTAGACACGTGGAAATATTTTCTCTTAATAGGATGTGATAAATGTTATGGAACTATTGGATTAAATTAGAGATTAACCTTAAAATTCCAATAATCTCATAATAAAACATCTGCTAATCTATCTGATGGAGTGGATTAACTAAAATGAATTAGTTTGGTTGGGTAGGGTCTACCTCACAGTTGTTTCCAGAGTAAGATATGATCATGGGGTTTTGGTGCTTAAGTAATTTTGGAATCAAGATAGGACTGAAATGCAATTTAGCAAAAAAGATATATAAGAATTTTATATGATCAATTAAATAGTAGTAAAGACGTCAACTATTAGGTCGACCTAAATAAAAGGCAAAGCGAGCGATGAAGGAGCCGTGAGCCGATCTCAGAGTCAGAGCCGGGGTGGGCAGGATGGGCTGGGCAATCGCGCTCCATGGAGGAGCCGGCGACATCCCGTTGTCGCTACCTAAGGAGCGTCGGGCTCCGCGTGTGACCACCCTGCGTCACTGCCTCGACCTCGGCGTCGCCGCCCTCAGAGCCAACCGACCACCTCTTGACGTCGTTGAGCTTGTGGTACCGCGTCTAGTCTTGATCTTTAATGCCATTCCACAGTCCTTATCGAGAGAAAAAAAACGATCTTTATTATATTTGTTATTCGATGAGTATATTCTTCTCGTTTGTAGTCTATTTTTCTATATACAGAACAGCTACTGCGTCTTTTTCCCTGCTGTATTTGCACATATGTTCTCTGCAGGAAGGTGGCTAGGACAGATTATTATTATTATTGTTATTATTATCATCATCCTCATCATCTGTATTATTATTGGTGGTGGGTGGTAGGGTGGGTTGTAAATGAGCCAAGCTAATCAAGCTTTATGTTGTTCAAGCTTGTCAAAGCTAAGCCTAAAATGAACCAAGCTGCTAAATTGGGTGTTCAAGTTTGGTTTATTTATTTATTTTTTAGCATGAGCTTGATTTGTTTAGATGTTATCGAGTTCTTAATTTGAGTTTGTTTATCTTGAAATTTTTTACATTTTGAAGCTTGATTGGATGAATAGTGAGCTTGATATTTCAAGTTTGTTTGTCTGATTGTTTTGTTTTAAGAGCTTTTTTTGTTTATTTATAAGTTTGATAAGAATGTTTTTGATGAATATGGTTTACAAACTTTGGTCATGGATATTGTTCATAAACAATTTACAATCTCTATTTATGAACATTAACAAACTGCACACCTACATTTTCAAGCTTGTTTATTTAGTTTAATAAGTTGTTCAAGCTTGTTTATTTAGTTTAATAAGTTGTTCAAGCTTGTTTATATAATCGATATTTAACGAATATAAACAAGTTTTTACCAAGCTAGACACCAAACTTGCCAAGAATGTTTGGTTTGTTTATACCCCTAGGTGGTGGCAGGGGTCAGTGGGAGGATGGGTGTGAGTGGGGGGTGGGGGGAGGTTCTTAAGCTTAGATATTATGATATGGAAAGGCAGGTTGAGGTTGAGATGCATCAATGTCATTTATGAATATGAGTGGAACTTGTTCTAGATCTAGTCAATTAAAATTAGCATCATTTCTAATAGATAAGTATAATTTAGCATCATTTCTACCTATTCCTTGCTTGTGGGCAGACTATACTAGCCCAACCCAAAATTCTTTGGTCAATCTGTGTTATTTTTTCCTCATGTCTGACTAAGTGACTACTTATAATCTTAAGATTTTGTTGTATGGTTCAGTTTATGCATTCATATTATTTATCAGTAGAAGGAACAAAATATAATTTTCAGTCAGCTAAAATTCATACTTCATAGTCCATTGACAATTTCATGTGGCATTTGTGGTTGCGTCTTTGTAAGTTCAACAAATAGGGCGCTGTCTCATATTGTATATGATAGTTTCAAGTTCAATTCCATAACAATTTTACTTTTTTCTTTTATTAAGTCCCAAATTCTTACACACATGACAATCAAAAGGCAAATACAAAGAAAATCTTACTCACCTTTTTCTTTGTTATTTGCATATTGGTAAGGTCTATTGTACACTAATCTAGGCTACAGAGGTCTTTTACTTTCTTGTGTGCTTCAAAATTTACAGGCCCAATCTCATGTGAATTTGCAGTCTCGGATTTGTAGTCAATTTACTTGTAGTAAATATATTGTTGGTTGATTGTGAAAGAGGAAATAATTTTTAGTGTTCCAGAGTCCAGATTGTCATTCGTTTTCATGCTTTTTTATGTGTAGTGCATTCTAAATAATTTTCTTGTAATTGAGTTAATGCACTCATTGTAAGTTTATATTGCATCATTTTAGTTGTTCAATTATTATCAGAAGACACAGTTATTTCCTCAAATGTTCAATGTAATCAACATACTGGTTAATAGAGTATGCCCTGTCCTCTTGGTCAGGAGCCAAGCAATTGCTCTTTTGCAATTGATTCTCTTACCATGGTTTTCTATCTTATGGACTCTACTTTCCGACTAATGGGGAAACTGTTTGCAGGTTCGCGAGCTAGAAAATAGCCCATGCTACAATGCTGGAAAAGGTTCTGTATTGACTACTGCTGGGACAGTAGAAATGGAAGCGTGCATCATGGATGGTAACACAAAGAATTGTGGGGCTGTCTCAGGTCTTTCAACTGTTGTTAATGCTATATCTCTGGCACGACTTGTCATGGAGAAAACCCCACATATTTATTTGGCATTTGATGGCGCTGAGGCATTTGCAAGAGAACAGGTTTAAGTCATCAAAGATCATTAGTTTTTAGTTAGTCCGCTATCCAAGTTAATTAAAAAAAAAAATTGTTTTGAGATTTGAGATGTTTCTTTACTTGTGCAATATTGACGTGGGCCTATTTTTCCAAATTCCTGCGAACTAAAAATTTTCTGGTACTACTGAAAACTGCAGAAATAATATTGCAAATTTGGATCCAGGAATCTGACTATTTGCTTTGATGAACATGAGTTGGTTTTCATATATACTTGCATTTTTGGTTTTATTTCCCTTATGAGTAAGTTACTTTTTTATCATGTCTGTGGAATTTTGTATGAATATCATTTAATCATGTTGGTGGACATTTAGGGTGTAGAAACTATGGATCCAAGCCACTTCATAACTCCAGAAAACATAGAGAGGCTGAAGAATGCAAAAGACGCTAACAAAGTCCAGGTGCACTTTTAACGTATTCTTCACTTGCAATACTGTGTATTCTTTCATGGTCAGTGGCAATTAGAATTCTGGAATCATTTTGTTCTGAGCTTGCATTGCACGTCAGTATCTATTTTCGTTTGATTTGTTGAATTCGATTCAAGAGTTTAGTTACTGGTGACAACATGCTGTAGAATCAAGAATGTAGCATCATAGGGTGATTTGGTCTCAAATAAGTAAGTGGCAGAAGCCAAAAAGACATTGATTGCCGATGTTTAAACTGGTTCTACATTTTCTTAACATCGATTGATGGCCTTACCATAATTATATCAAAATAGGCCTAAGGATTGTCCGTAGCCATTGTGTCTCTTAGGTCGTTATGTCATTGAAAGCCATTCTCTGGCAATCAAATGATACTAAGATGAAGCACTTTGCAGATCGATTATACCCAGCCCATCAAGGCAAACTCAACGAGTGACCAAGGTGACAGCCAAATTGGGACTGTAGGATGTGTCGCTGTTGACAGTCATGGAAACTTAGCTTCAGCAACATCAACTGGGGGGTTAGTCAACAAGATGGTTGGCAGGATAGGTGATACACCCATCATTGGCTCAGGAACTTACGCCAATTCATTCTGCGCTGTCTCTGCCACTGGCATTGGTGAATCCATAATCCGTGACACAGTTGCTCGTGATGTTGCTGCGTTGATGGAGTACAAGGGGCTTTCTCTGAAAGAAGCAGCAGCTTATGTTGTTGAAAAAGCTCCTAAAGGCAATGTCGGCCTTGTTGCAGTATCTGCTACTGGAGAGGTGACTATGCCTTTTAACACAACCGGAATGTTCCGAGCCTGTGCTACAGAAGAGGGTTACTCAGAAATTGCGATATGGCCTCCGGAGAGCAATGGCATCTCGAAGGAATCTCAGAAATAAGGTGACATTTGCTGTGTGTTACCCACTCAGGACCAAGGAGTCGAAATCCTACACAAATGTTATTTGTGCTCATTGCATTTCTTATTCTGTACACGACATTCAGTGTAATCTCGAACTCTAAATTATGTCCTGAAGTATTTGTCATTCTCAAGCACTTGCTCAAGAAAAGGTGTGTAAAATGCTGAAGCTTCTTCCTTATTCACTATCTGGAAACTGACAGTTCTAATATCATACATATATTGTACATTTATTTTCATTAGTATGTAATTTTATATATTTGAATAAATAGGTCAAACATTTCTAATCTATTTCAGAACGCATTGAGTAGAGGCACTTTAAAAATTTATTCAATTTCATTTATTTATTTATTTATTTCATATTATGTTCTTTACACAGACATTTACTTCCTTTGCGCTCACTAGTAAACGTTTTCTTCATTTTTATTTCCTCCTCCTTTTCCTCATCTATCAGATTACACGACGGGACAATTAATTAGTATAACTTTTTTTTTTCTTTTAGAATAGTAGGAAAAAAGATTTAGAATTTGAACTCATTCGAACAATTTGGTAAAATAAATCACCTTTTCTTGTCATGCTAAACACTCGATAAAGTTGAATTGCAATGGCCTTGTCTACCCAAAAAATATTAGAACGATAAATAGGGAAAAAATGTTTATTATTATTATTATTTTACAAATTTCAACTCTTGATTTTTGGTTGAAATTAAGTCCTTCGAAACTAATTGTTGATCAAAATTTGAATATTATTGCGCAATAGAATTTGTCTTTTATATAGAATGTATATACTTGATAAATTCTAAAAATATAAAAAATAGATTATTTCGGGAATACAAAATTTGAACAAAATAATAATAAACTTAAGATGCAAACCAGTTCACCGTAAGGAAACAAGGCCTTCAAATCTTGATTAATTAGGACTCCAACTCAACTCGAATTCGAGCTATTTCAAGCTATAATTTTGATTTTGCTTCAATTAAGTTCTAAACATGCAACTCCAATTAATTAAGCTAGAGCTCTGATTTCTTTACAAACCAAGTTTAAGTCAAATTTATTTATAATTTTGATTTTTAAATTGAATATCACGTACATTTTAGAGCTCTAACTTGAATATTAATATATTTTTATCCTATTCACCTCGATTCACTTCCTTTTTTGCACACAAAATTAAAGATCCACTAGTGTATATATAAACTGGAGATTCATTGAGAGAAATTAAAATACACATATATTTGCCCCAAGATATTGCTGGCTAGCTAGTATTAATTAATCATCTTTCCTCCTGCTAGCTTCCTAGTTGATTAATATCCTGAGACGCTTCGCTGACACGACGAAAGCTCTGCAACAAGCATCGCAACAAAATCATTAGGGATAAAAAGAAATGCATGCATGGATATGATCTCTAATAGTTTCTTAATCTTTCACTAGTTAATGAAGAGCTAGTTTTAGGGCGATAAATGACAATTAATGCTTACTCCCACGGCACATCTCCAACCAACATCCAGTCCCCATCCTCATCCTCGTATGTCACCTTATTATAGTTACACTCTCCATCCTCTTCCTCTGCACGACGTACGTACATGTGCATATGTTAAGCCTCCAATTACTGATGAATTGTGTCGAACATATATATATATATATATATATATATATATATGCATACCGTGTTTCTTAGGAAACATCGTGTACAATGTGCGGTAGAGAGCCTGGTATGAATCATGGAGGGAGAGATCAACCTTCCTTCCTATCGCAATCCCCTCCATGTTCACCTTCACGCAGTTCGTCCTCCTCTTCGGCAGTTTCACCGGCGGCCAACCAACTATAACTCTACCTCCACCACTACTGCATAAATTAACACAGACACACATGCACAGAGTTAACTCGTCCAAGTCCTCTGTTCATTAGTATGACCCATCAATTTAGCTTGCAGAAATTGAACTCACTGCAGGTTAAGCTCTTCCGACTGCTCGAATCCTCTGTCACTGTCGCTGCTGCCATCGCCGTCTTCCTCCCTCTGCACGAAGAGGGGTAAAGTGTCATCAGTCTTTTCGTCGAGCACCTCGTCGACGCTTCTTTTCTTGAAAGAGTCAGTCATCATCCTCTTCTCCATCATCAGATCTGAGCCTCGGAGTGAAAGGCTGAGTTCCAACTCCATTCTAAAGAGTTTTTTTTTTTTTTTGTTAAATCTCTCTCTCTCTGAGAAATGGACGAAATCAAAGGAGCGGCATGAGAATACCCTGCGAGCCTCTCTCTCCATATATATCCATGAAGAGATTATGAGAATCTACAGGGGACACGAGAGGGAACAGGATGCAGGGCTTTGAGGGGACAGGAACATTTGTTTATGTGCCCCACCGACACGGTTCTGTCCCTGTGCTGGGCCTGTCGCGGCTTGAAGTGCGGGAGGACTTTTAAAAAGCTGCCCTCCTCCGGTGACTTCTCTCTCCCTGACCTATTAGTTTCCGTCCATGGCTTGAAGGGCAAGTTGTCTGCTCCGTCTCCATTGGAATGGTAGGAATGTTTCGCATTCATCAGCAAAAACATCGACACTATTCACCGATTGGACACCGGAATGGTGGTTGACAATGTGTGCAACGGTGACCACGAGATCAAAGTGCGCTCCATGACTCTGATTCCATCGGATTGCTACGCCGGCCGGGCATGTTAAATGCACTGTTTCTTTTTTATTTTTCACTCTGCTGCGTACGTTACGCCTTTGACCGGAAACTGCGTACGTACCTGCAAAACGAAATCCAAAACGGCGCTGAATCAAAACGCTGGTAACGCGCATCGACGGTGGAGTCCCTCCGCCCAAAATATGCCTGCCGTCGGTGAATCTTTTAACAGCTTCTCTCTTCCGGCACATGCACTAAACTAACCCCACTGTTCTCCCTGTAGATAACACCCTGTCCCCCTGCATGCACTGTTGCATCCATGCATGAGTTTCGAGAAAAAGGGAACAAATACTGTACGTATTTGTACGATTGTACACAGTCCATTTTGATCACTGTATGATTCAGTATAGAGGACCAGGACACTCCCGCATCGGGCTTGTTAATTTAGTGTGATGGTGAAGGAGACAGGTGCCACGGTGCGACATTGGGGGTCCAAAAGGAGAAGGAATCCTGGGGTGGATGGAGCATGGAATTTAATAAGAATTGGCTTTGGTCGAAGAGATACTGCACTCCCTCTCATGCTCTGGGCTTCTTGTGGGATTGCAAAGCAGCAGCTGTACCCAACTGCGGGGCGATTGGCATGCAGAGAAATGCAGGGCACGTGAAGTTGCTGAGCACAAGGTCTACGACTAACTGATACATAATACAATATGTAGTGTAACAGTGACGATGTCTTCCCGACATTCTTGTACGTAGAGAAATATTGTCTTCGCGAGGTCGAAACTGATCGTGTATATATAATAGTTAAGATATTTCTTAAGCAACTTCTGAAAGCCATGTTCGATGAAGTTTGGAGGGATCTGGTTGTGATTCGAACACTACGACGATGTGCAGTGTGTCCTTCAGCAGCAACGCATGCAGGGAATGTGCTTTTTACAGTGAGTTTTATATAGCTTAATTCAGCATTATGCTTAGAAAATTGGAAGTGCTTGATTGTATGCTGCCGATCTAATGATGTGATGAGGCGTCAAATCTTGTCCCAAATGGGTGTTAAGATGGCCAACATTTGAACAAAAATTGGGCATGTGGGCCGTGGGGGATTGCAGGGAGGGCCCTTTGGGCATTTGATTAAGATGTTAAATTATCATGTACAATCATATCTTATAATTATTAAATAATTACATAATCAAAATTATAGAGAACGAAATATAATTTATGTTAGTTAATTCAATCCTAAATAATATAATAAAAATTTATTTGTTTAAAGATTTTAGTCTATAATTTAATTTAATATTTTACTATATTATATTTGGTTCAATTTTAAAGTTCCGTTTACTCAAAAGATGGTGGTATTAGTATCGACGATGAGAACTGACGACCGTCGATGATACCGAATGATAACGGAGACAATGACGAACGACGACAACGATGGACAACGGTCGACGACAGATGGTGGGTGACGAGCGTTGGGTGACATGTCAACGGTCAACGACTGTCGATGACGATCGACGACCAACGGTCGTCGACGACGATGGTGACGATCAACGATGGTAGCGGCGGTCGGTGAGTGATCAATTAAGATTTTGATTATATTATGATGAAATTGAAATTTGATAAAATTTGAGGAATAATTTTGAAAAAAAATATTTGTTGACCTCAGAATCAAGAAAAATATAGGAAAATAATGTTTAGTTGACATTTTCTATTTTTATTTTCCAAAAAATAAAGAAGCGCTTTCTAGAAAATTAGAAAATAAAAAAAAAATCGTTTTTTGTTTTCATTTTCGTTTTTCAAAAAATAAAGGAGTATTTTCTGAAAATTTAAAAAAATACAAAAAAAAATTTTTTTTTATTTTCTAGAAAAAGAAAATGAAAACGAAAAAGGAAAAAAAAATTTATGAACCAAATGCTCTCTTATTCTCGATGATGTGATTTCAGATTGCTCATTATTTGGGAATTATTCGTCCCTTAAATCAAACAAAGCAGATGAATAATAAAAGTTATTCATCCTAATTTTATCTCTTGAATTGAATAAGGTCATTATGAATAATCTAATAATCAAATCAAATGAATGGTTGAGGCAGATAAAAAGGATGGATATTGTAAGTGTTTTCTATCGAGACGGGATGGTGAGGTGTTCCGGTGATGAGAACGGTAAGGACTGACAACTCGGATGAAAGGAAATGATGCGGAGGAAGAATGGTGACAGTCGAAACGTCGTCTCGGTTGTAAGTCAAGCCGAATGAAGTGAGACAAACCGAATGACGAGTCCTGTAAGACAGAAAGCGGTTAAGGGAGTCGAAAGAAATCTCAGTAAGACTCCTTCGACGCTCAAGACAGGAAATTAATAGGAAGATGGAGAAGGAAATGAGAAGGTTTAGTTGAGAATGCACGAATATCTTTTCTCCTCATTTGGGAGGACTATATATACAAGAGAAATTTCCCTGTTAATCCGTACGGTCGGTATGGATGATATGACTTCCTGGTCTTATGTCTGCTTTTGAGAAGTAATAGGGATTATTACCCTTATAAATGTTGTCGGCGTGTGAGCCATCATTAATATTCATCGCGTAGTTGATGTGAGACAATTCCTCATTAATGAAATAGACATTCCTCTGAAAATCAGTATGGACATCTATTTCTTAGTCGGAGAGAAATGCTGACAAGGACTGCGGGATAAACCCCTGAACAGGAAATATCCGCCACGTTCTATGACTAAATAAGATAAATCATGCGTTGAGAAGTCATATATCTGAGATAATGTGTCTTTATCGAGATATGAGACGATGACCGGGACGCAGGGCATCTGAAATAAGATATGACCGAGCCAAGACGCGGGCCGTTTGGAATAATATATGGTCGAGTCGAGATGTGAAGCGTCTGAAATAAGATATGATCGAGTTGAGACGCGGAGCATTTAGAATAAGATATGACCGAACCGAGACGCGAAACGCGAAACGTCTGACATAATATATGGTCGAGCTGAAGGCCTTGTTTGGGAGGAGGGGAGGGGGAGTGTAAATAATGGAAGGGGAATGGAGGAGAGGGGAAAGGAGATTTACACTCCAAATTGGGGTGTAAGAAAAGTTCAATTTTTGTGAGGAGGAGGGGTATAAATTCACCCTCATTCCCCTCCCTTTCTCTTTCCCTCACTTCTTCCCAAACAGGGATAAATTTTTTTTCTTTTTTATTTACTTTTATCCTTCCATTACTTACCCCTTCCTCACTTCCTCTCAAATAAATTCGAAATGTGAAACATCTGAAATAATATATGATATGGTACTGACGATTATACGCTTAGATGTCTAATCATTTAGTTTTTCTCAGTGTCGGTAAGATTGATGGTCCATCAACAAGCTCTTCTCGTAGACTTGCGGTTATTTAGTAATTGCAAAAAAAACAAAAAACAGATTTGATCATTTTCTCGTGCATAGGTAGGATTTGAGACAGAAGTAAAATTGTTGTTTTTGGAAAAGAATAATTTCCTAATTAACGATAAAAAAAACCTATTTTTTTTTGTTCTTACTGCCTTCTCCTTTTTCCCTGTTGCCGCCAATTGCGTAACTTCACCAGACGTTTCCCATGGCGGCGGAGGCTGACGAACTGCTCCTCCTCGTCCGCCGGCAGATCGAAGAGATCAAGACGCTCACTCACCGTGCCACTGCCTACGCTGCCCTCCTCCAGGCCCTCCACCGCGGCGCCTCCGACCACCCTCCTTCCCTCGAAGCCCTCGCCAACTCCTTCCCTCATCTCCTCCCCCTCCTCCTCTCCGACATCCACCACTGCGACGAAGAGACGTACGTAGACTTCCCTTCTATTGCGTCGCTTCGTTGATAATCCCAAATGAGTGCTCGCCATCTACTCGCATTCTGATTCGGTGCCCTAAATCAGCGCCGTGTATTCTCTGAAGTGCCTCGGCTTCGTGCTGTACCACCCTTCTCTCGTAACGAGGATTTCAGGTCTAAAAATGCCTTCCTTTTCGTCCCAATTTTTTCATGCCTAGTTTTTGATGTTTCATGTGAGTGTGCCAGAGGAGGGCGCAATCCTGGCGCTGGAATCGCTTGTGAAACTGATAACCATAACCAGGTTCAAGGTTGGATGCTTTTGGTTTTTTCCATGTAGTGATAGGCGATCGTGTCCCTATGAATTAGTGATTAATTGATGCATTGTTTCTCATTGCAGCATATTTGTAACTTGGGAGTGTGGTGCTTCTCCGTTCAGCAAATTGGACCTTCGGTTGTCAAGTTCCGCTTGCACTTGATATTGGAGGCCATTATTCACGCCCTTGACAACCCTTTTGGTTCTCTGTCAATCACATATGAGGCCACTCAGGTCAGGTTTTGCTTCTCATATCTGTCTTTATTGAGGAGACTATAATATATGCAATAGACTGTCTCATGTCCAGCCATATAGATGTATCCTCTATAGGCTCATTGGTTAGATCTATAATCAGTTTTTTATTTGGGTCTTGATAATTTTGTATCTTGGTCTTCTTACGTTGTTTTTCTTCTTTTTTTTCCTCCTCGATGATATCATTGTCAGACATTGACATTGTATCTTGTCTTCCATCGATTGCATCGTCCTTGTAGGGATAATGTAAGATGAAGATAACATACACGAACGCCCTGTTTATCATGCTAAGGACCTTTAAGTTAAGAACGTCAGACATGATTATTATTAAGGTGAAAGTAGCCTTTCAGAGATATGATAAACCGTTTTGTTTAGGAATGAATACATTATGAAGATAGTTTGTTGGAATATATTTAGGCAATATGGCCTCTGCAATCCTTTATTGTTTGGATATGATCGTAAGCTTAACTGCAAATGCACACTTTGCTTTCTTCTCTTTGGTTGCTATGATGAAAGAATGCACTGAACGTGCAGCTATTTGTCATTAACTTGTCATATTTTATTCTGTTCTTACTGGTGTTCTTCTGTTAACTTCTAACAGCTACTTCTTCCATATGAATACATCCCAAAAAATGATATTAACAACATACATAATTAGCATTCAGGACAATAATTCTTTGCTGAGAAGAGGTATTATTGCTAATGGTGATTTATGCAACAGGAAGTCTGCTAAAGAAGTTTGAAGTAAAATTTGAAATTTAATAGTATCGTTAATACTAATTGGGTATATAAAGAAATGAATAACAAGGTTACTAGAAATGTCAAAATCAAGTAGATTCTAAATGAAAAAGTTTTTTTTTCGAGAGATTTGTCCAACATTATGTAACTACAGCGTTAGAAAGAAATGATAAGGAATTGCAAGGATACTAACTTCTACTTCCCATATATTACTCTAATACCTATTATTTTGGAAAAAAGAAGAGGAAAAGTTGGCTAGCTCACCGTTGATGAGTCTAAGGAATCTAGAGAGCTGCATCTCTAGTAAGAATATTAGTCTGAAGAAATAAATACAGTGGTAACAAATGTGTACAAAGTGAAAAAAAAAAACCCCATCGATTATAGTTTATTCAATTGCTTCATCGGAAAGGTATTCCACTTCTTCTTTGGGGGCTATGCCTAATCAGGAGTGCTCATTTAAAAGCCAGCTTTTCAATGGAAAATTTTGAACCATATTCCCTTGAAAATGACTTTCTCGCTTTCATTCCATAAGACCCATTTCTATTAAAGAGGAATTTGTTGCCCTGCATAGCTTTCCATGTCTCCCTCCTTGAACGAAACATTCAAAACAATTATCAACAAGAATATTAAAAATCATGCTGCTGTAGTTCTAACACGCTTCAAAGGGCTGCATTTGTTAAATAGATGAGTGATAGTTTCCTTCTTTCCATTACATAAGTCATGAGATTCATCACTCATTGTGATGCCCTTCTCTAGCAAAACATCTCTCATAATGATTTGTCCAATCAATACCTTAGTAAACCTGACATAACCATCTCAGAACTATGCTACTTCACTGATACACATTTTATTTCTAAAACTTGCCATAAAGATGATTAGTGGCAACCCTACTGCAGAATTTTGCAATTAGTAATTTGTGATAATACGTGTAGATTTGTCTCTAAGTTCTTTATGTCCCTATTCTAGGCTTTAATGGCATTATCTAAGTTTTCTGTGGAAATGAGAAGCATGTCAAACGTTTGGGTTCCACCGCTGTGCAGAAGACTTATTAACAAAAACAAGAGAGAAAGGGATATAGCAGAGAGATGCCTCCTGAGGACAAAATCCATTATATGCCCTTCTCCAACTATTCTTTCCACGGTACTATCTCATTTATTTGATATTTTTATGGAATAACTTTCACAGTGCTTAATCTAGTGCTATTTCGGTGGGCATGCTTGTTGGAAAGTTCCATATCCAATTTTTTTTCTCACCTCCTGTTCAAACTCAATTTTACAACCCAAAATTCAACTTAAAGCAATCTCTTTATATGAAGATCTCCTTTTCACTAGAGCTAATTAAAGTTTGGACTTGCACACATTGTTATATTCATTGTAAAACTTTTACGTTTTTGCTCTAACTCCCATTCAGCAAGCCTTGAATGTCAATTTTTATTCACAGATCTTGCATCACAATATCGATCAGTCTTCTATGATGATGTTAAAAAGGGAGTGTTAGTGCAATGGTAAAATTGCGGCTATGTGACCTAGAGGTCACGGATTCGAGTATCGGAAATCAAGGTTTAAAATCTCTGTATCAATTTGATTACTGCGGCCAAGGCGATATAGTTTGATATCATCGTATCGTCTCAGTCTTAGATACTATTTGATATTTTTTAAACATTAATATTAATTATTTGATTTTTTTTAAAATTTTAGTTAATTTTTAAAAAAGAATTTAAGATTTAATTTTATCTAAATTATAAATTCGAATTTAGAATTTTAATTAAAATATCTTTTATTTTTTAATTTTTATTTAATATATAAATTAATTAATAATTTATTTAATTAAATTTTACAGTTATATATATATATATATATATATATATATATATATATATATATATATATATATATATATTTTTATTTATTTATTTATTTATTTAGAAATATAGAAATTTCACGCGATCGCCTCTGCGCCGTCGCCGTCGCCGCTGCCTCCTTCCAGTCATCGTCGCCGCCTCCTTCCGGTACGGTACACTTTAGGTTTCGGTTTCGGTGGTTCGTCGGAACGAATTTTTTCGGCAATTTCGTCCGAAACGGCTCGGAATTTAAAATCATGTCGGAAATAGCCTTTTACAATGCAAAGTAAAGTTGCGTACAATAGATCTTTTCTTGGGATTCTGTATTAGTGGAAGTTTCGTGCACCAGACTGCCTTTCTATTGTGATGCCAGTGTAATATACTTATGCATATTAAATTTTGATAGTTCTTATGCTATATGGTTTGATCACGTAGAGTTTCATTAGCTTATCCTGCCAAGTAAGGTCTAGGTGTCATCCAGATGAATCGAACCACATTGGAAACAAATTGCTCTATCTCTATGTTTTCCTGCTTGGGAAAAGTATTAAATTACTACCTATAGTAAGACTTTCTGGGCTTGTATATATTTTTGTTGCTCTTTTTGCTCCTTTTTGAACAGGCAGTGATGTCTGACATCAAGCGAAAACTTCTTCCAACAATGATTGACATGATGGAAGTTACACAAGATCAAAGACAAAAAATTGGCATTATCCAAGCTTGGGGATGGTATATCAGCCTTCTTGGTTCTGATGCACTTAAAGATAGACATTTAGTTAATAAAATGCTCAAAATTCCTGAGCAAACATTTGTTGATCCTGATATTCAAGTTCAAGTGGCTATGCTGGTAAGCAGGTTAAACTTGTGCATCATTGCCATCGAAACTCATTTTATCAGTCTTTTGTCGAAATATTGGGCATACAGGTTGCATGGGAATCTTTAATCGATGCACTTCTGCCGCCTCAGTTTACTGAAATTTGGATAAATGTAATTCAAAATGTGATTAAGCAAACTAGACCAGCAACTGCTGCTAGTCCTGCTGTAAAAATTGATGGCCTGCTTCGAAGAATAAAAGTTCTGATGACCCCAATACATGGAATCCTGTCAAGCAAATGTGATCTATCAGTTCATTTGCGGTGTTTGCTCACATGGAAGTATCTTCTACACAAATTGGATCTATCAGTAAACCATCCTTCAGTTATGGCTACCACCTTTTGGCAAACTCTTAAAGTGGTATTTTTGAAGGGACTCAATGATGGGAACACGCATGTTTGGAACACTTGCATTGATTTGTTCGATGAATTTCTTTTGTCAAAACTTACTGATGGCGAAACCATCCCTAATGGCAAGGAGCACTCATTCTTTCCAGTCGAACAAACTGACCAATCTGGATGTAGCTCAGAGAATAACTCACCAGCAGTGGATCCTCGTATCAAGTGGTTGCCATGGGATATTAGTAACTTGAATGACCAATTAAATGTGGTTTTCTCGATTATCCTTCCTGAAAATTTTGAGATTATGACAAGTGAATGCAGAAGTCTGACGCTAGATGCTGGCTTAAAGATTTACAGATCAGTTTTGAAGGGTGTGCAAACCGAGATAAAAAGCATTCCTGAATGCCATGAGAAGGTCAACATTTACATTACCACTATATCTAAGTTTATAAAAGAGGTTCGTGAAACTATGGCATCAAACCATAGTGCCAATCAATCCAGTGACTTTTCATGGGTACATGTTCAGTTTACAGAGGCAACAAGAGATGAGCTAGAACATTCACTACTATCGCCCTTCAACATAAAACAGATTGGTTCTTAAGTACTTTGTTAACTCTAAAAACAAAGAAGGAATTTCGGTGGACTTGTCAAGGTATAAAATGGACACACTTCTCAGGATTCGACGATCCGGAATACATCTATGATACTGTTTTCTAAAGAGGTGGTGCCATACATGTAATGTATAGCAAGAGTGTCAATGTGTGCAGCATACTTGGAATACAGTGGAGGTGAGACTTTTATACTTTTTTCTAAGGCAAAAAAAGGTGATACATTTATCTCAGACATCCTTCGTGGTCGATTTGCTCAATGAATTTGGTGTATTGTATAGCCCAACCATCTCATTCTGAATTTGAATAAACAACAAAACGATAGCCATGGGACTGGTACTTATCAATGAGTTATCTTTTATATAAAAAAAAAATAGTAAAGAAGCCCTTTATTTTTCAGTGATATGGTGCCAAACCTTTGTGGTAAGCAAGTAACCAAATAGACATTCCGATTTGATTTTGGTTCGATTTTAATCGGTTCTAGATTTGTCGACGTTGGAATCGATTTAAACCGGTTCAAAATCAATTCCGAATCAATTTCGGCTCTAAAATTTTAACTTTGGATCCAATTCAATCTAAATCAATTCTGAATCGGTTTCAAATCGATTCTGGATCGATTTCAAAATAGTTCCGGATCATCTTTTTTGAATTTGAGTTTTCAAATTCATCTAATGTGTTAGTGATTTTATTTTTTTTTATCACAAAATAATTTTGTAGACGTATTAGCATGTTAAGAATTTTCATTTTTAAATTAGCAATCGAAATTAGATCAAATCGGAATCAGAATCGGTCCCGAATCGATTTCGAAATCAATTGAAACCGAATTAAATCAGATTCGGAACGGTTTCGATTCGGTTCTAGAATCAGTTCATTTGAATCGATTTCGATTTTGAATCTAACGGATTAGTTCCGACTCGATTTCGGATCGAACCAATCCGTTAATCATATCTATAACCAAATAAAACTCTCTTTCATATAAAGTTTAAAAAATACTTAAGTTTTATATTTTTTTAATATCATTTATCGTCGATGAGATAAATTATGAGAATCATGATGGAGGACTTTTAAGTTTGAAGTTTGAATGAAGATTTTAGACCCAAAATGTTAAGAATAAGTATTGAAACATGATTGGGTTGAACATATTAGTATCACTGTGACCTCCAATAATAATATTTTTATTTGGTTTTACGCGAAAAAAAAAAAACATTCGTGAAATACAAACTGTTTTAGGAGACTTGCCTGAAAAAAATAACAACAAATTATCAAATTAATTCGAGCACGAGAACAGCACGCGCTGATAAAAACGCGACCCCATCAGGACCGCTTTCTCGTCCATCATCTTCGTCCTCTCTCCTTTTCCTTTGCATCTCGGCATCTCCCTCGCTATTTTGTATATACTCGCCGACTTATTCTCGGCTCTTCCCTCTCCGCCCGTGGCAATCTCTCTCTCCGGCGGAGGAAGCGGCGGCGATCTCCGAACTCCACTCCTCCACTGTCTTTCAAATCTTCTTCTGCTCTTGTCCATCTCTCCTCCACTTGGAACCCTAACCCTAGCTTTCTGCCCCTCTTCAAAACCTCACAATTGCCGCCGAAACCCTTGCTCATACCCCGCCCTAGTTTGCAACTGGATCATCCCTCTCCTCCGATTCCTCCTTCCCCTGTTGCCACTTTGCCCATCTTATTTGCGCGGCTTGCTGTTCCGGATCTGATCGGACGTCTCTGATCTGAAGAATGGAAGCCAAGGATTCGTCAGATTCTTCCTCGGCCGCATCGGCCGTGGCCGGGAGCAGGGATGAGCCTGCGAACGACGAAGGGAATTTCTCCGATGCCGAAGGGCTGGCCAAGGACGCTGCTTTCTTATTCCAGAACCGGCGGTTCCTGGAGTGCGTCGATGTATTGAACCAGCTGCTTGAAAAAAAGAAGGATGATGCAAAGGTGCGCCTGATTATCTTCTTTATGATACTGAGATTTTGCAACCTGGTCCATTTCTGGTTAGAGAGATTGGTAGTACTTTGATGCTTTTGCTAACTTATTCGATTCTTTGTTAATTACGCGTATCATGGTCCTTTTGTTGTTTCTTCCTCACTTTTATATTTCCAAAGGTTGTGCTATTGTGCAACTCCTGAAAGTTGGAATGCCAACATATGATTTTAGGAGTTTGAATTGTATCAATTGTTTCTTTTTCTTTATATTTATGAAAAGCTTCTAGCTGGTTGAACTGGCGCATTAACATGAATTCTCTATGAAAACTGCTGTTTGGATGAGGTTCTAAGACGATGGAGAGGAGATGAACATGGTTTGCACGTTTTTAGTGGTGCAAGGATAGCTTATTTGTGAGCCAGTAGAGATTTGATAACTTTTATACGGGGATTGCAGAAAGTTCACGGCCAATGATGGGATTAGTTTTTTCTGTTAGGAGATTTGGCAAAAGCACAGGTGAAAACACCAAGATTTAACTTTTTCTATGGTCAATCTTGCTTAATGGACCTTTTTAAACTCTCATTCTGTGTTGTGAATTCATTAGGAAGAAGACTGTACTGTAAACGTGTGTGAACTTTGAGTACTGTAGATTTTAGAGTCAATATCAGGAGCCTGCATTAAGTGTCCAAGAAGCTTAGATGTTAACTTGTTAAGGTTAGACCTCAAGATGCTCTCATCTGTTCCTGCACCTGAACTTCCATAAGGCATCAACTGCGATAAAAATTACTGTGTTTAGTAGCATCTGCTTCACAATACCATTACTTTTCATGTGCAGCAAGTTTGGGCCTTTCTAATTCATAAATCCCTCAATTGACTTTGCTTGTTTAGCATGTCTTAGGCATTGAACTGTCTCCAATATCTAGTTATTTTATTTATACACTTCGATTATTATGTCATTGATTTAAATAATCTTTGACTTATGCTAAGGGTTTTACACTGTGTTTTACTTGGTTTTTCTACATACCGAAGTTAATCGATTGGAAGTTATACAAATAAAAAATAAATCATGCAAGTTTACCATTTTAATTGAAATCTCAATGTTTCCCAGAGTATGATACAATATGGTTTTTCCATATGTAAGAAGAAGGTGCCTAATTTGGTACCCACACTTCTAGTTTGTGTGTATGGTTATTTGCAAAGGCTTTTACACAGTTTGTCTTTAGCCAACCTGAATAGCTGTGACTCAGGCCTTGATGCTGTGTCTCATATCAGAATGCATCAATTGTCTGTTATACAAAGCAAGTCTATTTTCCCACTGCTTTCTAAAGTATATGATGATTTGTTGTTGAGTTGCATACAATAGAAGAGAATGTTTATTCACCTATGTACATTTCTTCAGTGAGTGAACTCTTCGCTATACCTTTTCTATTTATTTCAGGTTCTTCATAATATTGCAGTTGCAGAATACTTGCGAGATGGTTTCACTGATCCTAGGAATCTTCTTGATGCATTAAACAAGCTTATAGTAAGTTATACTGAATTTTCACCAATCTGTTGTTTGAATTAATGCCTGAAGAAATTTTCATACTAACATCTTCTTAACTTCATACTAACATTCTTGAGGAAACTGTGTCAATATTAAAGTTATGATCATATTAAACATATGACATTATGTAGTATGATCGTATTTAACATGCTATTATAAGGTTAAGCAGTTTGTTAGTATCGTACGTTCTGTTATAGCAGAAAATGCAGCTTCTCTTTTGGATCATCTCTCCATCGTGGTATTCTAGATATTGCTAGTATTTTATTATAATTTCATATAATTGTACCAGTTTTTCAAAAATTTGTTCAGCAGCTGAAAAAGATAATTATATCTATGTTTATCCATTCAATTAATATTCGAGAATATTCTTTTGCTAATAATGTTCTTGCACTGAAAAGCTATTTTCGTCCATTTACACCTTTAGACTAAATTGCTATTATGGTTACAGGAGCAAAGTGAAAAGCTTGCTCATTCTTGTCGGGAACAGATTGAGTCTGAGAATAGCAGTGGAAGTGAAATGGTTCCAGTGTCTAAATCAAATAGTTCTTCAATTCATCAAAGTTCTGCTATAAATAGCAGCAGAGATGTCTATGCCCAAGAGTTTGACACTTCAGTAACATTGCTAAACATTGTATGTATTATTTTGTATTTCGACTGAATCTATTTTTCCATAATCATCGAATGAGTTTGGAGATGGTTCTCTTCTTGTTACTTTTGTTAATTAGATTCTTCACAGGCTATCATCCTCTACCATATTCATGAGTATTCACAGTCATTATCTATTCTCGAAAAGCTGTACCAGAATATTGAGCCAATTGAAGAGGTATATGCCTTAATTTAGTCATTTATGTATTCATGATAAAATAATGCCATTTATTCTGCCTTACTATTATTTCCTGTACAGCAAATAGCTCTTCGGGTGTGTCTTCTTTTGCTGGATGTGGCATTAATTTGTGAAGATGTTTCAAAAGCGGCAGTAAGTTTATTTGCGACTTGTACCTTTTACTTTTTACTTTCCTCTGTGTCGCCTTTAAATTTTGCTTTCGAGCACAAAATGGAATTGTTGAATATCTGTTTTTTAGTTGCTAGATCGGATTTGGCTTTTTATGTCTAAATGACTTTTTGTGTTTTTTGTGGTTTTGAAGCATAGTTTATTTATATACACTTGACATGCTATTTTTGATTCTTTCTAAGTTTCTGAATTTTTGAGAGACTCATTAAGATTCTACATAGTTTGTCATTACGATTTTGCGTTTATATATTCACACCATTATAGTCACATTAATGTCTTTTTCAAGAGACTTAGTTTGTCATTGAGATTTTGCCATAGTCTGCTCATTAGTTGTTTTTTTTTCTCTTTTGGTTTGATGTCCAATAACTTTAACTGATCGCCTCATATGTATTCTCGCTCTGTATAGCATCTCCCTCTACATAAAATCTTTGGGTTTAGAAAGACACTATCTCCATCCATTTATTTATTTTTAATATTTGTTGTAATTGATTGGGGTTTGAATTTAAAACTTACTTACCAAACAACTCTAAGATTATTGAAGCTAGAATGTTCCACATCCATGGTCCCTCATGCATGAGTACCATGATCCATGGTGACTATATATTTAAGAAGGGATTAAAATCTCGAGATGTATTTGATATGACGAGTGAAACCTAATGTTTGCTTTCACAACTTCATTGCGAGATGTTTTGTTTGCCCACACCCCTTCCTACTTCTCTGAATAGTTTATCACATTGAGCTGCTAATTGAGAGCTCATATGAGAAGATCTAAATCATTCCTTTGTTGCGACAATACTCTGTGTTGTTTCCTTTGCGCCAGAAGGCATGATTCAAGAAGCTCCATGCCAGATGCTCCTCTGCACCATACCCTCCTTGCTGAAACTTTTCTTCAATGTTGGCTCACATGTCGCAATTCATGTTCCAGCGACAGATTGTGTTTTGCAACTTATGTTTCTCCAGCTTTAGTGATGTCTCTCCTCTTTAGGTAAGCTTCACTTCTCTTCCCCTTCCTTTTCTTAATCCTTCCCCTCCTCTTCTTGCTTATTAAAGTGACTGTCTCTATTTGTCTGCATGGATGAAAATGACACAGATCAACTTCATTCTGGCTAGGGATCAAAACCTTGGCTTAGAATGAGATTTTAAACCTTGATTTAGTGGTTGTCCCTTTCGCAGATCAATCATTGTGGGATGAGGCTCTATATCCTCTCACAAGTGACTTGGAAGTCCATCTGCTGACTTTTGTTCTTTGCCTAGGATTTCAATTATGTTTATCAGAGCCATAAAAATTACTTTTTCTAGTCAATCTTTAACTAGCAACTTCTCAGAGTTGTGAGGGAAAGCATCTTTATGATTAGTAACTTTTTACCCTAATATAATGATTCTCTTCCTCCAAACCTAGTAAGAACTATCACAAAACAAAAATATCTAATTAGTGTCGATTTTAGTCTATAATGGATATTTATCTAGCTGCATTTGTGGAATTTGTTCATTAAGAGATCTACCTACATTTCGATTAACTTCCCTATCATTTGTTATAGTCTATCAAAATCATGTTTGCCTATAATTGTTATTACTGAACAAATTCATGATAGTAGTAGTTGAAGAGGAGCTTTGGCACAATGGTAAAGTTGTTGTTGTATAATCTTGTGGTTATGAGTTCGAGTCACAGAAACAATCTTTTGCAATGTAAAATAAGGTTGTGTACAGTAGACCTTTATGATCCGACCCTTCCCTAGGACTCTGTATTAACAGGAGCTTCATGGACTGGATTGTTTTTTTTTTTAAGTAGTAGTCAAAGATAATGCAAAACCTAAATGCTACCTTTATCTTTATGAACATGAAGAAACTGCTGTCAATTCATAATGGCAGGTAATTTCAGATAACAACCTAACATGGAGGCCGGAGAATGTAGATGATAAAATTCAAGACTAAAAAGCAAATTAAATCACATCTTTATTTAGATCTTGGATTTGCTCAGCTGATTTACCATGTGAAATGCAATGCTTGGATTAAGATGCTTTTCCCCCTTCATTTTGCATTCAAACATCTTATGCTTTTATTTCAGGATGTCATTCAGTATCTGGAAAAATCTTTTGGTATTACTTATGCGGTAGGGCAAGTAGATAGTGGTTGCAGCACCCAACAACAGTCTAACCAAGGGATGAAAATTGCAATTACAAGCAATGTCACTGCTCCAGATGTCTCTACTACCGATTCAAGTGGCAATGGGAATTCTTCCGATAATGGTTTGGGAAGAACTTTAACTGATGAGACATTAGAATATGAGACCTTATATTCAACATTGGATACTGGTAGTGAGAAGTTGGAGAGACCCATTTCAAATGATAATTTGAAGTTATCACCAGATCAAGAAGCTTCTTCTATTGACCTTAAGCTAAATTTGCATCTTTACAAGGTTCGACTACTGTTACTTGCAAGGAACCTGAAGGCTGCAAAGCGTGAAATCAAGCTTGCCATGAACATAGCACGTTTTGGAGATTCATCTACAACACTTCTTTTGAAGTCTCAGTTGGAGTATGCTCGTGGCAACCATCGGAAAGCCATAAAACTTTTGACAACAACGTCCAGTAACAGGTCTGATCAAGGAATGCTTTGTATGTTCAACAACAATATGGGATGCATATACCAACAGCTTGGCAAACATCATTACAAAGCTCTATTTCTTTGCATGAGGAAATGCGTAGAAAGGAAAACAACATGATAAGGCAGGCTGTACTGGCTAATCTAGCATATCTAGAGTTGAGTTTAGGAAATCCAGTGAGAGCACTATCTGCGGCAAAAGAAATTCTGCAATTGCCAGACTGTTCCAAAATGTACACATTTCTGGGTCATGTATATGCTGCAGAAGCACTTTGCTATCTGGACCGAGTCGGAGAAGCTGTCGAACATTTGTCTATTTATGTTTCAGAGAAAAACGTTGTCCAATTGCCTTACAGTGATGAAGACATGGAGAAATGGCGAATAGATAAGAGTGAGGATGCATATGAGTTTGCTGGCACTCAAAATGTGAAAAGTAGTGAAGTCCAAAGCATAATCTTTCCGAAGCCTGAAGCGGCTCGCGGAGCACTGTACGTAAATCTTGCAGCATTGTCTGCGATACAGGGAAATGCCGAGCAAGCTGATATGTTTGTGAACAGAGCCCTGAGTGTGCTACCTGACAATCCTAGAGCTGTGCTCGGTGGCATCTACGTTGACCTCCTACTGAGGAGAACACAAAATGCTATAGTTAAGTTGAGACAGTGTAGACATGTCAGATTCGTTCCTGCTCACAACTAACGAGCAGCTCATGATTGTACCAATCCTTAGTTTGATTACATTACCCTAATCCTAATGGAACTTTTGCCAGATGAGAATTTTGGGTTACGCCATACAAACGTTAGTTTGTAGAATAAGCTTTGTTGTTTAGGATTTGGTAGTACACCTTCAGTGGTTTATTTCGAGCAAAGGAAATAGATTGAGGAGAATGTCAGACGTCTTTTGTTCCTAATCATATTCATTTTTCAGTTTATTTTTGTAAGTGAAGGTTATTCTGTTTTTTATTTTTATTTTTATTTTGTTTGTAATCTAGGTATCCGAACTAATTCCGTTGGTTCATAGTTTATTTCTATCGGAATTGTTCTTTCATGGGTTCAAATTTATCCAAGGAGTTGTCACAGGGGGTTCCGAATTTGGATGCTCAAATTTATCCATACTCTGTTGGGAGTATTGATAATCACTTTCATTTTGTTTAGTTTATTTTCTCAAGTGAAAGGCTACTCTTTCTCGTTGGCCTTGTGTTTTCCGTTCCTTCATCTATTTCTCTTTGGAGCGGAAAAAGTAAAAAATGCGATGATAATGAAACTCAATTGTGCAACTTGTGGAGGTATAATATCGCATTTACTTTGTCTGGTATAGACAAAGTAGCAAGCAATGCTGCTGCTGCTCTAGCAAATCCATTTTTGTTTTTGTTATCAATTTTTTGACATAATTAGCACTCAAAGCATTCACTGGAGCAATCAATAAGGTCGAAGTTAAAAACGAAACAGAGATTATTAATTATCCAACTCTATCGAATAATTGGAAACTAAAAGCAAAGGACCAACATCTATGCAATTTGGAACTTTATCCAGCTTCAATCTTTTTTCTTTTTTGGAGTCGATGATGCCACTTCGCTAGGTTGGATCATTCTCTATCTGCATTTGAACATGTTTTAATAACACGGTATTCCATCAAAAGATGGAAACAAAATCGAAATTAAAGAAGCATTTAAACCCACCTGAGCTTTGCCTCCCCTCAGCTCGAATCACCACCCACCTGAACTTTGTCTTCCTGCTCGACCGTTCCCCAAACAAGGATACGAAGGGAGCATTTAAACCCATTGAATTCGTCAACTTCAACTCGAGCCATGGATTGGTACTCGTGGTTATCCAAATCCACCCTTGACCCACTCCTCGTCTATGACTACTCTTTTCTCTTCGCCGCCAACGAGCTCGAGGAAGACGATATCAAACACTTCAACCATGAGTTCCTGCAAAGCATGGGCGTCTCCATAGCTAAGCACAGGCTCGAGATACTCAAGATAGCTAACAATTCGGAGTCCAAACCTAAATACAGCCTCTTCGATGCCATCAACAGGACCAAGATTTATATAACAGAGCATGTTCAGTGTCTTCTCAAAAGAGATGACTCGGGTGTCCCCATCGTCCCGAGGAACTCCTCAATGTTGAAGAGGAACAAGAAGGTTCAGGGTAGTGCTCCGGTGGTATCTCCGGCTCCAATCCGTGTATCCCGCAGCCCGAGCCCCATGGTCTGCAGGCACAAGGGGAGTGAAATGTATGGTGAGGATATCAGATGGGGTTTCATGATTCAGGACCTGAAACCCAACTGAGTTCGCTGTTACAGGTATTGCAGTATGTGTTTATGTTTTCTCTGCAGGATGTTGCTGAGAGAAGCTATGGAGTTTGATCTCCAAAACAGAAAGTTTAAATAAAATAGTAACGATAAGATAATAGTCTTGCAACGAGATTTGGTCAAGTTCATGTCGAGAAACATCAGCTCATTGAATCAAGTATATCTAGTCTGGTTAAGAAATCTCTGTATACAATGCATGAATCAAGTAGAAAATTGCCACGCTATTACAAAACCAAAACAAAAACAGTTTCAATGTGAGATCGAGTGCAAGTCGATGCTGGTCCACTCAGCTATGTCAAGCTTGAGGCGTCCTAGGGGATCTAACAGCATAGAGATTCTGGTATACTGATGTTAATCTCATTGAAAGAATTGAGCTTAGCAAACTTCCCAAACTGCACATCCCAGCGAGAAATAAGAATGTTAACCGGAAGCAGTTGGGCCCCAAACAAGTGCTCGAATCTTGCTTTGCAGCTTCCTTGTCATAGAGATACCCAGCAAGAAGACCTGAGAACAAGAGCGCTCCCAGTGGATTTCCTAACAACATGAAGTTGTAGAGAAGTCCAAATTGCTTGAGGCCGAAGATCTCGGAAACAGTTGGCAGCATGACGGAGAACTGCACCCCGTAGCAGACACCGAGCATAGCAGTGGAAACATAGAGCGTACCATCGATATCTGAAGCATAGAGAAGGTATGCTATAATCATGATTACTTGAGTAGCAGCCATCCAAATAGTCCTAGAAACCATTCTCGATCTGCAAAAAATTCACTCTGTTAAACAATCCAGAAATATTGTCAAATTATATATATATACATATTTGAAAAAAAAAAAAAAAAAAAAAAAAGAGGAGAATCTGCATCACCTAGCAACATACTCAGAGACTGAACCGCCACCAATACGACCGACAAAGTTGCAAAAACTGAAGATACATAACAATAGAGTTGTATCTTCAAGACCAGCTGCGACTCCAATTTGAGCCAGATTATTAAGAACAGTGACACCTGAGCCAACCCCGAGAAAGTAGGCCGTAAAGAGAAGCCAAAAGTCGCCTTTGATCAAGGCTTCATGAAATTCAAAATCCTCTCCCCTCCTGGGCCTTCTCCTCCTAATAGCACTTTCCTCCTCGGCTAAAAGTATGTCCACATCGAGAACATCAGCAATAACCTGCGTGTCGCCCAGATTGTTATATGTTGATGCAGCCAGCAACTGTACAATTTCCTGTGTGCAGCCTGGATTGTCGGATGATGATACAGCCAGCAAGTGTTCAATTTCCTGTGTGTAGTCTGGATCGTTGGATGGTGATGCATCCAGCAACTGTTCAATTTCCTGTGTGTAGCCTGGATCGTTGGATGGTGATGCATCCAACATCTGTTCAATTTTCTGTGGGTAGCCTGGATCGTTGGATGGTGATGCAGCCAGAAACTGTTCATTTTCCTGTGTTTCTCCTGGATCGTTGGATGACGATGCAGCCAGCAACTGTTCGTTCTCCTCTGTGTTGCCTGGATTGCTGGATGACGATTCAGCCAGCAACTGTTGGTCATCGTCTAAATTTGAGCGGTTTGGAACAGTGTTGTTGGGAAAGAGTGTCATCTTTATCGGGATGGCTAGTGGGGCTAAGAGCAAAAGGATCATCCCTCCCAACAAAACAGAGACGACAGCATCAGTCAATGGGAAAAGATAATCCACGATTGTGTAAACAAGAATATAGACACCAAGACAGAAGCTCGCTATTTGGATAAACATAAAACGGCCTTGTTCCAATGGGTCTCTTTCCAAGGGTGGAATGCAAGGCCTAACAAAAAACATCATCGCGAGGCCTATGACAGGTACCCCAAGAGTCAGGAACCACAACAATGTTGTTGACGAACCATGGAGTACACCAGCGTACAATCTAGTGTATACTGCACCACCAAGGCCAACATAACCTTTGAGAATGCCGGCAACAGTACCTCTACTATGTGGGAAATTTCGCATGTTGGTGACTATTACACCTGTGCCAAACCAGGCGCTGCTATTGGTAGCCACGCATAGTGCTAGGCATAACTGAAGAAAAATAAATGATTAGTTATAGAAATATTCACATATATTGATTTGTACTGAGATTCATTCAAACTAAAAGAGATGAATCAGTTGTCAGATGGAGAATATTGCAGCAGCACTATCCCATGACTACAACTTTCAATATTCTTAACACACAAAATATGCACAACCAACTTGTTCTGTATGTGATTCCCATTTCCAGTATGCAAATAACAGCACATACACCCAGAAACCTGCATATATTTTAATAAAAATGTCATTTCCTGGTTGAGGGAGCTTGTATACATATGAATTCACTACTACTTCGATACTATCTGCAACTTGAACCTTGAGTGACCAAGATCAGTACTAGTTTACATTGGGAAATCTCTAGAATTAAAATGGAGGTATTATTTTAATTAAGGCAAGTGGTTTGGTCCGTTAGGCCATACAAAGTTGAATTAGCTTTCTCATATCAGGTTGAACCAAGTGTGTACGTTCTCCACATTATGAGAAAGCTAAGAATTGTATAGCTCTGACATTCCCTCTTCCAAAATCCAGTTCTTATCTAAGATTGAATAAAGATTCATCAAAATTTCTGTAAACAAACCTGCATATAGAAACGTAATTAAAGAAATTCTGCGTTGTCATGTGGCATAATACTGAATTACCAATCTGTAAACTAAGCAATGTTACCAGTTAAAGCAATGCTTAAAGGGAGGAGAATTGTACTAGCTGGATTGTCTCGTTGACATAAAGAACATAATGATTGTTCGATTTCAGTTTGAGAATGATTGGCGATGAGCTTCTATTCTACTTCCCTTCCAGTCCCAACGAATATAGATTTAATGTACATACTTTTTCGAAATCTTGGATCTATGACAAATTGATCGACCAAGGGAGTATTTCAAGGGTAAGCATCCTAATTTGGAAGGGCACAATCGGGATTTATTCAAAGTTTAAGCTAGATTGGAGCCGTCCAGAATCAAGAAATTATTTACCCATCTGCTCGATCGAGTTCCAGGAAACTATCGTTCCACTTCCAATCATTCACAATCGAGCATGTTCTTGTACTTAATTTGACGGGAAAAAAAAAAAGAAAGAAAGATGCGAAAAGGGGGAGCGTTGGCTCACCAGCCAGTAAGGGAAATTGGGAAATGTGAGGCTAACAGCGGACCACAGGCCGGCAAAGCCAAGAAAGCAGCAAATGGCGCCGACGAGGAGTATGGACCATGGAGGCAACCGACCGCATAGGAGGCCGGGGATGATGCCGAAGCTCTCGCCGAAGTCGTTGGCGACGCCGAGGAGGGTGATCTG
Source organism: Wurfbainia villosa (assembly GCA_025175895.1). Classification (NCBI taxonomy): domain Eukaryota; kingdom Viridiplantae; phylum Streptophyta; class Magnoliopsida; order Zingiberales; family Zingiberaceae; genus Wurfbainia; species Wurfbainia villosa. The sequence goes on from JAKLTH010000042.1 coordinate 4,591,234, forward strand.
CCGCTGCTTGTATCCCATTGCCTTCTTGAGGGAGTGGGAGTAGAGGGGGAAGGCATAAGCCGTCCCACCAGCGACCTGCGCCAACACCGATGCCGCAAATCCCAACCACGTCTGCCGGCTGCCGGGAGTCACCGCGCTAGCCATCTCGCTGATCCCACGAAGCGCCTCGCTATCGCTCGACCTATAAACTCTCTCTCTCTCTCTCTCTCTCTCTCTCTCTCTCTCTCTCTTTGATCGATGGTGGAGGGATGCTGCAGCTTCAACAACGGCGGAAGACGCAGCAGCGGTGAGTGGCATCGGTGCCTCTGGTGCTGCCTTATATAGGGAAGCAAGCGAAGCAGCCTCAAGAAATATTTTAAAATTTATTGAGCTTCATTTGAATTAGGTTCGAAATAATAAGAGCAAATATTTATTTTGCCTCTTTTTTTTTTTTTTTTTTAAAAGAATCATTCTTTAAAATTTTAAATTTTAAAAGATTTCTTTAAAAAATTTTAATTCCCATCGCTTTAAAAAGTTTAGAAGTCCAGTTCGAGTTCGGAAATAGCCGTACCCTCCCCCGTCCGCCGCACCTCCATGTGCACGCCCCACCCGCCTCCGTCCCCCGGCCCGCCGCTCCTCTCACCACCGCCCTGTTGCTTCCTCGGCCGCTTCGATTCGAATAAATGCTCGCCGATACGCAATGACGAACTCGCTCGCCCGGATCGATCGGCGCAGTGGAGGGCAGCGCGCCATCACCACCCTCATCCGGCCGTCCTCGCACCAGCAGCGGAGGAGGGAGGACTTCCAACCGTGCGTCCTTGCCCCACCCACCTCTTCGTTATTGCCCACAGCCGATGAGTTCTAGGTCTCCGATCCGCCGATGTGGACTCAGGTTTTTACTAAAATCCGATCAGTTTCTTGACTCCAGGCGCACCATCTCCATGGCGGAATACGATCATTTCATGAATCAGATTCTTCTGTTTCCTTTTCCCTTTTTGCATATAATCGATAGGATATCGACGGAATTGGAGCAAAAACGAGTTCGTGTTATTCTTCGGCCGATTGGTATATCGTTTCTTCCTTTTATGATCGTAAAATTAAATGAAGAGGAAGCAAAATGGATCTTGAAACCCATCGATCTCAGGATCAAACAAAAGCCCCAAACGGATCGATTAAATGTTTGTTCTTTATTTTATCGTTCGTGGCGTTTCTGTGTAATGTGGTTGCTATCCTATTGGACGACGGAATTGAGAATGAAGCGCAAAGTTTTTTTTTCTTCCTTGATTAATTTCTTCTTTTTTTTTTCTTTATTGCAGCACTGGAGGCTCAAGGGAATGACTCGTATTTTTCGGGTCTGCTTGAGTCAGTTATCAATTAATCTGTTAGGTTGCCATTGCTATAAACAAAAGTAAATATCGATATATTTTTAGGTATATAAGTTAAATGTATACGAGCAAAAAAAAATATTGAAGCTAGGTATAAGCTCGATCGGAATTTTTCAATGCGAAACAAATATTTTTCAATGACAATGATCGTGTTGTACTTGTCAAATTCACCACTTATTTAGATATATAAGTTAAATAATGAATGTTGTTTTCTCAAGAATTCGTACGTCTCGATTCTTGGAAGTTTCTTGCAAAGTTAATTGTTAATTTCCTGCATTATCCAAATAAATAAATAAAATTGATGTGTCATTAATTACTTTTCTTTTGTCCATTTTCTTCGTTGCCTGAGCTCATTTAGAAGAAGTTAAAAAAATAAAATGTACATTTACATATTTAAATCTTGCACTCAAATAAATAACCATCAGCAAAAAAATATTTTGGTAAAATATTCATCTCCATGTAATTAATAACCAAAATTCTCTATATTTACAGTGTTCTTACAACCATTCTGGCCAATATTCTTATAATTTAACAATTTCCCCCCTTTTCCTCAATCAACGAAAGTAATTTAAGCATCATCAAACCATGGACATCGACTGAAACCTCGATGGTTTGGGCTGGAAATTGCTCCGCGGCCGCCTGAGATGATCACGGTGAGCTCTGCCTGAATTAGGAGCGATGATCTTCTTCAACAGAACCGCCCTCGCCGTAGTCCTTGCCTTCGGCGGCGCTCCTCCGTGGCTCGGAGGATTACCACTATAATTCACCGACGACGCGGGCAACGGCCGGTTCGATAGCATGCGAGTAGCAGCAGCAGTATTTCTGTGGAAACTGCACCGGAATGAGCCGGGATGCGTCGTCGGAGCACAGAGGCAGCTGCTCCGTCGGCCGGAATTGGAAGAGTAGAAAGAGGAGGAGGATGGTTTCCTTGAATCCATTTGTATACTTCTCGTTGCAAAACTGAAAACTATAGAACAGATATATTGTTCGAGTATATATAGATGGAAATCGATTAATAATATATTTTTTTTTTTTAAAGGAAGGAATAGAGACAAGTAGAGCCGCCATGGATGAGTCAGTAGTGATGAGATATGAGTCAGTCGGGGAGCTTTCTTTGTTGGCGGATGAGCACTGGAAGAGAAATCAACGAGTCCTTAATTAATTTGACTGGGTTCAGTGTGTCACATTTTAATCTTTAATTTTTAATTAAACAAAATCATCAACAAAAAGGAAGTTTTTAATGATAAATTATCTTAACACGAGAATTTAATTATTCAGAATATTATATAGATATATATATATATATGGAGGCGACGACTTAAATAATTTTGTTCAAGTGAGACTTTCTAGTTTGGGCATTATCCTTTGGGAGAATTTTCTTTTCTTGATCACATAACGCATCGAACTCTGTTACAATTTGCAGAAACGTAAAGGCTTCTCGTAGCTTGAAAAGGACAGAAGCTCTGGTTCATTGTATTTGTATTCCGCAATCCGCACAGTAGAACAATTTAAAATAAAATAAGAATAAAAATAAATAAATAATAGAAAATATTTTTGGAAATTGGTACGTGGGTTCATACTTCATAGTGGGCAAGTCGATTTACTTAAACAGCACGCACGAGCACCGCATGGGCGGCGCCGTTGATTCTCTTTTTTTTTTTTTTTTTTAAATAAATAAATAAGAAGCCTAAGTAATCATCCAAAGACGACCATCTCGATCACATGCTGCTGTTCTAGAATATAAAATTTAAATTTATTTATTTTTTTCATTTACTTCCTAGAGTGTTTGTTTTATTACCACTGCATCATCGGTGGAAGGGAATACAAAATAAAAAAACTTTTTATTTTTATTATTATTATTTTTTGATTGATATAAATATTTGAATTTTCGATCTGATTAATTATCGAGAGTGATCGATCATATCTTATGAATTTTCGAAATACTTCGTTAACAATTAAATCGGATGAGATTGATCGAATAATGCTTATAAATCGTGATAAATTAAGAAAGTATTCAGAAGCTTTTTTCTGATTGATTTAGATTTCACAGTCGCGATATTTCTGAACGATGATTTAACATCGAAATTGTACTTCGTCCATCGGACAAACTTCTAAATCTTAGAATCACTCAAATTAATTTTTTTAAAATTTATTATCGATATCGTATCAAAAAAATCGAATTATATTTTTTATAAAATATCTCTTTCATTTTTATGGTTGCATCCTAGCTGTCGATTTTATTTATTTATTCACGAAATTATCGCAAATTTTTAATTAGCAGCCGTCGGAAGAGTAGATCTCTTGGATCGCTGTCGGGTCAACATTGACAACTGCCGTTGACTGTTACTATAAAAAGAATAAGTTTGAGAAAAATAAAACAGAAATTATCAAAGATTATTTTGAACCTAAAACCATCAATTTAGTAATTTTTATGGATCTATTTCACATTTATTATATGAGAAATAGATTACGAAGAATTTTATAAATTTTAATATAATAATTAAAATATATAAAAATCATCTGTATTTAAAAAAAAAAAAAGATTCTTAACCACCACATTATCTCGGTATGAATTATTTTGGACCTAACTCGAACAGTAAATCAAACGTCTATTTCAGTATTTCTACTTCTGCAGGCGCAGCAACTGAAGCTTACTATTTGGGCGTCGGTCTGTTAGACGGAACCCAGTAACTGATCCATAAAAAATAACCAGCGTAAAAATAGAAAGAAATAATCGGCGGTGACCGTGATAAACACGTCGCGTTTTTAACCATTTCAATTCGCCACCTTGTCTCCTCTCCGCGCTGCCTTCCCTCGAACTGGCTCTGGCCGGACCCCCAAGCTCTTCGGCCTCGCCGCCATCTCGTGCTTAAACTGATCAGGTAACGCAGCGTAATCAGCCCGTGCATTAAACTCCTCGCGCATTCACTCTCTCTTGCTGCCTAACTGGTCGGTGGCGCGGCCCAGCTCCATCTGCCGCACCCTCCCCATCTTCACCCCCAAGTGCAAGATCCCCGTCGGCGCCGCCACCACCGTTGCCTGCTCCGCCGTCGCCTTCCCCCTCGAGGGTACCGATTCGCGGAGGCGCGATCTCGTCACCGGCACCCTCTTCGGCTGCCGCAAGGGGCGCGTCTCCTTCTCGATCCAGGAGAACCCGCGGTGCCTGCCCTCCCTCGTCGTCGAGCTCTCCCTGCAGACTCACGTTCTGCTCCGGGAGATGAGCACCGGCTTGGTGCGCATCGCGCTGGAATGCGAGAAGAACACAGAAAACGGCGCTAACGACGGCAAGGCGGCTCCTTCGTCGTCGAGGACGCTTCTGGAGGAGCCTCTGTGGGTGCTGTTTTGCAACGGGAAGAGGAGCGGGTACGGGATACGGCGGGAGCCGACGGAGGACGATCTTGGGGTGATGGAGACGATTCGGGTGGTGTCGATGGGCGCCGGAGTGCTGCCGACGAGGGCGGAGGGGGAGGAAGAGGTGGCTTACCTCAGGGCCGGATTCGATCACATCATTGCGTCTCGTGACGCCGAGACGCTGTACATGACGAGCCCCGGCGAAGGCCACGGTCCCGATTTGACCATCTTCTTCGTCAGAATGTGACGAATGAACAGGAGATCGATTAAGCATCATGATTGATTTTTCTTCCATTTCGACGATCGATCGCTGGGTATCTACGGGTGGTTAGCCGTTAGTACAATCAATCAAGTGATTAGGCATGATGTTTAATTCCTGGAGATGCGGATTCATTCATGTGGTTTCTATTTTTGAGAATTAATTATTCGCATTATCTTTGACAAATGATTTAGTTTTCGTTTAGTTATAGATCGATACTAGGGACTTAAAGATTCGTATCCTTGTTCATTCCATTGTCTACTTGAAATGTAGATTTTAAGGGGGAAAAAAAGAACTTTTTATGAAATATCCGCATGGTATTTGATTAAACAGGATTTGTTTTGAAAATCTTATTTCCTAATTGCTTATATGATTTTTAAAGTATGACATATATATATAGGTTTTGTGATCTGTTTCAACTTAAACAGCACCACGACGATCGCTCGAAATTCCTTCACTTCAGCTAATATGCTCTTTATCCTATTTAATAATATATATATATATATATATATTAATATCGCTTTCTTGTTCAGTAATAAATTAAAGATACCAATAATTTGTTAGGGTGGGTGAATAGTCATTTTAATTCGATCTCAATTCCATTTGTGTGTGTTTGTTTATAAGAGTCATTAGTGCACAATAGAAATAAAATAAACAAAGACGAAACAACATAAACATAACAAATTAATTTTTATGTGATTTGAAATCTCCCATTCATACTCCACAGCCTAGCTCATTCGATAGTCTCACTATCTTTTCTCCTTCTCGGAAACCTTTCAGAGACGAAGAAATTTCTTACAATCTGAGTTTTTATAATAAGAGCAACCAAATACAAATATTATACAATAGGAAAATGAAAAAATAAGAATCAAAACGCTTTACACGACTGCGATCTTACTTACTTGTAGCTTAGTTGCTTTGGAATGCATTAAAAGATTTGTAATGCAATAACAAATTCTTTCAAAGTCTCCAAGAACAGACACATTCAAATCATCTCGAACCCCCTTCTTATAAGCTTCTCACCGGACTGATTTTCGCCTATTAATCGACTGGTCAATCAACCGTTGCTCTTCAACGATTAAATCCACATTGAATTTCGACCTACTACAGTGCACCAATCGATTGTCATAAATCACCAATCAACTGGTGAGCTTCGGTCGAACTGACCGATTGAGTTGAAAATATTCTGTTCAGTTCATAGGCTAAAAATACTATTGACAGTCGATTATACTGTAGCAGCCGACTGGGGATAATGTTAACAATCAACTGTATTATAATAGTCGATTGCTACTGTTTACACAAGATGAAAAAATTATAGCAACCGATTGAGTACTGTAGTCGATTGTACTGTTTACAATCGACTGGTACTGTAACAGTCAACTGATATTGTTCACAGTCGAGTTCTAAACTCAACGATACTTGAACAGTAGCATCAGTCCAATGACACATATTGATTTTGCACAATGGTTCAAAAATTATGTAAGTAGTATATGATAGTAAATTTGATAAATCTTGTCTGATGACACATATTGATTTTATTTTAGGTTCATGATAATCACGGTCACATTGAGCAAGACCTAATAAACAATCTGTCATGGGGTCCAAATTCAATGGTTAAAACTTGGCCCGTATATTTCATAAACTGATATATTTTTCATACTCAAGCTTATGGAACTGGGAAAACTACAATAAATAGCGGAGTTTGTGTTCAGTCATCTATTGATGGAGGTGCAAGGAATGAATTTTACGGTTTGCTAGATGAAATTTTAGAGGTAGCGTATCCAGGCTCAGATTTGCGAGTTATTTTATTTATGTGTCATTGGTTTGACTCTATCAAAGGCATGAGGGTGCATCCACAGTTTAATTTGGTTGAAATTAACTACAAAAAAAATATACAAGAGGTACGAACCATTTGTATTAGCACAGCAAGCGATTCAAGTATTTTATGCTTCATATCCTAGTATGAGACGAGACAAAAGTGATTGGTAGGCAGTTTGTAAAACCAAAGCACATAATAAAATTGAGGAACATTGGGATGACATAGCCTATCAACAAGATGAAGTTGTCAATACATTTCATATCGAAGAGTATAATATTTCAACGTTACGAGATCCCAGTGGCATTGTAATAGACGTTGATGCAAGTGAACTGAATGAGTATGAAGATGAAGATTTCAATGATGAGGATGAGAATATGGATGATGATGACGATGACCATTACGATTAGACGCATTATCAGGCCGAAAATTTTATTTCAGACTTCGATTTCTAATTATTGGTAATTTACCTTTTAATTTATTGAATACCAATTGTGTTTTATTTTACTATGTTATTCGAAAATCTATATATTTGATATGCTAATGAATTTTTTTTATTTAGGGTCATCCAGTTGCTATGAATATGGTAATATTTTTTATATTTTTCCTATTAATAATTCAATATGCAACTGCATTTGTTTTCCTTGTAATATTCTTCTAATAATCATAATTGTTAGTTTCGACGTGGCGGTTATAGACGTAGTAGTGATGGAAGATCACAGTCTTCCTCTCCTTCAGCACTCGCACATTCTGATGCTTTTGCAGGAAATGTGCCCTCCACCTCTTCCCCAGTTGCAGGATCCTCTGATTCTCAACATTTACCTGCTAATATTTCTTCTCCGGTACAACAAACACTCGTTGAGAGGGAAGATACGAGAGAGGTTATATCTCCGCGAGGGGATTCGTAAGTATTCAAGTTTTATAACCTTCGATATTAAAATTTTAATACAATATATTTTTTTTAAAGTATATAACGGAGTTTGTTTTTGGTTTCTGTTAGATTTACAAATTATGTACGTGTTATTCACAAGGTGAATAAAATAGTGAATAATCATTGGGTCGACGCTTCTATGACTTATACAAACACACCGGAAGAAATTAAAGTTCTGTGGTGGAATGAGTTCAAGGTAATTTATTTCAATCATTTAGTATATGAAATTGCAGTTAATATAATCAAATTTTATTTTCCTCTACTGCAGCGGGTATTTATTTGGGAGGAGAGTGAAACACTAGAGATTATGAGGTTTTTTAAGAAAAAATATGGTGATCATATTAGAAACATACTAAATCATGCAAAAACTAAAAATAAGAAACCGCACTGTATAACTGAGGAGAATTGAAATAAAATTGTTGCACATTGGGGATCTGATGAAAGTAAGCGGAAGAGTGAACAGAATAAGCAAAATCAGAATTGTAACTCCGGCATTATGTCTGCCACGTATGCGGGAGGATCCATAAATATCAATGAGCATAGACATCGATTGGTGAGTACTTTCAATTTATGATTTTATAATCTAATACTTACTATTTTATAATTATTAACTGTTTAATTTGTTTAGGCCAAGGAGACGGGAACAGAGCCATTATTTATTGACACTTTTACCCGTACATTCCAAAAAAAGGATAAAACATGGAGTGGTGAAAGAGCTAGAATAATAAAGGTGTGTGATTGTAAAAATTTAATTTCTCATGTTAATATTTAATTCTTTTTTCTTTCACAATAGGAGAAATACGGCGAACTTTCATAAAGAAATTCGGGAGCAAGTGATGATGGAGTCTAATCGGAGCCATCTGTTAACAATATAAATTTATAGCTCGAAGCATCTGGAGGACCGAAAAGTGGAAGAATACTTGGACTCGGCTCTTTGAGTCGATCCTATAAAGTCCTTGGTGCTTCTTCTTCATCCTCTCCAGCATCAAAAGCCCAAGTTATTCAATTAACCGAAGAGGTTAATCATTTGAGAGAGTTACTAGCGCAGAAGGAAACTGAATCAAGACAGAACGCTCAGAAAGTTCAAGACTTAAATGAAAAGATGAACGAAGTTCAAATGCAACAAATGTTTATTATGCAACATCTTCTGATGCCATACAAATCAACTTCCTCCTTCTAGCTCTGCTCCTCCTTCGCCTGATCCCTGTAATGGAGAAAATGATGATGTATTTTTTGATGACGATGGTGATGATGTTGGTTATCTTTGACTGTATTTGTGAAAGTTTATTTGTTAGCTTCTTGACTTATGTATATTTATATTTTTATAAGTTTGTTGTATTTAACTGTTGCCTAATGATAATGGTACGGTAAACCTTTAGATGTATTTATTATCTGTATAAATTGGTTTGATTTCCATATTATTGTTTGTTGTATAATTGTGTTAATATTGTTGTGTGTTTGTTGTAAAACAGCGAAAAAAGATTAATTTGTAAAAAATTTCCTCAGATTGCGAAAATGTAATTTTCGTTTGCAAATTTATATATCGATCGATGTAGACATTCACTGATCGATAAAATTTTTTGACCATCACGATCGTATATAATATCGATCGATTATATATCTAAGCGATTCTGAGCAGCTATAGCCGATGACCGACGTGATCGATCGATGGATACCGATCATTGCCATCTGTAGCACCTCATGACGTCTAGTAATTATTGATCGATCCATTGGTCGAGCTACCATGTATTAATCGAATTATTATTTTAATTTGTCGCCAAATTTAAATTTATTTGTTAATTCTGTTCATTAGAATTTGGCGACGAATATTTTTTTCGTCACAAATTTGGCGACGAAAATAATATTTCGTCGCCAAATTTGCGACGAAAAAAATATTCGTCGGCAAATTTCATTATATTGGCCGGTGATGGATGGGAGAGTTTTGCGACGAATAAAAATTTCGTCACATATTTGGCGACGAAAAAATTTATTCGTCGCAAATTTGGAGTCGAAAGTATAATTTGTCATCGAATTCGGCAACGAAAATAATTATTTGTCGCCGAATTCGGCGACGAAAAGTGTTATTTGTCGTAAAAATTTGCGACGAATTATTTTTTCGTCGCCAAATTTGTGACGAAAACATTTATTCGTTGCCAAATTTGGCGACGAATTTTGCAACGAAATAATTATTCGTTGTAATATGACAATGAAATTTATTTTTTCGTTGCAGAATTTAGCGGCGAATTATTTGCAACGAAAATATTTTCGTTGCAGAAAAATTTTGCAACGAATTTTTTTACAAATTTCGTTGCAAAATTCGTCGCCAAAAAAGCCTTTTTTTGTAGTGTCGAACTTGACTCAAATTCGATCAACCTTAATCCGGAGTTGATTGCATAATTATCTACTTAGGAATTCATACATATTCATCCATCTTTCTATCTTCATCAGGACGGAAATAGCTCTCTCTAAAAGTATATTGTTTAAGTTTGCTTGATAAGCCAACTAATTAAGTCAAGATAAATAAAATTTGAATCGAACCTAATTCGTTTTAATGTCACCGAGTTTTTAATATAATTAAGCGCGTTAATAATTTAACATTCCAAGACATGTGTGTTTATTTAATTAATTTAATCTATATTACAAACTATTTCCATCCTATTTCCTCTCGACGGTCTTCCCTAAATCTTTTACATTGACAATATCGACCTCTAAATTTGGTAAAAGGTCGAGTTTTTTTACTTCGTATTTTTAGGTGTTATTGACTGTTTTTCTTTTATCATAACCATCAATTTGATGAATGGAAATCCATGAACGGTGAGTCGTCGCTTACTAATGTTAGACTTGTCTCGCAATATATAAACTTCACCACGGCTGATCATTCCTTCCATCAGCGACCACCTCAATTATCACAAGGAGCTTCGGCTCCTGTTCTTCTCCAATCCCCTCTATAATTCCCCAATCAATTGTATATCAAATTCAGAGGGCCATAAGGTCGCGCATATTTAGTTAGAAAATCAGTAAAAGGAATAAAAATGGCGAACAAGGCCTTGGTCGGCGCCTTCGCGGCGGTCCTTTTGGTGGCCGCGGTGATCGGCGTCATCGCGACGGTGGTGAACAACACCCACAAGTCGTCGTCGTCGGACTCATCGCTGTCCTCGCCTGCTACCTCCGTTAAATCGCTCTGCGCCCAGACAGACTACAGCGACGTGTGCATGCGCACCGTCGGCGCCGTCAACTCCTCGGCCTCCGACCCCAAGGCCTTGATCCAGGCCGCCTTCCGGGCTGCCATGGACGAGGTCAACTCGGCGGTCCACCTCACCAACAACGTCAGCGCCGGCGCCACAGACCAGTTCAATAGGAACGCCTTCGCCGACTGCAAATCGCTGCTGGAGTACGCCACCGAGGAGCTGCAGGCCGCCATGATAGTGTCGGACGACGTCGACGGAGTGGCGCGACGCGCCGACGACATCAGGACCTGGCTCTCCGCCGTCATCACCTACCAGGAGACCTGCATCGACGGCATCACGCAGCCGGAGCTGCACGACTCGATGAGGAACGGCATGGAGACGGCGGCGCAGGTCACCAGCAACGCCATCGCATTCGTCGACGCCCTCAGCTCGCTCGTCAAGTCCTTCGACTTCAACAGCCTCAACATCACGAGCTCAAGCCGGCGACTCCTGTCGGAAGAAGTCGGAAAGTACCCGACGTGGTTCTCGGCGCACGACAGGAAGCTGTTGGCGGTGCAATCGAGGGGGCAACTGAGGCCCAACGTGGTGGTGGCGCAGGACGGCAGCGGAAACTTCAGGACGATAAATGACGCGCTCAAAGCCATGCCTAAACGGTACTCCGGCAGGTACGTGATCTACGTGAAGGCAGGCATCTACAAGGAGTACGTCATGGTGACCAAGGACATGAACCGAGTCTTCATGTACGGAGATGGGCCGAGAAACATGAACCGAGTCTTCATGTACGGAGATGGGCCGAGAAAGACCATTGTCACAGGGAGCAAGAACAACGTCGACGGCGTTGGCACCATGAACACGGCCACATTCGGTACGCACATTTAACTACTCGATCTCCTCGCGTTCCTTAATTCGATCCAAATTTAGTCATAATGAATCCCCTATTTTTGTTTGTGATCCTGCAGCCGTGGTGGGACAGGGCTTTATCGCCAAGTCAATGGGATTCAGCAACACAGCCGGAGCCATCAAGCACCAAGCGGTGGCGCTCCGCGTGCAGGCCGACATGGCCGCCTTCTTCAACTGCCGAATGGACGGTTACCAGGACACGCTGTACGTGCACGCCCAACGCCAATTCTACCGCAACTGCGTCGTCTCCGGCACCGTCGACTTCATCTTCGGCGACTCCGCCGCCGTCTTACAGAACTGCCTCATCGTCGTGCGCCGCCCCATGGACAACCAGGAGAACACCGTCACGGCTCACGGCCGCACCCAGGCCAAGGAAGCCACCGGCCTCGTCATCCATAACTGCCGCATCGTCCCCGACAAGAGGCTCTTCCCCGACCGGTTCAAGATCCCCAGCTTCCTGGGTCGCCCATGGAAGGCCTACTCCCGCACCGTCGTCATGGAGTCCACCATCGGCGACCTGATCCACCCCGAAGGCTGGATGCCGTGGGACGGCGATCTGTACCTTAACACTCTGTACTACGCCGAGTACGGAAACCGCGGCCCCGGCGCCGGCACCAGCGGCCGCATCAAGTGGCGTGGCTTTCATGTCATCAACAAGCAAACGGCCCAACAATTCACGGTGAATAACTTCATCGGTGGCAACCAGTGGATCCCTTACACCGGCATTCGCTTCCTCGGCGGGCTCAAGTACTAGCTAACTGAATTCCAGTGTGCATCGATGCACAATCAATTGTAAAAGAAAAAGGCAGCGCATTCACTTCATTCATGAAAAAGTGTATCAAATCGCTTACTAATTAAACTTATTGCTCGACTGACATTGGCATTCAAATGAACTCATAGACCCTAATTAAGTTGGAAACTACTCTAACATCAATTTTTGTTGTGTCTGAAATCAAGAATCACCTAAACTAGAAACTCATATATATATATATATATATATATATATATATATATATATATATATATATATATAATGAAATCTTAATCTTTAATAGTAGGAAAATAAGTATAAACATGCATAAAACAAAAGCAACAGTATGTTAAGTTGGAATTATCTTAATTTACCAAGGAAATCCATATTCATATAATATGAAAGAGAAAAATATATAATAAACTGTAAAAAAATAAAATAAAATTGGCACACTGTCTTTTAACTACCAATAAATAAAATAATGAAAACCTCACTTTTAACATTCCTAAGACACAAAACCTCAAAATTTTGAGGGGAAAAATTAAAACTTATTTCTATATAAGCAAATTGGTCATTTCATACCCCATTCCACAGTAAATCCTACTTACCCATGTGCAAACCAAACTATGCATTTAACTTATAACTTAAGCAAGTAATTAATCTCATCATATGCTCAAAAGCATGGTGACATACGAGCATTATGTATCATTATTGTCTAATAAAATATGTTAAAATTACTTACATGTGTAGTTATATACTTTCAACCTTTTATGTTATACTTTAGGATGTCAATAGAATGAATGAAGTGGCACATCCTCACTCGAACCCTTTTCATTCCAAAGAAAAACAAACTAGCTAGGAGTTGATAAAATTTCACTTTCATCTATAATTACTTAGTGCAATAATAAGACATAGATTTAAAGAAATTTCTACCCATATAACAATAATTTTTATAGAAATTTAATCTTATTTCTTCTAGGTAAATGAAAAAAAATATAATCCAATGCTATGAGGGCAAATTAGAAAGAAAAAAAAACATCTTTAATCTTACATATTCAAATCAAGATTTTACAAGCTAGATGATATTTTCCTTCTAAGTGATTTTATATAGAAATGTATTGAATTCTATTTTAAAGTCATTCTCCACCTTTAATTATGTTGGAATTATAAAGTACCTCGTAACTATAAAGTTACTTAAGAAAACTCAAATCATTTGGCATTTTCAAATTAATAGGTACTAGATTAAAGTAATTCACTGCTACAAAATTAAAGGAAAAAAATAGACTTTTGAGTAAATAAACAAATTTATTTATATATATTTTTTCAAAATCTACATTGCTGATTCTCACTTGAGATATAGTAGATCATTGAAAAAATTGAATTAGGCCAATCCTGAATTGTGACTTAAAAATCGATGTGGTTTATTTCCGGAGCTATCGTGCAATAGTAGGCTGTCTAATTTGGCTCATAGGAATTTATGTTTCAATCTCTAACTATGATGAATTTATATGATTTTTTTTAAAATAAAGTGATAAATTATATATGAATATTAGACAGTCGAGGTTCATACGAACGCCTTCAGATTTATTTTGATGATCGCTAAAAAAATTGTATGAAATCAAATTGATCATTTTTAAAATTAATCGGATTGAATATTTGAATATTCGATGTTAGTAAAAAAAAATTGGCCTAATCATCATCTTTTTACCATGAACGCTAAATAAACAATTGTGAGAAAAAAAATTATATTTGATGGGAAAAAATGAGCTTGTAATTTGAATACAGATGTTTTAAAAAAAAAAATGAAATGAGTGTTAAAGTAAAATTGCTCCACGAATTACAATTAACTCGATGGAACGTCGATCCACTTCAAGCGCCAGCTTGAATCCTCGAATTCCAGCATTCTGTTTCTTCATCCTCCCTCTCTTCAGATCAATAAAAAGTAACCATTAATTCATTAGTTACTAGCTTCCTGTTCTCTCTTCAATTCTGGCTTTCCATTAGTGGAGTTTGAGCTCAATATTTGAAGCCGGGCAAGTAAGGAATGCCTGTGTACTTGATCCATTGGCTGCCTTGGATGAAGGGTTCGACGGTGAACTGTTGTGCAGTTTGCTTGTCAATGACATGGAATCCTTTCCATTTGACGCGACCGCTGGTGCCGGCGCCGGGGCCGCTGTTGCCATACTCGGCATAGTACAGAGTGTTAAGGTACAGATTGCCGTCCCACGGCATCCAGCCTTCGGGGCGGATCAGGTCGCCGATGGTGGACTCCATGACGACAGTGAGGGAGTAGGCCTTCCATGGGCGACCGAGGTAGCTGGGGATCTTGAAGCGGTCAGGGAAGAGCTGCTTGTCGGGGACGATGCGGCAGTTCTGGATGACGAGGCCGGTGGGTTCCTTGGCCTGGGTGCGGCCGTGCGCTGTGACGGTGTTCTGCTGGTTGTCCATGGGGCGGCGCACGACGATGAGGCAGTTCTGTAAGACGGCGGCGGAGTCGCCGAAGATGAAGTCGATGGTGCCGGAGATGACGCAGTTGCGGTAGAATTGACGGTGGGCGTGCACGTACAGCGTGTCCTGGTAGCCGTCCATTCGGCAGTTGAAGAAGGCGGCCATGTCGGACTGCACGCGGAGCGCCACCGCTTGGTGCTTGATGGCTCCGGCTGAGTTGCTGAATCCCATGGACTTGGCGATAAAGCCCTGTCCCACGACGGCTGCAGGATCCCGAACAAAAATATTGAATTCATTTTTATGACTAAATTTGGATCGAATTAAGGAACGCGAGGAGATCTAGTAGTTGAATGTGTACCGAATGTGGCCGTGTTCATAGTGCCAACGCCGTCGACGAAGTTCTTGCTCCCTGTGACAATGGTCTTTCTGGGTCCATCCCCGTACATGAAGACTTGGTTCATGTCCTTGGTCACCATGACGTACTCCTTGTAGATGCCTGCCTTCACGTAGATCACGTACCTGCCGGAGTTCGTCTTCGGCATGGCGTTGAGCGCGTCGGTTATGGTCTTGAAGTTTCCGCTGCCGTCCTGCGCCACCACCGCGTTGGGCGTCAGTTGCCCCTTCGACTGCGCGGCCACCAGCTTCCTGTCGTGCGGCGAGAGCCATGATGGGTACTTGCCGTCTTCCTCTAGAAGCCGTCGCCCTGGGCTGGTCACGTTGATGTCAATGTCGAAGCTCTTGAGCAGGGAGCTGAGGGCGTCGACGAATGCGATGGCGTTGCTGGTGACCTGCGCCGCCGTCTCCATGCCGTTCCTCATCGAGTCCTGCAGCTCCGGTTGCGTGATGCCGTCGATGCAGGTCTCCTGATAGGTGATGACGGCGGAGAGCCAGCTCTTGATGTCGTCGGTGCGGCTCGCCAGGTTGTCGACGTCGTGCGACTCCGTCATGGCTGCCTGAAGCTCCTCGGTGGCGTACTCCAGCAGCGACTTGCAGTCGGCGAAGGCGTTCTTGTTGAACTCGTCGCTTGCGCCGGCGCTGACGTTGCTGGTGAGGTTGAAGGCCCCGTTGATCTCATCCATGGCGGCCTGAAACGCGGCCTGGATGAACTCCTTGGGATCGGAGGCAGAGGAGTTGACGGCAGCGCCGACGGTGCGCATGCAGACATCGCTGTAATCGGTCTGGAGGCAGAGAGCTTTGACAGACGTCGACGGCGACGACACCGATGGGTCCTCTGACGTCGACGACGACGACGGCGACTTGTGGCTGTTGTTCACCACCGTCGCGACCACGCCGATCACCGCGGCCACCAGGAGGACCGCGGAGAAAGCTCCGAGGATAGCTTTTGCCATATCTCCTTAAATCTTTTTATCTATTTATATACTTTTTTTTTTAATAAATTCATAAATTTATTTGAGGATAATTGGCAGCTAGCGATGGGAGCCCGAGCCCCTGATCTTATTGGTGGCAATGGAGTTGCATGAATCGGGAGGTGTTGTTTATATAGAGACGATCGAATTGAAGGCCATGAGCAAGGATTTCCTCGTCCTCAAGTTTTGCGAATTCGTGATTGGAGTGGCGCAGAAAACGGCACTCAGTTTCTAAATTTTAGCCTTCCATCAGCAATTAAGCAAGCTAGCGTTTTTGGAGGATCTTGGTCAATCTTAATTATCCATTTCTTATATGTTACCTTCGACTAAATTGAGATCACATAAAATCTGAAACGGTGCATATTAACTAACTAAACTGCAGATACTTAACTAACTTCTTCAGACACATAAATATCATCCGCTAATTATATATTACTCGACAGTTAACCCATCGAATCCGCCTTTCACGCATCGACAACATCGCCATCGTCATCCACAGGGTACTCCTCCTGACTCTGCATGCGACGCATCTTGATGGAGGGCGACTTCTGGCTGCCTTTCTGCGACGACTGCGACAGGGTTGGGCCTTGTAGTCGGATGAAGTTGTAGGCCAAAGCGCCTGCGACGGTGCCGACGGGAGGTCCCACAAGGTACACCCACACCGAGCTGTAGATGTTGCTCGCGAACGCAGGTCCCAGCGTCCTCGCAGGGTTCATAGATCCTCCAGATATGGGCCTGCATGTATCCCTTAATTAATCTTTCTAGATAGCTAGCAAATTAAGTCGATCGAATAATTGAGATTTATTAGTTTGTTAGTTAATTTTACCCTGCAAAAATTGAAGTGATGCAAACTGCAGAACCTACGGCCAGGCCAGCCAACTCTCCTACCTGCAACAAGAAGCATGATCATCCATGAATTTTGATCAGCTACTAGTTAATTAACCATCAATATTGGCGATTAAACTCACAGCTCTTGTGTCTGTCGCCACCGCAAGTGTGACGAACATCATGTTAAAGGTGACGACGATCTCAGCGACCAAGGCCTTCCCGGCGGCTCCCGACGGCGTGGTCGTCCCGAGATCGGTGATGGGGTGGAGCAGCCCGCGTAGGACGAAGGAGGCAACTGTCGCACCTGTTATCTGAGCTCCCCAGTAGAAAGGAACCTATACATTGAAAGTAACTTTATTTTATCAAATTAAACTGAATAAACAATTTGTATCTCAATTCTTTAGCTGCTAATTATGAGATTGATGCTGTTCTACCATCTCAATGTCACCCGGCCAACTACAGAATTGATGTTGTTTAATTTCTCATAGAAGGAACTAATTAATATCTGTATCGAGTTGAGCTGAAAACTTTAGGTGTGAGATCGTCTGATTTTGACATCAAGCTTAATTTGCTATTGCTTTGGCTTCATCGAGATCCAATCGGAATAAAAAATATTAATATAATTTCGAAAGATTTCTATGATCCATGATCATCGTGAATTCATGGGTACGCAAGTAGCAAAACAAGGAATTGGCGGCAGACCTGAACCCACGGGAAGTGCCTGGCGACGGCGAAGGCCAAGGTGACGGCGGGGTTCATGTGTGCCCCCGAGATGTGCCCGACGGCGTAGATCATCACCGTCACGATCAGGCCTCCGGCGACCGACGCCCCTAGCTGCGACACCAGCGACGGGTTGCGCTTGTTGAGTGCGCCACTGCCGCAGGTGACGAACACCAGCAGAAACGTAGCTATAATCTCCGAAACAACCTGCGATGAATTCGCGATCAACTTAAACTCCCTCAGTCGACGGTGCGCGAGAATTTATTAACAATGAATCAGCTAGCCGACCTTTCTGGCAAGAAAGGGAGGCAAGATTTCCCTGAAAGTCCTGCGGCGACGGGGCACAGATGGGAGGTGGAAGGCGTCTTGCGCGGTGGTTTGCGCGGTGGCGACGTCGATGTCATGAATTTCGTTGGAATGAGAAGCCATAGAGTCGAAGGATCAGCTCTGCGTCTTCTTGTGTTCTTGATCATGAACTAAAACATCTCGCGTATCGAATAAATTAAGGACAGAAGCAGGAGCAAGAGCAAGAGCAAGAAAAAAGGTCAAAGGGCTCGTCCAATTAATGCCGTGCATGAACTCTCGAGTGAAATAAACGATTAATTATGATTTTATGGGTTTATTTATCAGCGTGATATCCTCATCCAAATTGGACTTTCATAAGCGTGCGATTTTGTTTATAGTTTATAGTACACTGGACTGGAGCGGAGCAAGCAATTGAAGCATCTCCCTGAAGAAGGTGAACCAACACATGCATGATGATCTGGATGTGACCTACTATTAATGGTGACTTTTACCATATATATGATATGATATTTGAGCATTATCTGTTGAAAATCTTGGGCATAAATGTTATTAGCAAATCTATGTTAACTAATACGATGAATTTGTAAAAAAAAAAATTAAATAAAATGACGGTTAACGTGACGATTTCATTTTTTGTTTTTTTTTTCATTTCCATGGAGATGCACATATGCTTTCTAACGTTAAATGCCCAAATGAATCCGCATGCATTTTGTTAGTTAATTAGCCTTCTCAAATCAAATCAAAGTAATTGATTTGTTAATTTAGAGGATAGAGAATTCCTTAATAATATATGAGTCGAGAAGGATGAGAGAGCTAGCTCCTAATTAATTAAGTCAACTCGATTGATCATGCATGGTGAACCAGCTTAGTAAAGAATGTCAAAATGCTCTATCAGTCCATGTATAAACTACTGCTAAGAATCCAAAATATGTGAGAAAGGTTTCAAATCAAAGTAATTAATTGATCAATTACAAACGATGATACATTATATATGCCAAAATGATCGATCAACCAATACATAATTAAGCGACAAACAACAAACTAGTATCAGCATAATAGTAAACTTCAATAAGGGCATTGATCATAAACTTTAATAAACTATGAGAAGAAACTAATTAATATCTACGATCGACCAATTGAAAATTGGCAACCAAGCAATTAGCTAGCTAGCATATGCATTGTGGGTTGACTTTTTGATATATAAACCAACACATTATGTAATCTCACTCTTAGGTTTTGATATCTAGTTCATTTTTTATGCTTAATTCGATCCCTTTGGATAAATAATTGAAGGATAAGATTGAATTAGTCTAAAAGGCTACAATAATTAATCCATTTAATCACATCTAATGATGTTGTATAATTAATTAATTATAGTGCATTAATGTCATGTTTTGATCCCATATAATTAATTCAAATGAGCTCATTCCTACTCTTTTTAATTGTTTCTTAAGGTGCTAATTATTTGTCAATTCATTTTTATCAAGCTTAATTGTTTGCTCCATGCATGAAGTGGTAGATATTTTCATTTTCAACATCCAACACAGTGGTGAATCTTCGATTGTTCTTTTCCACCAACAGTTCAGCGTATATACTATTTCATCTATATACAATCGATTTCTCACCATTTATATTTATGGAGCATGAAATAATCAAACTGATTTATTTTAACATTTTGTACTGTGTTACATTAGTTGCATTTGAAAGCTGAAATGATTCTCCACGAATAATAAATAACATGTTTAAATAAAAGAAGGGAGAGTATTATAAAGAGTTAAAGAAAGCATTTAGTGTTGGCTAATAAAGTTATATAGAGTAACTAACAATACTTTGTAAAATTTTCAGACAAGAAGTATGAATTGGCATATCACTAATTGTGTACTGTTTGGGGCAAAAGATTAGAGAGGGGTTGCCTAAACATGATTCATAATATCAAATTTAAGTGAAGCAGAGTTTAGCATCGTCTTTTTGTGAGCATCCGATCACAGTAAAAACTAAAACTAAAAGCTAGATTTGTCCCAAACTCGAAAGAAACAGAGCAAAGATGACATTTTCCCTTCAAAAGATCTTGAACACATATTACGAATGTACCAAAAATTGACTTGAAAGATTTGTCCCAGAGCAGAGATGACATTTCCTCATCACTTTTGAAAAGAAGATCCCGGCATCTGTCTGACTTTGAACATTAATTTGCAGTCACGATTGAAATCCCTCATTCCAAAATGTTCACAAGGTAAATGGAGGAATCAGTTTGCACTCTCCTCTTCCTTGGGGAAACAATAAAGTAAACACGACCAAAATGATTTAGTCGATCATCAAACTTACAAATGTCTGGGCGTAAAAAAAAAAAAAAAAATTCCTTCCAACTGTTTAGCATTCACAATAATCATTTTCAACATATGTATATAACCCATTCCTTACTCTACAGTTGACTCTGTCATACGACGTTGACTTCTAACGGTATAAGGTAGTCATACGTATGCAATTTATATATATCATGAAAAACAAGAAATAATCGTTTTTGTTAGCACTAATTAGTGCGCAAACATGTAGCATGCACTGTCTACCCACTGCACCATGCCAAGACAATGATGAATCTCCAGGTTATAATTACGTTGTCTCTCCCATGGACTTCAGTTGGTCTGATGTTAGGTTGGGAGTAATTAAGGTCGGCCTCCATTTAGACACCAAAAAGTTAAAGAATCAATATGTGTATTCGTATAATTCAAATAAACACTTTCTACCAAGTGCATGTACATTTGCTCTTTATGTTATAATGTTCATTCTTTCATAATGCATACCATATGACTCGTTTTTACATCAAGTGCACGCATGCACTGTTTCCACCTAAATTTTTGTATACCAAATGCAAATATTATTTCTCTAAATTTATGTGAATATATGCTTTACTCGTTCCTTGGAGCTTCATGCAGAGAACCAAAGTTCTGTCCTCGATCAGGCATATATAATAAGGTTTTGATATTATCTTAGTACAGGTAACTGTTCTTCAATTAATGTTAGGATGCATGTTTAATGGCTTCTGATCTAGAAAGTTAAGTTGCAGAAAACAAAAACTTACACGTAAGCTAATTATAGGAACATCTAAAACTTATTTTGTTCATAAATGAAGCGTGTTGAATTTCTACAAAGAATGACAGTGACTGATCAAGAAGCCATATATGTTCCATATATACATTCTGTATAAAAACACCAGTGATCATGTACATAGGTAATTGACAAAGCGCAGTACTGGAGTTAAAGCAGATGGACTTATGTGGTAGCTACTAGCTAGGAATCCAATCCATGCACGACTGTATATATATGATAGATTAGAAGGCAGTGCTCCATCGGTGCATGCCTCGCTCTATCACATGGCAGCTATGAATGCGATGATCCACTGCATGCGCATGTGATGAATTAGTGGTACAGATACGGTAATTAGCTAGGCCTTATTATACTCGAGGCTCGTGATTAACTCCCCCAAGCTGGTAGTTTATAAGTTAATAGGCCCGGCCCCTCTTTAAGTTGATTTGCATGGTTTGGTCTGCATGATCGAGATAGACTAGAAGATGACTTAATTAAATCCAACCAAGTTTCATGCATGGAGATATGGATATTAAGATAGATCTCAACGTGGTAGAGTACTATGCCCTCAAACACACGTCACATGTTAGCCTTCATTGGCCAATGACCCACCACTCATCATCAAGCGATCGATTATAGCTCACGTGATGGTATCTACGTGCTCTTCCTTGGTTCTAAATAAAATTAGGTTAAGTAGAATTAATGACAGGGAGATTCTAGCATTAATTTATCATCATCTGTCCTCTCATGTACTTGTGAACTCTTTTAATTTGGCGCCTACTTGTCTGTCAGTTTAAGGGTGGGTAGGGCTGGCTGACCCCTTCATCTCTTATACAGCTCTCGTCAGACCTGATCTTCCCCCCCTCGTCTTCTTCCAGGACACTTAGTTCAGTACCATTTGCTATTGCTAAAGGCCAAGATGTCCAGCAGAAGGTCCAGGAGGATCTCAGAGGAAGAGATCAACGAGCTCATTTCCAAGCTTCAGATTCTTCTCCCGGATGACCACCATCATCGTCATCCAGGGTCAAGCAGAGTAAGTATATTGATAAACGAGGATACACATACAAATGCAACTTACATGCACTTATTAATACTAATCAACTGTAAAGAGAAGAACGTCATGGGGCTTACTTTCACTTTTTCTGCCTGATGCAGGCTTCATCAGCTACCCTCCTGAAAGAGACCTGCAACTACATCAGAAGCCTCCACAGGGAAGTCGATGACCTCAGCGTTCAGCTCTCTGAATTGATGGCAGCGACAGACTTCAACGGTGCCCAGGCAGAGGTCCTGCAGAGCATCTTCCGTTCCTGAGGAACCATAGTCGATTATTAATTAGGCCAGCGTCAAGCTACTAGCATAAGGTCTTCAGCAGATTTAACCACACAGATTGATGTTTATACAAAAGCACTATAGCTAGTAAAACTATTAAATATGTACTAGCTACTGCTGGCTATATCATTTATTAATTTGCTGCTGTTTAAATTTAGTGTTGCAATTTCTTGTGGTCTGGCTAGCTCGAGTGGCTTAGAGTACAGACAACCAGACAGAAAACTATTTAGAATCAAGGAATTCTTCTCGCTGCCTTCCATATATACTGGCTTTATTTACCATGCGTTATTAAAATGTTAGCGTGATTCATTAATAAAGTAAAGCTATATCCTTCTGTTATATGAACTGACACCCAATCTGTTCAGTATACGAATCGAGCAAAAAAAGGTTTTGAAAACCACCCATGTCTGTTGTGTAACTAGTCACGTATTAAACACTTGAATGGCAATTCCATTCGACAGCACTATTACCAAGTCGAATAAAGAGTTATATAATGGAAACAAATGGAGAACTGATGAACTGCTAGATAGTTGCTTAAGAAAAGAATCATTAATTCAAACAGCATAAGATAGTTAACACCCAAAAGAAACAAGTATCATAAAAGAATACCATAATTATTCCTTGCTGTTTATTGGGGTACTAACTAATGTTTCTTTGTACAAGTCTCTAGGTTCCTGGCTTGCAACTATTCTTTAATGTTTATCTCGCGTCCATGAGGAAAATACAAGAGGACGAACTGGTCCAGTAGATCTATATATCCACCATGCGATTCTATTCTATTCCTATTTTTTTGAAGGTTCACGAAGCTAGCTAGCTGTGAACTATCATTATTTTTTTAAGATTTGTAGACCACCATTATTTTCCATAATTAGTTTTGATCGCTTACAAAATTAAGTCTGGAGTCCTCTCATTTTCACTCGAGTAAGCTATCAAAACTAAATATGGAAAACAATGATAGCTTACAAACTTGAGAGAAGCACAAATAAATTTGAGCCAACCAAATCTTTCACCAGATACAAATGTTCACATCGAGGTGAGGATAAAATGCCCATATATTGCAGCTCTTTTCTTAGCAGGTACAGCTAGCGTCCTTAACATATGCATATCGTACCTCGAAATCAATCACACCTAAAGAAATCTTAGAATGGTCGGCACCTCCCTGGCCACCTATACTTACTATGACCCTTGCGATCTCTCACCATTCCGTTGGTGGACTGCGTCATCCTATGGTTGAAGTTCATCTATAATGTAACCAACAAACCAAGAAGTAATTTCCTGTAAGCAAAAAAAATGAAACGAATAATCAAGAGCTAAAGGAAAGTCAAGGGCATAGAATGAATCTGCTTGTCGGAACAGAATTATTGACATAGATATTCAGAAATTTAAGTGTGGCATTCAGAAAAGAAATCAAATTTAATAAGATGGTGATATATAGTACAATATAATGGCTAAAGAAAAGAAAAATAAATGAAAGTGGCTATGCATCCTGAATAATTATTCATAAAGTGCGAAACATAAAAGAGTACAATTAAGTCACAGAGTAGAAGGAAATTTGTTGGTAAAATACCTAGTCTACTATCTGTTCATTACCCGGATTCAGGAGGATGCTATGTCGCAAACTCATCCTGAATTTTTAATTAGTTCCCACATATTCAAATAAATTACTACCTGCACAGCGAAACTAAATATTATGATAATTACTTTTATAAGGCTATGGTATGATGCATAGCATTGATCGCATTTGCACCATGAGAAAAATGATATCAGACAACACGATATCTGATTATAATAAGCATTCAAAACATACAGAGTTTTGACATCCACTATTCATTGGATGATATCTTGGGAAAAAATGCAAACGTAGTGACAGGATAAGCATGGAATCCACATTTCTGTGAAGCATTAATGAAACATGCTTTTAATTGGTGCTCAAATAACCAAATCAGGAATATTGTAAATCTCAACATGGTTTACTGATTTAAATATGTTCGATACCTTTGGTTAGCAAGAGTCAGGATTTTCTGCACATGGGATAACATGATCAGCTAGAAGTCAAAGCAGCATATCAAATTTTTAAAAGAAAGTTGAAAATGGAAGCTAATAAGAATTCACCACAGCTACCAAACTTACATCACTATTGTTCTCCACATTCATCATTACATTTATGATTTAATTGTTGAGGTTTTGAAAGAAAAAAGGAAGAAAAAAGATGTATACGTCCTAGGTAATTCAAACTCATATGCAAATCTTGACAGGCATCATACCTAATTTATCTCCATCATAATCCAATAACCATGAAAAGAGAACAATATTTGTGAACGAATTGAATTAATGGAGGAAACAGAGCACTGATGGCATACATTTTCAGTAATAAATGTCAACTTTCAATTGGTCTTACAACGCTGTAGAAAAGATTTGTTATTTCTATAACAAAGCGAAAAGTGTGATGCATAGTTAGGACAGTACGATAACCTGAATGACTATGGTTGGAAAGATCTATACCTCTTAGCATGAGCATACTGAGACCGGTAATGAATTTCAACCTAATGAATAATACTCCAACACAGCCATTTGTTTGATCGTAAGACAAGCATCTGAATTTCATAACTAAATTGACCTGTTACTGAAGAATAAGGGTATTATAAAGATCATTCACAATGGAAATTGTCCAGCATCAATGGAATGCTTCACCTTATTCTATGAAAAACTAGCTTATTGAACTTTTCTCCTAAATACAACAGTTCATGCCTCATATACTCGTATACAGCAAAGTTAGATGTCAGTAGCATCAGAGAGATCATCTAAAAACACTCTCCAATAGTAGTTAGCTTGTCTTGCATAACTTCAACAAACCGTAACATTGTTTTCACTCAGAAACAATTAAACAAGAACCACCATTTTGTGATGATCTATATAACTGCATATCCATGTTAATGGAAACAGATAAGTGAAAATAATTATGAAGTGTCAAAGATTGTTTTTTCTGCGAGATCAGATGAAATTGTTTGACAGAGTGATATGAGAGTTGCCTAGCAACTGATGCAAGTAGGACAGTCATAGAAAGATTCCAAGTGTACGGTTGTTGTGGAATCCTGAAACAGTGTCAAAAACTTTAGTGCAAATTGTAAATAAGCCAGAAAGATGTTTCAACTAGTTTGACTCCACTCTCTTTCCCTAGTTGATACAGAGGAAAATGAAATCACAACCTCCAAGATGTCAAATCAAAAAGTTCGATAATTGATCACACAACGAGAACATATTTCAGTAACCATGGCCAGGGCCAGGAGTAGTGTAGGCGGTATAGGCCTAGTAGGATAAGAAGAAATAGAGTTTGTTAAAGGGGATTTTTTACCATGGAAATCATAAGAGGGGACGATTTTCTACTGCTATTTGGTTGCAACATTTTACATGACGACGAGCCACATTGAACTACCCAATGCCAAGTGGAATCATTCCTAACCCCTGAAAAACACTGTCTTCCTTGGCAATCCAATCCATCCTTTCCCCACTGATTTAACATAAACTTGAAAGAAATTTGCAGATTCTACATCTTGAACGCATTTAACGAATGAAAGAAGATAAGCTTATACATTTTCATACCACACGATATAGAAAAATTCACGGAATGCGCTTCGGATATGATCTAATCTTGACAAACACATGAATGTTTTCATTCTTAAAAAAAAAATGAACATAAACATGACGGGATTTTCATCGTGAAAACAATGGCAAACTGATCGTCGACAATTAAGGAAATGCAACGCGTGTTTGCTTTCCTTTCGTTCAAAAATAAGATGGAAATAAAAAAATCTTACCTTCTGCGGGGAAAAAAAAAACTTCTCAAACCAAAAAAAGGGCTCTGATAACTCAATGTTTCACTATCCACTGATATGAAATTAAAAGCCCAGGATATTTGAGTAAAACGCAAGATGGAACCGCCCAACGAGGTCGAATCGGCGTCCAGAAACCGTAGAACATCCAAAAAAAAGACCATTTAAAACCATCCAAAACCTGCATTGAAAAGCCGAATCCATTTATGCTATTCATCAATTCCCGGGGAGGTCATGACTCTCTCCTTTGCACTTATCATCTGGGTCCATATAAAGACAGTCGAAGTAGACCGCTAATATAACGATTCCATATTTTTTTTTATGCTATTCATCAAGCATTCATCAAGCACTGTAATTTGATAATCTGGCAACCACGGAGACCCAAAAGAAAAGGCACGAGCCCAATGGCGTTCGGCTCAGCACAACGAGGGGCGACGCGCAAGGAATGGACGGACGCCAAGATGCTTCATCCTCCATGAAAGGGCTGCATCGGATCACCAAGCCCATCTTGTCAAATCTTAGCCAAGCAAGTCAAACTTTAGACTTATAAAATAATCAAATCGAACCAAGTAAAACATAAAATTAATTAAATTATTAAAAATTCTATTCAAATTTAATTTATTTTTTTAGAGATTGAGATTAACTTGAAATTGAATTGAGCTTGATTTATTTATTAAGTATCAAGTTTGATTCAAGCTTGATTTAAGTTAAGTTTGTTTATTTATTTTAAACTTTTAATATTTTAATATCTATTTATAAATGAGTATAAATAAATTTATAAATAATTTTTAAATAAATTTGTTCATGAATATTGTTCACGAACATTAACAAACCGAACACATATGTGTTTAAGCTTTTTTATTTAATTTATCAAATTATTCAAGTTTGTTTATTAATTGACTTTGATGCATATTGAACGAATATAAATAAATACTTATCGAGTCGAACATCAAATTTGTTCATAAACACTTGCCGAGTTAAACTCAATCAAACTTGGAAAAAATATGGAAAATTGCTCCGTCTTTTAATATCTAAAATTCTTTCACCAAAATAATTAATTTAAACTAAATTTAGAATAATTACTAGTTTACAATAATCCTTATCATTCAGTTGTATATTTATTAATATATTTTATTTCAACTGTTTGATTTCAATCACTTCAAATATTTATATATATATAATGAAGTCAACTACAATTTATCTGTTACAAACTTGCAAGGGACCTCTTTTATTCTTGTTCATCTTTTACGTTCATTTTGTATTTTGCTTCGCAATATCACTGTCATCTTTGTGTAGCTAATTAAGATTAATTGATTGTGCCGAAGTCGCTCTGCCGGACATTGACAACATATTTGACTCAGCACAATTTCAATTGCTCAGATCGCAATCTCTCTTAATCTGCCTAATTGATCAAAATGTTTTCATTAGTTCTCTCCTTTTCATTGGATCCACCTTCTTTGAGAAGTAGATGGCCGGTTAGAGGCATTAATGGCTCTTGATTATAATGTGAAAAGTCTATAATATGTTAAATTAATTATAAAGGATGCCATATTTATAAAGGCATTAAAGGGGACTTTTATACCACAAATATTATCTATAGATTATAAAAATAAGTCTTATCCCACTACGTGTGGGATTGACTATGTAAATCATTCTATCTTCTATTATATCATTATTTATGCTTAAATAAATTCTATCTTATTTTATTATTGTTACCCAAGTATTTTTGTTGTCTTTCTTGTTCTCGTTGGATATGTATAATTATTATAGTTTCATATCACTTAATTGAAACATTTATTAATCGTCTAAGTACGTGCTCATATCTTTAAACATATCTCTCAGAGTTTTTCTTCAATAGATGCAACTTTGACTTTCTCTCTAATGTTTTTCATTTCTTATTCTGTTCATTATCGTATGTCTACACATCTACCTTAACATCTTCATCTCTGCACATCTTATTTTTTTTACTCATGTACTCGAATCGTAGTCCAATATTCAATATTATATAATATAGTAGGTCTAACCATTATTTTGTAAAATATCTCTTTCAACTTTAAAGGTACTTTACGATCATATAAAACATTCGAGGATTTTCTCCATTTTAATCATTATACTTGTATTTTATGTAAGACATCTCTCTTAATTCCTCCATCACTTTGTAAAAATGATCTTAAATATTTAAAATGTTCAGTTCCAAACAACTCGTCGTCTCCTATCTTAACACTTATTTATTATGTCTAATATTGCTAAATTTAAATTCTATATATTTTACCTTTACTATATTAAATCTAAAACCTTTCACTTCTAGTGTTTTCCGTCAAAATTATAGTTTAACATTTACTCTTTCATGTATCTCATTTATCAAAATAATATCATCTTCAACTAATAAATATCATGGTACTGTATTTTAAATGTGTCCAATAAATTTGTCTATTATTAATATAAAAAAATAACTAGAAACTTAGAGATGATCCCGATATAATTCTACCTTTATTAAAAATATTTCGATTAATTCATTTAAAAACTTCACTCTAATCAATATTTCTTCGTTTATATATTTTTTATTAGTTCAATTGCAACTTCGAGCCCATTGCAACTTCTTTCCTTCCCCTCTCTCTCTCTCTACCTTCGATCTTAATAAAGCCAATTGCAAATTTGTGATTTGCATCCATCGAAACCAATAGCCACACCTCTAACCCTTTTTCCATCTCAACTATCGTGCAGTTCTCTGTTTCTTGTACTCTTCTTCTCTCGAGCAGATGCAAACTGTGTTCCTAGGTGGTTCAATAAGCTTTATTTACAAAAAAAAAAAAAAAACAACTTCATTGCTGTACTTCACCAGTAAAATTTACATGATTACCAATCGGTTAATCTAATTGTTTTTTTTTCCCGTGTTGTTCTTTGCAGAAGTAAGAAATTAATTTCAGCAATCGCACAAGAACTAATGGAGTTTGCTATTTCAGACGAGCTACTAGGCACCTTCGTACCCATCGCCGTCTACTGGCTCTACTCAGGCATGTACGTGCTGCTCGATGGCTACGACGAGTATCGATTGCACTCGAAGAGCGAAGAAAAATCGAAGAACAACGTCTCCAAAGGCGCTGTGGTCAGAGGCGTTCTTCTCCAGCAGGCCGTTCAATGCGTCGTCTGCCTTCTCGTCTTCGCCGTGCTCACTCTTCTCTTGCAATTTGATTGTTTTACTTTTCCAATCCACCTAAACAATTTCCAAAAACACCAAACTGCAGTTCGCCGGCCGGGACGACGTCAGCGGCGCGAAACCTGCGCAGCCGGGTCCTCTGGTAATCCTTGCTCAGTTCGCCGGCGCAATGCTGGTGATGGACACCTGGCAGTACTTCATGCACCGGTACATGCACGCCAACAAATTCCTGTACAAGCACCTCCACTCGAAGCACCACTCGCTGGTCGTCCCTTACGCCTACGGCGCGATGTACAACCACCCACTGGAGGGCCTGATCATGGACACCGTCGGCGGCGCCGTGTCGTTTTTGGTCACCGGCATGACCCCCCGAACCAGCATCTTCTTCTTCTCCTTCGCCAGCGCGAAGGCGGTGGACGACCACTGCGGACTCTGGATCCCGGGGAACCTGTTCCACGCGTTCTTCAGCAACAACAGCGCGTACCATGACATCCACCACCAGCTGTACGGGAGCAAGTATAACTTTTCGCAGCCTTTCTTTGTGATGTGGGATAAGATCATGGGGACTTACATGCCCTACTCGCTCGAGACGAGGGAGGAAGGAGGACTGGAAGCGCGACCAACCGGCGTCAAGAAGGATTGAAAACTCAGCTCTGGAAGCGCGACCCACTGGCGTCAGTTAAACTTTTGCTCCTTACGGTTTGACTATCACGTCAATATTAAATTTATAAAGTTTTCTATAATTTATTTTAGTTAGATTGATAAAGATGGTTAGATTGACGATTTTAATTTTTTAAGAAATAAATATATTATAAAATTAGTCGTAATTCAATTCGAATTTTATAACTATATTATCCTTAAAAAATTATCTAATATGGAAATCTTATTCACATAAATTCTTATCTTTTGATTTTTATTGTTGCACGTATTCATAGAGATGAAAAAGTACGTCTTTTTGACCCCTCTGACCGTTGCATGACAATTCAACTCAAAGGGTATATAGGAAACAGTTCAATATGATCCCATTTTTATCCAAGAAGCTAACAAGAAGTTAGGAGCGGGTCCAAGTCCAACACTGGCCTGCTACAGATGCCAAATTGGATCTTTTTATAGTATAGGTCATGTTTTCTTCATCCATCTATGCCCCTATGTCATTTATTCACTGGCCAACAACTGTGCAATAATAGAGTGTTGATGTAATCTTTTAAATATTTTCGATTCGATTTTTAATTATGATATATTATAAGAATTTTTCTATATTGAAATAATAAATTTTACAATGTTAAACTATTGAATCGGGAATATTTTTCGATTTATTTAGAAGTGCAATTTGCCATGTACATTGTCGATGATTAACATCATAGTCATGGTGTGTCCACTATTTACTTGTACAATATATATTCCAATGAAAGTTGAAATGGATTGGATACTTAAACACTATGAGTAGGCTCCACCAGATAGATCTATTAAGTAGATTTTCGTAGGTAGACTGACTAAGTAAATTTTCATATATAGACAAATCGATTGACTAGATTTTCATAGGTAAGTTGACAGATATTGAATTGTTATAGGATGCATGCTCTCTTATGATTGGTGGCTCACGATAGATTAGATCGATAGTTAACCAACTCAATAGTATTCTGATCCAAGAGATGAAAGAGAGAGAATTCATACTGCATGATGGTCAAATGATCGGGGCGACTGCAAGCAAAAGAAAAAAGTTAAAAAAAGAATCAAACTATGAACATCATATAGGATATAACTAAATCACGTATCTTTCATCTTCCATAGGCATTCCTTGTCTCGTAGGTCGCTCTAGAAGGCTTGGAAGAGACGGTCTGTGGAAAAAATCGCAAAACAAATATGGAGCATGCTCGGATCTCATCTCATAGCTATCGTGTGATCGAACATCTAAAAAATATATGATAATTGATCTCATTCGCCCAGTGACATAGTGAATATTTCTTTATTAGATCATACAGTCCGTAATCATCTATGAGCAATAAGTCAATAGGTGAAGCGATGCTCAGAGATAGACATGATCTAAGTTGAAATCGATCGCTCCTGCAAATATGAAACTCCTTGTTCATCTTGTATGTTCATTTCATATTTTGCTGGAGCACATCACTGTCATCTTTGTGTAGCTAATTAAGATGCCTGACCACA
This sequence comes from Wurfbainia villosa, assembly GCA_025175895.1. Classification (NCBI taxonomy): domain Eukaryota; kingdom Viridiplantae; phylum Streptophyta; class Magnoliopsida; order Zingiberales; family Zingiberaceae; genus Wurfbainia; species Wurfbainia villosa. The sequence goes on from JAKLTH010000042.1 coordinate 4,623,029, forward strand.
TTGATTGTGTCAAAGTCGCTCTGCCGGACATTGATAACATCTTTTGACTCTTCCACAATTTTCAATTGTTCAGATAGCAATCTCTCTGGTATTAGATACCTCTTATTCTGCTTAATTGATCTAAATATTTTCATTAGTTCTTTCCCTTTCATTGGATCCACCTTCTCGGAGAAGCAGATTGCCGGTCAGTGGCGTCCATGGCTCTGTATTATAATGTGAAAATTCTATAATATGTTAAATTAATTATATATGATGGCAGATTTAGAAAGGCATCCAGAAAGAAAGATAAATCAAAAGGGGTTTTTTTAAAGCAAAAATATTGTCTGTAGATTCTGATTTAAAAAGCGACTTGGAGCAAATTGCAATTTCCCTTTGGCTCATCAGTACAAAAACCAAAAGGATTGGAAGTCGTCGGCCACCGGTTGGCCGACTTCCCTGACCCGGTCACCGTCTTCCTTCCTTCCTTCCTTTCTTCCTTCCTTCCTTCTCCTCTCTCTCTCTCTTCCTTCCATCTTAATATAGCCAAGAGCCAGGAACAGAGCTTGGTAGATACAGATTTGTGATTTGCATCCATCAAATCCAACAGCCACGCCGCTATCCAGGAACAGAGATCCCTCCCTTGTTCGATCTCGATTATCGTCTCTGACGAAAGCTTCTTCGGTATGTTTCTTTTCTTTCCTATCTAGTTTTTTTTCTCTCTCTCTCTTTTGTATTTATTTTTTTGTTCAATTCTGCCTCCTCTGTTCTTTATTCTCTCTTTAACTCAATGTTTTATGTATCAGATTCTCTCTTGCTTTTCTATATCTGTGGATCTGATGGTTGCTTATTTCTATAAAATTGTGCTTCTACTTTCCTAATTCGAAATCGTGCAGAAACATCTCCCAAATTAGATTACGATTTACAACTTGCTTCTTTTAACCTTTCTTCTGCTCTGAATTCCTCTACCCTGCCGTTCTGTTTCTTGTACTCTTCTCTCAAGCAGATGCCAACTGTGTTCCTGGGTAGTTCAATACGCTTTTTTTTAAAAAAAAAAAATCAATTCGATTGCTGTACTTCACAGGAAAATTTACTTGATGATTGATCACCATCGATTAACTGTTGTTCTTTACAGAAGTAAGAAATTAATTTCAGCAATCGCACAAGAACCAATGGCGTTTGCTATTTCAGACGAGCTTCTGGGCACCTTCGTACCCATCGCCGTCTACTGGATCTACTCAGGCATGTACGTGCTGCTCGATGGCTACGACGAGTATCGATTGCACACGAAGAGCGAAGAAAAATCGAAGAACAGCGTCTCCAAAGGCGCTGTGGTCAGAGGCGTTCTTCTTCAGCAGGCCGTTCAATGCGTCATCTGCCTTCTCCTCTTCGCCGTGCGCACTCTTCTCCTGCAATTTGATTGTTTTACTTTTCCAATCCACCTAAACAATTGCCAAAAACACCAAACTGCAGTTCGTCGGCGGGGACGACGTCAGCGGCGCGAAACCTGCGCAGCCGGGTCCTCTGGTAATCCTTGCTCAGTTCGCCGGCGCAATGCTGGTGATGGACACCTGGCAGTACTTCATGCACCGCTACATGCATACCAACAAGTTCCTGTACAAGCACCTCCACTCGAAGCACCACTCGCTGGTCGTCCCTTACGCCTACGGCGCGCTGTACAACCATCCACTGGAGGGCCTGATCATGGACACCGTCGGCGGCGCCGTGTCGTTTCTGGTCACCGGCATGACCCCCCGAACCAGCATCTTCTTCTTCTCCTTCGCCACCGCGAAGACGGTGGACGACCACTGCGGGCTCTGGATCCCGGGGAACCTGTTCCACGCGTTCTTCAGCAACAACAGCGCGTACCATGACATCCACCACCAGCTGTACGGGAGCAAGTATAACTTTTCGCAGCCTTTCTTTGTGATGTGGGATAAGATCATGGGGACTTACATGCCCTACTCGCTCGAGACGAGGAAGGAAGGAGGACTGGAAGCGCGACCCACCGGCGTCAAGAAGGATTGAAAAACCCAGCTCGTAGTTAGCCTTTTGCCCCTTAATTGTTACTCCTGATAGCATGTATTATTTGCAATTTGCAGACTCTACACATAAATGAGATTACATCGAGAAAGTATGTCTTTTTGCCCCCCTTTGACCGTTGCATGGCAATTCAATTCAAAGGGTATACAGAAAACAGTTCATCCCATTTTTATCCAAGAATCTAACAAGAGGTTAGGAGTGGGTCCAAATCCATCGCTGGCCTGCTACAGATGCCAAATTGTATCTCTTTATAATCTACGCCATCTTTTCTTCATCCATCCATGTCGATATGATCCTATGTCATGGATTCACAGGTCCAACACAGCATGGATCGCCTCCCCCCTGGCTTCCGCTTCCGACCCACTGACGAAGAGCTCATCACCCATTACCTCGCCCACAAGGTCGCCGACGCCGGATTCCGCACCCTCGTCATCGGCGAAGTCGACCTCAACAAGTGCGAGCCCTGGGATTTGCCATGTACGTCGTCGCTGGTTAACGCCATCCTGTGTTTTATGTCTACTTTGTGCTGCAGTCATGGTGTTCGACGATTTTCTTGTGGACTATGTATTGCAGTGAGTGCGGAGATGGGGGAGAAGGAGTGGTACTTCTTCTGCGTCAGGGGCAGGAAGTACCCCACCGGGATGAGGACCAACAGGGCCACCCGAACCGGCTACTGGAAGGCCACCGGAAAAGACAACGCCGTCTTTCGCGGCCGAAGTCTGGTCGGCATGAAGAAGACTCTGGTTTTCTACCGTGGCAGAGCTCCCAAGGGCGAGAAGAGCAACTGGGTCATGCACGAGTACAGATTGGAGGACAAGTGCTCCCTCCACCACCCTCATCATCTCGCCAAAGTAATTCGATTGATCTTTCTCCATCGATCATCCATTCGAGTTGATGATTGTAAATCGCTTTCGGTGTGTTGGTTTGTTGCAAAATTTATAGAACGAGTGGGTGTTGTGCCGGGTGTTCCACAAGATCCAGGCGAGCATCAAGAATCCTCCGGTTATGTTCAAAGCCGAGGAGCCGTCTCTTCCACGGCCTCCACTGCCGACGACCCACGCAACTCCCGGCAGCATCAACGCATTTGACTCGATCGACGTGACCTGCTTCTCCACCGCGCCGGGGGGGACTTTCGACGAAAACTTGGACGACGACTACTTCGCTCCGGCCGAACCGTATCGCCCGCCGCCTCTGTTCGCCTCCATGTCGTGCTCCAGCAGCGCCGGGCTAGCCCCGGTGGCAGCACTAGAGTCGACCGTAGGAGGTGACGATCAGCAGGAGGCCGCCGGCGGGAGCGATCACATGCTGGCGCTTCTCGATCACACCATTTGGAACTGCTATTAAAGTTAAACGACCTTGTTTTAGTTAATTGTTTACTGTCTTTGTAGTAATTAATCGTGATCGCATGCAATTGCTTCACTTAATTGGACGCTGTTGTATCTGACGATGAATGTTATTAATAAATTAATCAGCTCCGTTTCATTTGGTTCCTTCTGATTCATCGCGAATCACTTGTTGGATCACGAGAATTTCTCAGTTTCATATCGATTTTGTCTTTTAATTTGGAGTGACAGGGATTAAGGGGCCCCCAGGAGCATAACGCGTGATCTGGTGCAATTATTTTAGTTGTTGTTTTGCAGAGGTAGTAGGGAGGTCAATAATTAACCGGGTTTAATTAATGGTGGCATTTGTAAATCTCCATTACTTAATCACAAGCCGGCACCTTGTTTAACTCTTGAGACTTGTTCTTAAAATATCTTTAAACCTTTTTAAATCGACAAGGTTTCTGCGTGCATGCTAAAGCCAATGATTGTCACAAAATCAAGATAGATTTTTTGTCCATTCGACCAATAATTGATTTTCATCTTATCTTTTCGAAGCATATGCATTACCTGTCCATGTCAATTAAACTTTTAACATTTTCTAGCAGCCAACTACTGAATACTGATCCCTTCAATTAATAATAATTATTAGCTCTTTATCTAATTAATTATAATGTCCAAAATAATTAATGTCCACCGCACTCGACCAAGTTCAAGGAGTGATTACGAGCCCAATTTGTGAAAGTGTTTGTATAATTGATATGGTTGAAAATTGATCCTTCACTAAATATTTATATAATTGATATGGTTGAAAATTGATCCTGGACTAAATATTTGTGGACTTAGAGAATCAAAATAGCGGAGGAAAAGAATGAAGTCCGTAGGATCTAAGAAGGAGCTCGAAAATTAATGTGGAAGCTCATATACTCAAAGCATGAGAATCATAAGTATAAGAGATCGGGATCTTAGAAGGGAAGAATTCAAGAGTTGAGAAGATAGAAAGTCGAGAGTTTCGAAGTCAAGAACTCGACTGCTCGAGAAGTCAAGAGTTAAAGAAGTCGAAAACTCGAGAAGTCAAAAGTCAAAAGAGTCGAGAACTTGACAATTCGAAAAGTTAGAAGTCGAATGAGTTAGAACTCAACAACTCAAGAAGTCAGGAACTTGATGACTCAAGAAATCGAGAGAAGTCAAGAATATGAGAGGTAGGAAATTCAAGAGTCAGGAGCATCAGGAGTAAGGAATCTGAGGACCACCGAAGGAATTCTTCTCAATAACTATCGCATCCAATCTCCTAACAATCTCGTCTAATGATAATCTCGAAATACATGACATACAAAGTGGAGATTTTTAGTCAGAGAAGTGATGTCGTGCTCCTATATAAGCTTCGGTTGAGAGAAAGAAGAGAGGTTGATATTTTTTTCTTTATAAAATGTATTTTATTTTCATTCTCCTACTTATATGATTTAAATATTAGAAGAGTATCATCGAAGTATCGATGCTCCCTGACATGTGCTACATTTGACAGAACATTGTTGCGATCGAAATATTGAATCCATTCTTAAAAAAGAGGATAAAAAATTAACCGTATGAATAATTAATTATATAAAGTTGCTCAATGATCGCGTAATAGTAACTAAGTATTCAAATGACAATAAATTACATATTAATTTTTATCAAAAAAACACATTAATTTTACTTTAAAATTTATACACGTTCTTTAAAAAATACATTAATTTTTAAAAAATATATATTGTATTCTTTTATAAAAGTAGATAGCTAAAAAAACTTTTTAAAATGATAATAGATTTATATATTAAGCAAAAGAATAGTTAAACATTTTAAAATTTAAAGCTGCTTTTTCAAAAATATATATAAATTTTTTCCATTTGTTCTACCCTTTAACTTGATCATGATGCCAAAGATCGAAACGTGGGAATCATATATCACATAGCGGCCCAAGCACAGGAAAGAAAACAAAGAAAAAGAAAAAGAAAAAGAAAAAGATTCCCGCAATTTTTTAATTACTCATCTTCCTTCACTACTTCAATTAGGCAATTTCAGAATAATTTAGCTCTATCACCAATATTTTTGGGAACTATAATTATCATTAAAAGAAGTAAAATAATTTCACAAAAAGGGAAAGATCAAAAAACAAATAAATAAATAAAGTGGGCACTGTGTGGAAGTGATCAACTTTAGTAAAGTATGAAGTTAGTTGTCCTTTGGAATAACGTATTAATTAGAACAATATAGATATTGTTATTAGTGCATAGAAATTAAATTTGGACGTGGAATTTAAAATTTTTGTTTGGATTCAAAAATCCTCTGTTATATCTAATCCACGGATCAATACGGGAGTTAGTTTATGAGAGGAGAGATTGAGGGCATGGCTTGTGATTAAAGAAGCAACTGCAAGTACACCACCGAGCAAAAGAGAAAAAAAAAAAAAAGGAAAAACAATTTGCGTCTTATTGTGGATCATAATCTTGGTTGTTCCTCCATCAGCAGATGAGTCGAAACACAAATTTCCAAATCCCACAAAAGAAATCGGTGCCTTCTAAAACCATCTTACCTTCCTACTTTGACATCAAATGATAGCAGTAATTAATTGAATGAAGCACAAGCTAAAGGTGAAAGAAGCGCATTGTGGGATAAAAGTAGCTGACTGATGAGTCTCCAATGTCGGAGAATCCAGAAAAGTGGAAAAAGATGTGGAATAACATCAACAAAAAACATCCTTTTTCTTTTCTTTTATTTTCTTTTCGTATTTTTTTCCCTATTCTTTTGAGACTCCCAATTTGAGCTGTTTTTCTTAAAACTTTCCCCCCTGCGTATTGCGTTTGGATTCCCTGTCTTTATAGTCAAAGAGGTTTTCAAAAGGAGATCGAGCATTTAAAGCAGTGTTCTAAAATCAATCGCGAGTAGTGGCAAGTGGCTTGCTTTACAAGCGATTTTTTAATATTTTAAATATAATAATATATAAAAAAATTAATATATTAGAGACACTCAAAAGTCAAAACTCACCTTATAGCCTCTACATGCATGTAACAACTAACAACAACTCAACAAGTAACAAGAATATAAAAAACGTTTAAGATTGTAAACAATAAAAATTGCAAAATATAAGAATTAAAAATATAATTGTAAACAATATTAAAAATCCATTGCAATATATAATGGAATTGGACATGTCAAGAATGTGCGACACGCTTAGGCATGGGCGTGTCGCGCACCGGCGACACGCCTGCGTGTTCTCTTTGCACGGCAGTCAAGCTTCATGACAGCACGCAGCGTGAAATGGGCGTGTATGGTTTGCCATCAAGGCTTTCTCGATTAATCGACCGACGTCTACATGTCGACATAATTAAAGCGGCGACGCCGCTAATCCGGCGTCGCTTCGCGGGCGTGGACATCGCCAGCGCCGCCTAATCGGACAAAATCGCCGATTTTTAGAACAGAGATTTAAAGGAAGAGGAGAGAAAAGGAGAGAAAGAATTGATGTGCCACAGCTCATCATCCTTCAGCATATATTCTTCCATTCACCAGCTGAAATGGGCGTCGAGTAGACCAAGTTATTGTTTAATGATTAGATGCTCCTCCGAATGTAATTTATTTCTGATCGAGCAAGCAGCATGGATTCTAAAGAAGTTCATGAACAAAAAAGCAGTGAAGGAGCTGCGAAACCGAGTCGAAAATGGATTCGACAGCTTCCCCAAGTATTTCCCAAGGCAGTCTCTCAGCTTGGAGGAGCTGACAGTAAGCTAATGGATTCGACTCTCTTTGCCGTAGAGAAGAACTTTCCTTAGATTCTAGTGTTTGGTTTCAGAAGCAACCCCAAAATCAGTGATGCACAAAATGGAAGTTCATGGACTCACATTGCACCGACTGAAGAGCCATCTGCAGGTGATGTTGTAGCTCAATTCGACTTTCTTTCTCCTTTTTTTTTTCAGCAGCTTAATTTAACCACCATCCCTACTTGATGGAAACAATCTCTCGATTCAAAAGTGTAGGTTCGCAATGAATCAAGATTCGAAGGTGCTCCTCCAAAACAGGCAACGACAAGGTGAGTAAAGATCTGTCGCAGAACGTCTCGTGTCGATCAGTTACGCGTCTGCATGCATTTAAAATGATCGATTTAACAGAAGAGATGTGGTCGCCGGCCATGACCAGGAAAATGAAGCTCGAGCAGAGTGCGATTGATTAGGAAGCAAAATTAAAAACTTCTTTGTACTGCTGATCCACGCTTTAAAATTTGCGCTTCTTACAAAATCAGTGTGGTTTGTGTTGCAGAAGTATGCTAACGATGCAGAACGAGGTCCAGCAACAGATGGAGGTGCAGAAGCACTTGCAGCTCCGAATCGAAGCACAGGGAAAATACTTGCGATCGGCACTGAAAAAAGCGCAGGAGACACTTGCAGGATACAGTGTGAATTGTACCAATGAAGTCGAAGCTGCGAGAACCGAGCTCGCAGAGCTGGTCTCGGCTGCGGAGACAGAGAACTCGAGGTGCCTTCGTGCCGAAAACTCCAACGAGAGCTGTCCGACTAGTGTGTGGAATTCGAGCAGGGAATACGACGAGCTCAATTCGAATAGCTCGAAAAGAATGCGCAGGGAGTGGAGCGATGAGGTATTGGGAGTGAAAAGAGACCGTAGAAATGCCGGCGGCGAAGAGGAAGCAGAGCAGCATGGCATACAAGAACTTGATCTCAATCTACGAGGAGCTTAGTCTCGAGCAAGGCGAATGAACCCATTTGCTAGCTGTTGATTGAGAGTTGGACGAGGAATAATGGCAATGTGCACTCTGCTAGTTGTTGCTCTGTTTTAACGTAATTTTCTATGCAGTTTTCTGAAAACTTTCAGCGGAACAGATGCGAAGTGGTAAGAAAATGACACCATAGAAGATTAACAAAAACACTTCTCTATCTCTTTCATCAATCGAATCTGTCATCGCAAAGAGAAGGAAGCAGGTTACAACGAGCATCTTGACCATCGGGAATCCAAGATTCATGAACTTACTCGATTCAGATAAATATTTCAGATTAAAATATTTATTTTAAAATTAGGTTTTTCAAGAGGACATTTTGTTCATATGATACTTAGGCTACTTTCAGTACGAAATAATTTTTTCTTAAGTTAATATAATTTTTATTTGTCGATCGTCGATTGTTGACCATCGGTTGGTTGTCGGTCGTCGTCGGTCGATCGTCGGTCGTCGGCAGGTCGTCGCCCACCGGCCAACCGCCGTCGATCGATCGTCGACCGACCGCCGACCGTCGCCCGGTCATCGGTCGTCGACTATCGACCGACAATCATCACCGGGCGGCAACTGTCGCCAGTGGTCACCGATGGTCATTGTTGACGAGCGTCGGAAAACAATGAAAAAATTAAAAGAAGGATATATTTGTCATGATAAATATTGAGTTCGTAATGTAATCGGATTACATAGTTTTTCCTTCGTAATCGAGATTACGGATCTTGACCCTTATTTTGTAATGCAATTACATTACATCTTTGAAATGTTACCAAACAAAATAAATCATCTTGTAATGTAATCCCTGATTATATTACAAGCCTGATTACCCCGTATCAAACGTAGCCTTAGTATTATCATATCGCTCCCGCGGAAAGAGACTAGTAGCTAACGCATACAGAAAGTTGTATAAATGGACAACGAGTCAATCCCTCATAAATACGAGTTCCGTCTCTCCATGCACTAGTTACTAGTCTCAAGGGTCAAAGGTTCATCATAATTTACCTCTCTTATATGGTCCGGAGCGAAATAATAAAGACCGCTAGATTGACTGTTCCAATCTCTTGAACAAATTAATATTATTAAGTAAAAAGTAAGATAATATTTTACAAAAGTAGCGAAGCAGCAAAGAGTGCAGTGGAAACAAGGAACCTCGGTTTCCTCTCCTCTGAGGTGACCTGCGGCAGAGCAGATTGAAGAAGGCACACCTTCCTCTCAAGAACCACACGAAAAGGAATAACTTTTCTGTCCGTATATATATAATTTCATCCCTCAGTCAAATCATGCGAAGGTAAACAAAGAAATCCCGATGGAGAGATCGTCGTCTTCCGTCCCAGAGCAGCGCCTCTTCGTGGATTTTGTTCCTTCGGACCAAGTGCTTACATCAAATGAAGCAGAGTTCTTCATCGTTGAACTCCCAGGCAATGCATGCGTCATACACCTTTATCTGTTCTTTTGGTCATCTTTTGATCTCCTTAATTCTGCGTCTAGGTTTTAGGAAGGAGCATATCAATGTCCGCATCAACGACTTCGGCAACCTAAAGATCACCGGAGAACGCCCACTGCGCGCAAACCTATGGAGCCGCTTCGTCAAGGAGTTCCAAGTACCGGATCACTGTGACGCCAGTGAGATCAGGACCAAGCTCGAGAACGGCTTCCTCCAGATCGAACTCCCCAAATTTGGTACCCAAGGTGACGCCGCAAAACCGGAAGCTTCAGCGGAGACGAGAGATGAAGGCCGGGAAAGTGGTCTGCGACAGAGGACCAAGTCGAGAACGATGGAGCCCGTTGGTAGCATCGGTCAGCCATTGATGGAAGATAAGAAGACGACCGAAGAGAAGCGTGAAGAAATCGCAGAAACGGAGAAGAAATTGCAATATGAATTCCGCAACTGCAGTAGGATCACAATCATTGGAATTCTGGTCATTGTGGCTCTGGTGGGAACAGGAATCTATTTGTGTTATAATTAAAATGCTGTTGAAGCTGAAGCATTATACTTGTACCGAATGTAATTTGATCAAACAGAGTTGTGTTCTTGTTGGTTCATGGATCATGGATCACAATACATGGTGTCTGTATTTTATAGTTATCGTTGTAACTTCTCTCCCGGAGAATGAGTTCATCAGCAGTATTTCAGAAAGTCAACGCGCCAGATAAATTATTCAGGATTTTTAGTCGTTTGACTTTTAGTAAATTCTTTTTAGATAGATGGATTCATTCACTTAGAATTTGGAATGGTTTTGGTCAAGTTACCAATGAGGATTATTTACTATTATTTTTTTAAGATGATTTGTTCCAACTTATGAGCTTATGGTTCATTGATTTCCTCCCAAGATGTAACTTCTTTAATGTCTAAATAGGAAATGTTTCAAACTTTGGGACCAAGATAAGGGATCAAGAAAGAGAATGTGTGATTTCGTAGCAAGATAAGGGATATCTTGTGAAATAAGAGATCTCTTTTATAACGATGGCTATGGCTATGGAGAGGTATGCTTAACTTGTGAAAAGATATCAATTAACTAGGGAGGAAACAATCTCTTCAAAACAACCACAAGTAAGGTAATTGTTTAATTTCATTGTCGAATTGCAATTCTCTTCTATTTGAGTTCATGGACCATTCTCTTATACGAGGCCATGCCCTCCTTCGATCAAACCAAAGTAAACTGATAAATTTCATAGTTTCCTTTATTACTGACCAGTTTTAGACTAATCTAATTTATGACAGTCGCGAAATGGTGTATCTATGGGCGCTTGAAATTGATGAACAAAGAAGTCAATTTTCTTTTCTGAATGCAGCAAAAGTTGACATTCAGCTTCATTAAGTACAAAACATGGGTAGAGTTGCAGGCGTATAGCATTTGTTCAGTCAAAGACCATGGATCTTTTCTCATATCAATCAGATTCTTATGCAGGAGACTTGATCTTTTCATTTCAGTTTGTTGGGAATCAAATTATAAAAACAGAGGTCCCGGGTTAAAACTTAAAACAGAAAATCAAAGTATATTTGATTTTCATGATTTCATGTTTCATATCCCAGAATCCAAACACGTTAAGGGAACTTGATTCCTACAGTAAAGTGAACACCAGCTAAGGTACTTCCACACATGAAGTTTCAGGCGATCTAAACTTGAAAATCAACCAAAAGGCCAGGAATATACCTTCCTCTTCCTTCTCCCAAGCAAAGCTCTTCATTCATGCCATGCATCCACCTTTATGCTCCTTTCAAATATCAACAACCTCCAAGAGCTCGCCAAAGTTGCAGAAATGGAAGCCAAATCATCTCTGCGTACTTTCACCCAGTGCTTTCCTTCCTGCAACTGGATTAAATTGGGAGAACTCGACGCGCTGCTCGTCGATCTCTCAGGCAATTACTACTTTTCTCCATCGTCTCTCCTTGATTCATGAACTTTTAACACTTCTCCACGTTCCAATTCAGGCCTGGGATTCAAGATGGAAGACCTCAAGGTTCAAGCTGACACATCAGGGAAGCTACGTGTGAGCGGAGAGCGCGCTGTAGAAGGCAATCAATGGCGTCGGTTCCTGAAGACCTTCCAACTTCCCAAGAATTGCAACGTGAGGGAGATCCAGGCCAAACTGGACAAGGAGACTCTCTGCGTGCTTTTGCCGAAACCTGCAGATAAAATGGCGAAAGAGAGAGGAGGGGGAGGAGGCATTTTGAGGGATCCGAGGAAGCGTAAGACGTTGATTCTTAGCACCGCTGTGGTCACTCTGCTCGCAGCGACGCTGGGAACTTACCTTACCTACAAGTTATTGCGATAAAAAAAAATGTATATTTATATTTGTGTCTCTGTTCACGAATTGAATCTCTGAATTGCTCGCGGCGAAACGTATCCTCGTGCTTCATAAACAGAACTTGCAGCAAACATTACACCATAGACAATCTGCACTAGATAAAACGAAAGAGGAATTAAGCCTTTTATATTCAACATCAATCCATCGAATACGATTGAACAAAAGCAGAACATCGAAAAAACTGGCCGATGAAAGGAAAGAATAACGACAATTTACCAAACAGGTTTCTGAAATTTGGAATTGTCAAAAAAAAAAAAAATCCCTTTCAGATTTATCAAATAGCGCACTTAATTTTCTTTTTACCCTTCAGAAATAACACACTTAATTTCCGAACGTGATATTGAGATTTGAATTCTCAGACCATAATGGTGCAGATCCCGACTACCATCAGTGGTGTGGATTTTAATTCTGATCACCATTCTTTGGAATTGTAAATCTCGATTGTGTCTTGGGATTAAATTTTCCAACACCACAGTGGCAGTACAATTTCAGCACCACGTTTGAAAATTAAATGCGCTATTTTTGAAGGGTAAAAAGTGAATTAAATGCGCTATTTAGTAAATATGAAAGTATGAGATGTTTTTTTAAGCAATTCCAAATTTCAGAAACGTTGTTTGGTAAATCGTCGAAAGAATAATGGCTGATGAGCTTGCAACCACTGCAGTCGCGATCTTACGACCTCCAAGGCTACGAGTCGCGACCAAGGTGCAAGTGGCTTTCAGGCTGCCAACCTACGGATCGAAAATTTTTCAATCCAATTCAATTCAATTGAGGATCAAATGGGCCAACTCCGTAGACTAAAAAAATTAAAAAAATATATATATTTAAAATTATTGAGACGAACTTGAGGCGATGATCACAAATGACATATTACGATTAAAAAATAAATATTCTGAGTAACTAAAATCTTATAACTAAGATTTAATTGTGATCGATAAAATTAAATATCATTATTTTTGATTCTTTCAATGCTCTAAAATATTCAAATTTTAATAATATATAAATTCAAATTTTTACTCTTCTAAATAAATATTCAATTGAGATTTTTTAGTTTTGATATTTTATTTTGCATTTGATAGGTCATCATTTTTTACGTTGATTGGAATAGTAATAATAAAATAATATAAAAAAATTAAAGTATATAAAAAAAAATTAAAGTATTTATATCAATCTTTCTAATTAATTTCTCTTATACTCTGCTAAAATATATGTGTAATAAAAGAAGATTTTGATGGTGAAAAAATTTATTTTGTTAATATTAAAATATTAATAAAAAAAATTATATAATTTTATTTTCACATGTTCAATTTTTTGATATTTTTCAACTCGCAGATTAACTCAGATCGTCACAGGTCGATTCGTCTAGATTTACCATCCTTGTGAATCAATTTATTTAGATCCGTCAAGATGACAAATTAATAAAATTTAAATGATATAAATTATTTAACGGAAGGAGTTCAGGGTCGAATCTAATTTGATCATTCTAATTGTCGGAGCCGCCTAACAAAAATCCACGGATTTATTTATCAGCGTCATCATTATTTATATTTTATTATTAATATTATTATGTTTTTTCTTAAAAAAAAAGGACTCATAACCGAGTCCGTTCGAATCTGCATTTTGGGCTCAAGGGGACCCTATCGCCGGAATCGCTAAACCCTAACTAGAGGACTCCTGCCTTTTCAGCTTTTCCGTTGTGCCAATTTTCCGACATCGGCGTTCCGGCAGTGCTAAGGTTGGTCGCCATGACCCCATGAAATAATGTATCGTCGAATAGGGTACGGTGTTGGTTTGCTTCTGAGACGTGAGCGGTGTGGAGCAACACTACCGGATCGCAAGTTCGGAGCTTTATCTTTCATCTTACAGCGCTCGATCTGTGCGAGTGCTGGGGATGTTACTTCTCAATGCTGTATTCGGTGGGAGAGGGGTTTCTGCGGCTCTGCAGTGGAGCAGTTCTCTGACGACGAATATGAGTGCGAATTCGATAATCAACAGGTAAGAATTGCTGTGAATGAGGAAGCTTTGGATGATTTTGGTTAACCTATCTGCTTTAAGCATTGGTAAAGTTGATACGTTTGCCTACTTAATACCATTTTCTGATGGAATCTAGGGTGTATAACATATACGGGGAGTTAAATCTCAACTTGTTTAATTGAACTAGAACTGGAGAGTTGAATACAAAATAATAATAAAAAAATACATTTTTCTATTAAAACTCTGTTCAGTCTTGATATAGTTACTCAGAAACTACAATTATCTACAGCCTTCTTCTTCAGTGGCTAATATTGATGAATGGAGATGGAAACTTAGTTTGCTTTTACGTAACCCGGAAGAGCAAGAGATTGTTTCCAGGGACAAAAGAGATCGGCGAGATTATGAACAAATATCCAGTCTTGCAAAAAGAATGGGTCTTTACAGGTTATAAATGTTATGCATGACATTTTCCCTAGTATTCTTTGTATGTCGACAGAAACAATGACGCATCGTATGCTGTTGCTAATGCATGAATTTTCATTCACGTAGTGAACTATATGGAAAGGTAGTGGTTGCCAGCAAGGTCCCTCTACCTAATTATAGACCTGATCTTGATGATAAGCGGCCGCAAAGAGAAGTAGGTGCTGTAGCATTGCATAGAAACAGATATTATTGTGTCTGAACTATCTAGCTCACTGTTCTCAAACAATATCTGTGCTTGTAATGCAGGTGGTGATTCCCCTTAGCTTGCAGAGGAGGGTTGAGGGCCTCCTGCAAGAACATGTCAACAGGATGGTGTTAACATCTAACAAGGTCAACAGTGAATTGGAAAACAACTCTTCCAGCAAGGTGGTGGTGGAGGATGATGAGCCATATGAAAGCCAAGAACCTTTAGTTGATGGGTCGGTTATGGAAAAGATTCTACAGAGAAAGAGTAACCGAATGAGAAACTTGCAGATAACTTGGCAGGTCGATCATTTCTTCTTAGTATGTCTGCCATATAAAATTGTTTCTTTATCTCAGATGAAGATATTTTCTGCCACCATTTTTTTTTTGTTTTTTTTTCAGAATATTCTTGTCCAGTATAGATGGTGTGATCATAATTTACAATGTTGAGCTGGTTGACATGGGTGGAATTTATTGTATCACCTGCCAATCAACACAACATTTTGGACACAACAATAGGTGAACATTGTGTATGGGTTTCTAATGTGTGGGCAAGGTCGTGTGAGCGTCCTACAACTTTATCGATGATCGCACAAGGGTTCTGCATTTTCGTAGCGTTGGTGGGTTACGTGCATATTTTGACTTTTGCAAAGCTTCTTCGTGTTCTGACTTTTTACTCAAGAGGATCACACAAGTGTTATCATGGTTGCACAATGTCAGACAAGGGTTTGGCAAGATCTCATGAGCTTCTCCTCTTCCTTTGCATACTGAAATCTCCTTGTTGTTTGTCTTCTCTTGGCTTCGCTGTAGCATCCCGGAATGGAAAGGATGATAATCTCTTTCTCCTCTCCTTCCCCTTTTGCCTCTCTTCCTTTCCTCCTCGATGCCGCTAATGCAGGATCTGGGCAAGCTCCAATACAACATGAAACTGTCTCTGGGAGCAAAACACAAACTTAAAATGAGATTTCAAACCATGGGTATAAAAACTATTCTCAAGCACGATTAAATATTTACTTATTGAGGAGTCTATGACACCAATTGTTTCACTTGAAATGGAAGTATAGTTATTCTTTTTTTGAGTTGTGTCAAGATTTTAAAAAGTGTATGGCAGCATTGTTCGAAGTTCTATTGCTGCCAGTTGTGACATTTCATTCCACCTGCCAATATCACATAGAATAGACAACACTTGCAAACACCTTCACACACATTCACATGTTCCGCCCTCCCCCTTCTCCTTCACACAGTGGCACACACATGAAACCTTCTTTCCTTCCCCCCTTCTCCATGCGAGCACCTTTTAGACTTCTGTTGTTGCTCAAGAATCATCAACATTGCGTCTTTATCTTGCGGAATCGTCATCTTGTGAACACCTTTGGCATCACATCATTATCTCATGGAGTGCAATGTGCATGGATCCTCCTCCCTTGGTGTCGGCTCTTCCTTCGCACCAAGGTTGCATCGATACCCCAACAACCTTTTAGACTTCTTGAAATCACACTGAAACTCACATATAAGTCCTTGTCTCAGCTCTTCTTTTTCCTCTTCTTCCTCTTCCTTTGACACCGACACTGACATTCTTCCTGGGTTTCTCCTCTCCTTCCCTTTTCTCCTCCTTTAGCACACATCTCGCACCAATACAACATTGTCGGCACCATCTCAATCTGACTATGGACCAACACCTTGGCTCAGGTCAAGATTTCAATCCTTGTATTCATGTTGCCGAGCAACTGCATAACATATATGCAATATGATACATATTCAAGTGCACATGCAGTCCACTTTTTTTTTATAAATATATCATTAGTTATTGAAAATAATGTATAAATCCTGTGCTGAGTTTGGATCTGCTGTATATACATCAAGTTAACCAACTTAAACAAGCATTCTAACAAATTCATAATTTCATAGAAATATTTCTTGTATACATCTAAGCAATACATAAAAGCAGCAGACATCAGATAACAATGCAAGCCAACCAATTGTTAGAAAAGTTACATGTTGATTTAAGAATTATGCGTGAATTGTTGCTTATTTAGCAAAGTTGTTTTAACCTATTTAATATTTAAATATGGTTTATTCTATATGATTAAGTGGATATCATGCAGGCCCTCATTGCATAAGCTTGTGCAGAGGTTTCTAAAACAATGAGGCATGTGAATAATGCTGCAATTTTATCGGACTTCTAAATTTTCATTGCTGATAAAATAATTCCATTTTGTGGTAGTTTATCTGACTTTATTGTAGCTAGAACTGTATCCATTTCTTAAAACTAAAATTTCCATATACTGTCGTTAGCAAAACAATTGGTTTATCTCGGGCATGAAGTGTTATCTACATAAACTTAAATCCCATTCATTTAATTGATTGCATTATGTATAGAAATTAGTTTTACGTGCATCAGAGAAATGATGGGATGACCAATTTTTGACAGGAATCACCTGTGGGTGTAAAGATGCTGAATTTTAGAAAATCCCTTCCAGCATTCAAGGAGAAGGACAGATTACTGTCTGCTATCGCCTGCAACCAGGTTTGAATTTTTGGTTAGTGTGCATGGTTGAAACTTTTCCTAACTAAATGTTCTGCAGTTTAACTTGTTTTCATTTTGTCATGTTTGGGTTTTGTGAATAAAGGAAAACTTTGTAGTGCTAAAAAACTGTGGATTCTGTGAATAAAAGGAAAACTTTGAAAAAGATGTTGGTTGCGTTTAGTTGTTTTGTAACAGCTTCTTGCTTACAAGTAGCAATTGCATGCAAATGCAAACATTGCCAGATCAAATGACAGTTGTAACTATCTTTTATGATAGTCCATAATGGTAATTGTTATTTGCAAGAACATTTCTCTATCATGTCACTCCATTTTAATTTTTTTAAAGCACACAATAGAATTATTTCTTTATAGACTGTTATTTCATAACTTAGAGATACCTAACTTACATGAAAGAAATCCTATTTATAGACAAGATTAGGGCTTATTCAAAAGAATAAATCAAACCCTATCCTAGGAATAAATCAAAATTCTATCCTAAGAAATAATTATTCCTAATGATATTTAGGGATAACAATTATCCCTAATCATATCTACAATATTCTAACACTCCCCCTCAAGCTGAAGAATATAAATTATATGCACCCAGCTTGTTACATATGTAGTCAATTCAGGGACCTCTCAGTGACTTAGTAAATATATCTGCTAGCTAATCATGTGAGTTAACAAAACTAGTAGATATTTCTCCAGATATCGACTTTACGCTTTGTCCTCTAAAAGCGGATTTGAGGCGATATGGCGGCTTGTTATCACGTATAAGTGACATTTGTGTAACGTCTCCAATTTTAGCTCTCAAAGCAATTTGTTTGAGCCATATAAGTTCTTATCACATGGCTAGCTACTCGATACTGCCTTTCTGGATCTTGCTCAATATTCGCTTTTGCTTTCCAAGAAACAAGATTATCTTCGACAAATATACAAAAATCGTAGATCTCCTATCATTGGAGATCCCGATTCTCATCGAGAATATCCTATGACTCGAGTATGTTCTTTGTCTTTATACAAAAGACTTTCTGAGCGCCTCGATATATCGAACGATACGAATTACAAGATCCCATGTTCTTTACTGGAGAGTTGAGAAACCGACTTACTACACTTCTCGCAAATAAGATAGCCACGATGAGTAATTTAGTCTTCCTACTAATCGCTGTATCGTTCGGGATCTAGTAGAGGCTCCCCTGATTTGATAGAGCTTGACATTAGGATCCATAGGGTTTGTCATTGCTTTGAGTTTAACATTCCTGCTTCTTACAGAATATCCATCGCATACTTCCTTTGAGATATAATGATCCATTTACGACCGTGCTACTTATCCCCAAGAAGTATTTAAGTCTGTAGAGATCCTTTGTTCGAAATATTTGAAAAGATGTTGTTTCACTGTGAGATCCCGAGATGATCATTACACGTGATGACAATATCATCAACATAAATCCACTAGGTAGATCAACCATCGATGAGTGGCGATAAAAGATAGAATGGTCACCTTCGCCCGATTAAATGCCGAACTATTGAATTACAATACTGAATCTACGAACCACGCTGCGGGTGATGCTGAGACCAGTATAAAGATTTTCTGGCGACACAAGATCGAGAAGACTCAACAAAACACGGAGGTTGCTCGTGACTTCTTCGAGGCGGTCACCATGTAAGAACGCATTCTTGATATCCAATGATAAAGAGACCAGGTGTTGAATCGCTGATGGACATGAGTAAGCGTATAGAGGACATCTTGGAGGAGAAAATGTGTCCCCATAATCTAATCCAAGATCCGAGTATAACCTTTAGCAAGACGAGCCTTAAGCCGTCAACCAGTTCGCCCGGACGAACCTTTGTATATACCCATCGACAACCAACAACTGACTTTCCTGGTGGTAGAGGAATGAGATTCCAAGTCCCACAACTCTGTAAGACACTCATTTCGTCTAACATAGTATGTTTCCATCCTGGATGAGCAAATGCATCTCTGCATCTTTGGAAGAAAGCGGACAAAGAGGAAAGACAAGAATAATAGGAAGGAGATAGACGATGGTAACTCAAAGAAACATAATGTGGAGAAGGATTACGAGTGGAACGTATACCTTTTCGAAGGGCAATGGGAATATCGATTCGTAAGATCGGGACCGGAGGAGGAGCGGAGGACGACTCAGAGATAATTCCATGGCAGAGTCGGTGTTGGCAAGAAAGCGAAACGAGGCAATGACGATAACCTGCAACGGAGGAAGAATTGAGGCTGGGGGTGATAGAGAATCCTCCGGAGGATCAAAGACTGATACAGGCATAGAAGGATGAAAGTCAGACGATGACTCTGAAGACCCAAAGAAAGGAACTGAATCAAAGAACGTGACATCGGCAGAGATGAAATACCGACGGAGAGTAGGGGAATAACACTTATACCCTTTCTGAGACCGTGGGTACCTAAGGAAAACACATTTATGCGACCTAGAGAGAGTTTATCAATGCGAGGATCAAGAGCATGAGTAAAACATGTAGAACCAAAGACTACAGGTGGTAAAGGATGAAGGGATCGCTCGCGGATAAAGTACCTGATGAGGTATTTGACCCTGTAAAGTAGAGGAAGACATGCGATTGATGAGATAACATGCAGTAAGTACGACATCACCGAAGAGGAACGTGAGAGTGGAGGAGAAGAGTCCGGGTGGTCTCGAGAAGATGACGATTCTTGCGTTCTGCAACTCCATTCTGTTAGGGGTATGAGACAAGACTTAGATGTAATATCGTGAGATGCCAAAAATGTTTGAAACGGAGTAGATAGATATTCACGCATTATCACTCTGCAAGGATCGAAGAGGATACCAAAGTGTGTTTGACTTTCATAAAAAAGATTGAAAAATAGAAAATAATTCCGAGCGATCCTTCATTAGATATAACCAAGTCTGATGGAAAAATCGTACAAAAAGTAACAAAATATCGTGACCCAATGTAGAGGCAACACGACTCGGACCCCAAATATCGGAATCGAACCAAAGCAAAGGAGACATGCCGACTTATAATGCGAGGAAAAAACGAACTACGTACATGTTTGCCTAACTGACATGACTCACAAGACAAAGACTCTAAGTGAGATAGACTAGGATGTAATTGTTTTAACTTATCAAGACCAGGATGTCCCAACTGAGCATGGATAACTAGTGGAGATGCTGCCGCCGCGCCAACAAGAGAGTTTTGGTGAAGTTGATATAGACCATGAGACTCACATCCGGAGCCAATCATCCTCCCGTACTGATCCTATGATAATGAAGATTTAGTAAATGAGATGACCTGATTAAGAGGCAAGGTGAGCAATTTATTGATAATAAATTAAAGGGAGCTCAGGAACATAAAGAACATTCGAATGTGAAGAGATAGAGAAGAATGAAGCAATACCAACACCTTGAGACTGAGTTTGAGAACAATTTGCCATGGTGACAAAGGGTAAATAACCGGAAGTAGATAGTGAGGAAAAAAGAGATTTATTACCGGTGATATGATCGGTGGCCCCAGAGTCAAGTACCCAAGGACCCGAAGAGCGAGATATGCCAGTAAAGGAATTACCAGCTTGTGTGATGACAACAAGAGAATTAGACTCTCGTCGATCCTCATACCACTTCAGAAAGTCATCATAGGAAGGCGGTGGAGTTGGGGTGTTGGTGAGGTGTGAGTTGGGTGATGTCAATCGTGAATTGGAAGTCAAGAAGGCGTGATGTAACTTTGGGCGTCCTGAGCGATCTGAGGAGGTCGACCATGGAGACTCCAACATTTATCAATCGTGTGTCCTGGTCGGTGATAATGATTACACCAAGGACGTCCTTTGCCATTCTTACGCGGTGGAGGTTTGTTGTTGTTTCGTCAATCTTTGAAGAGTCAACTGGAACGGAAGATGGTAATGTCAAGACTTTAGTAGGGACACGGAGGAGAGTCGCCCAGGTAGAGTCCATGGTGGCTTTTATGGGGCTGCCCAGGATCTGATCACGAAATATGAGAGTAATTTGAAGGCAGACCATATAGCGTCAGAGACATAAAAAATTTCTTCCGATTTTCAAGCTCTGCAACAGGAGTGGCCGCAGGTGGGAGCAGGTCATTGAACTCACACAGAAGGCTAGAGACTGATCCTAAATAAGTTGACATAGACTCCTTGATCTGATGGGCATTAAGGATGGTCATAAGGTCGTCACAGACTTGATAGAGTCGCCGAGAAGTATTCGTAAAAAGTTGTTGAGCTTGTATCCAAACATCCTTGCAGGTCTTATGAGTCCGGAAGACATCCCGGAGAGATGGATGGATGGTGGCTCGGATAATGCAACACAACTGAGCATCAACCTTTCTCCATAAAGGACGATCGACCACTTGAATATCCTCTTCAGTTTGTGTGAGATGTGTTTCATAACCCTGTCCAACAAGCCAAAGTTCAATGTGAGAGGCCCAAGAGGAGTAGTTCTTACCATCCAAGAGCTCGGACGAGAGCGGCGTCGTAACGTGGTTAGTAAAAACTGGGAAATCTGGCTTCGAGGTAGCCATGACCGAGGAAGACTGGATGGTTCGAAAGAAAACCGCCGGAAGTACTGGAGAAGTCCGCCTCTGTCCTTGGAGTGGCTCGTTGACGCCGGAGGCGGCGCCTTGCCGATAAATCTCGCCGGAACGAGATGGACGCGAGCGGTGGAGGAGTTGGCGCCTGTGATCTTTGGCGGAGAAGAAGGATTCCGGCGGAACCAATGGGAGAGTTGAAGAACGAAGAAGAAGGTGCCGGCAGCGACAGGCGCGAGCGCGACGACTCGCCGGAGAGGTTGGCCTTGAAAGAGAGGAGGTGCGATCGCGCAAACCTCCTGCCGCGCGGCCTTGGAAGATCGCAGAGGCAACCGGAGGGTGGAGGGGGAAGGCTCGGGGCTGCATGAGAGGTCCGGCGTTGCTCACGGCGCTAAGATCGCGCTCTAGTCCGAGCGGCGAGGCGGCGACCCGACTGCCGCCGCCTACTTCCGCTGCGGATGCGAGGCGCGACCCGTACGCGAAGGCCGGCGTGAGGAAGTGCGCGCCGAAGAAGCGTCGCCATGAATCCGTCGGGAAAGATATCGCGACTGGAAAGAATGCGCGCTCGGGAGAAGAACGCGAGCGAGCACAGCGAAAAATTACGAAGATGGAAAACCTAAAGTTCTGATACCATGTTATTTCGTAACTTAGAGATACCTAACTTACATGAAAGAAACCCTATTTATAGACAAGATTAGGGCTTATTCAAAAGAATAAATCAAACTCTATCCTAGGAATAAATCAAAATTCTATCCTAAGAAATAATTATTCCTAATGATATTTAGGGATAACAATTATCCCTAATCATATCTACAATATTCTAACATAGACCATTAAGATATTTCATATTTGACACATTTTTAATCACTTTTTACAATGTAAATTGATGTCACAAAAGCATATAAAACAATTGATGCCAACAATCTAAAAAAACAGATAGAAGAATATTGGAGGTCAAATAGTGCACTGCCAAAAAGAAGAGTGGAGAAACCCACCTTGAAAAAAATCAATTCCCCTTTCTCCCTATGAATAATAGTTTATCTTGGGAGAGGGAGATTGGCTTTATTTATAATACAAGGTCTTAGAACAAAGTAGTTTTTCTATTAGGTAAGCATTGAATTGTATTATGTATTAAATTAATTTAAATTTCAAAATTAATGAAAAATAAAAATATTTTAATCATTTAGGCTCCAAAATTTGAACTTGATTATAATATTCTAAATTAATTAAAAATATAAATATTTGACCATTTAAACTCCAAATTTGAATTTAAATTTAATTAAATATAGAAAGCTTAATTATCATTAAACTCTAACATTTGAATTTTCAACATAAAATTCGGATTCAACTAAAACTGGAAGATATTTTGAATATTGGATTTCAAAATTTGAAATTGAGAGTTAAAAATTGTAACACAAACATATAATATGATGCATCGGTATGTCTATCTTGTCTGTCTATTCTTTTATCTCTCAATGCACTTATGGTACCTCTCAATTATCATCTATAAGTTTGTTGACAAGTGAATTTTTGAAGAATAAGGTGTGTGTACTTGTCATTTGTCAGGTGATTGTAATTTCTGGGGAAACTGGTTGTGGTAAAACAACTCAACTTCCTCAATATGTACTAGAATCTGAGATAGAATCTGGCCATGGAGCATTTTGTAATATCATCTGCACTCAACCGCGAAGGATATCTGCTATGGCTGTTGCAGAGAGAGTTTCAACTGAAAGAGGAGAAAAACTTGGTGAGACAGTAAGTTTCTCTCCATACTTGGTTTGTGGCAAGAGATATTTAATGATTACAATCTTTGTTTTAGATATTAGTTTTTTTGATAGGTTGGTTACAAAGTTCGATTAGAGGGAATCAAAGGAAAAAATACACATCTACTTTTTTGTACCAGTGGTATTTTGCTAAGAAGATTACTGGGGGACCGAAATTTGAATGGTGTAACTCATGTTTTTGTTGATGAAATTCATGAACGAGGCATGAATGAAGGTGTGTTTTCCACATTATATAAATGCAAAGGTTTTCGTCTTTTGCACAAGCTATTTCAGCTATTTGCTGTAAGATTGCATGTACTTATTTGACATGTGCAGATTTTTTGTTGATCGTGTTAAAGGACCTTCTTCCACGTCGTCGTGATTTGAGGTTGATTTTGATGAGTGCAACTCTAAATGCTGAATTATTTTCAAGTTACTTTGGTGGGGCACCAACAATCCACATTCCTGTAAGCTGTATTGTGTTAATCTTTGGTTTTTG
The DNA here is from genome assembly GCA_025175895.1 of Wurfbainia villosa. NCBI lineage: Eukaryota > Viridiplantae > Streptophyta > Magnoliopsida > Zingiberales > Zingiberaceae > Wurfbainia > Wurfbainia villosa. The sequence goes on from JAKLTH010000042.1 coordinate 4,646,900, forward strand.
AATGCCCATCATTCTCTTTCTCTCTTTGAAGAATTGCAAAATGCTCATACTGCTGAAACTTTCTTGGTCTTCCTTACTCTGAATTGTAATTCTTTCTGAGGCTATGATTTAAGCGAACTGTTGTCAAGTGAAGATGGAAAAAAATAATCAGCCTTGTGTTGCATACTCAACTTTCGGCACCATAAAAATTAAGTGGATTATTTATGGGATTTTCTATAGAATTGTTTTCATTAGTATTCCATAAGTGTTCAAAATATTATCATGAAACTGAGTTTAATCGTTTTATTTTTGTTGACAAATTTACAAAGCGTATCAGAAAGTGTACACATAGTAGTTTCTGCAATTTGTACTTTTCAATTTGTGAATAAAAAATTACCTAGCATTTAACATTGATAAACCTATCCTTTTCTAAATGCATTTTTTTTTTGGAAGATGTTACCAATTATTTTCTACTTCATAAGTTCATCAGCTGTGGCTAAATACCTATATCAAAGCATACTTCTCATGACATTTTCAAGGAACAGCATGTTTACTTTGTGTCTTTTAAAACCAAATTCTGCTTAGGGCTTCACCTATCCTGTAAGGGCACACTTTCTTGAAGATATTCTGGAGAAGACTGGATACAAGCTGACTTCTTTCAACCAAATTGATGACTATGGCCAAGAGAAGTTGTGGAAGACACAAAGGCAGCTAATGCCGCGGAAAAGGAAAAATCAGATTACTTCTCTTGTTGAGGTACTACTACTGTTTGCAAGAATCTTATGCAAATGCATTTCTTACGTGTTGCTACATTCTGTTTGTAGGATGCTCTTAAGAATTCAAATTTTGAGGGCTACAGTTCCAGAGCACGTGATTCTTTGGCCTCCTGGACACCAGATTGTATAGGTTTTAACCTTGTCGAGGCTGTTCTATGTTATATATGCCGGAAGGAGCAGCCAGGTGCCGTGCTTGTGTTTATGACTGGCTGGGATGACATTAGTTGCTTGAGGGATCAGCTAAGGGCTCATCCTCTTTTAGGAGATCCAAACAGGGTGTTGGTACTTCCATGTCATGGTTCAATGGCGACTTCTGAACAGGTAATTTTTGTGATCATGATTTTGTCTGTTTCTTAATTTGTTTTCTGTTTTTCTCCTTGTAAAATGTACATATGATTTTCTTCGTCTTATCTGAGTAATTGTTTACTTCGTTGTCAGGGTGCTAAGAATGTAAATGCATTGCGTATTGACTCAGTTCTTACTGGACAAACTTTTTTATAGATCAATCACAATTGACATGATATTGGAAAAGAGTTCTGGATTGTGCTATATTAGTAATAGATCTCCAATTAAGTTGAGTTAGTCAACATGTTGGGCTTGGCCCAGTTCACTCGGGTCCATCAACCTGGACTGGACGAGAGTATTAATATTATAAATATATAGCCTTCTAATTTGTCAATGGACAGTCAGTTGAATTCAACACCAATAATTTTACCATATATGAGAATTTCTTTTTATTTTTTTCTTTAAAAAGTTATTTGAACATTACTGCAACTTAATTTCTGTTCCTGCGTTTGCTGTGTGTGTTCATGTAAGGCATGTATATATTGCCTTTATAGTGTCGCAACTATTGGGTTGGAAATGAGAATTAAGGTAATTGTATAATAAGCCATCCAGCTTAAGCCACCTTTCTCATGGTTTTTATGAACTCTCTACACGTAGGCCTTCACTTGTAGTTCTGCCGAATGTTCTGTCAAATGTGAAGCAAGCTAGAAAAGTAATTGTGAAGAAAGAAGACACGCAGGAATGTCTTGGTTGGATTAGATTATCTCAGGGAGTCTTAATGACACCCTTATTGAAGTTTACTGGGAGATCCTTATATGCTTCTATTGGCTTCCTGATGTAAAATAGATTTCCAATAGAAAACTAGGAGATCATATTTGACCATTTGTCTAGAATTGACTGATCAATCAGTTACATGTTTGCAATTCCTTCCCACTTAATTGTTTTTTTTAAAATCAAGAGAATATTCCCATCTCATTTTGATGCTACGTTTCTCTTCTAATATCTTATTCTTTATTGATATTTCTAGAAACTCATCTTTGAAAAGCCTCCACCAAATGTGCGAAAGGTAGTCCTGGCTACAAACATGGCAGAAGCAAGTATTACCATAAATGATGTCGTCTTTGTTGTAGACTGTGGGAAAGCAAAGGAGACAACATATGATGCTTTGAACAATACACCTTGCTTGCTGCCATCCTGGATTTCCAAAGCTTCTGCCCGTCAAGTCAGATATTTTCCTTTAAAATTTATCATTTTATGTCTCTTGCATATGTTTTTTTTAATGTTTTTAAAGGTTGAGATTAGTTCATGATGATTTCCAATTTGTTCTTGAATCAATTAAATTATTGGATTTTAAAATGACAGCATAGCATATACCATATATCAGTTGTCATTTGAGTTGTAACATTTAGAATTTGTCACTTGTACTGTGTTCTGCTCCCTTTAATTTGTTCTTTCCAATCATTTTCAGAGAAGAGGTAGGGCTGGACGTGTGCAACCAGGGGAGTGCTATCATCTCTATCCTAGATGTGTATATGATGCCTTTGCAGAATATCAACTTCCTGAGCTGCTGCGAACTCCATTGAATTCATTATGTTTGCAAATAAAAAGCTTGCAAGTTGATAGCATAGGGGAGTTCTTGTCAGCTGCTTTGCAGCCCCCAGAATCTCTCGCTGTAAGTATTACAATTTGCTACTGTTACTGAAACTAAACAGGTGAAACCTGCATTTTAGCTGGAATCCTTTCTTTTCCTTTCATTATTCTTCTGAAGTTATTTGCAAATACTAGTTCAATAAATTAAAATCCTCACTTGCAAAATCTGCTACAGTTGATTAGTTTTTAAACGCTGAGATTCAGAAAAATTGATGTGCTATGAATCATATTAATTATATTATTTATGAAGATCACTGAACTATACTTAAGACCTGCCCACAAATTTCAAACTTCTACTATGTTTGATTGCCCAACTGAATTGTCAGCTTCATTTTGTGTATAATCTAGGTCATATAGAAGGTCGCCAAATCCTGTGCACATTGAGTGTTCATTTAGACTAATAGAGTCCTGAATGAACCAGACCAACCTCTTTACGATCCACTAAACTTGGATGTTTTCCAAAAGAAAATAAAATTATGGAGATTACATGCCACTCTGTGATAAGTTCCCACCACCCAACCACCCACCCACACACACACAAATATAATCTTATTAATGATGTATTATTTTTGTGCTCTGACAAATCATGAATGGTTTTACTCACGTCTGCAAAGTTTCATGGTTCTGAATTCAGACATGGCTTTTACTGAGATAATCTGTATTCTATACCATGATGAAGGTTGAACAATTATATCCTTTTTCCCTTTTGGTTTTGTCACTTTTCAAAAGTTTTGAACAATGCTTGTACTACCTAGTGTCGTCTCAAACTGGTGGTTAACGTTCTTGCTTTCCAATATATGACTATGGCTCCTTCTAGTTCAGTACAGAAGCGAGTTAAAATTCTTGGTTAATACAGGTCCAAAATGCGGTTGAATTCCTGAAGAAGATTGGAGCTCTAGATGGGCAGGAAGATCTTACAAATCTTGGTATGAAGTAAAATGGCATTAACTTGAGATTCTTTAGATTCCAAATCTCTTGAAATTTAGTTTTTGTATCATGTAGGTCGATATTTATCAATGCTTCCAGTTGATCCGAAGCTAGGAAAGATGCTTATTATGGGTGCTGTTTTTCGGTGTATCGATCCAGTTCTTACAGTAGTATCTGGTTTAAGTGTTAGGGACCCTTTCTTGTTACCACAGGACAAGAAGGATGTGAGTTCACTTCTCTAGTGGGATGACCAAGGATTATGATTATTCTCTTTCATGTTTTATAGTTCAGCTATTTTTGGAATTCAACTAATCCTTAAAGCATTTTTTTGTCAGATCTTATTGATTCTGAATTATTCTATAAGCACATTGATTGGTTTTACTCTTTCTAATTTTGTCTTCTCCATGACTTTTTTTTGTACACATGAAAGGTGGATTATGCATGGTTGCACGAATGGTCATTTAGCTTCTTTTCAGTTGGCAGGAACTGCAAAATCACGATTCTCAGCAAAGGATTACAGTGATCATATGGCTCTTGTTCGTGCATATGAGGGATGGAAAGATGCAGAGAGAGAAGGATCAACATATGAGTACTGCTGGAGGAACTTCCTTTCAACACAAACTCTTCAAGCAATTCATTCTCTGAGGAAGCAATTTAGCTTTATTCTAAAAGATGCTGGTCTAGTAGATACAGACTCCAGCATCAGTAGCAACTTGAGCCATAACCAGTCACTGGTTCGAGCTATTATATGCTCAGGGTTGTTCCCAGGGATAGCTTCAGTAGTGGTAAATAAATGGCCACTTCTTTGTTAGATGTTCATGCAATTTTCTCTTATTTAACCATCATATTTTTTTTCTTCTTATGCTCACGCAGCACAGAGAGAAGTCTATGTCTTTCAAAACCATGGATGATGGCCAGGTTTTACTTTATGCTGTAAGTACAAAGCTTTAATCAATCGTTTTTTAAGCACATGATAGATTCAATACTTTCAGCTTCATTAGTTTGGTTTCGTATTTTTGGAAGTCATGCTCATTCAGATATAAACTAAAATGCAACATACTAATGCTTGTTATTGTCGACATAGATAAGTAAATATTTTATTATGAACCTTCTTGTTTTTTTGACCTTAGACATTATTTTCTTTTGAAGTCATGCACTTTCTTATGGAATCTAAAAGTGTTACACAGAACTCTGTGAATGCGAAGTACCCGACAATCCCATATCCCTGGTTGGTCTTTGGCGAGAAGGTGAAAGTCAACACTGTTTTTATTCGCGATTCAACAGGCGTCTCCGACTCAATACTGATCTTATTTGGTGGATCTCTTGTGAGAGGAGAAGTGGTATTTCTCTTCCTGGGTCAATTTTTTTTTTTTATAGTGACTGTTTATTATTTTTTAGCTGATTGGAATTTTATGACTAACTAGTCCGGGCACTTAAAGATGTTGGATGGCTACATTGATTTTTTTATGGATCCAAATTTAATCGATTGCTACTGGAGCCTCAAGACAGAACTTGATAAGCTTGTTCTGAGAAAGGTATAATAACCCAAATTTAGCTGCTTCTCTAGTTGCCTATAAATTGATAGACGAGATGTTTACTTTTATGCAATCACTATTGATTCCATCATTGCATTTTATTACTCGTCAACAAATTTACTGGTGCATCTCTGATGCTTCCCTAAAATCTTCAACTCAATGCACCAGCTTGAAGATTCAAAAATTGATATCCACAAAGAAGGCAAGTACCTAATGCTTGCCGTTCAGGAGCTTGTTTCGGGAGATCTGTGCGAAGGAAGATTCGTGTTTGGAAGAGAAACAAGAAGGACGAGGTCTAGCAACAATGAGAGTAACAAGCATGATCTCGTGAAGAACGTCACCAACCCAAAGAGCTTGCTACAGACATTACTGATGAGGGCTGGTCACACTCCTCCGAGGTACAGGACGAAGCACTTGAAGACCAACGAGTTCCGTGCAATAGTGGAATTTAAGGGCATGCAATTTGTTGGAAAGCCAAAGAAATGCAAGCAGTTTGCCGAGAGGGATGCTGCTATAGAAGCTCTAGCATGGCTGACACACACTTCTGACAAGAGACACCACCAGGATGAAGGTGATGAAGACTCTCAGATCGATCTCACTGACAATATGCTGAAGCTTCTAAGCAAACCTAGGCGAAAGAAGTCGAAGCATCGCTAAGGCTATGATGGGATGCATAACACTCAATAACAAATGCAATGTATGAGTGAAATTTGCCAGGCTCCTTTCACCTTGGTTGCCCTGTCATTTACAAGGGTAGTTGAATCCCCCCCCACAAATTGGCTGGTCAGGAAGACGGTTTGGATGGTTCCTTGGAGGATTGAGCAGGGGGGAGATGGATGAGAATGAGATAATAAATGGATAAATCTTGTCTTTGGTAGCTCAAATAAGAGAAATACCATCATGTATTTATTTTTTCTTGTCCATTATAGTGCCTTGTTATTTCAAGGATAAATGGAGAAATCTTGTATTTCAAGAATGAGATAGTGAATGGATAAATCTTCATATTGCAAATCTTTATATGAATTTCAAGATGTGGTGCATTATCTCATCTAATATCTAGTTATATTTCTTAGTAGACTTCTTTACTATGGAATTCAATAAACATGAGGTGAGAATATCGTATTCATCTTATGATAATCATATGTCGTTGATATAAATTAATTAAATATTAAAGAAAAGGCTTTTATATGGTCTGTATTTAATTTAAACCTTTGAAAAACTAAATAACACAATGTAAAATTGTACTTATAGGAATGTATTATAACCTACAGTAGCTAAATGAAAATTCTTCCAAAACATCAAAATCTCTCATTTCTCCCGCTCCAAGGAAATTGGAAAGGCTCAAGATTGCCCTGTTCAGCCGCTTTCTTTATCTTGAATTAAAGATTGAGGGTGTAATTGTAAATTGATCGAACAATGAGTTGAGCTATTTCAAATTTATTTAATATATTTATTTAATCAAATTTTCAAAATATATTTATTGCTTAGCCGAGCTCATTGAGGAGAACATAAAAAAAAATACATATAAAATGGCCTACAGAAAGTATTATAAAAAGTAATTATTTTGATTACGTGGGGGCGAGTGTAAAAAACAAGCGCGCCAACTTCCGCAGCTTCTCCTTCCCTCGCTGCTTTAAAAACCCCAACGGCGTTCAGGCGCTCCGGCGAAAGCAAAACCTCCTCCTCCTTCATTTCTTTTCCCCGGCTGTTGAATTCAGACCCTGACGATCCTAAACCTTGATCGAGAGAGAGAGAGAGAGAGAGAATTTCATGCGCCTCTTTCTCCCCTTGCCCTTCAGTTCGTGAACGAAGAACCGACCTCCAACTCCCCACAGAAGGACGAGGCGGGCAGTCTCCAAACCCCTCGCTTACTCCGAAAGCAAGGCGTCTGCACGCTTCCGCAGCATTCCCTCCGGTAAGGACTTCCGTTTTTTTAACAACTTTGGTGACTTCAAGTCCCCTCTAAAGGAAATCGAGGAAGCTGAGTCCTCCTTGAGGGGTATCTCTGCGTCGGAAAATATTTCGGGGATCAAGAAGCCTCCGAGGTTCACCGAGGATCTTGACGATGCCTCTGACTCGCTAGCTGTCCTCAACGACGAGTTTCATGGTCGTCTTGCGATCTCTATAGACGAGTTCAAGAGGTCGAGGGAAAAAAAGGAAGCGGACGAAGTGTCAAAGATGCAGCAATGTGGTTGAAAGATGGCGAGTTTAAGTTTGTTCATGGAATGGAAATGGTGAATAGTAGTGAACGCAATCCGGAGAAAGATGAGACCGTCTCTGCATCAGGCTCTTCTGTCGATGTGGTCATGAAGGCAGTTCGTCAGAAGGTACCATTTCACATTCCCACCATTCCGCGTCCGCAGGTCGAATATAAGATACTAGTAAATAACAAGAACCAGCCGTTTGAACATGTATGGTTGGAAACGATCGATGGAAATCCGATTCATCCACTGGTTAGTCATTCGGGATTTTGTGTTTTTTTCTGCAAAAAAAAAAAACATGTGCTCGTGAATATCAGTTTATTTTAGCAACTACTTATTCATTGTTTGGAAAGTAAAATTGTTTACTCGCGTTTTTTTTTTAAAAAAAAATATTAGAGTGCTTTATAAACCTTTAAAAAAATCCAAGTGCTTTCAAATGTCTTAGTTTCTTACTTCGGATAATCCATGTGAGCTTCAAATAGTTAAGATAAATATATTAATTTTACTCAAGTGACTGAAACTTTGATTCAGTCACTTGAGTAAATATCCGAAGTAAATATATTACCTAAGAATAATATAATTTATTGTTATGTTCTATGCCTGCTACTAGTAATTTATTCTTATTTAACTACATTTTTGTTATGTTCTATGCCTGCTACTAGTAAATATTTGCACGGATATAATTTATTGGTTAGTTACCAGCTATATTTTGTTTCATAGTTTCACTTTATTCCTCTATAAGCAGGTGAAGTTTTCTGTTGTGGACTTTGTTGATAGAAAGTCTGAAAGTGAGCTGGTAGAACCGCTTGATCTCGAGTCTACCCCATTTAAGCTGGTGGAAACTCCGAATGACTTAAGAATTGTAGCTGCTAAGCTTCGGGATGTAGATGAATTTGCGGTCAGTACAAGCCAGAAGTTTCTTATTAACTCATTCTCGTTTTTAGTATGATATTTTCCCATTGTGAAAAAGAAATTTTCTGTTGCCATCCATATGTGTGTTAAAAGTGCCGATATTCTTTATCATTTAGGATATGATTAAATTAGTAGACAACCGTCACAAATAATCTGTCCCTTCTCAGCTAAAAAGTTCGATCATGCCAATTAATCATGGATGTTATCAGCATTCCAGAACTTGGATGCGTATAGTACCAAATTATTTGTCCCTAATTCTTCCTAGCTTGTTAGCATTGTGTTGTTGGTTCTATCCTCTAGTTATTTCTACCAAGAAAATAACTTGAGTAACTTGGTGTTATATTATCTTCTTCTGAGAAAAACTAGCTCAAACTATCTCTACCTTGTTAGTGTTTTGGTAAGTGAAGCAAGATTATATGTATTAGCTTTGAAGGGACATACATGAAAACTTATCCTTGCTTCCATGCCCTAGTTTTCTTTCCTTTTTAGAAAAAAACTTTAGTATTCTTGGGAGGAATGTTTAGACTGACAGTGAAGAATTTCTTTCTTGGTTTGTCTTTCATCTTAGCTCGAATAGTTTATTTTTACTCCCTTTTTCCTGAGTGTATAAAAATGTAGCGCTTGTTACTGTTTCTCTTTTGAAAGCAAGTTTATTGAAGAAAACCATTCACTAGATGATATGGGATTATCTGATGTTTTTAACGTTATATGTTCAAACATATGCTTCGGAAACAATTTTACTTTCAAAAACTGAAATTCAGTACTATGTTTTGAATGTGCTTTTACTGGTCAAACTTTTGAATTCCAGGTGGATTTAGAACACAATCATTATAGATCATTTCAGGGACTAACCTGTTTGATGCAAATATCTACAAGAGATGAAGACTTTGTAATTGACACCCTCAAGTTACGAATACTTACTGGGCCATACTTAAGAGAAGTTTTCAAGGACCCTTCAAAGAGAAAGGTAGTTTACATTTTGCATCAAAAACTGAGTAAACTTAACATCTTGGTCAGCCTATCTGTTGTGTTTACCTTTCTTCCTTTAGGTAATGCATGGGGCTGATCGTGACATCATATGGTTGCAACGGGACTTTAGCATATATGTATGCAACCTTTTTGATACTGGTCAGGTAGTCATTTCACCAGTTCTTTCACTTAGGCTAAATTTGAAGTCTATGTTTTTATGATTTTCCAACCCACTATTTCTTACATATTGAGTTTGAAGTCTTTACTTGGGCTAAATTTGAAGTCTCTGTTTTCATGATTTTCCAACCCACTAGAACTATGCACGACCTTTGCTTGGACATTTCTGCCTTCCTAGTTAGCTTTATCATCATTTGTCATTCTGGTACTAGAGTTTTACATGTCTTTGTTTTTTGAATGGGGTGTATAACTTAGAGGTTATGATTATGTACAAGAGGTCCTTCATATCTAGGCTGTTACTTTCTTTCACTTTATGCAGGCATCTAGGGTATTGCAAATGGAAAGAAACAGTTTGGAGTATCTTTTGCATCACTTCTGTGGAGTTGAGGCAAACAAGGAGTAGTTTTTTTCGGCCTTTCTATTTAAAATTTTTATATCATAATTCTATAGTCCTGATAGTTAACTATTCGTATCAAACAAATAAAATGTGAGTTGTTACCATGCAGCTACCAGAGTGCTGATTGGAGATTACGCCCTATTCCAGATGAAATGCTCAAGTATAGTACGAAGTCTATCTTTCCATACATTCTTTTACTTCATTTATACTTGAACTTACCATCGTTTCATGTAGGTATGCTAGAGAAGATACACATTACCTTCTATATATATATGATCATATGAAAAAAAAATTGTTAGCGGAATCCTCAGATGAAAATGATCTTATATTGGAGGTATATTTTTTATGCAGTTATTTGTACCTGGACTACGTACTAATGCTTAGTTTATTAAGGATTTACCAATGCACTCTTTTCTGTTCTATATCTTATGGCACTTGTTACAAATTGTTCTTTGTTTAACATACTTCATTTGACTGTGACTACTTAACAGGTCTACAAGCGTAGTGGTAAAGCCTGCATACAACTTTACCAGAAAGAAATTTTTACAGATATATCGTATCTTAACATTTATGGGTTGGCAGTAGAATTCCTACCCTCTCTTTAATTTGTAATTGCTGTCTTTTTGTAATGTTAATGCAAAATAAATCGAATTTACGTACCTTCTTTGCAACCTTATCAACAGGTTGGGAGATGCTGATTTAAATGCCAAGCAGCTTGCTGTTGCTTCTGTAAGTACATAACTTGCTTGTCTAAGACTGATCTGAAGTTTTCAATTGAAATAGTTTCTGTAGGATAGAGAATCATGAGTATCCATCCATGGTCTGCTTTAGGTACTAATAAAATGTTAGAAATTGTGTTTGTTGGATCATCGCCTCGATTCCTCTAGAACAGAACTACTTGTTATTTGTTTTCTTACTCAAGGTATAGAGAGGTGAGTTGTTTCGGAGCTGACAATTGAACAACCATTGATATGAGACCCTTGATGTGTATTATTGCTTGTCCTGTGCATGACTGATCTTTATTCCACAAGTTGATAACAATTAACAAATATGCTTCTTCAACAGGGTCTTTGTCAGTGGAGAGACAGTATTGCACGTGCAGAGGATGAGAGTACTGGTTACGTATTACCCAATAAGAGCCTAATTGAGATCGGTAGATTATGATTTTTTTTTTTTTAATCTTTATTTTTGGTTCTTGCACTTGGCAACTTATCCAATGTGTCGGACACTGTTTGATTGAAAAGCAAAGCAGATGCCTCTTACTCCTGGAAAATTGAGGCAGTTGGTGAAGTATAACCACCCAATCATTGAACAGCATCTGAATTCGGTCATTGAAATTATTAAGAGTGCAATCATTAATTCTTCTACTTTTGAGGCGGTCGCAGAACGACTAAAGGAGGAGCGAATGGAAGCAGTAAGTCATAAGCTTTTCTGGGGATATAAGAGATATTCAGTTTACAGATTTCTTATTCAGGATGATACTATATATACTTGAACATTATAATTATGCAAGTCATAAGTAAATCCACAATTTCATTGCTTTTCTTTTCATTCCTCACAATATATGTAACACAGGAAGGTTATAGTGGTGATGTCTTTGCCCATTTTAACTCGTCTTTGATTTTTTTTTTTTTTTTCTCTCTTTCTCCAGCAGGATAAGAATGCGAGCCAAGTGGAGCAAATTCAATCTTAATGCAAGCTTTAAAAATTGCACGAGGTCACACTCACCGACGGAAGAAACTTACAAGAGAGACCTAAATCATCTCGGAAACCTGCAATTGAGTTAGATCTGCCACCGTCTGATTATATTTTGTATTGTAGCCATGAATAATATTAATTTTGGCAAGTCCGGTGAAGACAACGAGGCTCAAACAGAATAAGTGCACAATGAAGAAACTACTGAATGTCTTTTATGTTCTTCTTAAACCATGTCACTGCTGACATTACTGTACTATTCAAGTATAATTGGGGCCTGATTAATTCGGAAATTTTTTGCAAACAATCATCAAGATTGACAACATTTCCTTGTGCACTTTTGTGTCTGTGACATCAGTGTACCATTGATTTTTCATTAGCTTAATTGTTGTACTAAGACACCAACTATGAAATGGAACAGATTGGTGGGAGCAAAAACGTTCTTGTCTAAATTCATTCGTAAAGTGGTATTTTTATACAGTATACATGATGCAAGATAGCAATTCTTAATTTAATTTTAAGATTCTGATCGATTTGGGAATTTATTTTGGCAGGTCTTCCTTTTTATTATTACTATTATTATTTACATGGGGATTATTTGGGTAGATTTTTCTTAGTGGAATGAGTTTCAACGTTACTGAATTATTTTGGCAAATTATCCTTGGTAAGACTTTCAATTTTAATTTTATAACAGATCTAATATATTATTAATTTAATACATTACATATTATTTCTATAAAAAAATATTAAATAATAAAAACATCAATATAAATTATTTTGTATAAAAGTCTTGCTATATTCGTTAAAATGTCAATTATAAATTTTTGTAGACAAATGCTAAGCAATTTATTAATTTGATAAATTAATTATAAAAATTAAAGTGTATGCATTAAATATTCTTACCAAATTTATCGATTAACTATTAGAAAAATCGAGTATTTAAAGGGTTAGAATGATCATGCCGTTGACCGTAGTTTACCATCCCGCTTCCCCTTTCTTCACTGCCACTTTGCTCCGCAGATCTCTCCCAATTCGCTTCTCTTTCTCCCTCGCGCTTCGCAGATCGCAGATCGCGATCGCTGACGCCTGCTCCAATGGCTACCTCCTCCTCTTCCCACTCTCTGCTCCTCCAGCAACCCCTCCGCCCTTCCTGCTCCCTGCGCTGCAAACAGCCATTCGTCGTCGCGGCGCTCCTTAGCCCCAAACCCAGCCTTTGCAGCATCTCCTGCACCGCCGTCGGATCTCCGCCGGTATCCCCCTCCGTCGCCACTGAACGGATCTTCAACTTCGCCGCCGGCCCCGCCACCCTCCCGGAGTCCGTCATCCTCAAGGCTCAGGCCGAACTCTACAACTACCATGGATCCGGCATGAGCGTCATGGAGATGAGCCATCGGGGAAAGGAGTTCGATTCCGTCATCAAGAAGGCCGAGTCCGACCTCCGCCTCCTCCTCGCGATCCCCGACGGCTACGCCGTTCTTTTCCTCCAGGGAGGCGCCACAACCCAGTTCGCCGCCGTACCTCTCAACCTCTGCGCCCCTGGCGACAGCGCGGATTTCATCGTTACTGGATCGTGGGGCGACAAGGCCTTCAAGGAGGCTCAGAAGTTCTGCAAGGCCAACCTCATCTGGTCCGGCAAATCTGAAAAGTACATCAAGATCCCCGCATTTGATGGCCTGGATCAGAACCCAGACTCGAAATTCTTGCACATATGCGTCAACGAGACGATCCACGGAGTGGAGTTCAAGAATTACCCCAGCCCTAGCAACAAAGATGCAGTTTTGGTTGCCGACATGTCGTCCAACTTCTGCTCCAAGCCCGTCGATGTGTCAAAATTTGGCTTGATCTACGCTGGGGCGCAGAAGAATGTTGGTCCCTCGGGCGTCACGATCGTGATAGTGCGGAAGGATCTCATTGGCAATGCCCAGCCGATGGCGCCTGTGATGTTGGACTACAAGATCCATGCTGACAGCGCTTCCCTTTACAACACTCCCCCTTGCTTCGCGATCTACATCTGCGCTCTGGTATTCGAGGATCTACTGGCGCAAGGTGGGTTGGCGGAGGTCGAGAAGAAGAACCAAAAGAAAGCTGGAATTCTTTACGATACCATCGACGAGAGCAACGGGTTCTATGTATGCCCGGTGGAGAAGTCAGTTAGATCCCTGATGAACGTTCCTTTCACTCTGAAAAAATCTGATCTCGAGAAGAAATTCATCGAGGAGGCTACCAAGGAAGGCATGGTTCAGCTGAAGGGACATCGATCGGTGGGAGGTGTTCGGGCTTCCATTTACAATGCTATGCCCTTGGCAGGAGTTGAGAAGCTCGTTGCTTTCATGAAAGACTTCCAAACCAGACACCCTTGATTTGCCTTTCTTCTTTCCTGGGTTGCAACTCAAGAGCCATTCTCAAGAAATTAGGCGATTGGTTTGTCTTTATCTGATAAATACCATAAATTTTGATGCGTGACTTCTTTCTGTCTTATATATGCTGAAATATGTGGACACCATAATCTTTTTTGTATTCTTTAACCAATTTGCTAAGCTGATGCTTTTATTGTTCGAGTATTCAAAGTGCTCTGACCTGGAGTTGACCTCAAGCATTTCTTATTAATTTCGAAGGTTGATTTTGGTGATTATTTCTGCAGATGTGTGCACTTTTCATCTGGTCACAGAGAATTTCTTAATAACGGGACAAATTTCTTACTCAGATGTTAAGCACGACCACCTAAATCACCTCGAGATTGATTTATTATGTTCCTTCGATATATATATATATATATATTTTGGCTTTCGGGAATTCATAGAATAGCATCAAAAAATTTTTTAATTGATATCAAGGTATTCAAATTTTCGATCCGATTAATCTCTGAGGATGATCAATTTTGCTTCATAGATTTTCAAGATGCTTCGTCGACAGTTAAGCTGAGTAAGGTCGGAATCCAAATAGTTTCTATTGACCACCAAAGTTAAATCAGAGAAGCATTCGTTGTTTTTTTATGGCTCAGTTTGGACTTCGCAGTCGTATTATCCCTGAACGATAGTCCAATATCGAAGTCATGCTCCGTCCATCAGACAAACTCTTAGGTACCAAGACTATCTAAATGGGTGTTTCCTAAATTCGTCTCCGAATTATATCACAGCAAATGATCGAATTGTATTCTCCTATAGAATGTCTCTTCGCTTTTATCGCTGCACTATATCTCTCACATCGTGCACATGCATTCAGATTTGCCTATCATTTCAATTAATCATACGATAAATGAAACTTAATTAGTAATAATAAAATAAAATAAAATTTATTTAAATATAAATAATAATATTGGAAGAATAGTACCGGATAAAAATTGATTATTGTTGTATATGCTATTATATTTTTATTATTCTCTTGATTCAATGTATATTCATTTTTTAATGATTATTAAGCATATAATAATTCTTAAAAAAATAGTAAAAAATACTTTAATACCCTAGCGGTCTTGGTTTTGTGCCAAATGAAACTCGTTGGATTCTTAAAATTCTCCGAAGTTTATCCATGTACATTTTTACTTTAAATTTGTATTAAATCAGCATGGGTTTCACTTTCAGTGTTCTTCTAAATTTATTAATATTCATTTTTTTCTTTTAATTTTGAATTGCACGGGATTATTAAATACTTTTCTATTTAACAACTATTCATCGTTAAAATTACTGCTACAAACTTTGTTCTTGTAAATAAAGAAAAAGTTTGAATTTTTGAACAAAATGTAAATTTATCTGTCGAGAAGGCTTCTTTCTTATATAAATTCTTCAGAGTTGCTGTTTCATCTTTGACCTCCAAGTGGAGAAGAAGTGGGTCGGTCATCGAGTTAGGAAGTTGGCTGAACGAGTCCAAAGGATCGCCGAACACCGAGCGCGAGTCTGGAAGCAGATTGAGCATCACATGAGTCAAGAAGCAGTCGAGTACCGAGTACTGAGAAATCACTGAAATGGAAAGCGATCGAATATTAAGCACCGAGAAAGTAGGTGCTCGAGAAGATTGCTCAGGAAGCAGCCGAGCAAAGAAGTTCTCGGGAAGCATGTTGCTCTGGAAGCAACGAGCCGAGAGACAAAGTGTGCCGAGCACAGAGCGGACTGAGCAACGAGCGATGGGTCGAGAAGCACACCAATCCCTGAGAAGATTGCCGAGTCAAGGAACAAATTGAAAGGTGCTCGAGAATAAGACAGTTTAAACTGTCAAGAGGGATGTCGAGTCACATTAATATATCAGTTATAATTGAGTAAAATTAATTTGAATGATAAAATATTAATTTATTCGTTCGAATAAATTTTACTCCGACTAATCTGATATTTAACTCGCATAAGTCGCATTCGTACATGAGTCACTTAGATTTAATACAATCTAAGTTTTAGATTTGCACTGCCCTTGTGAGTGTATGCGTGAAAGAGTTTTTCTCCATGTATTTATTCATAATATAAATCAATTATAATATATTGAAATTTCTTTTAATAAAAGATTGAAATATGTCAATCTAACACCCTTATTTGTTCGTCCCTGAGTTATCATAAAAGAGAATTTTTAACCCAAAATTCATTGATAAATTGCACGAAAAATCGACGCCTCAGCAGCAACGGAACGCGTGAATGAGTGGCATTCCAAAAGTACGTAATGGTTTTCATTTAAAAAAAAAAAAATTATATCCATAAAAATAATCTTGATGATTTAGGGACAAAACTGTCAAGTCTGTGTGCGTCGAGCCCGGTCCAATGATTTTATTCGGAGATTGGTTCGGCCCACCAGTAGTCGCAATTGGGTGGCCTAGAATTTCATGTACTCTGTTGGTCGCGGACAGATGATTGGGCCGAACCCGAACCGGAATAGCGTGTGGATCTCATCAGAAATTTCCGCAGATTGAATCTCTCTTTGGAAGTATTTGAAGCCAGCGAAGCAGTGCGCCTCGAGATCATCTCATTCCTGTGCAATTCCAAATCGCGCAGCAGCTCACAGATCTCGAAGTCGATTGCTAGAACCTCCCTCGCCGAATTCTTCACTCCCCTCTGGCCGGTGAGTTTTTTCGCCGAGAGATCCGTTTTATTCGCGTCTG
Organism: Wurfbainia villosa; assembly: GCA_025175895.1. NCBI lineage: Eukaryota > Viridiplantae > Streptophyta > Magnoliopsida > Zingiberales > Zingiberaceae > Wurfbainia > Wurfbainia villosa. The sequence continues at coordinate 4,663,480 of JAKLTH010000042.1, forward strand.
CTTCATTTATGAGCCGCGAACGAGTGGGATTTAGGCTTAGAACGAGGGAAATTGCTTTCTTTCCCTGATTGGTTCAGATCGGAGGAACTCGATCGCCTTCTCTATTTGATCGGTAATTGTTTACTTGCGAAAAATTTGTTCAGTCGTTTACTTGTCATTTACGATAGATTTGGGGAGCTAGTCGATTACCAGGTGTGTCTTGTCAAATTGGAGCTTTCAGGGGATGACTTCGGCAAGGAAGTCTCGATAAAAAAGCGGTTTTTTTTTATTTTTTGTTTGGAGAAGGAACGGCAGAGGAAGAAGTTTCCATTCGCAGGTCAAATCTCTAGAGATCTGAAAAGCTTTGGGCTTCTTCGGATCTCTGGAAGCATTTCCCTGATCTACCACTACAGTTTCTGCAACTAGCGGTAAAGACACACAATGGGGAAAGGAGGAGGTTGCGTCCCGAGCAAAAAACGGCGTCAAGCGGCCTCCTCGGAGAAAACCGCTGCCGCGAGGGATGCCCCGATCCCCGTCGAAGACAGGAGCCGAAGCAGCGCCGAGACCGCCGCCGCCGCGCCGCAGCCGGCCAAGCTCAAGGTCTTCATCGTGTTCTACTCCATGTATGGCCACGTCGAGAGCCTCGCGAAGAGGATGCAGACCGGGGTGGATGGCGTCGAAGGCGTCGAGGGGGTCTTATACCGCGTTCCTGAGACGCTTCCGCCGGAGATCCTGGACCAAATGAAGGCTCCACCGAAGGACCCGGGCATCCCAGAGATTTCCTCTGCAGAGCTAGTGGAAGCGGATGGTCTCTTGTTCGGGTTCCCGACGAGGTTCGGGAGCATGGCGGCGCAGATGAAGGCATTCTTTGATACCACAGGGCAGTTATGGAGGGAGCAGAAGCTGGCCGGGAAGCCAGCCGGTTTCTTCGTGAGCACTGGAACGCAAGGAGGCGGCCAAGAAACTACTGCGTAAGAGTACTCTCACTCTTAAATTTCTATTACCTTTCCTACTAATGCAGCGCTTAAAATTACCATCTGTCTAGTGATTAAGGAAAAAGATGTATGAATATGACCTTTTCATACCATTATATTTCCAGTTACTACCTAATGGTTGATGAGGAATATGATTTATTGTTTCATTTTTGTGATTAAATTCAAGCCCAACTAGAAATTAGTGATAGTTATGAAACGGATTAACATTAGACGACATCTCCAAAAATGCCATGAAATTAAAAAATCTGAGATTAAATATGGATAGAACTTGACTGAAGACTCCTTCCACCATGTGTTTTAAGATTGTCGTGGAACAAATATGCAATGAAGATAACCCTTCACCAGGCTGAGAGACGAGGGCTTCAACCCAAGTTTTCCTCTCCAAACATGCTTTAAACTCTCTGAGTGGCTTTCTTTTATTGATTTTCATTATTGTGATAAATATACAAGTGAAGTGAGTTTCAGACGCTTAGATTTTTTAGAAGAATGCAATTTTATCTGTTATATATGCTGCATCCCTTCAGTTTCTGATTGTCGAGTTGTGCGTGCACGAATCTTTTAGTGGAAAATTTGAGAACTCAATCTGGTATACAATAGTGCGGATTTTCTTTATTTCTTATCGCATGGCTTTTCTTTAGGTGACGCTCGATCAGTTTCTATCCTTAGTCGAGAAACTACTGATAATCTGATTCTGAAATCTGTCAAACGCAATTAATGCTAGGACATTTCATCAGTTTTTTAGTGAATTTACTTTTACATTACAGTTGGACTGCCATAACGCAACTAGCACACCATGGAATGCTCTTCGTTCCCATTGGATACACATTTGGGGCTGGCATGTTCAAGATGGATGAGATAAGAGGGGGCTCCCCGTATGGTGCTGGTGTTTTCGCAGGCGATGGCACTAGAATACCGAGTGAAGTTGAGTATGCTTTTGCCGAGCACCAGGGAAGATACATGGCTAATGTAGTCAAGAGTCTGGGACATCATTGATTCTTTTGTGTCGCCAAATCCATTTGTTTCTGCTGTAATTTCCCATGTACCTTCTGATCTCTTCCAATTTTTTTTTTCCCCAAAGAAAGAACCAAATTGTTGAATGTTTTTTTTTTTAGTTATTCGCCTTGTGAACTTGTCAAAGCTTGGGTTTTTTGTTCAACGTTTTTATTGGTTCACGTGTATTGGTTGGAACATCTTCCATTCATAGCAAAGTTAGGGTCACAAGAGTTTCTACTGGCAGAATCTTTCATTTTGCATGGTTATATCGTGGAGTGGATTAGTGCCTCTGGAATGGACTCGACTCTGATTCAGCTGACTTCTTTGTATGGATTGATTTGTATTTTTTATTTTTCATTTTGCAATATTTTGTTACTTGCGGCGTAAGGATGTCTTAGTTTAGATGGTAAATATATATAAAATTTATTCAAAAAATTAAAGATTAATTCTCCATTTTTATGGAGTATCAATTCTCCATGTAATTTACTAATGGATTTTCAATTAAATGTTTCTTATGATTTATTTCTTTTTGATAGTTCGAAGATGACTAATAAAGATTGTTAGATTGATAAATTTCAATCTATTGCCCAAAGACCGGACAACATTAAACGTGATAAACCGATCCAACCTAAAGCATAATTAATAAGTAATAAGGACAACATTTAAAAGTAATATAACTTATAAAAGCTAATTTAAAAAATAGTAGTAACTTATTTAAAAAAAAAAAAAACTACTACATTTTGTATCTTATAAAATTAATTCTCAAGAATGTATATATGTTTTTTATTAACTTTAATGATACTTTATTTACACCACGAATTAGAACTATACCCATTCTCTCTCCTATTAATCTAACAAAATGATCAAATTCTATCTTTTAGGATGAAACCTGATAATGCTTATCACGTAAAATACTCCTCATGGCTGATTCCTCGATTTAATGAAAGATATTTACATGGAGGAGATAAAAAATCCAACGAAATATTTCGTATCTCCATTGAGAATTGACATTAAAATCTCCTGTGATAAAATTCTCTCTCTGAATTTGATTCTCGTGTGATTCAGAGACTAAAAGGTGTATGTGAAAACCAAGCTAATGTTGTAGAAGTTCAAAGATGCCCTTTGATGTTCCGTACGCCACTCATCACTGATTGATCTGTAGTTCAACACTGATTCATAACCTGTTTATGCTCCGAAACAAAGGAAGAGAAAAAGACAAGAAGGAAAAAAAAAAAGGCAAAAAAGGAAGGAGGAAAACGACCTATCTACGACAGCAAAGAACTTGAAGTGATACTGCTCTCTGCAAATCATCACCAAAGCATCAGGGCAGAAAGAAGAAAAAAGAAAAAGACCACATCTAACTCAGTTTAGGGACGACGTCAGATCAAAACTAGCTGACATTTATGGCAATGGAGCAGGCTGTTGGAGCCATTGGTCAAAATCCCATCGCTCTTCCGAATCAACTACAGTCTTATCGGGATTTAAGTTGCGATATATCATCATCATAACCAACAATACCTGAGTGAGACTGCACTGATAATTAAAGCTCATTACAGCAGCTAAGAGAGAATAAGCTCAAGCGCCTTTTGCTACACAATTGACCAAGTTATAATCATCAAATGCAAGCTTCAGTCTTCAGTGCATCGCCAGCATCCACAGCCGCAGTATGTTCCTCTAATACTGTTTCCTTTTTCAGAACAGAATTTGTTTGCAATCTCGGCACACTGTCAACTTCTCTTGCACCCTTCGAGGGTGGATGGCTAGTCTTCACATCTCAGACCTGAAACACAGTAGGGATAATGGAAAATTAGCTCACATACACAGAAAAACAACTTGTCTGCTTCTGAAAGTGTCGGTTTGCCCTTTTATCTAGCATAGAATTCTGACAGTCTTCATAGAACTCAAAATCATCAAGAATACATGTGTTGCTTGTGTGTTCCTTGAAGATCTTGAGCATTTGGAGGCCCTGTTCTAGCTTCACCCGCACAACAAAATTCAAGATATAAAAATCTTAGGTATTCATGCAGTGGTATAAATTATAGTCTCACATTGATATTTACCTCTTGAGTGTCTCGACTGTTGGTAACTTGTTTGTTCTCATTGTTCTCGAGCGTGATGTGCTTCAGAATGCTATTTGGAACATCCTTAATAATATGCCACTTGAGAGGGAAGCACCCAATCCACTTATCATCTTGCCAATAGTCAACAGTCTTGTTAAAATTGAAGGGGCCAACCATCTCTGCAAAGCCAACAAATTGCCCGCTCGCATGCACCTGAGTTAATAACAACTCAGTAAGTTATTTTCTAAGAAAAAACAAAACAGATTTCATATGTGTGATTCTCATACTTACGGAAAAATAAAAATAAAAAGACAGGACAATCACCACCTTCTTCCTGAGCTTCTTGACACCCCGCATCCAACTTCTTATTTCCATTGAGGGTGCTGGCCCGCACGTTGTGTTTGATACTTTTGTGAATATCATCCTCGCTGTATGACTCTATGATAGAGAAATTTTGCATTGGAGTATTTATCATAAAAGTAAGGTTGAGCCAAATTTTGTAGTGGGGTTTTGGCATAACAGTAAAATTGCTATTTTGTAACTAAGAGATTACGAATTCAAATTCTGAAAATAGTCTCTTGTAAAAAGTAAAGTAAAACTGTGTACAATGGATCCTTCTTCGAAACCCTATGTGGTGGGAGTTTCGTGCACCGAGTTACTTTTTTATTATTTATCATAAAAATCTTGTCGATCGTACTGTTCTGTGTCCAGAGGCACTCTAGTTTGACTCTTCCCAAAAATAACCACAGTAGACTGACCAGTCTTTTATTACTGTAGCGGCTGGCTCTTGGACCTTTGTTTAGCTCACTGAATCCACGTTCGCTTACATCGTTGAAGACACTTCTTTGGTTCCTAGGATCATGCTTCCTGTCCATAAGCATATGCCCTCGTCCGTATCCAAATCTGTTTCTCAATCCACATATATGATTTGTTTGATACATTCTGCTAAAGAGAGGTGCACTCTGAAGTATTCCAGATGTTGATCTATACGTATTCATTCCCTGGAAATTACATGAATATAAATACCATGAGGAAAGCATTGATGGGATACTCGATCTCCTTGGGCGAGCAAAATAATAGACCACAATGTTGAGCAACTAACCTTATAATAATGGGTTGGCATTATGGCCTGAACTAGTTGAGAGAGGTTTGGCTGGATGCACATTGGCATACCATGCTTCAGACGACCACATTCCATCAAACCTATCATGATTACCGATGACTTTGTATTTATGCACTAGCTATCTGACATCTGATTTACTCCCCTTCACACGTAGAGGCAGCGGTGAAGGATCGCTAATATAGCGGTTCCACATTTTATAATAAGGGTCCTGATAACCTCCATTACATCGCGAAGCATTTGGCAAATTTTGGTGGCTTGACCTACCATTATTAGTATTTCCATTTGTAACTTCACTGGGGTTCTTAGGTGCATCCAAAGAGATTGAGGTTTGATCAGCAGAAAAAGTAGTAGAAGCTTCTTCCTGGTCAATTGAACTAGTTGGAACATATGACTCAAAAATGAGAACTGTAAGTGCTTATAAGATCCCGTATATATCTCCACTATGGTATGATATTGTCCACTTTGGGTCTAAGCCCTCATGGTTTTGTTTTTGGGTTTCACCCAAAAGGCCTCATTCCAATTGTGATATCTTTTGATCTTATAAGCACATGATCTTTTCCATGTTTTGCCAATGTGGGACTTTGATTGTATTCTCCATACTTCAACAATCCCCCTCTCAAACGAAGGACCATAATGAACCCCCCCAAGCCTATATGTCCTCGAAAGACTTCCTCCGCTTGACATTCGATTCTTAATCCACCAGGACTTAATGTGGTTCTCTTGATCCAGACATGGGAGCTCCTCTTTTTCGTTTGAGATTCATAGCTTGACATGGAACCTAGCTCTGATACAAATTATAAGTGCTTATAAGATCCCGTATATATCTCCACTATGGTATGATATTTATTCACTTTGGGTCTAAGCTCTCATGGTTTTGTTTTTGAGCTTCACCCAAAAGGTCTTATACCAATTGAGATATCTTTTGATCTTATAAGCACATGATCTTTTTCATATTTTGTCAATGTGAGACTTTGATTGTATTCTCCATACTCCAACAGAAACTTGATATTGATACTATCGCTCGCCGTAAAGTTGGCCATCATGCCCCATTGTTAGAGCTGCTGACTCAGTAGAAGAATAAGCATTGCAAGGAGCATATCCATATCCTCGATGCAAGTCACCATAAAATCCCTTCCACAAATGAAAGAAACAACAAATAATAATGGGTTTTGCATTTAGTTACCCGCATTGAATCCTCTTTAGCAATTAAATAAACTTATGTTACTAGGAGCAAATCCATTGTTGTTGATCTCGAGTTCAGATGAAAAAAGTGAGGGTTATATTAGGTTATTAATGTTTAATTCAAGTAAATTTCAATAAATATAAAACTATTATAAATATATAAATCAAACGAAAAAGAAGAAGATCAAATAAAATTTATTTAAATACAAATGATAATATAGCAAAGAATAGAATTCAATGAAATAAAAATATTCATATAGTTGACCCCAACATCTTGATATGCATATTTGGAGTAATCTTGCCAGTCATTGATAGCGTGATCAAAACCTGGAAATTTTGCATCACAGAAAACAGTAAAATAACTACCCTTAAGGAAGCAACTAACTGAAGTGACACCTATTTCAAAGTAGAATTCATTGCCTCTATAGAAATAAGCAGGATGTGCATAACCAGCAGGCACATAGTAGTTACCGGAATCCACGAATTCAGAGAGAAGAGGTGTTAATGAACGCTCTGAAGGAATGGCCATTTTTGAGGCATCAGTATTACTCGAACCATTTTGGACTGAAGAAACCTAATAATCAGATAACATAGTTATCAACGCAATCTCGAGCATCCAGAAACACTCCAAGAAAGAAAGAAAAAAAAAATAAAATAAAAAAATTCAATGAGCAAACACTATCACCTGTTTGGTAGCCTTCTGTTCAAAAGCGTCATGGACAAAATGGACCAGACAAATAAAAAATTGAAGGGGGAAACATAGAGTAGAGTGAAAATTTAGGATGTGCGATTTAGGGAGCCTTTGCTCCGTGATTTTTTTTTTTTTCAAAAAGTAGAAAATGTTTTTTTTTTTTTTTTAGTTTTTCAGAAAATACTCTTTTATTTAAAAAAAAAATGAAAATAGAAATAGAAAATAATTTTTTTGTATTTTCTAATTTTTTTAAAAAATATTCCTTTATTTTTTAGAAAACGAGATGAAAAATGTCAACCAAAACAACTTCAATCTAAATAGAATTTGTTAATATTTAATACCATAAGTAAATAAAAAAAAAGGGTTTTACATGAACCAAATATTGAAGTAGATCGAATAAAAATTTGTACGTGTAAAAAATATAAATAAATTTTACATGATATTTTGTCGAATAGAATTTTTAAAAATATTTTGAGGCATGTTTAAATTTCAAGTTAATTAAATCGATAATTTCTTAAAATAAATAATATTATATATTTAAATATATTTTTTTAATAATAGATAGATGATCTTTTCTTCTCATTTATCTAGTTTACCTAATGCATAATTTTAAAATACAAGTTGTACATAATTAAATATTTATTACAGTGAAATTTATTTATTTTTTATAAAAAATAATAATTGACATCCGTTTTTAGATTTTCAATTTAATTAATTTTAAAGATAATTAATTCGATCTCATAAAATAATTTTATCGATGGTCGAATTCGATCGAAAAATATTCCTTAATTTAACATTTTAAAATTTATCACGTAAAAAAAACAAAAAAAAAATCATTCTTTTTTATTAGGCTCCGGATGATAACGTAATTTCTTATGTTTTATTCATCCAGAACTCAAATTTCTAAAAATTACGAGGAAGATTCTGAGTAAATGCAGATGGAATACAACATCATTCGTCATTGAGACTTTGACCAAATTTGTTTTAACTCGTCGGAGCAGAAACTGTAATAATTACGCATGGTAATTTTTTTTTTTCTTCTCGGTTTTACAAAATGCTTTCCACGTGATCCCTGGAAGAGTAGTAGGGGCCACATGTATAGCCGGCAATGAGAGACATCCATCTGATGTGAATAAATCATTTTTTACACCAAATAGGCGAGGGGTCCACGATGCAAGTGGGTGAGGACGGTGTTAATGTTTTGGAATTGATTCAACAGACAGATGTAGATGGCTTAACTCATTTAGTAATCAACATTAATTATAAATGTTATCTGTGTACTTTTTATGTATCCGTGAGGACGAATGTCCTCGTGGGAGGATCTCATCACTGGTGGAAAAAATTATATCAACGAATATACAATAATAATAATAAAGTCTTATCTCACTAAATGGGATCGGCAATATGGATCCTTCTATGTCATTGGACTCTATCCCCTACTATATCATCATCTATATTTAAATAAATTTTATCTTATTTTATATTCTTGCTTAACTGTCTTTTTTCTTTCTCTTATCGTTTGATGTGTATATTTTTATCGTTTACATCGCTTAATCGATCATTTATTGGTTTAAGCATACGTCGTACTCACCTTAAACGTGTCTCTGACTTTCCTTCTGATAGATCTGCAACACCAACTTTTTCTCTAATGCTCTCATTTCTTATTCTGTCCATCCTCGTATGTCCACACATCCACCTTAACATCCTCATCTCTGCAACTCTCATCTTTTGCTCATATGCTCGAGTCGTAGCCCAACATTCAGCTCCATATAACATAGCAGGTCTAATTGTCGTTTTGTAGAACTTCCCTTTAAGTTTTAGAGGCACTTTACGATCACATAAAATATCCGATGCTTTCCTCCATTTCAACCATCCTGCTTGTATTCTATGTAAGACATCTCTCTCAATCCCTCCATCATCTTGCAAAATGATCACCAAATATTTAAAGCTCTCAATTCAGAATAACTCATCATCTCCTATCTTAACACTTGTCATTACGCCTAATATTCTTTAAATTTAAATTTCATATATTCTGTTTTTACTCTACTAAGCTTAAAACCTTTCACTTCTAGTGTTTCCTGCCAAGATTCTAGTTTAACATTTACTCCTTCACGTGTCTCATCTACTAAAACAATATCATATGCAAACAAACATGCACGTGGTAATGTGTCTTGAATGTGTCAGTGAGTTAAATCATGATTAGTATAAAAGATAGGGACTTAAAATGATCCTTGATGTAACCCTATCTTTATTGAAATGCTTGATTAATTCATCTAAGTCTTTCTCACAGTGTTCTTATATACATATCCTTAATTAGTTGATATATATTACACTAACACCTCTTTTTCTAAAATTCTCCATATTATTTATCTTGGAACTCTATCATAAGTTTTTCTAAATCAATGAATATCATGTGTAGATCACCTTTTGCTCTCTATACTTTTCAATTAGTTATGCGAGAAGATGTATAACTTATTATCGACCTTCCTCAGTATGAATCAAATTGATTTTCGAGAACCATGGTCTCCTTCCTTAATCTTTTTCTATTACTTTTTCAAAGTTTCATGGTATAACTCGTTAGTTTAATACCCTTATAGTTTTCATGAGTTTGTATGTCTCCTTATTCTTATATAAGGGAATTAGGATCTTACCCTTCATTGATCGGACATCCTTTTTGTTTCAATATCATATTAAATAATTTTGTAAGTCATTCAATACCTTGTTTCCCTAGACACTTCCATACCTCATCGGAATATCATCCGTCCAACGGCTTTTCCATTTGCATTCCATTTAAAGCTTGTTCTACTTCTGAAATTTGAATTCTACGATAAAAATTTAAATTTCTATACTCATTTGACCTACTTAAATTACCTAAATTAAGTTGGTCTCCTCAAACTTCATTAAAAAGTTGATAAAAATATCTCTTCCACCGCTCTTTTATTTCTTCATCATTTACTAGTACCCTATTGCATTCATCTTTAATACATCTTATTTGATTAAAATCTTTTGTCTTCCTCTCTTTCACTTTAGTTATTATATAAATGTCTCTTTCCCCTTCTTTTGTATCTAATTTTCGATATAACTGTTTAAAAGTTTGATCTTAAATTTTATTTTCAAATTTTCTTCATTTTTACAAATATTTAATTTCTTATATGCTATTCGTTTTTCCTTGACTTTCTTTTGCACTTTTTCATTCCATCACCAAGATTTTTTACTTGGTGGTGCATGTCTCTTTGACTCACCGAGTACACTCTTAGCTACTATTTTCAATTTTGACTTATCCCACGTCGTATTAGGGTCATTATATATGTCATCTAATACTTGTACTCCTACCTTCTCTTTGAATATATTTAGTTTCTCATCCTTCAACTTCCACTACTTAATTTTAGGGGTCGTGTATATTTTCCTTCTATTAATACTATGTTCGAGGTGTATATTCAATACTACTAACCTATGTTGAGTAGTTAAACTTTCTCCAGGAATAACCTTACAATCTTTACAAATCTTTCTATCTCTCTTCCTAACCATAAGAAAGTCAATTTGTGATTTATTATTTCCACTTTTGAACGTGACTAAGTGTTCTTCTCTTTTCTTAAAAAATATATTAGCTAGTATAAGATCATATGCTATTGCAAAATCCAATATAGTTTTACCTTCTTCATTTCTTGTTCCAAACCCATAACCCCCATGCACCCTCTCATATTCGTCATTTTTCACTCCGACATGCCCATTTAAATCACCTCCTATTAAAATCATCTCATTTGACGGAATATTTTGTAATACTTCATCCAAGTTCTCCCAAAACCTTAATTTGGTATTTTCATCTAATCCTATTTGAGGTGCATATACACTAATTACGTTTATAGTTTCTTTCTCCACTACTATTTTGAGAGCTATAATTCTATCCCCCTTTCTAATTACTCCTACAACTTCATCCTTTAATGAACTATCAACAATAATACCCACTCCATTTCTTGTTTTACTCTTGCCTGTATATCATAACTTAAAACTCGAGTTCTCTATCATCTTTGCCTTCTCACCAACCCATTTTGTCTCTTGTACACATACAATATTAATTTTTCTTCTAATCATCGTATCTACTATCTCCATTATTTTACCAGTGAGGGTTCCTATGTTCCATGTACCAAATCTTAGACTACTAGTTTTTCTATAATATTTGTTCTTACCCAACCTATGGTGTGAGAACTCTTGTTTATTTAACACTACACCCAAGTTCTCATGGAGATGTAGACGTTGCAGTCGGACCCTGCAACGTGAACTCTAGCATATTTTTCACTACACCTGAGTTCTGAAAATGTAGCGGTCCTTGTGGAGACATTACAGTCGGATCTTGTAATACGTTCCTTCCGGGGAACAACCTAGCATTAGCACAATAGTTTGATTGATCCATTCATTGAACATTTGCCTTAGTTTAATGCTGGCTGGCAACCTAACGCAACCCTCCTCGTTTATCCGGGCTTGGGACCGGCCACGATAAGAAAAAAATTATATCAACGAATATAAAGTTAATTTTTGAGAATTATATATATATATTGGAGTATATATCCTTTTTCTCTGTTAGTCTTAGATTAGATAATATATTAATTATAATTTATTTTCTTCATATTAATTATGAAATAGATTGACGAGAACACGGAGGATGAACGAATCATTTTTTTTTGCATAAGTGAATGTAAAATATTTTTAACGAACGTCATTGTTCCAATGGTGATAACATCAATTTCGATGGATTTAAAGAATTGACTATAATATTCATCAGAATAATGATGCACATCGAAAATTTTTTTACATTCATTAATATCAATCGATTGTATAATCAATACGAAAGAGATAAATTATTAAAAATATATTATCCAATCAAAAATTAATATGAATAAAAAAATAAATATTTCAAAAGATTTGTAACCTTTAAAATTTAACTCTTATTCGTTAATATAATTCTGTTAATTGCCAAGACAATACTTTTACATTTATAAATACACATAAAATATACAGGATAGATAGACCGTATCAAAACTTGGCTTGGATTCAATAGGAAAGCACGGTGTTGCGCACCTGTGTCTGTGCTCGTGTCATTTCGCACTCGCGCCTCCCGGGAAGAGACAGCGGATCCGTCGCTTCGCCTGCACACCGAGCAATAGCACAAAGGCCCAATTGCCCTCCGCCGCGTCAGCCACAAGCACGTGATTTGAGCCGCGTCGAGCAGTGTTTCCATCGATGAAAAAGGCAATTAAATTAACGATTATTATTATTATTCAATCATATCGTTTTAAATAGAAAAAAATTAAGTCTCGAACTTCATTTCATTTATTGAAAAGGATAATTTTACCGGAAAAGGAAATATCAATATCGGGAAGTATGATGTATTGATCGACAATATTAAGTCAGGTTATAATAAGACTGATAGTGTGTCAACAGGTGTTTCTATGGCATAATTCACCAGTTTAATGAAGTATGATTGAATAAATAACCTCTTTTTTTTTTTTTAGAATTATATATATATTTGATAATGCAGTCGGATAAAATTGAATGATTAATAGTATAAATAAATAAAGATTAATCTTTTTCATGGGATTGGAAATATAAATAGAGGTGTTTGTTTTTCACAGCGATTAGAACGTCGATCATAATTTATTTCTCTTTTTATTACTATAGCATTGATATTGAAATGACATACATCGATTTAGAAGAAAATTTAAATTTATTTTTGAATTTAAATAATTTCTATATATTTTAGTTACCACGTTAATATTCATAGAGTGTTTTATAATTTATTTCTTTTATAATAATCATAGAATAGATGAAATTATTAGATTGACAATTTCTCAATAGCGATGGACTAAATTTAAAGATAGAGATTTTTTTTTTCAGATAATTTCGTACGTAGCACACTTATAAAATATTTATTCCATGTAAATTTGTTCTTGATCGTTTTTACTTATTATTTGACTGCTCCTTCAGAACTTTAGCAGGTTACCGACCGTGGCAGCGGCGAAAGATTAATTTTTTTTTGTACCCGCGAGGACTGCGAATTAATTCTCAGCTGGCCAAATTCATTGGACTTGCATTTTACTGCAAAAGATGAGAGCAAAATGCCAAAATACCAGCTCTACTTCTCTTCGTCAAGGAGACTTGTGGTTTCATTGTGCACTCGGGCAAGCAAACCGGGTTCCGGTAGCACCGTAGCAGTCACAATCTTATCCTTCTTCTTCTTTCTGTAAATGATTCGGCCCAAAATAAGTGAAAGACCGAGTCTTTACGTGGTCAACCCACAGTTTGTGCGTGGTTTCCTGATTACTTCGACTCTTTAGAAACCTCGTTCCCTTTTCTTTCGAGTAGCCAAAGTTCATGTGCTCTTGCAGGGATCATGCAATCTTGGTGAACACCTCTTCTGGAAATCATGGGAAATTGTGGGCTTAAGGCAACCCCCTCTACAAAAAGAGTCTCTTCCTCTCTAAAGCAAGGTGAGTACTTCTTCGGTCATGATTCTGAACACTGATCGACTTTCTCGATTCAGAAATGTTTCCTTTTTATTAGAATCTCCGCAAGTTCAAAGTCCTAGAGCGGAGAAGGAGAAGGAGAATAGCAAGTTGCCATCGAACGCAAAGGAGGTCGAGGACTTGAGGAAGGAAACTGCAGGGAATCCTCTGGTTTCGTTCACTTTCAGTGAACTCAAGTTTATTACTGAAAATTTCAAGTCGGAGAACGTTTTGGGAATCGGAGGCTTTGGGTATGTGTACAGAGGATTCATCACTGAGAATTTTAAGAAGGGGCTTCAACCTGTGCAAGTGGCTGTGAAGGTTCATGATGCTGATAACAGTTTCCAGGGTCACAGAGAATGGCTGGTAGACATAAAAGAACTCTTCCTAGTCATTTTCAACTTAATTTCCTGTGATATTTCCAGTCGTTTCGATTGACGTTAACTGGGTTTAAGACTGGTTTTTGATGTGTTTAGGCTGAGGTTATATTCCTTGGGCAACTCTCGCATCCGAATTTAGTGAAATTAATCGGATACTGCTGCGAAGACGAGCACCGAGTTTTGGTATATGAGTTCATGGCAAGGGGGAGTGTGGAATCTCATCTCTTCTCTAGTAATTTGCTCCTTCTCTCTCTTTTAGTAACCATGTTTTCTACTAGGTGCAAGAACCATCATCCTTCACAAACATCAATTTCCTTATTCTTAATTTTCTTACTATTTTAACCGGTTTGCATAGCTAAATAACTGTTATCTGTTCTTATCCAAATTGACAATTCTGATTGATGCCTGTTCACTTTTTGTAATAGTCATTTAGTTTCATTTGAGGTTTAACCTAAAGAAAAACTTTTTGTTAGGCAAAATCTCTGTCCAATCAGTTTTTTTTTTCTTTCCTTTTTCTTGTTCTTGTATTCTTTGTTTAACTGTTCGAAAACATCAATAAAATAAATTCACAAGAGCAGTAATTTTCCATCTTTTGACATTGAAAAGAAAGTTCATCAGTTCCATTTAACAGGAGTGTCTGTCTGCCTTCCTTGGGCTATCAGAATGAAGATTGCATTTGATGCTGCAAAAGGGCTTGCTTTCCTCCATCATGAGGCTGAAAAGCCAGTCATATACCGCGATTTTAAAACTTCAAATATTCTTTTAGACCAGGTTAGTCTTCTCAAAATCTTTGACACCATTATTGCTACATCTTCTCAATGAACACAGCAACACACAGGATTTTTTCGGCGAGATGGATATTAATCATAAACTTTTTTTTCTCACCCTTCCTGCCTAGGCCTACAACGCAAAGCTTTCAGATTTTGGTCTTGCGAAAAATGGTCCAGTAGGAGATATATCTCATGTTTCAACTAGAATAATGGGGACGTATGGCTATGCAGCACCAGAATATTTGAAAACAGGTACATGAAACTTTAGATCGAAACAAGCAAAACTTATAAAAAACTCAATGAAGGCCACCTTTAGAGCCATTAATCTAAACCATTGGCCGATTGGTGATCTAGAGAGTGAATACTGCTTTAACCATCTCACAAATGTGCTACTTTGCAAAGTAGAATTGAAGTAGCTGATGATGTTTTTGATCGAACTGCCAAGGTTTATACTAAAAGCTCTTCATGTTCGGTAGGCCATCTGACTGCGATGAGCGACGTCTACAGCTTCGGAGTCGTCCTACTCGAGTTCCTAACGGGGAAGAAGTCAATGGACCGGTCTCGGCCAGTGCGTCAGCAAGCTCTGGTGGATTGGGTTATGCCATATCTGACCCCCAAGAGGAGGGTGCTGGCTGTTGTTGATCCCAGGTTGGGCAAAGACTACCCTGACAAAGCTGCTCAAAAAGTGGGAAGCTTGGCCTACCACTGCCTCAACCACAACCCCAAGGCCAGGCCTCTGATGAGGGATGTAGTGGCCTCCTTGGAACCTCTTCAGCTAGTTGTTTGATCATGTAATCCGTGTTATATCCGTCTTCGTATCCAGTGTAAAACGTGTGTGACTGTATTGGATACTTCCGATCTAGCACTCAAAAGTATATCTTGTTCTTAGATACTGCACACGCGCGCATACAGTTTTGTCAAATTTGGCAACAAGCCCACATGCACACACAACGAGTCAACGTCTCAATAAAGAACGAAGAAAGTTGTCAGGTGGCTGCCTTGGTCCGTCGCCGCCGCCTTGGTCCGTCGCCGCCGCCGTGCAGAAGGAGCCTCGGTTCGCCTTGGTCTGCCGCCGTGCAGAAGGAAGAAGCCGAGCACGGTCTGCTGCACAGAAGGAAGAAGCCGAGGTCTGCTGCGCAGAAGGAAGAAGCCTAGCGCGGTCTGCTGCGCAGAAGGGAGAAAGAAAAAAACACGGAGGTGAAAGCCGCACAGTTTTTTTGTTTTTATCAAGCTGAAAAAAAACTGAGATTTTGTGGAAGAAAGAAAAATCCGAAGGAAAAAAAAAACAAAGAGAAAAAAAAAACAGGAGACAGTTTTTTTTTTTTTGGAAGTTTTTTTTAGGTCAAAATTTGGGATTTTGCATCCTAGTCAAAGTTTGATCTGAAAAATAGCTGGGATTGTATTTGTTGATCAAGATCTGGAAGATGTCATCTCACAAGTTTGATATTGAGAAGTTCAATGGATCAAACGATTTCACTTTGTGGAAGGTGAAGATGAAAGCTGTTCTGGTTCAGTAGGGATGTGCAGCAGCATTAGACAGAGAAGAAAACTTGTCTCAAAGTTTGAAGGCAGAGGAGAAGATTGTGATTTTGGCAAAAGCGCATAGTGCGATTTTGTTGAGTCCGACTGACGAAGTCCTGAGAGAGGTGGTTGATGACTGCATCGTTATGGAAGAAACTGGAAAGCAAGTATCAGAAGAAATCCTTAACGAACCGTTTGTATCAGAAGCAGCATTTGTATACTTTGCGGATGTCAGAAAATACACAGGTAAAAGATCATGTTGATAATTTTAATCGAATCATCCTATACTTGCAAGGTGTTGGGGTTAAAATTGATAAAGAGGATCAAACAGTCATTCTTTTATGTTCCTTGCCTAATTCATATGAGAATTTTGTTGACACTATGTTGTATGGAAGAGAGATTATTTCTGTCAGTAATGTGAAGGATGCTATGCAGTCTAAAGAATTGAAAAGAAATGTCTTTAGTTCTAATGAAGGCGGAGCAGACTCTAGTCTGATTGTTAGCAGGGGCAGGAACAAGGAAAGGAATGGAGGCAACAAGAGTAAGTCACGTTCGAAATCGAAGTCAAATTATGGACCTCGGTGCTATCACTATAAAGAAAAGGGGCACATTATAAGGGAATGCCCACAGCGGAAGAAGGGAAACGAAAAGAAGGAATCAAATGACAAAGCTAGTGCAAGTGTAATGCACGATAGTTCTGATGAAGGTGAGGGTAGTGATGTTTTGACTGTCTATACTTCAGGTTCTGCAAATACTTGGGTCATGGACACAGGTGCTTCTTATCACATGACTTTTTCAAAGAATCTGTTTACTTCCTTTAAGGAATGGAATGGATGATGAGGAGCTTAGTGTCAAGGGCAGTGGTTCTGTGCAGATTAAGATGTATGATGGGATAGTTAGAACAATCGATGCTTGGCATGTTCCTGACCTACGAAAAAATTTGATTTCAATGGGTGCTCTTGATAAGCAAGGGTACAATTATTCCGGTGGAGATGGGCAAATTAAAGTTTCAAAGGGTGCTCTGACAGTAATGAAGGGTAAATTGCAACATGGAATTTACATCTTGGTAGGAAATTCAGTGATTGGAACAGTGGCAGTTTCTCGTTCTTTAGAGCAGCACGATGATTGTACAGAGTTGTGACATCGTAGATTGAGTCATATGAGTGAGAAAGGACTTGCAATATTGAGCAAACAAGGATTGTTAGATGGAGCAGAAACAGGGAAACTGAAATTCTGTGAGACTTGTGTTATGGGCAAGCAGCGCAGGGTCAAGTTCAGTTCTGGCAGACACACTTCTACAGATATCCTTGAGTATATTCATTCAGATTTGTGGGGTCCTTCTCAAGTTGAATCACATGGCAGATGCAAATACTTTGTTACCTTTATTGACGACTACTCTAGAAAAGTTTGGGTGTATTTTCTGAAGACAAAGGATGAAGTGTTTGGGCGGTTCGAGGAGTGGAAGACTATGGTTGAAAAACGTACTGGGAAACAAGTCAAGACACTCAGAACTGATAATAGGTTAGAATTCTGCAATGCATCGTTTGATGAGTTCTGTAAGAAAGAAGGTATAGTGAGTCATCAGACGCATTTACATACCACAATGTAATGGAGTTGCGAACGATGAACTAAACATCGCAAAGATGCTCGATGCATGCGCTTAAATGATGGACTTTCGAAACAATTTTTGGGTAGCTTAATATCGCTTGCTATCTGGTAAATAGATCTCCATCAACTGCAATTGATTTGAAGACTCCTCAAGAGGTATGGTACGGTACTTCCTCTGATTATTCTGACTTGCGTATATTTGGTTGTCATGCATATGCCCATGTTAATGATGGTAAACTTGAGGCTAGAGCAATAAAATGTATATTTCTAGGGTATGCTGCTGGAGTTAAAGGGTATAGATTATGGTGTATTGAAAATGATAGAACTCCAAAATTTATTATTAGCAGAGATGTCACATTTGATGAGTCTGCTATGTTTGGCCAGAGAGAGGAGCTTGGTAATCTTGCAGGTAAGAGATATAAGGGTGCTGACCAGAAGGTGGAGTTTGAGATTGAAACTCCTAAAAGGATGACTACAAATCCTATAGAACAGTCCAGGGATGTGCAAGACGAAGAGTCACAAAATATAGCAACAAGGAGGTCAAGGAGGGAAATCAGAAAGCCTTCAAGATATGCAGAATGTGTTGAGGGTATTGATATTAATGATACTAATATTGTTGCATTTGCTTTGACAGTTGCACAGCATATTGATTCTGATGAACCGAAGTCATACAAGGAGGCAGTACAGAGTAAGGAAGCAGTTGCATGGTTGATTGCCATGAATGAGGAGATGCAATCACTTTCAAAGAACAAAACATGGGATCTAGTACCATTGCCAAAGGGGGTGAAACCAGTAGGATGCAAATGGGTATTTAAGCAGAAAGAAGGAATTCCTGGAGTTGAACCAGCTCGGTTCAAGGCAAAGCTTGTGGCGCAAGGTTTTTCACAAAAGGAGGGAATTGATTATCATGAAGTGTTCTCGCTAGTTGTGAAGCATAAGACCATTCGAGTTCTTCTAGCCATGGTGAGTACATTTAACCTTGAGTTAGAACAACTTGATGTGAAAACTGCTTTCTTACATGGGAATCTAGAGGAGCAGATTTATATGTCACAACCAGAGGGATTTCTTGATTCTGAAAAGCAAGACCACGTGTGTTTGCTGAATAAATCCTTATATGGATTGAAACAGTCTCTTAGGCAGTGGTACAAGAGGTTTGATGCATTTATGATCTCCCAGAAGTTTATTCGGAATTCCTTTGATAACTGTGTTTACTCTAAAAAACTGTCTGATGGTTCCTTTATTTATTTGTTGCTATATGTGGATGACATGTTAATTGCAGCTAAAAATAAGGTTGATGTTAACAATCTGAAAAGTTTGTTGAGCAGTGAGTTTGAAATGAAGGATTTGGGTGCAGCCAAGAAAATTTTAGGCATGAAAATTTAGAGAGATAGAAAAGCAGGCCTACTGTATGTATCTCAGTAGAAATACATTGAGAAGGTACTACAGTTTTTCCGGATGGAACAATCTAAGCCGGTTAGTACTCCCTTGGCAGCACACTTTAAACTTGATGCTAGTGCATTACCTAGTACTGATGAAGAAAGGAATTACATGAGTAGAGTTCCTTATTCAAGTGTTGTTGGAAGCTTGATGTATGTCATGGTATGCACTAGACCAGATTTAGCTCATGCTGTTAGTGTGATAAGCAGGTTTATGAGTAATCCTGGAAAAGCTCACTGGGAGGCAGTTAAATGGATTATGCGATACTTGAAAGGCACGAGTGATATTTATTTAGTTTATGGTATTAATGGATATACGGAAGTCTTATTTATTTATTATGCGAGATCTTATGAGAAGGAGATCCCTGACATGTTATATCTTTACTCTTTATGGATGTACGATTAGTTGGAAAGCAACGCTTCAGTCTACAGTTTTTTTGTCTACTACAGAAGCGGAATACATGTCATTGACAGAAGGAGTAAAAGAAGGTATGTGGTTGCATGGTCTTATTGATAGCTTAGGTTTGGATGTGCAGAAATCTATCATTTATTGTGATAGTCAAAGTGTATTGAGATTGGCGAAAAATCCAGTATATCATGAAAGATCAAAACATATTGATGTCAGGTTGAATTTCATTCGAGATGTCATAGAGGATCAATCATTCTCCATAAAGAAGATAGCCACAGTTAATAATCTAGCAGATATGTTGACAAAGTCGTTGCCTACAGAGAAGTTCAAGCATAGCTTGGACTTGTTGAATGTTCGCATAGCATAAGGCCCTTCGGGGCATGGATGACAGGAAGATTCAAGTCAAGGTGGAGAATTGTTATTTGTCTTGAATATTATTGGACGGACCTGGATTATGGGCCGACCCGTTAGTAATCCGGATCCATTTAACTTCTATGTTAAATAGAGATTTTAGGCTTGCTGTAAAGACACTTCTCTCAGAAAAATATTCTTCTTGCCCGTGGACGTAGGTCGTGTGACCGAACCACATTAATTCGGTTTCTCTTTTCTCTTTTCTCTTTTCTCTTCTCTCTTGTTAGTAACAGTTACCAACAAAAGTTCTTTTTAGCACCATAGCATGCCTTACTATTGCTCAGACTTCTTCTAAGGTTCTTATCGATATATTTTTTGGAATGATCACTAAATTAATAGAGTTGAGTTATGTTCTTCAAAATAAGAAATAATCCTGGTCAGTTTTCAGGGGCAAAATAAAGATTTATCTTGAATTCTTTTAGGCAAAAAAAAAAACGATTGAAGAACAGATTTACCAGTCCTGGTTTGATTAGACCCTTCTCCTCCGCATCAGCAATCATGCTGTATCCAATCCTGCCAGGAAAATTATTGCCTCGCTAATTGAAGTCGCTGAGAATTCTGAAGTGAAGAAATGTTAAAGTTTCAGGTGGAAGGAAACCACATGCCATGAACAGAGAAAAAAAATTACCTGTCCTTCACGCTGGAGCAAGGTTCCATCATCTCAAGCTTCGCAGCAATCTGAGCTATACTACCATTTACTACCTTATTTAGAAACACCAGCAGGGTCTTTCCAATCAACTGAAAATTAGATGGCATAGAGACCAGCAAGACTGTTAATACTTAACGTTTTTCTGTCAGGAAAAAAACCGTTAGATAACGAGATAAAAGAGCAGAATGTACTTCAGTTACATCCCTTGCTATTTCTGCACTGGATTCGCCTATTTTTAGCTTAGCTGCAAAGTTCCCGATGAAAGTTAAACATATTTCTGTCATGAGTTTGAAAAAAGACTTCATATTTTTATTTCAAAAAGTTGAATTGGCCATGCCATGAATTTTCAATTTACCATATTAAGCACTCAATTTTAAAAAATATTCAAAAGGGTCTAACTTTTATATTTACCAAAACACTTTTCAATCTATGCACGATGTTTTCTATGCTAAATCAAACTAAATATTTTCTCCTCTCCTCTCCATGACAATAATAATAATAATAATAATAAAATAAAAAAGTAAAAATCAGGCTGTGGCAAGGAAAAACTCCAGAGAGCTAGTAGTGACCTTGATTTTGCGACTAGACCATGAGCATTCACGGCTGCAAGCTCATGGCCAACTGGCTGTGATTTCGGGGTTGCTTGACTACGGGTGGTCATGATTTCACAGCCAGATCGCAATTTCAAGGCCGCCTGACTATAGAGAGCTTGCAGCGACCATAATTTCACGCCCAGACGGCCTCGGCACGATTTCATCTTCCCTCCTCTCCTCTCCATGGAAAAAGGGAAAGAAAAAATTCAGAAGAGCTCGCGGGCACCATGATTTGATTTCACGGTCAAACAATGAGCATTCGCTCCCACAAACATGATACCCACCTGGCTGACCGTAATCTTGCAGCCATTTGGCCGCAATTTCGGATGCAGCCGCGAATGCTCAGCTGTGAGCACCCCAAAGTTTTTTTTTTTTTTTTTTTTTTTTCAATCGGCGCAATAGGTGATGTAAGCGTTTTAAATAATTGTTTTGAGCGGTAAATTAACCAAAAATCACCTTTACGTGAGGGATTGGCTACTATCGCCAATAACCCAATCAAGGTTTGGCCGAACTTAACAGCAACCCTAGATCGCCGTAAAATCACACAAAACCTCACGTTTCGGGTCCAGAACAAACAACAGGATGAAGATTGTATCGTGACAAGTAATAATCTCAGTATCAGTCAACTAAACAGTCAGATTCACAGCTGGAACCAGAAGTTACGAAAGCAACCAAACCATACCGAAAAACAAGAACACAAAAAGAACATTCATGATTACCGTGGTCCAACGAAGAAAAACGAGCTCCAAATTCCTCCTTTCCGACAGAAATCTCAGATCCAAATCTCGACTTTACTGCCGATCACCCTCCGGTCCCCGCTATTTTTATAGCGGAAGAATGGTTTCCATTGGTATTCCTCCATCTGTTATTATTTTTATCATTTTTTTTAATTTTAAGTATCCAGGACAAGTCTAACAAAACTACTCTTTCGAGAAACCCTACAAGTACCGGAAACAAAATTGGCCACGGCTACTGGACCCCACCAGACTGCCAATAGTTAAGCTTTAAAACAATCGAGTGTTGTTATAGGGAGAACAAGTGACTTTGACATTTTTATAAGCACAGAAGCAAAGCAGATTTGACTTGACTGTCAATTTAATTTAACGATAATTATTTGATAAATTAATCATCGTGCAGAAAAAATAATTTCTTTTTCTCATTATCAATACGTATCAAATTACTAAAAAAGATTGATGGATAAATTTTTTTGGTCAAATGAACCCATACAATTCTGCTACTTCAGAAGGAAAAACTAATACTAAAAATCTTCAACGTGTTTGATTCAGCGCCGCATCCATCTTTATGTCAATTCCGTCGAAGGGAAAATATTTTCCTTCTCAATTATAACCAGAGAAATGCTAAATGAACTGTTCTCACCAACAGTTGAATCTAAGAACACTTGTAGATAAGCTGATCGATATCGAGCAGTTTACAGTAGCACGTAAGAGCATGCCGTATACAGCACGTAGGAGGCTATGCCGAATCATCATGCGGCGTCGCCACTATCGCCGGCGGCGACGGCGAGGAGGAGATCAGCGAAAGCGCTGACGATGTATACTTGTGGGCATGCTTCCGCGGTTGAGTGCGAGGTAGCAGAGCAGGAGCTCGTGGAGCCGGCGGTGGTGGCAGGCAGCGTCGAGGCCGACCGATGTCACCATCTCCTCCATCGACAGGCGGAAGTCGCCATAGGGGTCGGGCGAGTAGGTGTGCACGGCGGAGGCTGCGACGCCCGCGACTCCGAAGGCGACTGGCAGCGCCGCGGGGGAGTCCACGATGGAGTTGGACTTGGACAGTCCCGGGGACGCCGGAAGCAGACGGCGGGAGGTGATGGCGGTGGAGAGGTATCGCTCGGAGGGGCAGCTAGAGCCCCCGTCGCCGTCGAGGCCGTCGCAGGAGGAGAACGAGGAGGTGAAAACGGAAACGCTTTATCCGGCGGAGGAAGTGGACAGTGGAAGCATCGTCGTTGTCGTGTCGGGATCGAAGAGGAAATTGAAGTGTAAAGGGAATCAATCACTCGAGTGAATTTGAATGTGAATTCCTTCCCGTGAATTTGTAGCAGTTTGATATATCGAGCAGCGCGTGGGATGTTCGTCGTGGATTTAGCTGCTCGTTTGAAGCTGTGTGTTGGGCTTCAAAACCACAAGTCATTTTAAATAGTCATGCATTTGGAATTAGCGCGCTCACAAAGACAATCATATATCACTATTTGAATTCCATTTTAGATGCTCTGTTTTTTTTTTTCTTTTTTGTTTTCAATAAACAAAGTCCTTGCAGTTGCTGATAGTTCCGATTGAATGGGTTATGCATGCATTACTACTCGTCGATGTGTTTAATGTAATGGTCATTTTGTCCTCGTCTAATTAACTATTGCTCGAATTTTACATCGAACTCACGGACAAGTCCTGGGACAATAACATTATTATAATTACTGGAGATGTTTACATATGTACCCTGCGAATAATTAATTAATTAAATAGCATAACGAGTTCTCATGCGACATGAAAAGCCTAAATTCGATCTCTACTAACTTTGGCTTATTTTGAGGTCGGATTTTGCCCCCATCTCCTCCCTAATTCCTACACATTTGTCGCGAGGCACCATCAAAAAACATGCACAATTTTTTAACAGTGGCACTCGGCAATTTTCTTCTTCTTTTGTGATTATAATCTGGCAAATTAGACAAGGCCCGAGATTCCCGATTGAATGCATCCATGTACACTGCTCATTGCCTCGTACGTGGAGATTCGGTGACATGCACTTGGTATTGCGACAACGTCGTCGCCGAGCTTGGTTTTGTCCTCGTCGCGGTCAACCGATTAGATGCGGCGGCGGCAGCAACGTTCACTCCCATCGTGGACGTCGCCTCGGCCGCTTGAATGGCGGCCGCGTCGCTGGTGTCCGCCGGCTTGCTGCCGTCAGTCTCTCCTGTCGCCTCTAGTGTTTTCTCCTGTTGCGACCTTCTTGGAACACATCTCCATTGTTCCACTCGTATCGCGTTGACCAATCTCAGGGTCGCTGCCACGTCGATCTCCCTGCAGCTCGTCATCTTCGCCCTGTGGGTGCCCGTCACGGACCGGCCACTGCCCGGTGGAACTAAGATTAACGATCGCGATTGACGAAATCGTATAATTATCTTCGTAAAACTAATAATTTATACCTGGCCTATCAGTGTATAACTCGGTTACGGCGATGGAGACCAGTGGTGTCGCTGACCTGGACGTGGCCCACCGCACCGCGCTGCTAGGTCCACGTGGTGGCCGACTCCATGGCAGCTGCGGGACTGCCTTTGGGGGTCTAGCCTAGCACCGGGTTCTCGGCCGGTTGCATATATCTTGGCCGCCTCCCTCGACGATATCGATACGGGATCGTCGGTCAGGCCGTTGAAGATGGGGAATACGTAATCGCACAGGATCGGAGAACCCTGGCCGCCCCAGCCATGGTCGGGCCTCCTCGGTTGTCCCTGACTCATTAATAATCGAGTAGCGATCGCAGAACGAAAAAAGAGGAGACGGTTTATATGAAGGTGGTGCTAATGAGGAAGCGAAGGAGAGATCGCATGTATTGCCAACTCGTAGCATGGTACCGAGCTGCAAATCGCGGTGCCGAGACATCTAACTGTTTAATTCGACCTAAAAATTGGCTAAAATATTTTACACAATACTAATCCAAAATTCCAAGGCACGGCACCAATGAGCATCCGCAAACAAAAAGAAAACTTTGAAGGGGTGTTAATAATTGAATTCTCATTTATGAAATGGTGGACTTAAATCCATCGATAATCACGTAATAACTGATGACTGGAGAACGTCACTGGCTCCGACACATCACAGGTAACGCAACTATTTCACGCTGACCTATCTATCTCTTCTCCTTTTGCTAGCAGCGCGCTCATGGCCGTGGTCGTTGCCGTGATCCCTTCCGCCCCGCTCCTGAGACTCGCGCTCACGGGAACGCCTCGACGGCCGTGTAGCCGCTTCCTCCTCAGCGTCCGCAGTTGCTTCCCTCCTCGACGACGACGATGAGGGCCTCCGCTTGAAATGGTAGTCCTCTTCGCTAGACTCGTAGTCGCGCGCCCTGCTTCCCCGCCTAGCGCTCCCTGACGAGCTTCTCCCTGTGCGCTTGACCTCGTCGCGGTGCCCATCGGAGCCTGATTTGTGGCTTGCTGGAATATCTTTCAGCCCGTTCCTCGGCGCCACGTCGGACGAGGAGGAACCCTTCCTCTTCTTTCCCTCGCCAGGCTCGGGGAAGCTGATGCGGGAGAAGACGCTGGCCTTCTGTTTCCTGTCAGCCTTCGCAGCCTCGGCCGCGGTGGCGGCTTCGGAAGGCTGCTGGTGGTCTGGGATTTTCCTCTTGCGAGGACGAGGCGGCGAATGCCGCGTAGGTTCGCGCTCGCGGACCAATCCGTGCCGGTCCGGACCTACAGACTTCTCGGACCGGTCGCGGTCAGACCGCTCCGGGAGGGACATTGGCCGCTGCAATCAAAATTTTATATTATTATGAGTTAGAAACAAAGAAATAAAACAATATAGCATACGACTACAACACTAAAACCGTATCCACTGGTCTGTGGGGACCACCGAGTCCATAACCAGCATTGTTAACGCCGCCAGAACTGCACCTTTGTTCGCGGCCTTTAAACTACATAACATTTGAGCCTCACCAGGCAACCAGAAGTTTCTTATCACTTTTTATTTTTTAACTAATCAGGCAATTGATTACCTATTCACTTTTCAAAGAATATGATAATTGATTATTAAAGCTCTTAATTGTGGAGCAAATTGATGCATGAGAAAACTCAACGACCGCTATGTACACCACTAATTTTCACCCTCGGAATGGATCATTCATTCCACGAGTGATTAGGACAGCCACTTTCTCAACTCCAAGATGTTACAACTCGGATGGTGTATGACAGGTGGCTTCATCGGTTTATATCATTCGTAGAGATGTATAGGGGAATGAATAAATACATGGTGCATCGTTGTTATTAGTATTGTGCTAGACTGTTGTAATAGCTTATGTTTAATGCCGGTGAGGAAATAGGACCAACGATCCAAAAATGAGTAAGAACAATGATCGACAAAAAGAAACATACAGGCTTTGGTTTCATTGAAGCATCATTTATGCTGCTTGATTCCCTTCTGGGCTCCCTGTCTCTGGAATGTTCCCTGTATTATTGAGGACCATTAAGTGACAAAGGTAGCAAAGACCATTAAGTGAGGATGGTAGCAAAAGCAATATGAAAAAGGCGCTTTGCCGCATGCAGTATACAGTTACGAGAAGCTAGTTTGATAAACTAAAAAGGCATTCGTGTTCTGTTATATAAAGCACTGCTTGACAGAAATCACAGCTGCAGCTCAAACAGAATGAAAGACGTGAAACTAGATATTCTCCCATGGTGTTCCATTCAAGAGGACAAGACACCGTGTTTGGTCCACAAAATAAAATTGTCAAATAGCTATGCTGGAGGAATGAAATAGAAACTAACAGAATATAAAAGGTATCCATTTGTTTGATTGATGAAATAAAAATGTTACGTTTGATTCCAAAGAATGTTACAAAGAATAGTAAAGAAATAAATTATTTTGACTGCCTCATCTAGCTCGCAAAATCTGCCTAGTCCGAGCTACAAATCTACCTTGAATGACCTATTGGGTCCCATGACCCAATTGGTTAACAAAGCCCCCATCTCGACTTAGCCTAGTCTGTCCATTCAGAACAATAGCCTGCCCAACTCAATCAATTTTTCCATCCTGCTCGCCCGGACCAACCCATGCAACTCACATGCCCTGACCAGCCTAGCTTGATCAGTCGTCCAACATTCACAACACACTCAACCTGTCGTTCCTTGCTTGTCCAGCTCAACTGGCTAGCCTGACCAAACTGGCTAACCCAACTCAACCAATCCCTAATGCATGCTCAGCCCACTGACCTAATTGGTCCCTCTGGTTAGCTGGACCACTCAGCCACAATGGTCTAATCTACCCATTTGATCCCGCCAGCCTGTTCAACTTGTCTAATCCCCTCTTGCCCAGTCCAATTAGGTGTATTATAATAGACAAAGAATTGTCACTTCTTAAATAACTGATGACTTTCTAATCACGGTGGGAAAAAAATGATAAATTGAGTATCTACTTAAACATAGATACTGCAAAGTTCAATTACCTTTCATTCAGTCGGTCCATTTCTCGCTTTCGCTTTATATCAGCCTTCCTGGCCTCAATCTCTTCTCTGCTCATGCCTGGAGCCCCCTGAGCCCTGCCCATGCTACCCATGCCTAACTCAGATAGATCCCTAAAGAAAGTATTAGTTTTTGTCAAACAAACATCAACAATAGGCTGACAAAGACAAAATCCGGACTACCACATTATTAAAATAATTAACACACGAGAGTAAATAACATGCAGACAAGGAAACAGAATTTCAAAGGAACTCACTCTTCATATCTATTATATCACTTCAAACATTCTAGATCTAAAACAACAGAAGAATGCTAGCAACCATTATATTAACTTTCAACAATCAATAGCACACCTTGGAACTGTTGGCATCATATAAGCTTGTGCTGCAAATGGATCTTGCGGAAACATTCCTCCGCCGAATGGAACATCAAAGGGGCCAGGTGCATAACCCATGAATGGAATTGGAGCACCAAAAGGAGCCATGTAGGAGGCATCAACTCCGAGTGGCATCCCACCTCCCCAGTAAGGGTTGTAACCTGAAGCTGCTACAGGCATACCAAAATTTTCAGCTCCAACATCTGGGTAGCCTCTCCATTGCATATCAGCAACTGCAGTTTAGATGAAGAATGGAGTTAAGAAAAACATTTAGGATGTTTTGACCCGCCTCTGAAAAAGCAGGAGTTAGCTAATGTCTAAAGTGCAATACACTTCATGTTGTCACCCTTGAAGTAAAAGCAATATATAATTAAGGGACCAAATCAATGCAAGAGAACAAACCTGCGGCAGGAACTCGAGCTTTCTTCTTCTTTTTCTTCTTTCCTGCAAAATCATATGTTAGAAACCAGTAGAAAAATAAATCAAAAATCAATTCTGCTATTCAACTTATGCTCAAACAAAAGAACCAATATTACAAATCTATAGCAAGTGATAAGATTCATTTAACTGATCCAAATAGTTAGGGACAAACAGCTTGATGGTGACAATAAACTTTGAACCATTCAATTGACTAGTCTACAACAACATTGAATCTAAAAGCGCGGATAGAATAATTAATGATTAGAAAATTGTTTTTACCTTGTTCTCCAGCAGGTTGTTTTTCCTGGACATCCTCAGTCACCACTGGAGCACTTTCTGGTGACTTTTGCCCTTTGCTAAGAGATTCTGGTGTTGCCTCGGATACATTTGCAGTTACAGCAGTTTGTTTGTCTAAAGAATTCAACTCGTTGTCTGCTGTTTTAATTTCACTAGCAACTTCCCCATCCTTCGTATGGGAAGATTGATCCATGGGAGGGTGCTTAGATTCGCCTTTTGAAGCAGCAGAAATGGTAGGAGACGGAACTTTTGGCTGTACTGGAAGAGCTGATTCCATATCTGCAAATGCAATTTTTTTGTCATTATGATCCATCCGACAAAACTAGAGTGTGAATCCAACAATTGAGCTTGTCTATACTACATACCTTGGATATGAACCAGGCTTCCGGCATTTTCTGTGCTACTGGTTGTTGATTCCAATATCCGATTAATTGTTTCTCTGAGTGTTTTATTTGGAAGGAGGTCATCCGCCAATATATTAGTAGCGCCACAGATGCACATCAACTTTGACATAATGTAGTCTCTAATACCTTATTACAAAAACAAATAAACTCAAATTAGTTAATGATATGCTGACTAGCTAAAAGCTCAACTAGACATTATGATACAAGAAAAGAAACATGCAGGAACAACGAGACTCACATTTATCGCAGAAACTCCTGAAACAGCACTTGCTAGTTAGCACTGCATCTTTCATTACCTCTTTACATAATGGGCACCGCAACTCAGGAGGAAGATCACTAACAGGACGAGAGGTCGGTAAACCCTCGATCTCTTTCTCAAATGCAGCTCTAGGTAACAAAATTTATCATGAGTTCTGCAATATACTTTGGCAAACTACAGATACTGTACAAATAATTTCTTACTCATTTGGCTTTAACACAGCAACTGCACCACTTGGCAAAGCATAGGATCCATCAGGAGTAGCCATCAACATTGATTTTGGAATCCCTGTTGGAGGTCTCACCCTCTTGATATCATAGTTAGGGTCTCCATTCGTGGGGCAATGCTGGATAAAATGGCCTATACACAAGTGTCACTGGCTTAATTTGAAAGTGGATTTTAACTGTGAATAAGACCAAAAGCTAGGAAATTGTATCGTACCTGGCACTTTGCATCTATGACAGACATAACCAGCTGGGGGTGTCTTCCGTTCAAGCATACCACGTCCTTTATTTTTCCAAACAAACAAATATTCAGCGGGCATGTTAATCAACTGTGTAAACCTATAATTTAGATTACACATGATAAACTGAAGGGCTTCTCTGTTGCAGCCAATATGCATATCAGGAAGAGACTCAGAGTTTACCATTTGGAATCTCTTATCTTAATTCGATACCAATTATCATTACATTGCAACAAGAACCTCTCAAGGTTAAAGGAAATGACAAGCAAAACTTACCAAAACCACGGCCACCCATTGTCCTGCCACCCATGCCTCTTCCATGACCTCTTCCAGAACCATAGGGTTCCTGAGTTTGACTAAACAAAAGAAATTAAATAAATTAGAAAGGGAAATCTGAATACTAATTGTGATTAAACAAAGGATATAGTGTAACTTTACTATTCTCTATCTGAAGCTTTAGCTAGTGGACATAAATATTTTTTAAAAAAATATGACTGACCGATTCCAGTCAAGAGATGGTGTATCAATTAAAGCCTTAATTTTGCTTTCCTCGTCGACATTGTTTACAGGAGGAACATTGACAACAGGAATACTGATTTGTGACTGGTTTACATCGGGAATGGCATACAGATCATTTCCAAACTCATCCCATTCATATTCATCAGGCTGCAAAATTCCAATATTGTGTAATAGTCATTTTACCTTGAGGCCAAACATAGTTTAATTGAGCTCTCTCACAACCAACACAAGAAAATCATATGACACAAAAGCTAAAAGTTTGTTTCAGTGAGTTAGAAATATTACAGTGACCTTGTTAGTCCATCATAGAAATATATAAGCTTACATATTTGTTAGTAGATGAATCCCCAACCGGCATGCTGCTTGTTGGTCGAAGCTCTTCTACCTTCTCCTCTACAACTTTAGGCCTGCAGATTAGTATATTATATTCTTAGCATCTCCATTTCGACATGAAAAAATTATTATGAGTTTAAGCCTTGTATCTATACTCGGGCAAACTTGGAAAGTTCAAAATGTCTATTGTTATCACCAGTGTTCGACCAGAAACACAGAGGCCCATCAGGGCAAATGGTTTGCCAGCCAGTCTAAGTTTTAAAACACTGATCATCACAACATTCTCATCATAAAATAATTGTTGCTGATTAACACTATTAAGGAAAACACTAAGAGTGCACTTAAAGTAATAAGGTCCAAGAGAATACTCGTCTCTTTCAGTAAGAATAGGCTTCCGAGGTCGTCCTGGCACTCGACGAATCAAAACTGAAGTGTTTTTGGGTATCATGGCTCCTTCATCTACATATTCTGAAACCGAAAAATGGAGGAACTAAAAGTCCATAAAAATCCAAAATAGTTATTTGAACTTCCACAAACCCAGAGAAAATTCCAATAAAAACATATCCACTAAATTGAGCATAACTGGCTGAGGAACAGTCAGCTCACGTCACTAAATGACAATGCTCCCTAACCCGAAAAGACATAGCTTCACCTTATCTATTAACTGATAGTTACTAAAACGGACTGCTCATAAACCAGATTCAACAGTAGTACTCCAGGAAAAGAACCAACCTTCATTAGTCTGCGCATTAGAGATCATGAGGTCGAAATCAGTGCCCTTTCCAAATAGCTTGGTTTCAAAAATTCTCTCTTTCAAATTGGCAACAGATATAAATTGCCCCTCGATGGGAATTGAGTCGTAATCTTTGGCACTTTTAAACTTATAATACACAGCCATTACTTTTTTTCTCTATTCTTCTCTCTGGTCCAATATCAAAAAAATAATAATAATAATTCGCAAAATAACAAAACTCTCGCAGTAAAAATGAACCGCAAACTGATTAAAGGCCAGAATAAAGAAGTAGGCCTGATTTTTAAACAAGAACAACAGAAATCATAGACTTGTATACAGTATATTTATCTCCTTTCTAATGATTCCCAGAGGGAGGGTCGGCAGGCTCTGTCTTCAAACAATATCTCCAAGATCCATCTGGAAAATAGACCAAAAAGACTTCCTTCGTACACGGAGGATGATGGACGCAGCAGAATCAACTATTCGCAGATGACGGCGAAAAGCTGTAGATCACTTCTTGGAAGACGCAATCACCACTGGTCGCCGCTTCGAAACAAGCTTCACCGAGCTAAAGCCCCTTCGATCAAGTGGCCGACACCAAGAAAAACAAATTCTGGAAGCGGGAGGTGGCAGCGAGGTATCGATCGGGCTAAAATCCCGTCAGATCGGCGGAAAATTGCGAAGGACGGGCCCTTCTGGGTCGAAGTTTCACCCCCTCCAGCGGAGACAAAACCCTAAATCGATTCCCTCGAGCGGCGAATCTCAGGGCGAATTGAAAGCGGCGCGTGGATCTGCCACCCGGAATGGGATGGTGATGGGGAAAGCGGCGAGGAGCGCTTGGGAAGAAAGCAGGGATTCTGGAGAACTGGATCGGCGCTCAGCGATTTGGGGGCAGAGAAGGAGAAACGGAGAAAGAATGAGGGAGAGAAGAGAAAGGCGTTGAAGGGGCAGAGGAGGAATTGAGCGAATAGGTTTTTGGATTTGGGGTGATTTTTATATGGTATGTGATAAGAATCGGTGTTGGCTAAACGCGCACCGTAAAAAACGCACCCCGCCAGAAATGAATTGGTGGGACCAGGGCCGGAAGAATCGCCTAGGCCCACAGAGAGGACGCTGCGTCGTCATTGGAGGGTGGTTGACAATTTGGGTGCGGTTTTGGGTTGGATCTGTGGTGACCGTGGCAACTGGTTGAAGGCTTGAAGCCCTCAAAAAAGAGGATTTAAAATAGAAAAATATATGTGCCATTTTGTTTGATCTGTGAATATTTTTATGTGTGTTTTTTATTTTTTTTAAATATTATTTTATCTTTTAAAGAGTAATATATATTTTTTTATAAAAAAAATACAATTTATAAATAAAATATATTATTCAATTGAAAATATAATATTGATTAATAAGATTATTGATACGCATTTTTTTCTCTTATAAATGAAAAATTAAAGAAAATCCTCTTCTTGCCACGTTGCAATGGCAAAATATTTATGTAATCTTTTAAATATTTCTAATTTGATTCTCTAATGAAAGTCTGATATAAGTATAAATATGGTCTATGAAAATTTTCACAAGATCTTTCCAAATTAATGGAATTAAAAATTTAAATACTCAATACTACTACTACTTGACGGGTTAATCGCCATGGCGAGTTCAGATTCAAATGCATTATTAGTTAGGTAAAGATCATCGTAATTTACCTCCCTTACGATGGCTCAGCAATTTGATAAATTCATTAGATTGCCTAACCTTTCCACAAATAATAATAAGGTTACAATCCAATCAAAATTTACAAAAAAAAAATTACAAATGCATGCACTCACATGAGCCTTTGATAAGCTCTCGAATACAACAAGGCAATGTCTTCTTGGTTTTTTTTTGTATTTACAATTGCCTTGAGGCTACTAGAAAAACTATATTTGATCAAATTTTTAATCTTACAATTACGTGATCAAACTCTTTTTAGTCTAAAATTGTTGGTCAAGTGCTGCAGCATTTAAAACTTATACTAATTAAGATCCAGCGATGGTCATAGTTATTTATTAAATTAATTTTAATAAAACTAGAACAATTTAAACAAAGGCAATAAATAATAATTTAATATAATAATAATACATCTATTATAATTTTAATTAAATTGAATCAATTTTTATTATGATTATTGTTGGGATCGACCAGCAACCAGAGCAAAAAAACGACGATGAAAGAGAAAAATTGAAGAAAAGAGACATAAGATTTTTAATGTGATTTGGCTAAAACCGTCAACTCCACCAAACAATAAAAATTTGAAGTTAATTGTCTATGATTATTGGGCTCAATATTTTTTTTATTATAATATTAATTAAAATATTATAATAGAATCTAGGTTGAAATTGAAATATCTGAATTATAAATTATATATATAATCAAGAATAAATAGACGAAGAGTGAGAGGACAATTTTGACTTTTTTTTTCTTATAATTAAAAAACAGATAAAAATATCACCCTAATAAGTAATAATTAATTATCTTTTTTTTGTATTTTTATTTTCAATCGTCAATTTTTTTTTCAAACATAAATAATAATTAATTACCTAATTACCTTGCTTCTTTTTTCTAGCCATCACTTTTTTTTCTATTATAATATTAATTGTCAACCCCTAAATAATAATTAATTATCTTGCTTTTTTATTTTTTCTGGCCCCTATCATTATCTCCTTTGTTGTTCTCATTGTTCATCAACGGTGCTCTCAAGGTAAAATGCTATTGTTGCTCTTTGCATCTATTTTTGTATTTTGATTTCTTTTTTATTATTTCTTATGGTTGAAAGTTTCTAGAGTTCTATAACTACGTCATCGATTTTCGAAGATTATAATAAAAGTCTTCTAAAGTAGTTAATCGTCAAAAAGTCCACTTTTCTTAGCGATTACAGATAATTGTTGACGTTGTTGCTAATTTTTCCTATCACGATCTTCATTTTTTGTTTCTTTTTAGATTATTATTATTTTTCATTGTTTAAGTTTGCATTATTAACTTACTTTTTATTTATTTTTATTATGAAATCACTATATTTACAATGCATAGATTTTTAAAAAGAAAGTAAACATAACTATAAAAATAAAATATTAGAAATGTTAGAGTTGAAGAATTTCATTTTTCATAACAGATTATGTACTAAGGATTCTAATTTATACTTATAATGCTAACATTAGTGATCAAATTCGAAAGACATATTTGCAAAAAGGTCCATGTCAACCTTCCGACTATGAATTTCCAAAAAGAAAATTTGGAGTAAGTCAATTTAGATGGTTCAATCCTTCGTGGTTTAGGAAATTGGCGATTGAAATATAATATAGAAAAAGATGCCACATTTTATTTGTATTGCTATCTTTTCAAGACAACCGATAGAAAACAAGTAAGAGGAGAGACTTTTGTTAGTGAAGAATTTACAAATTGGAAAAGTAAAGATAGGTTGAATATTTATGTTGGCCAACATGATAGTGAACATCATAAAGCTTGAATGAATTGTGAAGCTTTGATGAATCAAAATGAACACATTCAATCATTTTTGTACAAACAATCAAAGGAAATGCGGAAATATTATTGCATCCATCTCAATGCTTTGATCGATTATATCAGAGTTTTATTATGACAAGGAAATTCATTCAAGGTTATGATGAAACTGAAGGTTCTCTTAATCCAAATAACTTTCTTATTCGTTTGGAGTTTTTAGTTGCTCATAATAAAGAGATTAATAATGTGATATTGAAAAATGCTCCTAAAAATTGCAAGTTAACATCACCTGATATTCAGAAGAATATAGTGAATGTTTGTGCAACTAAAGCGATTAATATTATTATCAGAGATATTAGTGATTCATTATTCTCTATTTTTGTTGATGAATCTCGTGATGTGTCAGCAAAGGAGCAAATGTTAGTTGTTTTGCGTTATGTGGATGGTAATGAACATGTGAATGAGCGTTTTATTGGAATTGAACATGTTACCAGTACTACAACACTCTCACTTAATGCTGTCATTGATAAGATGTTCTCTAAATATAATTTGAGTGTATCTAAATTGAGAGGACAGGGTTTTGATGGAGCAAGTAATATGGAGGGTAAGTTTAATTGTCTAAAAGCACTCATTTTAAAGGAGAACCCATGTGTGTTTTATATATATTGTTTTGCACATCAACTTCGACTAGCTCTTATAGCTATGGCAAAGAAAAATCTTTCGATTTCTAATTTTTTTTCGTGTTGTTGGTGTTGTGGTAAATTTTTGTTGGATTATCCTGCAAACGTTCTGATATTCTTCAAGAGAAACATTCAGATTTTATTATTGAGGCATTGGAGTGAGGTGAGATTTTAAGTGGTCGGGGACTTAATCAAGAAACTACCCTTCAACGTGCTAGAGATACATATTTGGGGTCACATTATAATTCTTTCATCGGCTTGATTTCTATGTTCCCTGCTGTCAGTGATGCGCTTGAAATGATTTCAAAAGATGATTCTAGTTCTCCTGATCAAAAAACTGAGGCATTTAATTTATTGGAGTTAATACTTATATTTGATTTTGCATTTAACCTACACTTGATGAAATTGGTCTTAGGGATTTCGAGTGAATTATCGAAGGCATTGCAAAAGAAACATCAGGATATTATGAATGCAATGGATTCAGTACAAGTATGTAAACATCAACTCCAAAGTATAAGAGATGATGGTTGGGATTCATTTTTAGAAAAGGTTCACTCTTTTTGTCAACAACATTATATTGATGTTCTCAAAATGGATGATATGTTTACACATTGGGCACTACGTGATCGTCCCCATCGTAATCCACCTGAAGTGACAAATTTACATCACTATCGTATTGATTTATTCTATGGTGTTATTGATATACAAGTTCAAGAGTTAAATGATCATTTCTCAAAGGTAGGTATGGAGTTACTCCTTTGTGTAGCTTGTTTGTGTCCACAAAATTCATTTTTGGCTTTTGACAAGATAAAATTGATACAACTAGCTGAATTTTATCTACAAGATTTCTCAAGGCTTGATCTTTTTATACTTGATGATCAACTTGAAACTTACATTTATGATATGTGATGCACGCGAGCACGATCTCAAATCTTCGACAGGAATCATCAAGGACTCGAAGCGTGCATTTGCGCTCAATGCCCGCAAGTGTACGGATGTCGCCAAGTAATAAAAGATTATCGATCTCATAGAGACTGAGATCTGAATATTGTTTGTCCAGTAGATGTTGTTGTTCGGAGTTAATATCCTAAGAGTATGGGTTGCGGGGTTGACCGTAGTCCTAACTCAAGTACGGTGTCACTCGAAAGAAGAGAAGGTTGGTTTGAAGTTCTCTAAAAAGATTCTAGGACTTCAATTTCACTTGTGCGTCGTGGAATATGCTATCAATTAGACGCGTTGAGATCTCTAATTATGACATTGAGAGAGGATCATCATGCATTTGCCCGATGAACTTTTGCTTCTACCAGGAACTACCTATTCCTAACTAAGTTTCCCTTTCGGATCATCAGAGCTCAGGGGGTTGATACCGTTGGGAGCCCTCTGTCATTAAGGTCCCTCAACCCTTCTAGACTTAATCTCTCCTACTTTGGGCCTTTTGCTAAGATAGGTTATTAGAGTACGAGTCGTCCTAATAATCCCTATGAAGAGGCGGATCGTATCTCATATCCTACTCTAACATAATCTATCTTCTACAATTACGGGAGGTAGGATGACCGCAAGGCTCATCCTTGGTTCTCCTAGATTTTGGATACGAAGGTTGTACCCTTTGTATCACTTATGTTTTGATGGGTTTCCCCAGTACCGACGTGGGTGTGTGTTTGAACACCTTTCGTAAACATGCACACAGTGGAAGCAAAAATTGTTAGTGCCTATAAGATTCACATATCTCCACAATGATATGATATTGTCCACTTTGGGCCTAAGCCCTCAAGATTTTATTTTTGGGCTTTACCCAAAAGACATCATACCAATGGAGATATCTTTCATCTTATAAGCACATGATCTTTTCTATGTCTTACCAATGTGAGACTTTGATTGTATTCTCAATACTCCCAACAATCCCCTCCCAACGAAAGACCGCATTGACCCCCCCCTCAAGTTTATCTGTCCTCAAAGGACTTGCTCTGCTCGATATCCGATTCTCAACCCACCAAGACTTCCTGCCAATTGTCAGATCCTCCTGACCCAGTTGGACTTCCTGTCAGTTGTCCAGCTCTTCTGGCCCAACTGGACTTTCTGTCAGTTGTTCGGTTCTCTTGATCCGGACATGGGAGCTTTACTTCCTTCATTCAAGGTTTATGGCTTGATATGGACCATAACTCTAATACCAATTGTTAATTCCTATAAGATTCACATATCTTCACAATGACTTAATATTCTCCACTTTGACCATAAGCCCTCATGATTTTATTTTTGGGCTCTACCCAAAAGGCCTCATATCAATGGAGATATCTTTCATCTTATAAGCACATGATCTTTTCCATATCTTACCAATTTGAAAATTTGATTGTATTCTCAATACTCCCAATAAAAACAAGTAATAAACTGATTTATTACAACACACACACTATACACATACAAGGATACAACAAGTGTAAACATAATCGTCATTTCAAATTTTGCAATAAAAGAAAACTTATATTAGGTATATCTGACGGATTATATGAAGCGGAAATGACATCAACCTTAGCGACCCTCGTAAGTTTTGCCTTTATCCGTATCTACACCGAGTATCGTCAGGATAGCTTCAACAAGCTACGAGCCTCGTCTTCACACGAGATACTAGTCTCGTATCGAAGACATTGTGATCCGAGAGACGATCATAATTCGAATCCAAAAATGGGTTTCGTAAACTCACTTCTCGAAAGCGATTTTCATAAACCAATTGACGAAACTTCGATTCTCCACCAAAGAGGATTGTCGGAGATCCGATCCTCGACAAGGAGGTCGCTGTCGAAATTTCAAACGCCGACTAAATGACACTCTCATTGTAAAAAACACAAGTTGTCCAAGAGGGCAGCTTGCTGGAGGAGGTGGTCGGCCAAACAAGTGGCCAATTGCTCCTTGGTCACCGGCGCCCAAGGGAGGTTGGTCGGCGCTTGAGGATGGTTGGAGGATTGTCGACAGCTGGTGGTTGGTCGGCAGCAAGGAGGAGGTGGCGACACCAAAGGGTTGGGTGGCAAGGAGCAAGGAGAGGAGAGAAACGACTAGGGTTTCAAAAATCTAAGTCAATCCAACACGAGTTATCTCTCAATCCCGTTATTTATAGAGAATGTATCTCTTAATCATTAAGAGACTTTTTCTCAAGACATTTTCTCAAGACCTTTTTTCTAAAGTTTTTTCTCGAAAATTTTTTCTCAAAGGGTTATTGGTTCACAACAAAAACCGTTAACCCGTTCGATTAACTTAAGTTAAAATAAATCAAACCACGTTGGTATATTTTAAGTTAAAATGAACCGAATCAATTTTGGTTCATTTGTGTAAAACAAACCAAACCACTTTGATTTATTTTCCACCAATGGATTATAACCAAACCGATTTGGTTCATCCATTATGTCTTCATAAGACTCGGCCTATCCATGCTTCCTATGCGACTTAAATAATTTCATGCTCGCTCCATGTTTGGTCCAACCAAACCAAGTCTCTCTCGATCTGAGAATCTCATTCTCAAACTCGTTTTAAATCCTTCGGATAACACTCGTAGTGCGTGTGATCAAATAGGTTCCCGGTTTATGTTGGTCATCTATAATTAACCATTAATTATAGAACGATCATCAGTGATACCTAGTAGTACATCATGATCCCCAATTAATCGAAAAATCAATGGTTGACCCCCAGAACAACTTCTGAAACCTTTTCAGTAGCTATAGTGAATCATGCCCCGTTCCCTTCACTCATCTTATACCCACTTGGTTCAGGACATGGTCCATTATGTCAGTCCCACTAGGCTGACCATATCACACTAGCTCAAGTATTACTTTCTTGTCCTTCGAATTCTAGTTATTACACATGTATCCAAGAGTATCATACTCTAAACGTGTATGCCATCTGATGCCTTCACAGTAGCAAGTGAAGGAAATCATTACCAATCATGCACACAAAGGAAAGCAGAAGATAACAAATCTATTACCGCAAACTGGGATGGCTACTGATAAACTGAAAAGGATTGTATCTGTAACTGACAGTGAAATGAGACCGGTCCAGAGGCACACTGAATTCATCAGCAAGAAAGGTTTCAAAACAGGTGTAGATGCTGCAAGTGCTTCTTTCAAATGTCGAAAAACCCTCTATGCGGTGACGTTTGAAGTCGATTCCGTCAAGCGATTCACGGGAAGATACTGTGCAGACAGGGGCAACCAAGCAAACAATTTCAGAGTATGTGATTTCTGAATTTGCAGTAAGTGATACAAGGGGGACTGGGACCAGCTGCAATGAAATTAGCACAAACTCTGAAACTGCAAAAAATCTAGCCGAGACTGTAGTTGTTTCAAAGCATAACCAGGGAACCACAATGATTGTGGACTCAATTTCCAGCAAAGGGAAACAATTTCAGGATAACAACACTGCATTTCGGTTTTAGAATGGCAAAGGCAACTGTAGGGAAGCTAATGTGCTGCCACAATCGGGGGATGTATCTGATAACCATCAAACAGCTGATATAGGGGAAAAGCCTGAAACTGAAACTGGCACGCTGGTGGCACAATCTGGGCAGCAAATGTGTATGCCATCTGATGCCTTCACAGTAGCAGATAAGCATTCAGGATATGGAAAAGGAACAATACAGAAGATGAGAGGGAGTGGGAACCTGAATTCTAAAGACAAACGACCTACACTCCAAGTGACAGGAGGACAGGCTTTGCCTCCAAGGAAATCTGGTCAATTAGCCACCAAAGTTAGCTCCTCAAATAAGTCAAGGGGTAATCAGAAAGTGGGTAGCAAGACTGGCATGAAAACATCCCAATCTGAAATTCTGATAAAAAGAGCTTATACTAAAATTAGTGCTGCACATGTGGAGTATCAGGCTGCTGCAAAAATCCAAGGGAATGCAGCTAGACCTATGAAACAACATCAGTATAGGGAGTTAAATGCCATGGTAACAATTGAAGGTGATAAAGGACAGAAAGCTGACCATCAGAAGGTAGTATCAGAAATACAGGAGCAGCAGGTCCCTATTTTTTCAATGAAACAAAATATGATGGAGCTTTCTGGCAACATCTATCAGAAACATCATCATCAATCTAAAGTCTTAAATGGTGTGCAAGTTCATGAACTTGAAGCAGAACAGAATTCTGGGCTGCAGAAGGTTGTTTCAGAATCCCAGCAACAGCAGGTGTTATCAGATGTTATGGCACAGAACCAGTTGAAACATTCAGACAGTAGACAGCAGATTACAGCACAGGATGGACTTTCAGCAGGCATTTCTATTGTGCAGGTACAGGATAAGGATCAAATGTTGCAGAAGTATTTTGAAAACTTTCCAAACCCTGCTGAGGTGAATGTTCTACACGTTTTGCATCAAGGCAGCAACCATTTTTCAGCAGAATCAGACTTTCCAATCTCATTTCCAGAATCAGTTGGTATGCTGAACACAACAGAGGTGCAAAGCACAGAGGCTGTCCAAAATTTGGATAAACCACACCTCAGTTTAGATCAATGTGAAACCACAGTTAATCAGACTTCCCAGTTTGGAAATTGCTTAGATCCGCAGGGCGGTGTGCTTCCTCAGAAAGGGCAAGCGCAAAGAATTTGAGGTCATCCTCAAAATCACAAGTTTTACATAGGCTAAACAATTTCGTGATAGTAGCCCATGGAAAATCCAAACTAGATCAAGAACCCAACGCAGGAAAAAAAAGGCTAATGAGACTGCCCAGAACATAGACATCCCATAGGAGGGGGAATTCAGACCAGAGGAAACCAAGCAGGATCATCTTCCATTGGTGCTGCAGGAAACTGAAGAAGCTAGCCTCCCTCCCATCATTGTTGGACTGCCGACAATGGACTGGTTTAAAGCACACTACATTGAGGAGGAGGTAATAGAGCTGTAGGAAGGAACTACAGAGGATAAACCAAAGAAACTGAGGTGCCGGCAGGTGCTGGCCAAGGTGACATGAAGATTGGAACTTGGAATATAAGAGGCCTTAACAAAGGCCTCAAGCAGAAGGAGATGATGCATCTCCTCCACACACAGTCATTAAGTGTTTTCTGCATTTTGGAAGCTAAACTAACCACCCATCGATATCAAGGGCTAAAGACAACAACCTTGCACCATTTGAGAAGCCACCAACAAGTGGGAAACCGAGATAGAAGTCGTATGCTCTTAATATGGAACCCTCATTTGGTTGATCTCTCAATCCAACAATCGGAGGATCAATACATACATACACATATCCGAAATAGAGAGAATAACCAGCTATATGCAGTGTCCTTTGTCTATGGACAACTCACTATCATCTCTAGGAAAATGCTATGGGATGACCTCCAATGTATAGCAAGCTCAATGCAATTGCCATGGCTCATCATGGGGGATTTTAACTCACCCTTGACGGCGAGAGATAAGCAAGGGGGAATGGATGTCACTAACTATGCTATAACAGATTTTCAGAATTTTGTGGCCACGGTTGGACTATAAGACCTTAAATCGGTGGGATGCTATTACACTTGGACAAACGACAAGGTGGTTAGCAAGCTCGACAGGGCAATGGTTAATGGTTTATGGATGGAACAGGAAACCACATCATATGCAGAATTTTGCCCTCCTGGTGTTCACTCAGACCATGCAACATGTTATGTCTCCTTAATGGACAAACGAGGGCAGAAAAATAGACCTTTCAAGTTCTTCAACATGTGGACCACCCACCCCAACTTCAAAAATCTGGTGGAGCAACTTTGGGTGCATGCAAGTAGTGTTATTTCCATTGGAACGGCTCAGTATAAACTGAAACGGAGGTTGCACATGATCAAAAGGGGGCTAAGGCAGCTTAACAATCAAAGCTTTGGGCATGTACAAACCCGATCTAGAATGACACAAACCCGGTTGGAGGAAATGCAACAAGAAGGTCTAGTAAATGGACACATGGAGGAGCAATATAAAGATGCTAAGAGGGATTCTGATAGATGGGCCCAAGCAGAATATCTCTTTTACCTCCAGAAAGCCAAGCATAAGTATTTTAAAGAGGTGGACCGCAATACTCCTTTCTTCCACTCACTAGTTAAGAGAAACACCAAGAGAAGAGAGATTGTGGCAATTGAAAAGAGGGATGGAGAAATAACAACCATGGTAGAGGAAGTGGCAAAAGAATTCACGGATTATTTTCAATCGCATTTGGGGGTACAACATGAGCGCAGTACTTTCCAAGAGGGGTGTATGCAACATGGGAGAGTCCTCACATCTGAGCAACAAGGCAAGCTTGCATGTCTTCCCACGGTAGAAGAAATTAAGCAAGCTCTCTTTGACATTGGGGACCTTAAAGCCCTGGGGCCAGATGGATACAACTCTAGGTTCTATAAAGAATCATGGGATATACTTGGACAGGATTTCCTAGATGCAGTCTTGGAATTCTTTAGGAATGAGCAACTGCTTAAAGCTTGGAATCACACACTTATTGCCCTTATTCCCAAAACTGACAATGCTACCAAGGTCCAGGACTACAGACCTATTTCCTGCTGCACAGTCTTCTATAAAGTCATCTCCAAGATTTTAGCTGCACGACTGGCAGATGTTTCAGATCACCTTCTCCACCCCGCTCAGACTGCATTTGTTCAGGGGCGTACCATCACAGACAACATACAGTTAGCCCAAGAGCTCCTTCGCCGCTATTCCAGGAAAAGGATATCACCCCGATGTACGCTCAAGGTGGACTTACAGAAGGCTTTTGACTCAGTGCATTGGGACTTCTTACAGGATGTGCTATATGCCCTGCACTTTCCTCCCGTTTATATTGCATGGATCAGAGAGTGCATCACCACCTCCTCATTCTCTGTAGTGATTAACGGGAGCATGTATGGGCATTTTA
Organism: Wurfbainia villosa; assembly: GCA_025175895.1. Lineage (NCBI taxonomy): Eukaryota > Viridiplantae > Streptophyta > Magnoliopsida > Zingiberales > Zingiberaceae > Wurfbainia > Wurfbainia villosa. The sequence continues at coordinate 4,706,781 of JAKLTH010000042.1, forward strand.
GGGGACAGCGAGGGCTACGGCAGGGGGATCCCCTTTCTCCCTACCTTTTCGGCATCTCTATAGAGTATCTGTCCAGATTCCTTGTCGGAGCCACTACGAGATCAGATTTTCACTTTCATCCTAGATGTGATCACCTGGGGATAACACACATAGTTTATGCTGATGATCTACTTCTGCTATCGCATGGAGATGTATCCTCAGTCTCTGTTTTGGTCTCAGTTCTATCACAGTTCTCTCAGATGGCAGGCCTCACAGCTAACCTCAACAAATCCAGCATATTCATGGCAGGGGTTGATGAACGGACGAAGGGAAGACTTTTAGACATAATAGGTTTTTGTGAGGGGGATATGCCATTCAGATATCTAGGAATCCCACTGGCCTCACAGAAACTAAAGCTTTTGGATTATAACATGTTGTTGGATTCGATAGCCACTAGGATAAACTGCTGGCCGAGGCATACCATCTCATATGCAGGGAAGGAACAGCTTATTGCATCAGTACTGCAGGAAGTGGAGTGTTATTGGATGTCCATTCTCCCCCTCCCGAGCGGAGTGATCAATCACATTCATAGTGTGTGTCAGGCTTTTATGTGGACATCACATAATCCCCCTATTGCATGGTCGGAGTTATGCAGGCCGAAGAAGGAGGGTGGTCTTGGCTTGAGGGATATGAAAGCATGGAACCTTGCTCTACTTGCAAAGGTCTTATGGCGCATTCAAGACAAACAAGATACCCTTTGGCTCATGTGGGTACACCACACATATCTATAGCAGGTGAGGATATGGGAGTGACAAGCTAAGCATACAGACTCCCCGTTGATCAAATCGCTACTGCATATTCGGGATTGTATCCTTATACATACAGGGGGCCCAGTGGCTGCAGCACACACACTTGCCAGTTGGTTTGACCGGGGCAAAGGAGGGGTGAGTCTGACTTATGATCACTTCAGAGAGAGAAGGCCAAGAAAGGTTTGGGCAAGGACGGTTTGGCAGAATTATATCCAGCCAAGCCATCAGTTCACACTTTGGCTACTTGCTCACCGGAGGCTTCCTACCCGGGACAGGCAGGAGTACCTGGAGGACCGGGTTTGTGTATTCTGTAGAGCTGACTTGGATTCACAGGACCACCTCTTTTTCAGATGTCAGCCGATTAGCCTGTTGTGGGGTCGACTGAGGTCATGGTTGCACATGAGACCCCCGATGATCACATACCGACGGATGTTTCGGATTTTCAGGACTCACTATAGGGGCACCTCTACTCTGACCAGGGCACGACATCTAGCTATAGCCGCCATGGTACATTTTGTTTGGCGGGCAAGGAATAGCATTAGGTTTGATGGAGCACAGTGGGATCCAGAGTTAGTTTTGCGGAGGATCCAGATCCATGTTTACCGTTCACTAGAGAGTCATTTTGATGTACATTAGGGTCTTTAAAAAAAAAAGTTCACAGATAGGGTTTCCAAACCCTAACCCCTATATTTTGAGGTTTTGTCATTTTGGTTTAGGGTTCCCAAACCCTAAATTCGAAAAAAAAACATTCATAGATAGGGTTTCTAAACCCTAACCCCAATGGGTTTTGTCCTTTTGGGGTTTAGGGTTCCCAAACCCTAATTTAAAAAAAAAATCGTTCACAGATAGGGTTTCCAAACCCTACCCCCAATGTTTTGGGGTTTTGTTCTTTTGGGATTTAGGGTTCCCAAACCCTAATTTCAAAAAAAAAAAAACAGCTTAGATGTAGGGTTTAGACATAGGGGTTTCAAACCTTAACCCTAATATTTTGGTTTTGTCATTTCAGGGTTAGGGTTTCGAAAAAAAATGGTTTCCAAACCCTAACCCCTATAATTTGGGGTTTTGTCATTTTGGTTTAGGGTTCCCAAACCCTAATTTCAAAAAAAAACGTTCCAGATAGGGTTTCCAAACCCTAACCCCTATAATTTGGGGTTTTGTCATTTTGGCTTAGGGTTCCCAAACCCTAATTTCAAAAAAAAAAACGTTCACAAATAGGGTTTCCAAACCCTAACCCCAATGTTTTGGGGTTTTGTCCTTTTGGGGTTTAGGGTTCCCAAACCCTAATTTCAAAAAAAAACTTAGATGTAGGGTTTAGACATAGGTTTTTCAAACCCTAACCCTAATGAGTGGGGTTTTGTCATTATAGGGTTTAGGGTTTCAAAAAAAAATCGTTCCAGATAGGGTTTCCAAACCCTAACCCCAATGTTTTGGGGTTTAGTTAAAAAAAACGAGGTTCTTGTTGGATTTGGAAATGCTTTGTGAGCTTCTTTTGGACCTTTGGATTATGATTTTTTGTGCTCTTAAGGAGTGGTAGAGCTTGGATCGTAGAGTGGTTTGTTCTTGAGGTGATGGTGAATAGGTCCACCAGGATGACCTATCTAGTCCACAGATAACGGCTGTGGTAGAGACACATCAAATCCGTTGATGGTTGAGGCTTTGCCAAAAAGCCTAGATTAGGTGAATAGGCCCACCTGAATGGCCTATCTAGTCCGTGGTAACGGCCATGGTAAAGACACATCAAATCCGTTGTTAGCTGACCACTTGCTCAAAGTGGATTTTGCGAGGAGCGATGCAGGAGGAGGATGGTCACATCAGGCACTGTGCATGAGGATCTGCTGGATCATTGGCAGAGGACTGACGGGCGCACCTAGTCAGAGAGGATGGACACTGGTTGACACATGATCCCTGACGTCAGTTAGGGATGAGAGCACGACCAGATTGAGGGGTATGTTTCATCAGGATTTTCTTTTGTATGGATGTTAGTGCAATACCCTACTATGGCCCCTTGCTCAGATCTGACATTTCGTCGGACATGACCGGTGCTTGGACCTAGGTGTACGGTGTTGTTGTACTTTTCTTTGATGATATATATATTTACTTGTTCATAAAAAAAAAAAAGAGTACCATACTCTAAACATGTAATGCTTTGGATAAATACTTTAGTAACAATCCGACGAGAGGTCATAGGGTATACATCTCCTTACAAGGAGTGGTGAATCCTCTGTAGGTTATTCAAACACCTTCGACCACTTCGACTTATACTCAATCATCCCGGGTCCACATCTCCTCGGAGATGCTTGCTTAAGATGTCAAAGCATAAGTCTTCATGACCAAGATGACTTGAATACTACAAGTTGAAGGAACATCGCACTTAAGCTGCAGTAAGAACTTCATTAACATATCTATATATGCAGAGAACCATATGAAGTCTTACAGTTAGTCACTCCAATGAGCTAATTACCATAACTAACATCCACGGTTAACTCCGAACATCCCAATGTCTCCAGGCAATGAGAAACAGCTGTCTGGATAAACCAAAGAGTATAACTCGTGTTAGTCTCAACAGAATTGATGGTGTCTGAATACATTAATTCATCGACTAGGGATAATTCCAATACATCATAATTACACATGTAGAGATACTCACTAATTGTGATTCAATCACAAATTCTCTCATGCTGTGAATGATATTGCGGACATTCAGTAAATGAGTTTAAGATCCAATCAAATACATGAAAGCATGAACACTCAAATAGAGAATCTTCATTTATCAAATAAATGGTACAACCATAAGACTATTACTTTAGGACATCTATCATGCATATATAACTAACATGTTTAATATAGATAAAATCAAGACGTAATCCTCATCGATCTCAACAACACACAATTGCAAATAGAATCAGAAGAGATGACTAATTATTTGATCTAGCATGTCCACATATACAAGTTACTCCATTATCATAGAATCAAAGTATCTACTCCATAGATAAATATGAATAAACAAAAGATATCTTAAGAAAAGTAATTACAAAGCAAGTAGAACGAGAAAATAAAGAGAGTACTTTTTGTCTTATCCAATTTACGTGTCTTGGTTGTTCTCCATAGTGTTGGAGCGTCGAGATGGATCTCCTAGCCGCTTCTTTCCTTCCAATTGCGAGTCTCCGGTGCTTTTTAAGGCACCTTCTTGATGTCCTAGCCATCAGACCTCCTCCCTAGGGTTTGTGCGTGACTTCCTATTTATAGATGTGAAACTGGCTCTCCATAAATCCCACAAAAACCCTAATTGTGTCAAATCTGCCCAGCACCACACGACCGTGTGGAATCCACACAGTCGCCTGTGTGGGGCACTAGAATTTCTGGCTTCGGGAGTTGGACATGGCTATGTGAGATTCACACAACCAGGCCGTGTCTGCCTCTGTACTATCCGGTGCACGACTTCTTTTGCTCCAAAGCATGCCTATATTTTAGGAGAAACACGACCAGAGCATGCTCGCCTTCCTTTGGCTCTGAAAGTGTGTCGTTTTACCTCCAAAATATCATCCTGAACATAAAAATAGCAAGAGCAGATCTACAAACTAGAAAATAAAAAATGCATATAAAACAAGGTAGAATATGCATGAAACAAGTATAAAACGTGATTAGATATGTGCAAAAACTATTCCTAAAATCTTATATATTTTGCTTGTATCAATTCCCCCAGACTTAGATTTTTGCTTGTCCTCAAACAAATCCCAATGCTAATAAAATTAAAAAAAATATTGTTCCTATACCTAGCATGTTAACTAAATTATCAAGTGGTATTTTCAATATAAGCAAATAGATATGTTCTAAAAGTTTACTAAGTTAGCTTTTCGTGCATGTGTGGAGAGAATTTTCCTAAGGGATACTCGTTCCACAGTGAGTTAAGTCATCATCCTATAGCTTTCCTAAAGTCTCCGACTTTTAGGCACTTACCTGCCCTGAGCGAGGGTCGTTGTCTAGAATTAGCATAAAGTCTCAAAGACGTACTCGGTATTGAGAGAAATTGATAGGTGCTTCCCTAGTAGTCTAACTCAGTCTCAAAGGGACACCTAACCATTTCCACCCACGATAATTATTTTTAACTATATTTTTTTTCCTCATTTTTTTTATTTTTTTATTTTTTTTCAAGGAACTTCGTTCCTCTCTAGCTCATTGGTATTTTTGATTTTTCTCAAATGAGCTTACACAATCCGAGCATCTCTAGTAACTAAAATGTTAAATCTAGAGTCACCTGTGGATTCCAAAGTACTAGACTACTGGGATGAATCATAACTATGTATGTAATAAATTTTTCCTCTCAGAATATTCATCTAGTGTAAGTGAAAGATAAAAGTTATCCAGTGTAAGTCTAGAACATCCATCAAAGCAATTAAAATCGAATATCATAAGATAAATGAAGTTAAACTATCTATGGAATGAAAGCAAATCGTGAAACAAATTTGAAAACATTACTGAGGTAGCTTAAAAATGATAAACAACTAAGTGTTGAGCGAAAATTAAACACTCTATGCATGGATAAATAAATGCAAATAATCTAAACTAAATCTAAATGTCAAGAAAGAAACTACTACTAGAAAATAGACATATCAAAATTTGGGGTCCCCTCAGACTTAAACAAGATCGTACCTCTAGTATGGCGATCGAGGTGGGAAATCCAACAATATCGACATGTCGGGCTCCTGGAAAAATATGGTGCTTAGCCACTGATACCACATGTACATGTGATCGATCTGGGAACTGGTGGATACAGCGGCAGCTCTGTGCTCCTCCTCCCTAGCCCACTGTGCCTGTGTAGCATGCATGTGTTGTCGAACTTCCTGGCAATAGGCAGCCTCCTCCTGGAAATAGGCTCGGGCCTTGCCGTAGAACTCCTCGACCCTTTAAAAATGCTCTCGGAGGTCCTGAAACTCTGCTTATGTATAAGTCATATTCTCATCCCACCGCTGCTCCTGTGTCTGTTGCTCGGTGTTGTTGGTGCAATCGGCCCAGGTCACGATTGACCAAACTCGAGTTTGACTCAAGCAATATTTTGATATTCGACAAAAACATATGACAATGTGATTGTCATAGTAAAGTCTAAGTCATGGGTACTTGACATGGAAAGTTCAAGTGGGACACTTGGCATTGGGAAATCCCAAGTCTTGAGTACTTGACATGTAAAGTCCAAGCATGGGTCTTAGCAAAGGAAAGTCCAACATGGGTTGGCAAGGAAAGTCCAAGCATGAGTTTTGGCAAAGGAAAGTCCAAGCATGGGTCTTGGCATGGAAAGTCCAACATGGGTCGGCAAGGGAAAGTCCAAGCTTGAATCTTGGCATTTGAGAAGTCCAAGGGGAATATTGGCGGCGTAAAGTCCAAGGGTGAAGTCTTGATAGCATAAGTCCAATGGTTGACGGCGTAAAGTCCAAGTGTGATCTTGGCAGCGTAAGCCCAATGTGCTTTAGCAGTGTATACCACATTAACATGACAATAGCTGATGAAAGCACCTGAAGGCTAGTGTATGGATGAATAAGTCATGGATGACTTAGAGGGATCCGATAGGCTTGAGGCTGATGGAGGTGGCTAGAAGGCTTAGGTCTAAGCTAAGGTTAATCTAGTAAGTATGGGGGCACCATACTTGGGTTAAAACCTCATGTTTGAGGTATCGATCGAGACTACGGGTCCGATCGGTGAGTCAACTAGAATTTAAGCTGCGGAAGTGGCCCGGCATCGAGCCGAGATTAGGCTGATCGTGATGGCGGCGATCGGTGATGGTCGGGATTTCGAGCATAGTAGGCTCTCTAGTCGAGTGATCGACCTGAACACTCGATTGATTGAGCCATCAGTCGACTGATGGGTATGATCAGTCGACTGATGCTTTGGCCACGAGCACAGTGTCGCTGCGTATTAACATTTTGTAGCTAGCACGATCGAACGATAATCCATTGACAAGCGACGATGCTATTCACCCTCCCTCTAGCGGTCACGAAGGTCCCTACAATTGGTATCAGAGCGGGTCGCTCTTCATCGGCTTCACATCCGAGGGAGCAAGCTAGAGGGAAGATGGAATTCAAAGAAAGACTAGGTCGGGACATCAACACACCACCATCCTATAAGGACTATGGATTTGAAGGCTTCAACTCATGGAAAATAGGAATTGAGAATTTCCTAATGATGGTGGATATCAAGCTTTGGTCCGTCTTGATAGAAGGTTGTGATTTTCCAAGAGGAAAAAAGGGTGGAATCCTCAAGGTTGAAAAGTGGACCAAGGAATAACTCAAAGAGTTAAAGACAAATATTAAGGTAATCAAAATGTTGAATGATTTAATTCCTAATAATGTCTTATCCAAGTTAGGTGAGTACAAGGATGCCAAGAAGCTTTGGAGTGAATTGATAAAATATCACGAAAATTCATCACCGATCCAAGAAGAAGAAGAAGAAGAAGAGTGCTCATCCTCTCAAGCTTAAGAAGAAGCAAGCACATTTTCATCCCAAGATCTTGAGGATTCGGAGGTTTATAGGGAATCAACATCTAGATTCGAAGAGGAAGAAGCGATGGAAGAAGCCTCCACTTCAAGATTTGAGGGGGAGGAGAGACCATCCACTCCGGAGCATCAAGAAGAAATTCTACTTCCGGTCAAGGAGAAGAGGAAGCTCAAAATTTGGCCACCATTGACCTAGGTAACTCAAGCAATTTAGTTAATAGTAAAAATCATATAATTTGCTTTGAGTGTAGGGAAAATGAACACTACAAGAGTAAGTGTCCTAAAAGGATCAAGAAGGCTCAACTGGCTCCAAAGGTCAAGAATGTCGGTGCCTCCGCAATTAAAAGTAAGGAGCATGTGATTTTCTTCAAGTGCAATCAATGGGGCCATTACCGGAGTCAATGCCCCAAGGGAAAGAAAAAGACCCAAGAGGGAGATACACATGTAGGGGGAGCTAAGGCAAACCCTAAGGTAACTTTTAAGTATGCTTTTTCTTCATTTAGTTATCAAAAGCATGCTAGAAATAATGTTAGTAATCTTGCTATTTATCATAAATAATCTGTTAGAAATAGTAGACACTATTGCCTAGGTGCTAAGAGTTACACTTTTAAAGATAAGGAGAAATTTGGGACTAATGTCCCTAAAACAATTTTACCTAAGGACAAACCTAGATCGAACAATTCTAGACCTATCCTTCCTAAGGAGACCATTAGGAAGATAGAGGACCACCTAGATTTTAACCCTAAATGGACTAAGTATATGCCTAGAAAAAATCATGTCCAAAGAATAGATAAAAAATCATAAATTGGATAATTGGAGCTAGAAAACCAAGCCTTGAGGTCAAAACTTGAGAAATTAGAGAAGACCCTTAAGAAAATGCAAAGTCAAAGTCAAGGGTTGAATGGTCAAACTCTATGTTCAAGGAGTCAAAACCTAGGGTTTAGGAAGCAAGGCACACCCAAGGGCAAGAAAGACTTGGGTCACAAACCTAAGCCCAAGGAGGCCTATCATAGTGTTCCATTCGATTATAGAACACAAACTAGGTCTAGGAAAACCAATGTTACTAGGGAAGTCATCCATAAGGGTAACCAAGGTAAGTGCCCAGTGGTTAGGATTTCGAAGAAACCTAGGAAGGTCACTAAGAAGGTTACAAGGGGAGTTATCCCTAGAGTTAACCTAGGTAAGACCCAAATGACCAAGGCTACCAGCCTAGAAGGGTCATTAGGAGGGTATCTAGGGAAGTTATCCCTAGTGAATACCTAGTAAACCCAAGGAGCTCCAATAGGTATTGAGCTCCTAGGAGCGTGATCGATTCACGCTAGATGGGTTTAGGTGTGTCAACCTTGAATAGATGGGTAGTTAACCTAACCATAGTAAAGGTGACACTTTAGGTCATTTTTAAGATTATGGATACCTTGGAAATAAGTTTGAATTATAATCCTAAAAGATTTTAGGATGTATCAATATACCTTGAAGATTATGAAAAATCAATCAAATTGGCACAAATTAGGTTTAGAGGTCATAGTGTGTCATTTTGGATTTTTGGTACACTTGGGAGATAATTGACAATATGGAAAAATGGACTTAATAATAACAAATGATAATTAATACTAAAATTTAGGTATTATCTACCTCTATATTTTATTTGTCATGCTTGATTTGTCATATAACATGTCATGACATCATATCTATTTTTAATTATATAATATGTCATGATCATGCTTAGGATTAAGATTTTATGTCATGTATGCTTAGACTCCATTTTATGTCATGACATCATGATTATGAGCACATGTCTATTTATATCATCATTAATGCCATAATCATTTATGCATTAATAAAAATTGAGTTAAGGACAATTGGTATGACTTGAAGTCTCATGTATAAGAGAATCAAGTAATGTTGTCTTAGAAAAATGCATAAAACCTTAGTTTAGGAGAACATAACTCACATCACACATTACATTGATATGTATGTGTATTGATATACCCTAGATACATGTGAGATGCTAGGATATGAGTTAAGTTCAAGGTGCATAGTTTTTGCATCTAGATGAACTAAAACTCATTTTATGTTATGGATGAATTATTGGGAAAACTTATGTTCAAGTCATATCCATTGAGCCCAAGGAACATGATTCAATATTAGGTTTTAAAAATATTTTAAAATCATTTTGAAAAACCTTGGTGAAGTCTATCTTTTGATAGCAATCACCATTGATGAAGTTGATATAAAGTGAGCTAAAACATTTAAGTTTTTCTTCACTTTTGAACTTTGTGTCAATTTCGCTAGTTTATTGATAAATTATTTTTCACATATTTTTCACTCATTGTATGTGTTATAAGTATTATACTTATGAATTTTCATGATTTTTCAAATTACGTATAATTACTTATTCTTTTTGTAATTTCGTTTCTGATAATTGAAAATCGGAATTTTCAGTTATCAGTCGACTGCTCTTGATGGCAGTCGACTGATACATAGGGCAGTTGATTGGTAATTGTAATAGCCGACTGCCAGGCCTGATTTCGGGTAAACAAAGTTTGTTTAGTCTGATTTCAGCTATGTTAGGGTTTCCTAACTGCTCATAACCCTAGGATATGCTTTGAGAAGCATTAGAAAGGGTGAAAATCCATTGGATATGGATTAGAAGAGTTGTTAGGGTGATGTATCAAATTTAAGGTGTGGGAAAGTTCAATGTTGAACTTTTAATCTTATTTTTGATGGTTTAGAGTTTCTATTGACTCAGGGACTTCCCAAGGACATTGTTGGTGCAATGATAAGGGGGAACAAGCCTTTAGGGGGAGGTATCCATCATGAGATGATGGATGTATTTTTTCTCATGAGGGAGAGAAATGAGAATTTGAGATACTCAATTTAGAAATTGGGAGAGTTTGTAGGATTGCCTAGTGATATAAGACTTATCACTGGGAAGATTGTAGGCATCCTAGATGTTTTTGGACCAAGGGAGAGATTGTAAGATCTCATTGGGATATGAGACATTAACCTCCTTGGAGAGAACTTTTTTTATGTTAGTCAAAAAGAGAGAGAATTTATGGGATTACCAATTTGGGAAAATTGATAAACAATTTTTGAGTTAGGTGGCCTAACTCAATTGTGTTTGTGGTTTTTGTCAAACATCAAAAGGAAGAGATTGTTGGTGCAATCGGCTCAGGTCACGATTGACCAAACTCGAATTTTACTCGAGCGATGTTTTGATGTTTTACAAAAATATATGACAATGTGATTGTCATGGTAAAGTTCAAGTCATGGGTACTTGGCATGAAAAATCCAAGTGGGACACTTGGCATTGGAAAAGTCCAAGTCTTGAGTACTTGACATGTAAAGTCCAAACACGGGTCTTGGCAAGGGAAAGTCTAACATGGGTTGGCAAGGAGAGTCCAAGCATGAGTCTTGACAAAGGAAAGTCCAAGCATGAGTCTTGGCATGGAAAGTCCAACATGGGTTGGCAAGGGAAAGTTCAAGCTTGAGTCTTGACATTTAAGAAGTCCAAGGGGAATATTGGCGGCATAAAGTCCAAGGGTGAAGTCTTGGCAGCATAAGTCCAATGGTTGGCGCCGTAAAGTCCAGGCATGGTCTTGACAGCGTAAGTCCAATGTGCCTTGGCAGTGTAGACCACATTAGCATGATAATAGCTGATGGAAGCACTTGAAGGCTAGCGTATGGATGAACAAGTCATTGATGACTTGGAGGGATCCGATAGGCGTGAGGCTGATGGAGGTGGCTAAAAGGCTTGGGTCTAGGCTAAGGGTGGTCTAGCAAGTATGGGGGCACCATACTTGGGTTAAAACCTCATGTTTGTAGTGTATCAGTCAACTGAGACTATGGTCAGTCGACTGATGGGAGTCAACTAGGGTTTGGTGCGGAAGTGGCCGTAGTCGACCGCTGTAATTGCAATGATCGTTGGCTTGAAGCGATCGATCCGGAGATCACCAATCGATGGTTGGGATTTCAAGCACAGTAGGCTCTCCAATCGAGTGATCAACCTGAACACTCGACTGATTGAGCCATCAGTCGACTGATGCTTCAACCACGAGCACAATAGGCTCTCCAGTCGAGTGATCGGCCCGAACACTCGACTGATTGAGCTATCAGTTGATTGATGGGCATGATCAATCGACTGATGGTCTATCCGTTAGAACTTATCCAACGTGGCACATGTCGTTGTCTCACAATAATTACAGGGGTAGTCGACTGATGGTTCCGATCAGTCGACTGCTAGGCGAAAATCAGCCCGAATGCAGGTTATAAAAGCAGTTCGTGGAGGAGGTTTTTGCCATGGTTCTCTTGGGCGATTTGGAGGGGAATAGTTAGTGATTTCCAGTCCTTCAAGGCTAGTCCAAGATAACCAAAGATCAAGCAATCAAAAGAGCATTTGTAAAGTTTTCTTTACATAGATTGTTGTATTCATTATTGTATTTGTTTGTATTCTTATTGTATTACTTTTATAATCGTTGTAAGAGGTTTCTCCGCCTCCGGATTGTTTCGAGAAGGAGTTATTGTTATAGTGGTGTGTGATTGGCATCCCTAGGGCTCATTCGAGCCCAATCCGTGGAGTATGAACCATTCGATTCCGAACCACGTTACATCTTGTGTTGTGATTGTGCTTGTATTTATTTTCATTGTATATTTTGTATTTTTGCTACGTATTAATGTTTTTTAGCAAGCATGATCGAACGATAATCCATCGACAAGCGACGATGCTATTAACCCCCCTCTAAAGGTCACGAAGGTCCCTACAGGCGTGAATGTCATCGAGGTGCGATCGGAACTTGGAGAAATCATAGGTCAATATACCTCCATCCTGCTCAAATGTAGAAAAAGAAGGCAGTACAAGTGTAGGTTTGTGGCGTGGACTAGGTGGACTTATATTAGGCGTTTGGAAAAAGTTTTGGATTTGGCACGACCGTGTGAAATTCACATAATGACTCTGGATTTCTCCCAGAGTACAACATGGTCTGAGACTTTTCACACGCCCAGTCGTGTGCTCTTCTGACGATTGGGCATGACCGTGTGAAATCTATACAAGCGCCCGTGCTTCCTTCTAAGGTTCTAACAACAAGGGATCTTCTTTCTACCTAGCAAGTTTTATCTGACCCTAAAACACTTGTGAAATTTCCAATGGACAAAAATTAAAGTCTAAACTAACATACATGAATGCAAAAAGACTAAAAACATGTAGATTTAAACTTGGATTGCCTCCCAAGAAGTGCTTGTTTAAGGTCTCTAGCTCGACCATACCCCTACGTTTCATCTTGGCTCTAGTGGCCCAAGGAGATTTTTTCTCCCTTTCTTAATGTGTTTGAATATTGCTCATGGGGGAGCAAGATATTTGCTCACTTTACGCCTCTTGCCTTGTAGTCCTTCATCACCATGTCTTTTAAATTTGGCTTGTGGAGGGGCAAGATACTTGTTAGGTGCCTTCCTTGGTTCGAGATTGCACATGCTTATCTTCAAAGAATCATCAAGAGTTTGATCATAATATTTTATTTCATTCATATGCTATAAATAATGTAACTCACCACAAATATCCTCACCAAAAGATTGATTAGTAGATTTTATTTTGTCGAATGAAATTTTATCATTACCAATCACAAAAAGGGCTTCGTTATTGGAAACTAAAGTTTGGTGAGGGTTAAGGCAGACTCTTCTTGGTCCTTGAGGTTAGGAGGTATTTTAATTGAAGCAATACACTCCTCGATTAAAGTATCAATTATATAATCCTCAAGTTCTCCCTCTAGTGATGATTGAATGGATTACCCTTCTTCACTTCCTATGTCATCTACGTCTTCCTCCTCCGTTCGTTCGAGGTGAGTCTCCACCATATTAGGTGTATTCCAGTCATCTAAGCCACCTTTTAGTCATTTGCATTCTTCGTCTACCATCTATCATTGCATAAACTTCGTGAATTATCGACTATGCTCCTCGCATTGCCTAGTAGAATTGTCTAGCAAGGCTTCTAAGTAGGGACTTAGTCTGGATACAATTCATATGGTGATTCATAGCTCTCCATCTTACTTGGGAAACAATATTGTCTCTGCATCGTCTCTGTCTGCGAATACTGTAGTTGGAATTCAGTGTTTGTCGCTTGTTGCGTTTGAATGAAATTTTCTATCATCTGATCAAGTCAGAATTTAGGTGGACAATATTGAGGGTTTAAGTAGTCAGGGTTATAACTATATGAATAGGAATCATCTTGTGACCACTGGTTGTAATTGTAGGCGACGTTTTCTTGTTTAAATTGCGAAGAACCAAATATATTCGGACAATCGTTAATGGTATGTCATGTTTCACCATAATGCCCACAATAAATATTACCAAAACTCACAACATTAAATTGATCATAATCATGAGTGAAATCATGCATCATTATATACAGGAAATTATATATAAGGAAAGAAAAAGCAGTGCCTCAGCAAGAGACTAAAAAGGGAAACAAGTGCTAAGAAAATAACTGAAAAGAAAAGCTGCTAGAAAATAACTAAAGCTAGAAGAAAACTAAAATCTAAATTAGTATTAAATTAAAATGAAAAGTAATAAAAACCAGGGAAATAAACCTAAACTAGATCCAATCCAAACTATCCACTTTTTATTTGATATCGAATCAACAGTCCTCAGCAATGACGTTAAAAACTTGATGCACGCAGCACGACCTCAAATCTTCGACGGGAATCATCAATGACTTGAAGCGCTCACTCACGCTCAATGCCTGCAAGTGCATGGATGTCGTCAAGTAATAAAATATTATTGATCCCACAACGACTGAGATTCGAATACCATTTGTTCAGTGGATATTGTTGTTTGGAGTTAATATCCTAAGAGTATGGGTTGCGGGGTTGACGGTAGTCCTAACTCAAGTACGGTGTCACTCGGAGAAAGAGAATGTTGGTTTGAAGTTCTCTAAAAAGATTCTAGAACTTTGGTTTCACTTGTGCATCATGGAACATACTATCAATTAGATGTGTTGAAATCTCTAATTATAACCTTGAGGGAGGATCATTATGTATTTATCCGATGAACTTTTGCTTCTATCGAGAACTACCTATTCCTAACAAAGTTTTCCTTACGAATTGTCAGAGCTCAGGGGGTTGATACCGTTGGGAGCCATTTGTCACTAAGGTTCCTCAACCCTTCTAGAGTTAATCTCTCCTACTTTGGGCCTTCTGCTAAGATAGGTTATTAGAGTACGAGGATGTCCTAATAATCCCTATGAAGAAGTGGATCGTATCTCATATCCTACTCTAACATATTTTACTTTCTACAATTACGGGAGGTAGGATAACCACAAGGCTCATCCTTGGTTCTCCTAGATTTTGGATACGAAGGTTGTCACCCTTTGTATCGTCTATGTTCAATATAAATAAAATCAAGACGTAATCCTCATCGATCTCAACAATACATAATCGCAAATAGAATCAAAAGAGATGACTAATTATTTGATCTAGCATGTCCACATATACAAGTTACTCCCTAATCCTAGAATCGAAGTATCTACTCCATAAACTAATACGAATAAACATAAGATATCTTAAGAAAAGTAATTACAAAGTAAGTAGAATGAGAAAATAAAGAGAGTACTTTCTGTCCTATCCAATTTACATGTCTTGGTTGTTCTCCACGGTGTTGGAGCATCGAGATGGATCTTCTAGCCGCTTCCTTCCTCTTCATTGCGAGTCTTCGGTGCTTTTTAGGACACCTTCTTGCCGTCCTAGCCGTCGAGCCTGTTTATGTAACAATATCCCAAACATTTATGTATTTTGATGTTTGAATAATCATTTATAGTTAGACAATATTTGTGATCTAATCGTGAATATGTTAAGTGACAGGAAAATCCAAATGTGAAGACTTGGTAAAGGAAAGTCTAAGTGTGATCTTGGCAAGATAAGTCTAAGGGAAGATCTTGGCAGCATAAGTCCAAGCATGTAGCCTTGGCGACGTAAAGTCCAAGCGAACTTTGGCAAGGAAGTCCAAAGGCAAGGTCTTGACAGCGTAAGTCCAAGCATATAGTCTTGGCAGTATAAAGTCCAAGCGGACTTGGCAAAAAAAAAACAAACTCGAGACATGACGAAATCGAGGAAAGCTCTTGGAAGCAAGCGCAAGGATGAAGGAGTCGCGGACTCGAACGGATCTTGGAGGCGCAAAAGCTAAAAAAAGAGCTAGAAGGTCGAGTCTAGGTCTAGGGAGTCGATTTCAAGTATGATTTGATCATACTTGAAGTGTATCGATCGGTAGTGTTTTGTCGGTCGGTGATCGATCACCAATCAATCGACTACGATCAGTTACATTTGTCCAACAGTCGACTTCTAGAATTTGGTAGTCGACTGGTCCACCATCAGTCGACTGTTATATCCTAGCAGTCGATTGTTATAAGTGGACACGGTCACAAAAATATTTTGAGTAAACTGATTGCTTGGAGCAGTCGACTGATGGCTCTATCAGTCGACTGATAGTGTGATCAATCGACTGATTAGAATCCCATTGAGATGTGACGACTGTAGATCCAGCTTGTTAGAAGCCGTTGGATTCGGTCAGTACAACAACAATCGATTGATGGCTCGATCAGTCGACTACTGCAGCCCCAACAGGAAAATCAGCCTCTTCTCTATAAAAAAAGGCCTTAGGGAGTTTGAGAAGGCTAATGCTCTCATTCCTAACTATACTCTCAAGCTCTCCAAATCTTCTCAAGCTTTCTATTGTGTTTTAATCTCCTCTTCTCTAATTCTCACTTCTATCATTTGTAAGAAGAGGAGTGCATTGTAAAGAAGACTTCTTCACCTTGGTGTGATCATCAAAAGGTGTTCTTAGTGAAGACTTGTTAGGGTTGATCCATCTTACGGATCGTCGTGGAGTAGGAGCATAATCTTTGAACCACGTTAAACACTCTTGTTAGAGCTTATTCTCTTTTGTTTTCATTTCATATTAAGTTTTTGCTTCTGCTAACGAAATTATAGAAATGAAAAGAGGCTATTCATCCCCCCTCTAGCCATCCAAGGATCACCAACAGGGCCTCCTCCCTAGGATTTGGGTGTGGCTTCCTATTTATAGATGTGAAGCCGACTCTCCATAAATCCCATGAAACCCCTAATTGCGTCAAATCTGCCCAGCACCATACGACCGTGTGGGGCGCTAGAATTTTTGGCTTCGAGGGTTGGACACGATCGTGTGAGATCCACATGGTCAAGTCGTGTTCGCCTCTGTACTGTCCGGTGCACGCCTTCTTTTGCTTTGGAGCATGCCCATGTTTTGGGAGAAATACGGCCAGAGCATGATCGCCTTTCTTTGGCTCCAAAAGTGTGTTGTTTTACCTCCAAAATATCGTCCTGCACATGAAAACAACAAGAGCAAATCTCCGAACTAAAAAAATAAAAAATGCATGCAAAACAAGGTATAATATGCATGAAACAAGTATAAAAAGTGATGAGATGTGTGCGAAAATTACTCCTAAAATCCTATATATTTTTCTCACATCAATATGTGTTCTAACAAAGCATTTCGAGGATTGAAAGGTCTTGGTGATCTTTTAGAGAAATTAGTCGAGTCAAAGAAAAATATGGTTTACCCGTTGGTTTATAAGCTTTTGACATTGGTATTAATTTTACCAGTTGCGATTGTGACTGTAGAGAGAGTATTTTCTGTCATGAGAATTATGAAAGACAGATTGCGCAATGAAAGGGTGATGATTGGATGAATGATAGTCTTATTGTCTATGTAGAGAAAGATGTATTTTTAATTGTTGACAATGAAGTTATTGTATAAAGGTTTCAAAATATGAAAACTCAAAAAAAAACAATTGTAAGGTAATTATTTTATAGTGTTGTAATTATAAGATTTTATTTTTAATTTTATTAATTATATTATATTATTGTCCCAGCTGAATGAAGATTCTAACTCCGCCCCTGATTATAATCATCCATATATATATATATATATATATATATATATATATAAATTCATAAATAATTTCGAACTCCGCATCCCTTTAGGATGCACCACAACATGATCGTTGTCACCACAACTGTGGTGTCAGCTTGCCATTGTCTCTATGATGCAACACGGTTTGATCGCCGATCTGACAAGACTGTATTGTGGCCTCTAAAGTGTAACACGGTTGAGATCGTCAATTTGACACGATCGTGTTGTGGCCTCAATAGCGTAACACAGTATGGTTGTGTCACTGCCCACAATCATTTTGTGGAATCCAGATTGTAACACGACTTGGTCATATCGTTGGTAACAACCGTGTCGTTGGCTCCTGAGAGAACCACGATCCAGCCATGGTTTTGATCATAATCGTGGCACGACCATAGTTTCCCCCTCTCTCCATATGAATCAACTTTCAATAATCTCCACCTTGGTAAATATCCATCTCCTAGGAGAAAATACGAACATGTGAAGATAACACCTCCTAGAGCACTGAGTTCGGACTATCACCCATGGTCGTACTTAAGATTTTGATGATTTGAGTCAAAATTTAAAAAGAAAAGGACGTCCTTATGTCTTACTATTATTTTTAAACTATTTTTTGAGCCCCTTTAAAAATAATAACTAATTTATGAGCCCTTTAAAAAATCAATTTGAAACAATTAGAAAGTGGACCTGAGGTGAATTCCTCCTAGGCCTCACCTTAGGTCCGAGCTTGTTGTCACCACTCTAACAATTTGGAAAATTGATTAAGTTCAGGCAATGCTTGAACTTTTCTATAATAACTGGCTTTGTCAATATTTATGCAATGTTTTTATAAGTATAAATCTTTTCAATTTAAATATCACCGAAAGAAATCAGCTCTCTGATATTTTGAAGTTTCATATCTATATGTTTGGTTCTTGCATGATAAGTTTGAATCTTCGTCAAATGGATAACACTCTGACTATCACAATACAACTTGACTCCATCTTGTTGAACACTCAGTTCCTTGATCAATCCTATAATTCACAATGCTTCCTTGGTTGCCTCATCAACTACTATATACTCCAACTCAGTAGTAAATAATGCAACTATAGAGTGTATCATGGACTTCCAACAAATAAGTCCTCTCGCCACAGTGAACACATATCCTGTAGTAGATCTTGTCATCCAAATCTCCTACACAGTCTGCATATACATTCATATCATTGAAAGATCATCTCGTTGTCCGCTGAACCTGATGCCATAACTTATAGTACCTTTCAAGTATCGAAAAATCCACTTGACTACATCCTAAAGTTGTCGATGTGAATTTGAAAGAAATTTGCTCATTGTACTAACAACATGCACTAAATCAGATCTTGTGCAAGTCATGACATACATCATATAAACAACTGTACTAATATATGAAATATTTGACATATCATGAATCACATCATCAATCTTTGGGCACTGTGTAATGGATAAATTGAAGTGTTACACCAAATATGTACTCAGATTTTGCATTATCCATATTGAATCTATCCAACACCTTCTAAATGTAACTATGCTAAAATAACTATAATCTCTCGGAGACTCTATCTCTATGTATCTTTGTCCCAAAAATCATTTTGGTCACACTCAAATCTTTCATGTTAAATTCCTTACTCGATAGCTTCTTCAATTTGTTGACCTCAATCATACTCTTCGCAACAATCAACATATCATTTGCATAGAATAACAAAAAGATAAGTGAATCATCCTTAAGGCTCTTCACATATATGTATTGAGATTGTTGGAAGAATAATCAGAGTTTCACATTAGAAAGATATGAAAAAGATCATGAGCTTATAAGATGAAAAGATATCTCAATTGACATAAGACCTTTTACATATAATCCAAAAATAAAAACATGAGAGTTTAGACTCAAAGTAGATAATATCATATCATTGTGGAGATGTTCAAATCTTATTTACACTAACAATTGGTATCAGAGTCAATGGTCTATATCGATCCCTGAGTCCCGAACAAAGGAAGTGGAGACTCTCATATCCATATCAAGAGAACCATACACTAAAAAAGAAGTCCAATTGAGTTAGGAGGATCAGACAACTGATAAAAAATTCAGTTGGGTTAGAATGATCAGACAATTGACAGGAAGACTTGGTAGGTCGAGGATCAAACATCAAATAGAGGAAGCCCTTCAAGGACGGATGAGTTTAAGAGAGGTCCAATGTGATCCTTCGTTTGAGGGCATTGTAGAGATATATAAATCTTATTTGCACCAATAATATGTAGTTATACTCACATCTTATGTACCAATTCTGAATTATATATGAATCAAAATGCTTGTACCATTGCCTTGGAGACTGCCTTAGTCCTAAAGTGACTTCTTCAATTTAAAGACTAAATTCTCTTGTCCGGACTGACTAAAACCTTCTTATTGTGCCATGTAAATCTACTCCTCTAAATTACTATGAAGAAACATACTCTTCACATTCATTTACTCTAGCTGTAGATCATGGTAAGTCATCAAAGTTAACACCGCTTAGATAGATGTATGTTTGACTACTAGAGAAAATATCTTATCATAGTCAATCCTCTTTCTCTGTGAGTAATCCTTCGCTACTAGACGCACCTTGACTTTTCCTTCTTCACATGTTTGATTCTTATGCAACGACTCTATCTCCTCTGCCATAGCACACATCCATTTGTCATTTTTCAAATTGTGAACTGCCTCTTAAAAAATAGTAGGATTTTCGCTAGTAGTAATAAGTACATAAAAAACTAAATCCTTAAAATCATATATGATAAAGTGGTTTTAAGGTGCATTTAGGCTTGTATGTGACTATAGTCCGATGCTCCATACGCTCTGGGCTAGCATCATCAACATCATGAGTCTCTAGCTCCACCTGCATAACATCTTTGCTTTTGCTACTATCTGATTGTATTTGGTTCTCATCTCCTTGAGTACATTGTAATATAGCCTTTTCATCAAATATCACATCTCGAATGATCACTACCTTATTTGTCTTCGGATCCCAAATCTTGAAGTCTTTCACTACCTTTTGATATTCTAGAAAGATACACTGAATCATCTATTCACACCTCTTATAGTACACTGAATCATCTGGTGATTGATTGATAAGAAAACATGTCATGTTTACCACTTCTGTCCAGAAATTCTTTGCAAGTCCAACATTCAATCTGTGACATCAAACTTTCTCAATTAGAGACATGTTAATCCTTTCCGTCATACTATTTGATTATGGTGTTCTGCATACTGTGAAATGTCTCTTGATATCGTGTTGCTCACAAAATTTTTAAAATTGAAAATATGTATACTTAGTACCATTCTCTAACCTAAGATACTTTAGTTTCCTGCTAGTCTGATTCTCTATTTCAGTTTATTGTAATATAGAGATGTCCTAAGACAATCGTCTTAGATGATTAATAAAATTACTATTTGAGTATATATTTTATATGTATTTGATTGGATCCTAAACTCATATACTGAAGTCCACAATATGATACATAGCATGAAAGAAATTATGATTGGACCATAATTAGTATCTCATCATGTGTAATTATATAAGTCTTGAAACTATCTCTAATTGATGAATTGATGAGATTGAACATCATTAATTATGTGAGACTAGCACATGTTATGCTCCTTGGTTTATCCAATTATTCGATACTCACTAAATGGAAGTATATAGATGCTGAGAGTGAACATATGAATGCTAGTTAAGGTAACTAGTTCATTAGAGTGAGCTATCATGAAAGTTCATATGGTTCTTTATGTTGATGATGTTTCATTACAGCTCGAGTGCAAGTTTCCTTAGACTTGAGGTATTCAAGTCATCTTGATTATAGTGACTTATGCTTTGACTTCTTCGCAGTCATCTCCATAGGAGGTGTTACTTCGGGTTAATTGGGTATAAGTCAAAGTGATAGAAGATGTTTGAATAACCCATAGAGGATTCACCACTCCTGTTAAAAGGAAATATATACCATAGGTCTTTTGTCAGGATTGTTACTCAGAAGTCTCTGACTAGAACAAGCATGTTAAGAAGATAATCTTCTTAGATATATATAGGGAGTAACTTGAATAGGATAAGGAATTAACTTGGGCTAGGTGTGACGTAGTCAGCCTAGTGGGGACGAATACTATATACCATATCCTGAACCAAGTGGTTATATGATGAGTGAAAATAACATGACACGAACTACTGTAGCTGCTGAAGACTTCAGAATTGTTCTGAAGTCTATTTTAACTTTCCAATTAATTGGGGGTCATGATATACTGCTAGATGTTATTCATGATCTATTCATAACTAACGGTTAGTTATGAATTATTAACATAACCGAAAATCTATTAGATCATACGCACAATGGTTTCCTCAAGAGATATAAAACAAGTAAGAGAATATGATTTTCGAAGAGATAGAGGTTATCTCTGATTGGACCAAATTAGTAAGATATATGTATTGGATGTTCATAAAAGGGTTTATGAATGAACTTCCTTATTGGGTTCTAGAAATAGTTTAAAACTCAATAGCCTAAGATGGAAGAGCGGTGTTGACCCATTACCCACAAGTCCATTAGCAAGTTCATGATTGTAAATCAATGGACAAGAGGACTTGTAGGAAGAGAAGAAAAATGAGAATTTTCTTCTTCATGAAGGTTCTTCTTCATGACTCTTCATAATGGTGGCCAACCAAATGAATGTGCTAGAGAGATTCATGTAACCCCCTCATTTAGCCACCTCTTCTCCTTCTCCACTATCATAATGATGGCCACCCACATTAAGAGGGTAGGGAGGGGGGGTTATTTTAGTGGGAAGAGAGTTACTTTAGTGGGTTTCTATATAAGCAAGAGAAGAAAGGGGTTCTACATCTAAGTATCTAAGCAAGCTCTAAGCTTCAAGCCTATTGTTTTTTGCTTTGTGGAAAACACTAAGCTATTTGCCCTTTCCTCTTTAGTTTTTGTGTCACTTTCTTCTCCAATCATCTCCAAGGAAGGCTAGCACCTTTCAAAGAAAATAACTTATTGACCTTTGAGAAAAGTTATCTTGCGAAGATCTGACGTGGATATCGAGACAAGTTTTCTTAATTTTGCTTGTGATTTCTACAAATCCAAGAGGATCACAAAGGTATGAGATATGATCTCTTTTTATTTTATTTTATACTTTAACCCTATTATGCGTATGTGATGATATATAGTTAAGGCAAGTGAGCTTAGCAAGAGATTTATGAGATGCAAATAAATTTTTATTTTTCACTGCGAGCGTATCTTGTAGAATTTCGATCTGTAGTGACGATGCGCTGTGTGACAGTGCTCGTAGATGCCTCAATTTAAACTTCGAAAAAGTTTATGATTTGTATAATATGAAATACACTAAAAAATTCTCCCGAATAATCATTGATGAAACTCATAGGAATGACATTTCTAATTCACTCTAAACGAATAGAAGTTCGTTTCTCTGAATCGATCAAATGCAATATGAAAAAAAATATTTCCATTTTTTTAATGATCTAGTTGTTGGGGCGAAACCACCCATGAGCTAGGGTGACCTCTAATCCCACCCAACTTTTTAAAAAAAAATTAGTTGTTTTATTTTTTTCTTTAAATTTAATTATAAATTTAATTTTTTTATAATTTTAAAAATACTAAATTAAAAATGATTAATTTTAAAAATAAAATATCAAATTAGAATGCTAAATTTTATAAATATTATTATATTTATAAATTAATAAATATATTTAATATCGATAAGATCTCATATCATACATTCGAATGATCAAATTAAGGAGTTAGATCATAAAGGAAAACAAGAGCTTTGGAGGTTGAAGGGCTCGAGAAGTCAAACTTGGAAAGTTAAGTGTTTAATTGATCAAGTTAAGGAGTTGGGTTATAAAGAAGACGGGAGCTTAGAAAGTCGAAGACCTAAGAGATCGAGAGTCTACTAGGTTGAAAATTCTGAAGTCAAGATCTCAAAGAGTTGAAAGCTTAGAAGTCGAGAATCTAAGGAGGTGGGAGTACAATAGAGGTTGGACCATGAAGAGTTAAAAGTTGAAGTTGACATAATTCCGTTCTTAATTTTGCTTGAAGAATACTTGTCTGGGAGGGAGAGCTATAATAAAAATGTAAGATAGTTACGAACATGGAAATATGCAAAATGATATTTGAGGAGGTGACCACGAGATGAGGGAGTATGTGCAAATATGGTTACGTAATAAGAGTGTGGAGTATGCGCGTTTAAGATAGTGGAAAAGGCGTACAGTAATGAAGAGAGTTAGAAAGATTATAAAAAGGAAGACAGATAAATGGAAAATGATAATTGCTATTTTATTAATTCAACCAATATTTTTTCTTTCATTTTCTGTTCATGTTTAACTTAAACATCGGAAGGACATTGTTTGACTTAAGCATCGGAAGCGCATTGCTGAGCACCATCATCTTTTGACCAATATTATTTTGAACAGTATTTCAGTGTGGCCAAGTGGAAATGTTATCGTCTGTTCGATAACAAATTTGTATTATTGATAAAGAGACAATGAGTACCGACCGCTCAAGGAGTGATCGACGAGACAACGAGTGATGGTTAATTACTCATAAGATAGATATTATCTAACCAGGCGATGGACAATTTAAATTTTTTATTTTTTAATCAATATACAAAATTTCATTGTCAATAAAGAGATAACGAGGATCGATCGTTCAAAAGGTGATAAGCAAGACAATGAGTGACGGTCACTCGTGAGGTGGATGTTGTCTCACTAGACAATGAACAATTATTTTATGTGCGATCGTTTTACAAATGACTCCAGATAACTGTCGGCCAACCCTTGGTAATTTTAAATCCTGACTACGCCTGTGTCCAAGTGTCCATGCCTTATGACTCGATTAGTCCTGCGGCGACAATCCTGTTCCTCGATTGTTGCACACCGAGTTAATCAGAGAATCAACGTAATAGAGTCAATAAAATGACCCCCACAATTCAGCCCAATCCCATCAGCAAGAACTCACACTCGGTCTGTATACAAATAATTTGATATAGAATTTTCAAGAATTATATCTACTTAAGAGATCGAAACGTGATAATATAAGAGCATCCTTCCGCTCTTCACTATCACAACATGTCAAAAATATTTTTGTGATATAGCTAACAAAAGATCTAAAACAATTTACTAAGTATTTAGGCTATAGTGCAGTGAAAAAGATATCCATGGTGAAGTCTAGGTATCCTTGGATCGATCTCAACTACGATATATTTATGAATTTTTCTTCAAATAAAAATCGACGCATTTGGGATGCTAAGTACGTTGAGCAAACTCCATTTACACTTGCTCAATTTATTTCCTTTGTCGATAGGGACAATCGAAGAGCAACGCGGATCTATTTTTTTTTTTCCTAAAACAATTTACTAGAATTAGTTAAAGTCCTTTGACCGTCCTAAACCTGCCCTAGTTTCCCAGCGTCTTCTGAGTCCTGCCCCTCATTTCTTTGGCGTTCACGAGGACATCGGCTTCCGCATTACGCCCGTGGCTGATCTCCGTCTCCTCTGCCGCCGTGAAGAAAACCTCGGCCTCCCCTCCTTCCCCTGGATTTCAGCGCGGCACGGTTGCGACAGCTATTCGCATGCCGCGGACCCGGCGATAGACATCGAGTGTCGCGTGCACCGGCGGCAGTGCGGTCGTGCACAACGCGTGCTTGTGAGGCACCGCGTCAGAATCGTCTGGCTTCAACGTCCGACGACCGAGAAAACGCGGGGTGTTGGGCGACACAAACCGATAAAATCTCAGAAGGGTTACCTACTCCAAATCCTCAACCCTTCTTATTCCATCGATTTTGAGGTTTAGGGGGGAAAAATAGAACACAAGCGACGATTCCGGTTTGAGTTTTCTCATTTTCTTTTGGGAAAATAGGGGATAAGTGTTTCAACCCTTTCATGTTTTCTCCTTTCCTTTCTTATTCCTCCATTTAAAGCCTACCGTTTTTCGGCGATCGTTCGTTGTGCGAATAAAATAATACTTAAGCCGTTTGCTCAGGACTCACCACAACATTCGCCGAGTTCTTAGATCAGATGTGCCAACAATCTCTCTATCTACGTTGAAGACGCAAAGGACTTCCGGTGTTTCTAAATAGATTCAATAAAAGCGGCCGGCAAGGTATTTGCCGAGTATCTCTTCCTTTTATGTTTCCTTTTTTCGACATTAAATAGTATTATTTCGCTAGCAGAATTTCTGTCGATCTCTTACTGAAAAGAGGGAAATTTCTGGTGATCTTTTACCCCAAAAAAGCAGAAAAAAGAAGAATTTTTTGTGATCTCTCATCACCTTGGCTCCGATGGCTATTGAGCTTGTGTTTCTCAACACGACGTGTTTTTCTCGTCTTAGGCTGCAAATTTACAAACTTATTAACTGAGATTGCCTCTAAAGTTTGACAAAAAAAATTCAAACTAAATACGTCTGATTTCTTGGGAACACAATAGGGGAGTTCGTCAGAATGAAACCCCAGATTTCCCATTATTGTCAGGACAAAAGTATTCAGTTTTAGACATTTCCTGTGCCTCATGCCGCATGATCAGCCCTCTAAATGGATTCTTTGCAGGTGTTCACACCCAGTAATTTGCATGGGAACCAAATCCATAGACGGTGATTTATCAGATGTAAGTCGAACCAAACCAGAAATTAAGGAAAACCGCCTGGTTCCAATACCAGTCGCTGGTGGTTCGTCTGGTGTGGGGTTGCCTTATGCACCTGAAGATTGGCCGTGTCCTGGAGATCTATGGCGTTGGAAGGTTGGCAATAGGAAATGCGTTTCAGGCCATTGGGTTGATAGGTCTATTTGTGCACCACCCTCTTGTCCAAATTCACGTGGTAAGAAGCCAGTATTTCAAAGCAAGTTATCACTTGAAGAATATATTCGAAAGGAATTTCCACAAGTGGATGTTGATTCCTTCTTTTCTTCATTCATATGGCGGGTTCCTTCTGCAGATTTTTCAGATTTGAGAGGTATTCTAAGCTTTAAAATATGATAATTTTTCTTTCATTTTTACCACTTGCGATTTTCCTTTATTCTACTAATTGCTTGTGGTTTTCTGTCTTCTTTGGTAATAAATATGAGTATTAATTTTACTCATACTGATTTATTTCAATTAGTGCCCCCCAAAACTATTGCATCTCATTCCTCTTAAATGTTGGTCTATATGCTGTTATTGCATTTGTTTGGTTCTAAATAATCTTTATTTTATGTAATCCAACAAGATTAAGATCAACAACAACAAACAAGTTGCATAACCCAACTATATGTATATGCGGCACTTCATGCATCAGATGGCTATGCATATTCAGCAATTCACCACATGCATATCCATATGAAGATGTATGCACACGGAATCATGTACTTCTTTTCCTTAGTCTTTAATTGACTTATGCAAATTTTGATAGTAGATTTAGGAACAAAGGGACAAGAAGAAGATGCTGAAGCGAGGATACATTTAATTAATCAAAGTACAAAAGAATCAATAGTGGAGCAGTGAAAAAAAAAATCTTGATTAGAAGAGGTGTGATAAGTATAAAATAATAGTAATTTTATGATTTTATAAAAAGGTAATATTTCACATATAAAGGTAAAAAACTTAAATTCTATTGGATTTTTGTTCAGCATACGGATTGTTTTAGATTTTTTATTTTATGTATTTACTATTGTAATTCAGCTCATAACATTATATAAATAATGATGTTACTTCATTCAGTGTTAAGTATTCTAATAATTTTGCATGTGCATATGCATAATGCATATATGATATTCAAATGTATTGTTTACATTCATTTTTTTAAATCCTTGTGCAATAGATGAATGCACGACCATACCTTGTTCACTTTGATCACTTGATTTTTCTTGGATGCCACTTTACCTCAAGCTTTTTCCACTAATTGTTTCAATTTATCTAAGTAGAAACGTAATAATGGCTGGTGATGTAATGCAAGTGTTTTATTGTTATTTTTTGGACAAAACCAATCTTTGTATTAATTACTAAATACAATGTCTGTCAATATTGGGAAAATTGTTCGTTCAATGTATTTTAAGTGATCATGTGTGATGTACTATTTTATAGAGATTACAACATAATATATACCATTGCAAATTGAGGAAACATCACTGGCAGATCATGAAATAATTAAAAGTGTATCGGAATGGTATCAGTAGGATATTATCAAATAATCTCTTTCCTTTAATGGCTCCACCAACATGTGCAAATTATTATTTGTTTCACCTCCCTATCTCTTCGTACAATATGATGTTTGTTTCAGATTACATTTCAGTGGTCATCTTATTCCCAATGCATATGTGGCAAGGTCGATGCCACTATTACAGTACTACCTAATCCCTACAAGAAATGGTGAGCCACATGTCCTAGAAGTTAAGTTTAGATTTTGTTTATGGAGCCTGCCATGTCAAAATCCAAAGAAAAAGGAAACTAATATTTGCTTCACCTCCTTCTCTACACGCACAATTTGATATTTGTTCCAGTTATAACATTTCATTAGCCATCCTATTCCTGATGCATGTGGCAGTGTTGACATCACTATTATAGTACTACTTAAATCAACAAAAGCAATGGTGTGATACATGTCCTGCAAGGCAAGTTTAGATTTTGTTGACATAGCCTACAATGTCACCTGCTGCAATGCAGTGGCGTCGAGGAAAGAAACTGTTTTTTTTGTCAATGTGGCATTCCATGTTAACACAATTTCATTTTTTCTCTTCACTTCCTATCTCTATGTCAATATGCGGGCTGCACTGCCTATTGGCTATTGAGTAAGAGTGGCACATAACTGCAACATAAGAAACAGTAATGTTGAAGTTGACAGGATCTTATAACTGAAACAAATTGACGTGTACACAATTGATACTGGAAGAAAGTTGAAGGTTGCAGCTTATATTCAGTAGGCATTCCCTTTTCCTGTGTCTTAAATCATTTTTATATTTGCAATAAAACAAAATTCAATGCAAGGATTTCAGAGGTTGTTTCTTGATATGATTCACACAAGAACCAAGAATATATTTTTTCAGTAGATAAACTCTGCAAATCCACTTTTGTCAAGCTCATATGGTTGACATACAACATTTGATTCAAGAAATTATATAAGAAACATTTATACCCCAATTGAGTTTTGAAGTATAAAATGCAATATAACTTATAGGATATTGATGTAGCACAATGGAAGGATATAGATACAATCCTCACCTAGAGGAAAGCTACGATGCCAGTCGATGCAGCATAATTATGATTCTCACCTATAAGAAAGTTGTCAATTTTCACCCAGAGAAAAGGAAATTGCAAATTGTATTAATTCAAAACATGATCAATATATAAGGTTCTAACCCTTTTTATAGTTTGAGAACATGACCTATTCTTTATGAAATAATAAACTTTTCTAATAATACGTTATTTTTTCTAATTAAAGCCCAGCATACTTTTCTAAACAACTTTTAAAAAGTTTCAGCTAATTATAAAAATTAATGACTTCGAAAATTTTTAATATATCAAATTCTTAGCTGCATCATTCTCCTCAACCGAAGAGAACTCGACTCTATCAAGTGGGAAGGTGAAGCAATTATGAAATGGAGACACCTTTTTGGCCAAATCAGACGATTGCATGTAGAATGGGAAGGTAAAATAGTTATGAAGTGAAGATGCCTTTTTAGCCGAATCTGGTAGTTGTTGGTTTATTTCTTTAATAATGATCTTTTTGATGTTAATATGGTTTCCTATTTGCATTATTAACTATTCTACCTTCCTATTTGACAAAAGAAAGCATATGAACAATAAAAAGATAATGTTTGAAGAAATAAATCAGCAATCATGTGATTCGGTCAAAAAGGCATCTCTACTTCATAACCACTTCACCTTCCCATTTAACGGAGTCAAATTCTCTTTGATTGAGGAGAATAACGCAACCAAGAATTTGATTCATTACAAATTATTTGTCATTAATTTTTATAATTAGTCAGAACTTTTTAAAAAGTTGTTTATGTTTTAGCAAAGTTTGTCAGGCTTTTATTAGAAAAATTAGGGATTTGGTATAAAACTTTGTTATTTTATAAAGAATAAGCAACACTCTCAAACTATAAAAAGAGATTAGGATTGCATGTATTGATCATATTTTGAGTTAATACAATTTGCAATTTCTTTTTTTTTTGGCGAAAATTGATAACTTTCCTTTAGGTGAAGATCATATCCTTGTTTGCTTTGCCATGCTGCATCAATTCATATCGTAGCTTTCCTCTATGTGAGAATTGTATCTATCTCCTTCCGTTGTGTTGCATTAGATATTCATATGATGCCTAAGATACTTTTTATGAAATCAAATAGGATTAGCATATGCTGCTAGTGTTAAGAGTTATCGATAGCGTAACACATAATTTTCCTATTCTTTTAAATGTTTATTAGGGGTTTAACTTTAAGTTATTATCTTTTTAATATAATTACTAGACAAGAAAAACTCTTTGTAGATGCCCTTTGCAGATGATAGTTTTGATTGACGAAGTTTACTTTAAACAAAATTGGAACTTGAGTGTGGAGAGAAACTATATATCAATGCTTTTTAAATGAAACAGATTGTTTTGAGTTAAATAGAACTAAAGCAATATATCAATGCTGTTCAGCATTACAAAGAAATGAGGGAAGGATTGAAGTTGTTTTAACATTTAATATTGCCGGAATCATAGATGTCTTGAATCTATTGTTTTACAACATGAATATATTATTTAGGATAAAAAATCTGTCTTGTATGTTACTATGCCCTTTAGACTGAAGGCTATACTTTATCGGAAAGTAGTACGACAACTCATGGTTTATATGGGCCGAGTAGTTAGGAATCAACACATACCAAAAATCAGTAGAGTGATGAGGATGC
Source organism: Wurfbainia villosa (assembly GCA_025175895.1). Lineage (NCBI taxonomy): Eukaryota > Viridiplantae > Streptophyta > Magnoliopsida > Zingiberales > Zingiberaceae > Wurfbainia > Wurfbainia villosa. Next base: position 4,736,889 of record JAKLTH010000042.1, read on the forward strand.
TGAGATTGTTGTATGAGTTACTAGAATAATAAAATAAGAAACAAGAGTAAATTGTGTGCAACCAACAGTTAGTTATAGCTCCTATGGATATAAAACTAGAGAAAATGAGTTAAGATGATGCAAATACATTTGAAGATGGCCAATAGGTTCTATTTTCTGAAGGGTGGTTAAAGTTTAAACTGCACAAAACCTAACTTAACATAACAAAAGTGATAGAAAAGACTTGAGTATTACCAACAATATGACCTTACATCGATTCATGAACATGAGATCTTTATAGCCGATCTCAGATAGTAGGGACGAGAGTTAAGATTTTTTTTCCTTTATTGTTGTTGAATTTTAGTGCCTTCCAGTCGCTTGTAATTGTAGAAAGTTAAATACCTTCTATCATATGTTGCCACCTATGAAAAAAGTTTAGTTCTCTCGATGATATTTGTATGGTTACTCAGAGGGACTTATTTCATGTGCATAACTTTTCTTTTTGTTATAATTTGGCAGGTGCAGAAATCAATAATTATATATCGCCATCCTCAATTGTTAAGGATGAAGATGCTGAGTTCAGATTAGAAGACCAGTCTGGTGATTGTAAAGCTGGAAACAAAATGTGCAGTTTGCAATCTAAGGAGAAAAACAATACTCTTACAGCCAAGGATTGCAATATCTGCTGCAGTGAAGCTGGTTTTTGCCGCGACTGTTGTTGTATTTTGTGCTGCAAAACAGTTGATTCGGCATGTGGAGGTTGTACTTTTATAAGATGCGAGGCAAATTTGGATAACCAATATATATGTGGACATGTGGCACATGTGGAATGTGCTCTTCGCGCTTACATGGCTGGTACTGTTGGAGGAAGCATTGGCTTAGATACTGAGTATTACTGTCGACGTTGCGACAATAAAACTAATCTAATTCCTTTTCTAACAAAGCTAATCAAGGTTTGTGAATCACTTGATTCCAAGGAAGACATAGAAAAACTCCTGAAATTGGGTTTTTGCATCTTGCGTGGCTCAAAACAACCAAGAGCCAAGAGTTTGCAGAATTGTATTGGAGTAGCCATCAATCAGGTACTATTGATATCTTGCCAATAAGATTTTTCACACTAAAGTATTCTCCGTTGTTATCATCCTCTCAATTTAGGGTTTCTCAACAGCATGATCTATGATGTTTAATCCAGCTTAAACATGGAGTTCTCCATCTTGATGGAATTTTGCAAGAAGACGATGCTACATCACCACCTGCAGGTTAGGTTTTCCTTCTTATACTTCTGATATCCTAACTGAATAGCACAGTTTCACATTTTGTACTATGCTGAGGGAAACGGTCGAAATGTATCGTTCTAATAAATTACTGAATAATGATACTGATCAGTGTATATGTCTGTTGTGTCATTGTGTTAATTATGGGAATGAGAATCCTTTTATACCAACGCTTAATATCCCTTGGTATGCTAAAGCAAGAGCGCGCGCGCACACAGACACAGACACACAGACACACACACAGATATATACGTACATATGTGTGTGTGTATGTGATATATATATAGTTTGTCTCTAAAGACAATGTCAAAACCATATTGGATTGAAAATAAAATTTGAATTTAAATATATAATTCTTTTTTCCTTCATCTCCATCTTTTTTCACCTCTAATTTGCTATTATTCATCAGAACGGCAACGTAATACTAAGATAGTATTGCAGTTGAAGACCGAGTCTCTAACACAGTTCAAAATTTTGTGACCGATAGAGCCATCTTGAAAACCAATTTTCAGAAATTTATTGGTACAGTTAGTATACGCTATGGTTTAGTATTTTGGTATTCATGGCCGTTTAGTCATATCCTAGAACTACTTTTGTCTGTTTCTGAGCCATGCTGACACAATGCTTGGATTGACAATGTTCACATCTTGTTGACATGATCTAGGAATGACCCAACTTTTGATAGTCTTTTGTGTATTTGTTTACTTCTAGAAATAAGAATATAACACTTTCATAGGCTATCGAAGTGAAATTTCATAGAAAGAACTCTTGAAATAGAGAAGTATGATAAACATCTCAACTTTTAACATACTAGCAAGAGTGTCTTCCCGTATGCCTTATTTGTAGGAATAGCATCTGAATTTGATACTACAATTTATTTTCCCATCTGCCATATTAAATATTATATCTGGAGTGATTAACATAATTAATTATTGCACATGCCTATCAATATTATGTTTGGCCAACATAATCACAGCTATCACGTGTAAGAGATGATATAAGTAGAGCTGGATCTTGAGCTGTTTAATCACCATATTGTTAGGATCAGATGTTGGAGGACCTAGCAAGGTTAAGTCATTACAAATATGAAGCGAAAATGAAAAGACAAGAAGTAAACTCACCAACACTTGGAATTTAATGTGGTTTGAAATCCTCATTCCTACTTCATAGCCTGCGATACTTTAATGGGTCACTACTAAAGGCATCACTATGTTTTCTCCTTCTTGGATAATTTCCAGAGGTGGAGAAACCTCTTACATGCTCTTTAGATGATTTACAAGTGAAACTCAAGAGTGAGGGGAGCGTGCAATAAGGCTAAGATTAACAACTATATCTTGAAACTTTAATCTTCAAATATTCTCCTTGATCCGTTTGATTAATCTTCATTCATCTTCAACAACTATTTGACGCTGATCATCAGCTGCTGATCAGTTGATTGGAATGCACCATGAGTCTGCAGATGTACTATAGTCGTTAGGTCATCCACTAGTCGAGCTGGTTAGGCTAGATGGGCTGATCTAGTTGGTCGAGCAAACCGTGTTGGCTCATGTGGAACCAGATTGACTAGATTGGCTTGGTGGGCTGGTCGTGCCAAATAAACTGGCCGAACTAGTCAAACTGATCAGGTTAGCTAGTCAAGTTGGTCAAACCAATTGAGTGAATCAAATGAGTTGGATGTGTTGAGTGAACTATGTTGAGCATGCTGCGTTGATCAACCAAACCAAATGTGTTAGCTACTCAAGTTGGTCAATTGAGTGAATCAAATGGGTTGGATGTGTTGAGTGGACTACCTAAGTTGAGTGTTGATCGACCAAACCAAATGTGTCGAATGGATGAGGTAGATTGGACACTTCAAAAAAGACAGTAACCAAGTCAAATTGGAAATTGGCAAAAGAATTTAACAAACATAATGATTATATATAAATTAAAGCTTTATATAGTTAATTAAATAAAGTAATAGAATGCATCATTTGGCTTTTCATTTCATTCCCAATCTCATTCAACAATAGATGTAAGAGCATCAATCAGTACAAGAACTTGATTGTGCCAAAGGCTTCCGTTGCACCTTCTGTTCTCCCCATGAGCTTCTGTCACCTAATAGTTAAGAGACTAGTTAAAACTTTTTTGTTTTGAGAGCAATGTGGAACCGATCTGTTGATTTCTGGAATGCCCATATTATTCATTCTAATATCTGACCTCAGTTGGTGTTATATTTGCTATACTATAAATGTTACTTCTTAATGGTCAACGTGTAGTCTTTATGGATAATGTGGATTTGGAAGTCTTGATTGCTTGAATTAGTTAATTTCTCAATCCTGCTGTCAACTTACAGGAAAGCTGTATAACAATGGGCATGATACACCAGCCTCAGGTACAGTGGACATCAAAGAGGAAAAAGAAACTGAAAACGATCGCATAACCAAAGCTGGACCTTTGCAAGGATTGGAAGCAAATGATGAGAGAACCAAGAAACCTGTCTATATAACATCAGAATCCGATAATATTTCTGAAAAGCTAGAAAGCGAAATCGATCAGGTTCTTCGAGAACTAAGACGATCTCAGCAATTGGAGTATAGGAAGGCAGAACAAATGCTTTATTTTCAGAAGGACTTCCTTCTAAGCTTGCATCAACAGCTCGACTACGAAAGATCTGAATTAACAGATCCTGCACCTTTGCCCATCGGAGGCCATTCCGATGTGCTTCTGTCGAATGTCTTGCACAGAGTTGATCAAATAAAGTATGCGGAAGAGAAGTTGAGGAAAATGATGAAAGTTGCAGATGGGTTTGGGAGAACCCCCAAAAATATTCTTGCTGATTGCTACGAGTTTGTTATTGGCGACTAACTTCGATCCATGCTGTGGTTGAACATTTGAAACTAACAATTATGTTGTGTCTCGTGTTACATTTTCTTTGTCGAGAACAGGATGATTGATTTATCCATCGTGAAAAAAAGGAAAAAATTTCTTTATTGCTTTTCCAGGCTGTGAGAGCGATAAGGCTTCGTGCAACCATGTTCCTTGCTCCCGCTCTGTCCAAAAATTATTTACTCTGTTTTTTTCCCCTTCCCTCGATCATTTAACTTTTTCATTACTTTATGATTTATATTATTTTAGAACAATTATACAATTGGAGTTTAACAGGAATGATTCTCGAAAATTTAAAATTTTCATTCATATTAATTTTTTTTAAATTATTTTTGTCAACGGATCAAGGGCATAATCTTTTCGAAGAATCGACGATGAAAAGTATCGAAGACAACGAACATAATCAAGCTATATATGTATGGGCTGCTTAGCATAGTTGGACAGATTCTCAACTTTTAGTATTTAGCATCAGATTCTCAACTTTTAGCATTTAGCGTGTATATATATAAAATATAATTATGTGTCCTTGAAATCCTAAATTTAAGCAAAAAGAAAGAGATGATTTTTTTTATCATTAAATTTTAGAGAAAAATATTTTTTATATGTATAAGGCAAACAAATGGTATGGAATATTGATGGACTCAGAGCGCTAATGAACAATTTGGGGTAAAATGAAATATTCTCTGCTTCCTCTGGATTTATCGAAAAACCACGCGCCATGGATGGCGTCGATCCTGTATCGCCTAGAAATTCCTATGCGAACCTGCGCAACCTGGGTTTCTTTCTGGCCCGCAACATGGGACCGCCCCGTGCGTGGACTTGCCAAGATCTTAAAATCCAGCTTGTGTCCAGTTTCAGGTCCGCGGTAGGTTTTCAACGCAAGCGAGCGTCGAGCGAGAGGGATCTTCTCCAGACTGTGAGTACCGTCGGGGTTCTTTCTCGACCTCTTTTTCACTCCGTTGATGCCACTAGTGCTGCTTTCGCAATCATTTTGGACGTTTCCCACAAGGACATCTGCTGGTTGAAGGTTAGCCTGTCGTATTCGTTTCTTTCTGCGGATTTCGCTTCGCTGTTGGACGTCTTCTTGCCCGGTGAATTGGTAAGTAAAGTAGTATGTCTCGTGCTTTCGCGATGTTTGACATGCTCCCGTTTGAGTTTAGGGATTACCTTCTCTTCCTTGGTCCGTCGATTAGGTTGTGGAAGATCTTTTTTTCGGGTTCCTGGTTTTGATTTGAATGCAGGATCATCGACAGTAAAATTGACTTGTTTGTCGAACCCCTGAGCGATTCCTTCTGTTTTAAACTGAATCTCGTCATGTATAACATACGTAGAGGTTTTACCATTTTTTTTTATCTTGATATTGAGGTGGTGCTTTTTTTTTTTGGTCCTTGCTGGAGTCATTTGTATATGACCTTTAGTTTCTCTTTGGCTGGCTAGGTTTTACTGTGAACCAGTTGGTGGGCAGTTCTGTGGATAAAATTTCATCTTCTGGAATCGAGACTATGGCTGTAGTTGTGCCGCATCGCAGTAAATGTTGCAGCAGAAGCAAATCACAACTTTGCAGAGACTTTAGAGGTTTTAGCTTCCGCATTTTTGAGTCTTCTGCTCGAATTCTGCCGTCACCCTGCTCTCCAGTTTGCCATTGTTGTGGCCAGTATGAGCCGAAATCTCCTAGCTTTCTCTCAGAACAAGAAGGAAAACAAAGAACTAAGAGGAAAACTATTTCACTGAACACCCCTCCAAAAGTAGCCTCCTTCAACGATAGCATATCCTTTTCTGAGCGGTGGGCAGGTCCTGCCTACTCAAATTCACCTCCCCCAAGTTCTTTGCCAATCCCAAAATTTTCCCTTCGCCAGAAACGCAGTGTTTCTCTAGTACTTCAAACTCCGAAAGTGACCACTGCACTTCCCGCTCTTTCAAAATCTGCACCGTCCTCTCCTACTAAAGATTCTCCTTTATCTGCCGGTAACTTGTTTTTCAATCATGTCATTGCTACGGAGAACTTGAGACGGATTCTCCAGTTGGATATTGACAATCATTAAGGGAGACTCTGTTCAACCTCTTTGTTGTACATGTAGATAGTTAATCATAATTGTGTCTGCTTCTGAATTTTCTAGCTTTAGGCTAAAAGTTGACTAAGTTTCAGTAGGAATAAGTCCTATATCGTATTTTAGGTTCAGCAATATTGAACATGCATGTGAAGGGATTAGAGAAAGTTTCCTGCAAATATATTACTTCTTTTGTAGCATTTAGGTGGTGATTCAGCATGGATCGTCTGGTTATAGCAAATATCTAGAGAAAATTCACTTGCGAGCTACTCCTATTTTAGGTTTCATACATGGCCTTGCTGAGTAAGTGAAAACTAAAAGTAAAGAAAAATTTCATAGTAGTTAGGAACTGCAGTCTCCCTTATAATCTGCAACGTTCTCTGTGCTTTTACTTGTCTATGTTACTATAATTCCTCCTTTGTTCATATTCTTTTTAGCCCTGTTTGATCTTTAGATATCAATAGAACAACCTTGTCACTTCCCGTTTTTTCAAAGGAAGAAGTGAGAAGTGTGTACTTCTGATCTATCTTTTTCCTTATCTATCTCCATGCATATCCTATAGTTGCTTTTCATTAGTACCATTTTCTATTGAACTTCTGTAATCAATCCTGGTAAATTTTGCATCAAATAGTTGTGTCTTCGCCCAGTTTAAGAGGTCTCTGGAGACTGGTGCACACTAGAAGCTTGTTCTCAGCCACGTCAAGGTACACCATTGCTCTCTTCTTCCGTACAAACATTATTTTGTTGTTCCACACATTTCAGACAATCGTGTAGCTTTTTGTTACAGAGCCCTATGTCGGTGATAAATTTAGCAGTCTAGATCGTAATTGGCGACACTGATGAACATTTTGGCTGCTGCGGATGTTGCTACTTATCTGGGGTAACTTTTGGAATCAGTTGTTCTTCAAGGAAACCTTTGATTTTAATAATGGACCACGGAGAACTTGATTTTCCTCTTGATACATCGCAGACTAGATTTAAGTAGACTTTTTCTAGTAATACTCCCATGCGAGTTTTTCTTTGTAAGAATTATGATGTCCATGATGTTGCGTGTTTGGTTTATGATAAACAAAGAACTAAATGAATATTCTTAAAGATTGGAATAGGTAAAGAATAGATAGAAATAACTATTTCTTAGTTTGGTCCATTAGATAATTGGTCTTATGTTTCATTTATAGAAATATGCAAAATAGACAATAATATTTTTCACAATATAAAAGACCTTTATGTAAAATGTTTTATTTGGCTTGGTCAGCTTGCATGTTCTATCAGTTTGGGCTGATTGGTTTGTCTGCTGGAGCCGTTCGTTTAGTTTTATATGTTTGTCTTGATGAAGTTGATTAGCTTGTCTTACCCTTTTGGTTTGGTCAATCTGTCTTGTTTGAGGTGTTTGATCCGCCTGGCCAAGTGAGTCAAACTACCCATTGAGGCGATAATCCCAATCAATCAGTTTTACCCCTGAGTTGACAGTTTGATCGACCCATTTGGCTCCTGGTAGGTCTATCTGATCAGCCCAAACTGGCTAGTCTGTTTTGACTAATATGATAGATATATTTTTAAGGGGTCGAATGGAAGAAAAGTATGCTTTAAAGAAGGAAGAACAGAGGAATACGCTTTTTTTAAGGGCTGGATAGTTGAAGAATACATGCCTTGCCTTTGAAGAAGGGAAGAAATAGGAAGAAGTGCATATTTAATATTCTTGTCATTTCTAATGGGATCGTGTTAAGCTTCATCTTCCTAGGTTGGGAATGCCACGTAGCACTGTTTACTGGGGTACTCAGTTCTCTCCCCTAGTATCAGTCGTCCAACCTGGAGCAGCTCCATGAGCTGCCATTGAATGATGGCTAGGAGTTTCCCGTTTGATCCTTGAAATTTCACGTTTCATGATGCAAGCAGTGGAAACATGGGCGTCGAGAGATCTGGAAGAGGTTCGGCATCACGGAATGAGGAAAGGTTCCGTAAACTGACAATCTATGACAAAAATGACGTCGAATGCAACGTCGTTGATGGATTTAGAAGTGAGATGTTGAAGAAGAGAGATCCTGACTTGAGAAATTGTGATTCTGCTAGCCAGTGAGCCTACATCCGGCTTCAACTTGAGGCTGAAACCTTTCAGCAGCATCGCTGAGGAGCCTAAATTCGCCGGCCTTTTGGCCATGGTAAGCACAAGCAGATTAAAAAAAAAAAAACTCTGGCATCATTTTTAGTGTATCTTCCCCCTCGACTGCCCTACTTGTCTTTGATGATTCAGAGATTGAATGGACGCAGGGTTTATGGTCGAGCCAGTGTGGACGGAGACAAAGTGCTAGGTGAGATACGATGGAGGGAGGGAGGGAGGCGGCATGAAAGCAAACGGAGTTGCAGGTGTCGGGGATGTCGGTGAGGCAAATCTCGCAGTGGCTATTTTTTCTCCTAAACATCTAGGAAAAGCAGTAGTTGCTGACGGTCCTACAACTGGAAGGACTTTGAGCTGTTAGAGAAGTAATTACTGGTTGACAAAATTGAATAAATAAATGACGCAAATTGGAATATAATAGACAGAATAAATAAGGAATGAGTGTTTTTTTAAAAAAAAATTTGGAATAGATAAAATAATTATTGTTATTTAGTTGGTAGAAATACTAAAAGAATATGTGGAAAATAGTTTTCATAATTTAGGTTTTTAGGTTTGGACCATTTGGCTACTCAAGTACCCTAGCTTATCTAGTCTTCGGATTGTTTGCATTTTGCGACTAGTATTACTTGAATGGACCATCCAGGTTGTTTGCCTCCTTTCTAGCTCAATTGGACATGAGGGGCTTCTGGTGGAGGATTTTCTCTTTTGTACCAGATCGGACATATAACTTGATTAGTTTAATTGATCCACTTAGCTTGATTAACTCATATAGCTCATCTGCCCTTCTGACTTGTTTAGCTTATTGGATCACATGGTCCGACTCAATTAGCTTATCTGCCCTTCTGACTTATTTCACTTATTGGCCCATTAGGTTTGATCACATCCAACCCAATTAAATCGAACGTCTAGTTGGATCTACTAACTCATTTGAAGTCATTTTATGTTATTTTTAATTGACATTGAGTATTATAATCTTTGGTTTGATTAATTTAGAAGCGATCGATTTGATCCAATAGAAATTTTTCATAGGCCGTTTTGATGAATCAAAAAGCGGCCGTTTTGATCCAATGGTCTAATATTTTAAAGTTTATCATTTCATTTGAATTTTTTTTATAATTATATTACAATTGAGGATCAAATTAAAAAAATTTAAAACACTCAACGAACACTCTATTGCTACATCATAGTCACTGAGCAGCACCATTCCATTTGATTAGACTTCTCGCGTAACTCAATTAATTAATTGAAACATTTATTGCTAGTGTAGCTTAATTAATTGAAAAAGTTATTTGAAGGATAAAATAAAGAATGAATTATTTAGTAAAAGGTTTTATATTGATAAATAGTTTATAATTAATGTATAATTAAATATAATAATAATAATTTCTCTTAAAATTAATGAAAAATAATATGACATTTTCTGTAAAACAATTTAATTCTACCGTAGCTAGTCGTAAGTGGGAGTAAATAGAGCAATTCAATTTCCAATTTCACAATTCCACTATTTTTAATTAGGCCCTTCAAAACATATTATATTTACACAATTTAATATTTCGATTTGGTTCAATCGCCTTGTGTGAAAAATAAAATAAAAAAAAGATTTCGCTCAATAACTGTGCTTTTTTTTTTTTTTATACGTTTTAGGTCAATCGAGTTGATGATCCCGTTCATGATATTGACGGCCGCGATTAATTCTCGATGCTTCTCTGCCTCCCCAAGCACTAAGAATAAACAGAGCATTCCTGGTGGCTCCCCGTGGAGTTGCCGGCGACTCTCGCTCTCTCTCTCTGATTTCCTGGCTATTACTTCTTCGTCGTCGCCGTTCCTTCTCGATCGCGGACAGATTCCAGACGAATTACTAGGCCAAGATGTCTCGCTTTCTTTTTCGCTCGAGATTTTTCTTCTACGCCACACCCGCGCCCAAATTAAGAGGTTATTATTATTATTATTTTATGGGTCCGCTGTGCTACTTCGTCATTCAAATTGAACTGTTTCTGTTGGAGCTGTTGTTCTTTCTTGATTTCATGATTCTGCATAAATTGTAGTATGTCTACTGATACCTTTCGATGGCTGGATTGGGAGCCTGCACAATTTTAGGGAAGGAATGATAGTATTTTTTTTATTTTTTATTTTGGCAATTTTTTGTTTTTACTTCATGTGAATGACTGTTTGATAAGTTGCCTGAGAAGGATAGAAATCGCTAATATCTAGAGTACTTCTTGTGCATGAAGGTTCAGTATGTAAATGAACAATTTTTATTCTACTTCATCATGGAATCTAGAACACAATTGTTTCTTTGTTTGTTGGCGGTCCGTGACTGCTACAAAAAGTTGGAGACAAGTAGTACGGAACTGGATTTCTGTTTGTTTTCCTTTTTTCCGCTTTTGGTTCTTCTTTATAAACAACTAATGAAAGGAACAGCTACTTTACCAGAGAATACTTGCGCTAATGATGTTTTCTTTGGAGGGTTCATTTAGGAATTGACTTGGATTTATAGGAGTTAATTAAGGATGCATTATTGCGAATCTGGTTCTTGTAGCTGAATCTGAGACTTCAAGTGCTATTTTAGGGGTCATTGGATTCAATTTGGAACTATTTTAGGGGTCATTGGATTAGGCTGTTTGAGGATTGGCTTTCACAGCAGCCTCCACTGTCCCTTCTCCACTGACAAGAGGAATAGCACTTGACTCCCTCTTTCCCCCTTCATAGTCCTGATAGCAGCAGTCCGTATTCATGTGTCTCAATTCTGGCAATGCCCTTTTCCTGCACAGCAGGAAGTTCTATTGTTTTCCTTCTTCTGGCAGTAGTGAGTTTATGTTCATAGATGGTAAAAGTTTGTGCTCCCTTGTGTAAGATCTTGTTTCTTGCATGGAATTTTTGTTCTTTTGACATTGTAAAATGACGTTTCCTTGCTGTTTTTTTTTTCACCCTCAGCAACTTGGCAAGAGCATTCTGCAGTGAGGAAGCTTTTTCTCCAACCTACAGCAATAAATTTAGCATTGTTTTGATTAATTGAAGTGTGATTCAAACATGTTTCTCTTCTCTTTCCTTTGAATCATGGGAAATTGTAAGAAGGGGTAATGGAAGAGTTAGCGAGAGTTGGTATTGCAGGTTGTCATGAGCAGGATAGTCGTTAAGCAATCTATATAATAAGGGATGTTAGTTTCGATGATGTTTCATGATCGAGGTTGATTTTGTAGTCTTAATGTTAATTGTTTGTTGCTAAGATAAAGGGTTTATGACAATTAACAGTTTAGAGAAGGGTTATGTTGCATTGAGGGCTTAATTGGGTTGCGTGTGTTAGTTGGTTCAAGAAAGGGTGGTTTAGTTAATGGTTGACAAGCTGATGGTGAGAATAAAGGATGGTGGTTTGGTGTTGCAGATAAGGGCAATACAATTGTTTAGTCGGGTGTTTGTATCTTTGGGGTGGAATTGGGAGGTTGGTTTAGACTAGGAGTAATCTGTGAGGAGATAGGTCATAGTTTGATGTACTGATTCTCCTAATGCTATCTTGTTTCCTTGTTTGCTTGTATTATTCTTTTGCACTCTAGTTGCTTTTGTTGGAGATGTGCTTCATGCTAGATGGTTTCATATGTTGTTAGTCTCATTGCTTATTTATGAATTTACTTATATGCTAATTATGTCTTGTTATTCTCTACTATGATTTTTACATGCTGATTTGTATATGGTAATTTAGGTTGATCTACATGCAATTTTATTCTTGTTATTTACCTGATGTAGTTCTACCATGTGATGCATGCTGATAGACTATTACTGTAGCCTAAGACATTGAGAAATTAGATATAACATAATATCATATTGTATGTCTCTTATACGAATCATGATTATATTTAGATAAAGGCTTTGGCCTATTAGGATGATTTCTAGACTATTTTAGTAGTTGACCATTGTGTGATATGTTGACCACCTTTGGTAGTCTTACATACATTGCACCACTCTCTTTGCAGAATGAGAGAGTCCATGGGGTTACCACACTCATCAATCTTTGTTTGCTTGTCATTACTTTTGTCTGTATAATTAGGCTTTTATATGATTTATTGTTTGTGTCTCCTTTAATTTTGTTGTTAGTGGCGTATGACTTTGTTTATGATCTATTGAGCTTTTTTCTCTCTATGAATTGTTTATAGCTCCAAAGTTTTTTAAAGCGACAATTTTGGAAAAATTCATTGTGTATTCTCTTGTAAATGATACTTTTGTGGTATAGTTGTCCAGTTTAGCAGCTGATGCAGAGACTTTTGCCCTGCTTTTGTCGGTTCCATGACATGCCAGCGCTAGCGGAGACCACTTTGGGTGTCCTTAATGAAGTAATAGTAAAATGGATTTGGTTAACAATGCTAATTTTGAATGATAGTGTAATTGTTAAAGCTGACAAAGATTATGACAACCATGTAGTGCTTTAGCATTTTGGTGTAGCCATCATTTGTCATTTGGCAAGATCTGAAGCTTGAGGTGGCATTTGGTTTGAGTGCGGGAATAAGAATGGGAATGAGTTTGATAGTAGACTGGAATGAGAATGAGTTTAGCCATTCTAATACTGTTGTTTGGTTTATAAGCTAGGATTAGGTGTGATTGTCGGTGGTGACGGCGAGCGGCGGCAACAGGCGACGGTCGACGGGTTGCGGCTGGTGGTAGGCGATCGACGGCGGCTGGCGGCGGGCGATGGCCGATGGCCGATGGCCGACAACGACGGTGAAGGGCGGGTGGCGCCGACAATCGGCGAGCGGCGGCAGGCGACGTTGGCGGCCGACAGGCGGCGGCGGGTGACGACAGCGGCGACGACTACAAAGATGACGGTGGCCGATAGGAATGAATCCTAAACCCACCATCCCCTTGGGTTTTATCAATTCCTAAATAATTAGTAATAATTCCATTCCCTCAATTCCCAAACCCATTAACTAAACACTATAATTAGGAATTGTTCCATTTTCTCATTCCCAAACCTTAAAACCAAACGCCACCTGAATTAGATCCTGTGATGTTTCTGCAGGCAATTGCATCTTACATCTCTGTCAAATGAGGAGAGTAGAATAATGTCAGTGGAAATAATAATAATTGTCCCTAGTAATGAACAACTACAATTATGTCATAAATGTGGTGTCTCATACATTTGATGTATTTCATTGATTTTTCTTTTATGTAATCAAAGCATGTTAACTTGTTGATATATCCAGTTCAAATGAATATTCATTATTGCCAAGTTTTAAATATAAAATTCAATCCAGCTTATGATCTTAATTTTATACAATTTTTCTATATCCTAACGCGTTCACTTTCTTTTCTTGCTCTTCAATGTTAACTGGGAATGTTTCTGATTTTAGTTTCAGGTCTTTGAGAAAATAGTGAAGATATTTATTTCCTTAAGAACAAAAAAAACATCACGTTTTGTTTGTAGCTCACATTAAGTGTTATGGACAATACCAGTTGAATAAATTATATTCATTGCAGGTAGCAGTTTTTTGTCTGTCAAGAAATTGGACACCTATTTTTATTTATATTCGGTTGCTGGCTTGAGGCATTTGAGCAGTTTCTGGAGCTCTGGGAAGTTCGACTTGACCGACTTGACGTAAGTGGAGAGCATCCAGTTATGGCAGTTATTATATTTGGTAAATTTTCATTGTAATTTTTTGGTTATTTTATTCAAATCAGGCTTCCCTCAAGTCTGATTCAACACATGACTGAAAATAAATACAGAGCCTGGTTCAAATAAAATATGCTACACGAGGGAGATAAAGAAGAGAAAAAGCTTAACATGATTACTTATCTTTTGTTGTTTTATCAGATACAATAATTAGTTCTTTTAAAAAAACAACCTTGCAATGATATGATCTTCTGTCTCTTGCCACTTACATGTTATCAAATCTTTAACTGAAGAAAGATTGTCGTTGATAATTCTGTATTTGGCTGCAGACATCCTCATACATGGTACCCTGTTGCTCGTAGAAAAAAGCGGAATATTTTTTTGCATGTTGGACCAACAAATAGTGGAAAAACATATACTGCCCTAGAGAGTTTGGAAAGAAGCTCCTCGGGTACAGTAGTGTATTTTTATGATTTAGATTTTTGTTCATATGGCAACAGCAATAACAAGTTATAACTTCCAACTATTTGAGTATGTTTTCGTGATGCAACCGTGGATAAAGAGGTTTAATTTGTTGAAGGTGTATATTGTGGACCTCTAAGATTGTTGGCATGGGAGGTAGCTCAAAGATTAAACAAAGCAAATGTTCCTTGTAACCTGATAACTGGGCAAGAAAAGAAGGAGATTGAGGGTGCTCAACACAGCTCTCTTACTGTTGAAATGGCTGACATTACTAGTGATTACCAATGTGCTGTTATTGATGAAATTCAGGTGTGACATTGATCTTATTACTTACTACTTAATGATTATCAAAATATATAAAAAATTAGATGTGATTTTAAATAAAACTTGTTACACAGGTTTAAAAAATAAATATGATGTCTTATGCAAAGTTCAAGAAAGTTATTGTTATTAGAGAAGATATATTAGCTGCATTCGAGGATTCCTTGGCTTTTAAGATGTTCTAAGAAGAGACTAACCAGCTCTTGTTACAATATCAACAAAGTTACCTTCTCCTAGATGCTCATTATGTTAGAATTTATAGTTTATAGCACTTGATATATTTAGTATTTAAAGATTTAGATGGGTTAAACCTCATTTTCTGTCAATGATTCTTGTTAAATCATAAAGTAGACCCCTTTTCAAAAGCTTAATCTCTAGGGCTAGGTGGTTTTTCAAACATATGTCTATATGACATCTAAGCACAAGTTTTGAGTTGAGATCCTGACTTGTTCCTATATGGTAATTTTGCCTCAATTTTTGAAGAGCTAATGAGTCTTTGACTTGCCTTTATAGCAAAACCTTGTGCGATAGGTGGTCAGTCAAATCTTCTTTATCAGTTCTGGTGCTTCTTTCTTGATGGCTTATGCTAACTTGCAAAAAGATTTTACTTTTTAGATGAAATACTTTTCCTGGTATAAAAAATTATATATCATATAGTATTTTCTTTTTATTGAATCTTCAAGATTATTGGGTTGACAACAAAGTCGTAGTATTAACCATTACTGCTGTTTGGTTTGATTGGTTGCATTGTGTGAACATTCAGTGATGTAACTCTAAAAGTCTAAATGCCATATTTGCATTTATATTTGTTCTTATTCTGGTTTGGTAGATGGTGGGATGTAGGACAAGGGGATTTTCATTCACGCGAGCTTTATTGGGAATTTCTTCTGATGAACTCCATCTCTGTGGAGACCCAGCAACAGTTCCTCTTATAAAAAGAATACTTGAAGTGACCGGTGATGTGATTAAGGTACGTCAGGTTTTTATTATGACATAACACTAAACTAACTGATGAATTTTTTTTACATGTATTTTAAAGATATTTTGAAACTAATTAGTTAGTTCCTACTTGTTTCCCTCATCTATGCTCATGACATATAAGATGCGACTAAATTAAATAATCATTCAAGAGAGAGTAAGTGTAATTTTAATGCATGACAATTGCTAAAATGATGCTAGGCATGGTTACATGCCTGAAATGTACCCCTATAAGTGAAGATTTTGTCCTTCGAGTTTGAGAATAGGCACCCTAGTTGCAAATTAATGCTTACCTGCTGAAGACAAAGACCTCCCATATTGTTAAACTTTACCTGTTTTCTAGTCTAGAAATTCAAGGTCATCATTCTCCTTGATCAGTTGAGTAGAGTAAATATGCTGCTTTTGTTTTCTTCTTCTGGAGTTTTAGTAGATGTATGTATATTCAATGTTATAGTTGCTCGTTAATTATCAAATATACTTGGCCACTCAAACTATATACATTTCTATTTTCTCATCAGATATGCCGCTGGGATTAAAAGTTTGTTTTCATATTCATCAAACCATAATATTTTTTTTTTTACCTCTGTCATTTGACTCTTCTGTGATGTGCAGTTTTCTTAGAGGCCATTCAACCTTTTTTTTATTAATATGTCACCTCCTCTACGTATCTGTGCTCAGGTACAACATTATGAGAGATTGTCTCCATTGATTCCTCTCAAAGTCCCTCTTGGATCTTTCTCTAACATCAGAACAGGTGATTGTATCATAACTTTTTCACGACATGGGATATATCGACTAAAGGTTAGATGTTACTTTATGCATATTTCAAGTTCATAAGTTTGAAAAACTAGGTTCCATTTATTTCAATTTGTCAACTGCTTTATAATTTTCCTCACATGCAACTTTGATGCTTTCTTTTAATCTATTATCTACAGTTTCATAATATCTTTGAATCATAGAAGTCTAAAGTCATAGTTCTTGGACTGTGATCCTTACAGCCATTTTATTCTATGACTACCATCCTGGTTTTGCACACATTGTGCAATGCTCAAACTGGTACATACAATGTACCGTGATGTCACTTGGTATTCGACCACTGTAGTTGAACCAAAGTTAAATGCCCCAAATTTCATGTTTTATATGAAATAACAATTAACACAACAAGAAGCCATGAGTTCCAGTGATTTAGAGTTGGCTATGTGGATCTGATTCCCTTGTGTTAGTCAACCAAGAATTTGACATATTACTATTTCAACTTATTATCAGCTATTACACCACATTGCATATCAACATGTAGTTTTCCTTTGTTTTTTAATATCTGAGTTGCAATATGTGCTTTCTTTTATTTTCTACTTTATTACATTTTGATGTTTTCACCTCTTTTAACCACGTCATGATACATTCCTTTTGTTGCTCATCAAATTTTTATGGTTCTCGTCAACTCTCATTTATAACTCTCAATTATCTCTTTGTAGACTCTTTGCTTCCCACCTAGTTGTAGAATTTGGAGTTTGATTCATTTAGTTTGCACCTTGTTGGATACATGTATGAGGGTCACCATTTGTTGTAACATATTTTTATAGCACAGTGAAATAAAACATCAAGCAAAATAACCATTGTTGATTGATGGAACCAAGGCCGAGCTTCTAACTTTTTGTATCGGGCAGTCTACCACCTTGTCTTGGCCAAGGTGGGCACTCCATGAAATATCTCTGGGATGCTTTGGGGCATAGTGTGGCATAGATAAGGGTGCACAAGGTGATCCCTAGTTGACCTGGTACATACTCCCCAATACATGGTAGAGTTTCTAAACTACACAGGGCAATTACACTTACCGACAAGGGTTATCGGAACTTGTTCTCTAAGAGGTCATCTTCTAAATAGTTTACCAGATGCATATGCATGTTACAATCACAGAGAAAGATGAACTGTTATTGTTTTATTTAGTACTTGTACTTTATGGTAGAGAGATCTACTACTAGAGGAACGCTCTGCAGTGTGCTGATCATTTCCTTTTTCGTCTTTTCATTACTATGAGAGTCTGATATATATCTTACAGCTATCTTTATAGACGTTATATATTATATCCTCTATCACATTCTCTCAGTTTTCATTTTTTATGGGTCTGCAGAAGAGAGTTGAGACGGGAGGGAAACATCTTTGCTCAGTAGTCTACGGCTCATTGCCACCAGAGACTAGAACAAAACAGGTGCACTTTCCTTAGCTCTAATGATCAACCCTATGTAAAAAGTGTTCCATGCTGAATTCAATGGTGCATATACTCAAAAGTCAAACCTAGTATTTATTTTTCCAACTTGTTTTTTTATTGTTTTATCAGAAGTTGACTTAACCTTCTCAGTTTCTTTGTTTCTTTTATATTGTATAATCTTATGAATTTGAAACTGGAATCTTTTTCCTAATTTGGAATTATACAAATTCTACATTAACCAGGGATCCATATCCCCATGTCTCTGCTCATAACTCATAAGGCCAGTTGCAACTGCAGATGCATTACTCGGTTTGCATGCCTTTTGTCTCATAGTTGAGCAGATCAGTAGATGACAAGATGGAAATTTGGAACCAGTAACTTGATACATCAATCTGTTTGATAATGGCCTGTATGATATGATTTACTCAACAGCAAAAAGTTGCTTTGTTCTTACAGTGTGTATCTGCAACGAAAATTATACTATAAGTTTCCCATCCCTTGGCAACATTATTACGCAGAGGAAAATACAGAGTCTTTTCGCATTCAGGAATTACAATCCGTAGAATTTACTCTGGCAATATTGTACATGAAGACGTATATAAATAACACAAGCACAGCAATGCTATGGAGTATGTAGCACAAGTTATAGTAACAAAATTCACAACGCCACACAAATATGAGGACATGTCACACTTTAGGTCGTATAGTCAATAAATTATTCATAAAAGATTTCTGCTATTTTTTTTTCATTATGTAAATTGGATTTCCCTAAAAAAGATTAACTAACTTTACATCAAAAGTGTTCCTCCTAACATGTTAACTAGTTTGATTCTTTGATATCTTATATTGATACAAAATGACACAACACAAATTTCCTAGACTACTATAAAACCGAACTTGCTTTCTTCAAGTAAACTAGAAAATTGTGCAATTGATTCTAGTTTTCTTTTCATATATTTATGTTTGTGAGTGGCAACAACATCAATTTCCAAGAGTGACATCATAGGCTTTAGTAATATTTGCTTAGTCAGGTGACCATTAAAGTTGAAATCTTGTGCATTTCTAGTATAACTATGGCAGACATAGGCCACTTTTCACTGAAAAATGTGTTGACATCTTGAGTTTTTGGTACTGGTCCTACCTGTTTATCAACCAATTAAAATTCTGAATCTTGCAGGCTAAAATGTTTAATGATGAGAGCAGTGAGTTTGATGTTCTTGTAGCAAGTGATGCAATTGGGATGGGCCTCAATCTCAACATATCTAGAATAATATTTTCAACGCTCAAAAAGTTTGATGGTGTGTGCATTAGAGATCTTACTGTGTCGGAAATCAAGCAGATTGCAGGTATCACATGGTTTCTAGGTCTCATGATTTCTATTTCTGAGAGAATGATGATCATACTTATGTTTTGATCAATAGATGAAGATTAGAATGGTTACTCACTAATGATTGAAGGTTTATAATTATTTTCAGCTCTACTTAAGTAGATATTGTGTGGTAACCATTGGGAACCCTACGATCCATGCTAAAAAAATGTCGTGCGATGTATTTTCACTATCTTAATTTTTTTCTACAGCTTCTCATAGATTTAGTAAATGAAAGAAAATAGATTGACTGGAAATGCCTTATTTCATCTTATCTCGTTGGAGATTCTAGGAAATAAATGCAGCGGAAGAGAAATAAAACAGAAATTTTATTCCATCTCAGGCATCCTCGGCACCAGGATTTCATGCATTGACATAGGTATATGTAAGTTTTCACAAAACAAGTTTAGATCTTACACCTTTAGAATTCTTTTGAATCCGTAGAAACCAATAATAGGGCTCACAAACCTTGCCTCTATCGGTATCCACGTCGGAATTCCTTGAGACAACTTTCAAAGTCCACGAAGTGTTGCCTCCGATCGGTGCTAGCCAAGCCTGGACGCGACGAGAGAGAGGATGACGACACGATGATTTTTCGGTGGAAAACAAAGGAACCAAGATTCGATCCCTAAATCTTTTATTTTCTAGATCTCTTGTTTAGGGCATCATAGGAGCTTTAAATCGGATCAATATTGTTTAAAATATCATATAATTAAGGCAAGAAAATCGGAAAAAACCTAACCACGCGAAACCCCGTTTTGCGCTGCCCCGAGCCACGACCGTGCTCACCGGCACTGCCTGGCCGTGTTTGCCATCCACGGTCGTGGAGAGCTCCATGGCCTGGTAGTGGAGTCCTCTGCCACTGCCCGTGCCGGGCCATGTTGGCTCCAACACACTCGTGCTGGCTGGGGCAGTATCTAACACGGTCGTGCTAAGCCCTAGCATGCCCGTGTTAGGTTCTGTAAAGTCCGTCTTGTCTCCTAATGAGTGGCATGATCGTGCTAAGCCCTAGCATGATCGTGGTAGCCACTGGCACTATTGTTTCATGCCGTGTTCGTTTGGTCCAACCAGACATAACCTCCCTCTTTGAGAATCCAAACTTGTTTTATGTCTCTTGAGAAGTCGTAGTGCGTGTGACCAAATAGGTTCCCGTAATGTTGGCCATTCATGATTAACCATTAATCATGAATAGATCATGAGTGACACCCTAGCAATACATCATGACCTCCAATTGATCGGAATGTTTAAGCCGACTCTAGAATGTTTCTGAACTTTTCAGCAGCTATAGTTATTTCGTGCCTTGTTCCTTTCACTCTTCCTATACCTACTTGGTTCAGGACATGGTCTATGTGCTTATCCCCACTAGGCTGACTACGTCACACCTAACCCAAGTTAATTTTCTTGTCCTGTGGATTCAAGTTATTCTCTACATGTGTCCAAGAAGACTATCTTCTTAACATGCTTGTTATGGTCAGAGACTTCTGAGTAATAATCCTGACAAGAGGTCGAGGGTATACATCCCCTTTATAGGAGTGGTGAATCCTTTATGGGATATTCAAATATCTTCGATCACTTTAACTTATACTCAATCAATCCGGAGTGACATCTCTTATAGAGATGGCTACGAAGAAGTCAAAGTATAAGTCACCATGATCAAGATGACTTGAATACAATGAAACTTCATCGATATGAATAACCACATGAAGTCTCATAGTATGTCAGTTCAATGAACTAGTTACTCTAATTAGCATCCACATGTTCACTCTTAGCATCTCTATGCTTCCATTCAGTGAGTACTGAATACTTGGATAAACCAAGGAGCATAACATGTGCTAGTCTCACAGAATTGATGATGTTCAATCTCATTAATTTATCGATTATGGATCATTTCAATACTTATATAACTGCACAGGATGAGATACTCATTAATTGTAATCCAATTACAATTTCTCTTATGTTATGTATCGTACTGTGGACTTCAGTAGATGAGTTTAAGATCCAATCAAATACATATAAAATGTACACTCAAATAGTAAATTTTATTAATAACTTCTAAGACGATTGTCTTAGGACGCCTCTCAATTATATCATATCTAACCAAAGAATCAACTAGATTCTAATCAAGGGAGTTAGAGGGGCACATATAATCGGAAAGAAAGTTGGCAAGTGGCAAACAAAAAAAGGGATTTAACTTTTAAGGAATGTAGCATTGTTGATTAGGTTTTCAATTTTCTGGAAATCTTTCATCATATGGATAGTTTTCACACCTACCTTGGAGGTGGTCTTGCTTATGAGAGTTTGATGGTCTCAAACAAGAGCATGTTGTGGCAGCAGCAGCAGGCCATTCTAACTATAATCTTAAACATTTTATTGTCTTGAATCTTGATTATTAGGGAGTAAGTTGACCTGTATGAACTGTTGGTATAAATTCCTTTTAGCAACCCTACAATTGGCAAAGACGATTAATGGTCTCACTCAGTGTTTTAAAAACCGATTCGTTTCATCCGAAACGGACGAAACGTATCGTTCCGAGGTGAGACCGAAACCAACAGTCGTGCGAAATCTCGCGTGCATGTGAAGGCGAAGCGCGGAATGATTCGGTTCCTTACATTGGCGGCGGTCGTTACATGCGTTCACGCGCGATTAAAGATGGGATGATTAAAGATCGCGAGGAAGTTATATAAGAAGGAACTTGGAGCGGTCACGAGCGGTGGCCGAACAAGCGGCACGACTCGTGCGATTATTACGCCCGATCGCGCGATCCCGCGTGCGATTGCGATCATCGATCGCGCTCGGGATCGCGCTCGGGATCGCGATCGCCGATCGCGCTCGGGATCGCGATCGTCGATCGCGCTTGGGATCGCGCTCAAGATCGCGATCGCCGATCGCTCTCGGGATCGCGATCGCGATCACCGAGCGCGGCGCAGCGGTGATCGCGATCGATCTCGCGATCACCGTGAATCGCGATTAATAAAAAATTTAATTTATATAAATAATTAATATAAAAATTATAATATAATTATAATTAAATAAATTATTAATTAAGTTTTTTTATATAATATAAAATAATTAAACGGTAAAATTTAATTAAATTAATTATTAATTAATTTATATTTTTATTTAAAATTATAAAAATTAAACAAATAAAAAATATTTTAATTAAATTCTAAATTCAATTTATAATTTATTTAAAATTACATCTTTAATTATTTTTAAAAATTAATAAAATTTAAAAAAAATGAAATAATTTTAGAATTTTATAAAAAAAAATAAAAATTTTATTTGATAAATTTTAAAATTTTTACTGGTATATATATAATTTTAAAATATAATATAAATTATATATTTATAATATATATAAATTATAGTATTTAATATAATTATTATATTTTATAAATTTTAATATATAAATATATATCAGTATAATTTTAAAATATTAATAGTTAATTTATATAATTATTTTATATAAATTAATGTTTTTATTATTTTATATTAAAAATAAAATAAATATAAATTATATTAAAAAATAAAAAATATTTAAAAATCTAAAATATTTAATTATTAAAAATATATAACAATATATATATTTATTTAGATTGTATTTTTTTGAATAATTTAATTGAAGATGTATTAATTGATTGAGAATGTGACCGAGACTAAAACGATTAATTAGATAATTTTTATTTTAAATTTTTTAATATTGTAATTATGAATATTCATTGTGAATTATTTTTTTAGTATTTTTTTTTAATTTTTATAATACATAAGTAGGCAAATGACACCAAAACAATATTCTTATCATCCAGCTTGGAGACATGCACGTCGATTAGAAAATCGATTTCATTGGCAATGTTTATATTGCGATATGATTGGACGTGGCGGTGGAGCTACACGTATAAAACAACATCTTGCTGGTGGATATCCGGATGTTTCTAAATGTTCACAAGTTCCCGATGGAATTTAGTAGATGCGATAAACGAGAACTTGGCGAGAAAAAGAATTGAAGTATAGCGGCAACAACAAATGAGGAAAATTTTGATAGAGAGCTTAAAAACATTTATGATGAATTTGAAGGTCGTGGTGAAGATTTAAATGAAGAAGAATTTTCAGCAGCTCTTTCTTCTTCTAGAACTCAATATGCATATGATGAACATATGCGATATGGTGGCAAAATAATTGATGCTAGTGGTAGTGGCTCATTTGGTGCTAGTGGAAGTGGCTCAACTGGTGCAGCAACACTAGAGAGAACTACAAGTGCTCGCATTGCTTCAACAAAAACTGGTATTGATCGTTTCTTTCCTTCTACATCACGAAGGCGTGCAGTTGATATTACTGATATTGATCCATTTGCATTCTCAGACCAAGCTAGTAAACAAACTAAGATTGATGATGCTTATACAAAAGAGAAGAAGCAATCAATTGGCCAAAGTATTGCTAAATTTTTTCATTTTAATCGAATTCCTTTCAACGTGGCAAATAGCACATACTACCGCAGCATGATATCTAACATCCAAAAATGTAGTCCTGGTATTCAACCTCCAACTGCGCATGAAATTGCTAGTCCATATTTAGATGAACAAGTGGAGGAAATCAAGACTTGGATTCTATCATGCAATAAGCAATGAAACTTATATGGGGTTACATTGATGTGTGATGGCTGGACAGGACCTACACGGATGAGCATTATCAACTTTCTACTATATTGCAATAGAAAGGTGATATTTCATAAATCCGTTGATGCAACTGCAGAATATCATGATGCATCTTATATATATCATTTGATGAATAGTGTAGTGCAAGAGATAAGTGTAGAGCATATAGTACAGGTGATTATAGATAATGGTGCCAACTTTAAAAGAGTCGGAGAATTACTGGAACAAGAGTATCAAACATTATTTTGGACACCATGCGCAACACACTGTATTGATTTGATGATGGCAGATATCGGTAAACTCGATACAGTGAAGAAGGTAGTAAAAAAAGGTCAATTGTTAACGAAATTCATATATAATCATCATTGGGTTCATGGATTAATGAGGAGATTTATTGATGGAGAGATTCTACGACCAGGAGCAACTAGGTTTGCAACTCACTTTCTCTTATTAAAGTCGTTTAAAAAAAAAAATGGATTGAAGACCATGTTCACTGCTGAGGATTGGAAAACCTCTCGATACTCTAGCACGATTGAAGGTAAGGAGGCGCAAAAAATTATCATATATAGTAGATTTTGGGATCACATTGCAGAGATTCTTACAGCAATAGAGCCCTTGTATGTTGTTTTACGTAAAATCGACATGGACAAAAAGCTACAGATGGGCAATATTTACCACCTGATTCATGAAGCAAAAGAGAAAATTAAAAGACGTCTACAATCATCGACTAAATATCAACATTATATTGATATAATCACTTCAAGGTGGGACAATCAAATGGGAAAGTATATTCATTTGGCAGGTGCGTATTTTTTTAATAATAATTTTTTTAATATTGCTATTAATAATTATATATCTTTAATTATTTCAGGTTATTATCTCAATCCAGCATATCAATATCGTTATAATCTTGCCACAAATGATAATTTGTTAGTCGCCCTCAGAAATGTAATATTAAGACTACAAACAAATAGAGAATTAGCTGCTGAGGCTATTAATGAAAGTCGATTATTTCGAGAGGGATATGGTTCTTTTGCTGATCCTTTTGCAATATCATGCAGATATAAAATAGATGCAGGTAAATGTAGCATAAATTATGACTTATTATTATTTACAAATGAAAATACTATGTTAAGTTTGATTTTATTTGTCTTTCAGCTGAGTGGTGGTTACAGTATGGAGGATCAGCCCCAAATTTGAAAAAGATTGCAGTACGAATTCTCTCACAAACAACGTCTTCAAGTGGTTGTGAAAGAAATTGGTCAACTTTCTCCCTCATTCATACCAAAGTACGAAATCGTCTTTCTTATCGCCGTAAATGGTCTATGTTTATTATAATATGCGTCTTCAACTAAGAGCAATAACAGAAGAGCAGGAAGAACAAGAATCTGATAATGTAGACCCATTTGATATTGGATTTGTCCAAAGTGATAACGATCCAATGATGGATTGGTGGAGTGCTATTGAGGCCGAAAATCCTTTACTTGATGAAGCAGGAGATCCATCACAACCATCTCAGTTTCTTACTCAGCAGATTGAAATAATACAAGCTAAAAGAGGTATCATTGAGGAAAATGATGACGATGAAGCTTTTGACCAAGAATTTCGATTTTCTGGATCTCGACCTAGACGTTCTCAAGCATCTCAATCCAAAATCCAACAAACATCTGTAGATAAAGGCAAAGACAAAGGCAAAGGCAAAGCTCTGACAACTTTTATTAAAGAGAAAAGAAAGGACATAATTCCTACTTTTAAAGGAAGGAGTCAACTGAGAATTAATGAAGATTCACTCGATACAATTGATGAGCAAGAACATGATGATAGTAATGAAACATCATCACCTTCTGATACTGCAATCCGACGAGAAGTTCAAAATGATGATAGTGATGTTAATAGCAGTGCAAGTACTCATGGAAGTAATGATAGTGATGGTGCACCCGGTGGTGGTGAAACTTATATTCCATCAACTTCAACATCAGAGCCTTGGACATGTGAGCAAAATTTCACACATGCAACTCAAGATGAAGATCATAGTGCTAGAACTATTAAAAGTCAGTATCAGCGTCGATATAAGGGTGATAGACAAAAAGAAGCTCATGATTATTGAGATATGCGAGAGAGTTTAGTTGAGATTGATTTTGATCGGAGTTCATCATACTCTCGGCCTTATTATAGCTCTGATGCATTATATGGTGATCAATCATATCCGACATCGGGGACGTATGTTTATCCTTATTCTGTACCAGTTCTGATTCCAGTGGCAGCAGTTCCAGTCCAACTTCCAGTGATGAATCGAAACACACTGATGGATATGTGGAGAAATCAATATCAATATTCCATGTCATGGGATAATTATTTGATTTGGGCGTTAGAGAATTATGGGATTGATCTAAGCAGAATGTCGCAAGAACCAATGTTTTCATCTGATTCACGACACTCTTTTTGGTATTAGTAAAATAACATGTTGTGATGTATCAATTTTAATTTAAGTTATTGATGTATCAATTTTCTTTAAAGAAAAGTATATTTATTTACTTTTATCCCTTTGATATCAATTATTTCAAGAAAAAAAATCGAAATATACTTAACAATAAATATTTGAAATTAAATGAATAATGACCTTTAAAATAATTAAATATTAATATTAAAAAAAATAGAAAAAAGTGTCGAAACAGTATCGACACGCACGATGCGATATCAAAACCGTATCGTTCCAGTCATTGACCGAAACCTCGGTACGACTCGACATTTAAAACCTTGGTCTCACTTATGCT
This sequence comes from Wurfbainia villosa, assembly GCA_025175895.1. Taxonomy (NCBI): domain Eukaryota; kingdom Viridiplantae; phylum Streptophyta; class Magnoliopsida; order Zingiberales; family Zingiberaceae; genus Wurfbainia; species Wurfbainia villosa. The sequence goes on from JAKLTH010000042.1 coordinate 4,763,532, forward strand.
TGACCAAGAATTCACAGAGATATCTACATGAACTTCTAAAAATGGCTAGTCATAGGAATATCTTAACTTTGAGGAAGCGCAAATTCGAATGTTGATACCACTAACGTTGACTGATGTTAAATAAAAATGGTATGCTAAAAGTATCATGCATTTTCTTGTAGTCTTGTTAAATATGCGCTTTAAGAACTTTTATTACTGTCTTGGTAAATTAACTGGAAGATCCAGAAATTGTGTGATATAATAGGCTCCAGCTTGATTACTTGCATTTGCTGCATTCAGGTGATCCAATATTCCAGCAAGGTTATTTGAATGTATACATTCAATTACATGTGATCTAAATTCCAAATAGGTCTTGACAGATGAATTTGACAAGTCACTCTTGAAGTTGACCTCCTTACCATATAGATAGAAACTTGCTAGATAGTGTGCTTTCAGATCTCTTCCTAATCGATTGTTCTCTTGGACGACTATAACAAAAGATACTATGTTTCCTATTTTTCAAGTTATTTGATATTATATTATTGCATCTCCTTTATTTATCTCATAGTAGATTGAGGATCTTGTTTTAGGAAGGGCCGGGAGGTATGGATCTAAATTTTCCACTGGTGAAGTAACTTGCATTGCTGCTGAGGATCTACCTTTTCTCCATTCCTCATTGGAATCTGCATCTCCTCTAATCGAGGTAATTTATTGGCAATACTTGTCAAATTAGCCAAATTTATCTGGAGATTCAAGGGGCAATATCAACTTTTAAGGATATTTGGCTTTTGAACCTAATGTTTATGCATGCATAAAATATATTATCATTGTTCCTCTTAATATCATTTATTTTCAGAGAAGCTGATAGTCTGATAATTGTCTTCTATGTTGAACTACCTGGAAAATCAGCCATAGTGGAATCACTGTTTTCTTTCATTCTGGTAATGTTGATTCTTTTATGAAGTAGGGGCTGTAAGTCTACATTTTTAGTGCTTCTATGATAAATTAAGGACCATGAGACCATTTATAGTGGGTATTTCTTCTATGGTAAATTGCGTCATGAGCATGAGTACAATGATGTCAATAACAATAAAACTAGACAAAAGGTAGAAAGTTCTGCTGGTTGGCTTGGACCATAGGATGAATAAAAGAGGTTCCAGGTCGAAATGAATCTGCCTGAAGATTATCATGGTTTCTTGAAATAACACTACTTTATAATGTTAATTTGTCTGATAGGTAAAAATGGAAAGAAAACAAAGCTATGTTCTGACCTTGTAGTATGCTTAATCACTTTAACCTGCTTGCAGATCCGTGTGGGTATCCGAGTGTTCTATTTATTTGTGAGCTAACTAGAAATTTTAACTGTTTAGATTAACTACTGTTCTAGGCTAAGCTTGAGGATTGCTTCACAGATTTGCAAAAGAATACATTCTTGTGTACATGACTAACTCTGTTCTGTTTTTACAAACTTGCATCCATCAACTAGGTGTGAATTTCTTTTAAATTATTCACATGGTTAAAATATTTATAAACATGTTGATTCCATGTTATCTTTATGCATTCGTTATTTCATTTGACTAATTTAAACTTTCTTTGTAAATCATATCTCCAGAAACTAGGCTATCTTTTAGTTTTCTTCATTTCTTGCGAATCTAATGTCTTCCTTTCGCTAACTTAAAAGGCCAAGGATGTGTGAGGAGAAAACAAAAAAGTCTGATGGCTCTAAAAATGTCTAGAAAAAAAAAATACTATTAACATATCATCACTGGGTCATTTGGGATGTAATATTATAGTTATGGTTGTTTGTCTAACTATATATTTTCTTTTGTTCTGCAGCGTGCTGGACTGTTTCCAACGTTTGAACTTTTGTCTTTATACTCACGGTTGCATTCAAATTCTGGATTTCACGATATATTGGTGGGTAAAGTTCTAGGTTTCTTCAGGATTTTTATCATGTGTTTCTATGAATGGTTTGGAGAATTGTGTTATGATCGAGCTTTTTGTGCCTTTGGCATCATAAGAATGCATTTATATTTTTTCCGTCTGGGAAATTCTTATACCATCATAATGCATGGTGCAACCAATGAAACTTCTGTATGCTCCATTGTCTCTAGTAGTTCTCAATGAGAATTCCATTCTAGTGTATGTGAATCTGGTGCTAGCTTTATTATAATGTGGTCTAAAATTTAGTTATTTTTTAAACGAGAGTCACTAACTTTAAATGATCATGGTATTCTTGCCAATCAAATTTTGACCAGTGTAGTTATGGACTTTCTACTTCATTTCACTCGATAAAAACTTGCTTCTCATGGTCTGTTACCATCAAAGTATTTTGTTGTAAAAATAAAGAACAAACTGTGAAACTAGGATATCATAATACCTTAGGACAATATTCTAATGTTTTGTGAAACTACCATATCCTTTAAGCTGAAAAAAAAATGCTTTATGGGCATAAGAAATCTATTATGCTAAAGGATATGCTTAAAGGATACCAATACTCAGTGAAAAATATATAATGGAATTTATGGGTTAAGTTGGTGTGAATATGTTAAAGAATGTCTTATAGATGTTATAGTCAAACAAGTTGAATCAACTAGAGGTGTAGGTATGAGATGTGTGTAGATACAAAAAAATTATTATATATAACAATATCTTGACCATTTGATATATGAATTATTTTTGTTGTTTTGGTTACTTTGAAATAAGATTATGAGCGATTAACTCTTTTTTGTCTACAAAAGTAAATGAAATTTTAACTGTTGAATCATTTGAAGGATAAAATTCATCTAAATATAGATGATGATATAATAGGGGATCGAGCCCAATGACGTAAGAGAATCCTTATAGATGACTCCACTTTGTGAGATAAAGGCTTGATTGTTGTTGATGAATCATCTCAGTGTCCTTGTTTTCAATTTTCAGGATACTATAGGGATATCATTTCCCATGGTTTCTATAATTAGTATAGATTAGATACCAAGTCTATCATATGTATTATGGTTTTAAACTCTGCATTATTTGATGCAGGAGCAATTCTTGGAGAAGGCAAAAACCTCTTCAGATTACTTTATTGCTGATTGTGAGGAAATACTAGTAAGTAGCCTTTTATGAGAGCTTTGTGAAGTCCTTTCATATGGATCATCCATAATTTGAACTGTGATGTAGAATTTCAAGGTGATACAAAGGAACTGAGCCATGAGCCATAGGCTTATTATAACTTAATGACAACAAAAGTAGCAGTCTGGATCAAATTATATTGTTTCCAATCAATAAGGGATTACCATATAATTCATATTTGGTGCGACAATTGTTGTTACCATAACTTTGAGACTGGATACCACAATTGTGAGGTTGTATATATTTGTAATCAATTTAGTAGCATATTCAACCGCAACAATAACAAGAAGAAATTTTTTCTCAATTTGTATTTTTCGTTTTTCTGTTTCTATATATCTTTCTGTCGACATTAAGAAAAATGATTTCTATCCATATGATTCCCTTCATTTTCTTTCATTGGAATGAGTTGAAGTGTTTTTCATTCATTACGAGGAGCAAGGAAGCAGCAAATCAACTTTTTTGTCATCTATCCATCACTTACCATAAAATTTCAACTATTTATTGGAGAAATATAATAGCTACTTGGGTCTTCTCCTTCATTAAATTCTGTCTATGGCTGTCTTCAAGTTCTCTAAGATCATCCTAAAACCCTTTTTTTTTCAGGTCATATAAATCTAGTTTTAACATTTTTGTCAATTTAAATGGACATCTGAATTCCCTTTATGCAAACATCTAGTCTTATGTTCAATCTTATATTATTTTCTGGCACTCAGTTTAAGCAGTTCCATTTGAAGGCACGTAGTTTCAAGTTTACTAAGAGGTTTTTGTCAACTTGCTTGACACTGTGAAACCATTTATCTGGCAACAGAAAGTTGCAGCTGTTGTCGACAAGTTACCCCTTGGATTATATGAGAAATATTTATTTTGTATCAGGTATACTTTTGAGAAATTGTACCAATACTGCACGTTATGTTTTACATCTAGTTAATGTCATTCTTAATGATTGCACTTATTTTGCAGTCCAGCTGACATGAACGATGAGATTGCAGCCCAGGGTTTGACTCAGGTTATGATACTTCGCCTTTATCTCAATACTGCCTTAATTAGATAACAGAAAACTGACATTTGGAATATTCTTGTAAAAAATAGTTTGCTGTAAATTATGCAAAAAGGGGTGTTGTGCGTCTCAAGGAGATATTTACACCTGGAACACTGCAGGTGCCTAAATCACAAACTGCATTGAAGGAACTTGAATCTGTTCACAAGGTTAGTGCATTTGATATTTTTCTTGGATGCTAACACCTTTTCCCAGAGAGGTAAATCTATTGGCTAACTAATTAACAGCATAATAGCTTTGAATATCTGACTCAAATTTAGTCATTTCTTCATGCATAATGTAGTTTGATATTTTGAATGTTGATTAGTTTCTTTCACTATAAGGAAGTAATAGTTAACATACACTAGTTATTTCAGAAATCAAGTATCGTAAATCCTTTAAGACCGAATGTTTGTTTCTTCTATAAAAAGATATGAAACAGTTTAGTAGACATTGTTAATAATATAGAAATATAGGTTATCCCCAAATTAAGTTATTTATTTCACATGCTTAGTTTGGACAAGCCCATTACAATATGCACTAACATGAAAGTATAGATTGGACCTTTCCTAACCTTTAGCTTTGGAATAAGTGGATAGCCAACCAACTTAACATATATTAAACAGTATCTGCATTGCATTTCATTCTTTGAAATAAAACAAATACTCCGTTGTAATGCTAGGTGCTGGAACTGTATGTTTGGTTGAGTTTTCGAATTGAAGATTCATTTCCAGACCGGGAACTGGCTTCCTCTCAGAAGGCCATTTGTAGTTTGTAAGTGTTGTTCAAGCATTGAAGTTTGATGAAATTGTCTCTTTATGGTTGCGATAGAGTTTTCTGTGTTTGATACTTTAAGGTTAATTGAAGAATTTCTGGAGAGACTTGGATTTCATAGGATGCTAAGTGGAAAGTTTCCAAGCAGATCACTTTCTCTGCAAAAAAATGCTCAGTCCATGCTGTAAGATGATTGTTTGTGTCTTTGTGCCTGAATTGTGCATTCTCATTCAGTTTACATTGTTCTTTATGCTCCTGTTGCTTATATTTGTACGCATTTTACTATATAGTCGCAAGTATAGTTTGCATATTCCAGGATTTTATACTAATTTCCATCTCATCGTCTTTTATATTTCCAATGCATAGTAATTCCTGGTTAAAAGTCGCATATATTTTCCCTTAAGATCACACAGGAACCTAGTGGATGAAGAGAACCATTTGCCATGTTAATGGAAGTTTCTCCATGCTTGAGGGGAGTATGAAAGCGTTATTTCTTTTCAACCCTTAGGCTGCATGTGTACAGATAGATGCTCAATACCTTTTCAATTTACATACGAGTTTCTTGTTTAATCGTTGACTTCGGAAAACATGCTTTTCCTATTGCATTAACAAGATCTTTCCAGTCATTCCTACTTCTACCAAGCTGTACATTATTTATTTACCTAGAGAACTATGTTAATTTGACTGTAATTTCCCCATGTTCAGTTGTAATGACCATATATTAAACTGATATTACAATGTTTTAACAGGCGCAAGTACTTTCCACAACTAGAGGCAGACTCAGTTGGAATTAGCTAAAGATTGAAACTCTCTCATTGCCTCGCGTTGGCTCCTGTAGCTCTAACCACAGTTGAAAATCATTTTGCTTGGGCTTCAGAAAAAATCAGCCCGATCAAGTTCTAGATTGCATTTAAATCATGTTGCTATTGACCGATGTTTCCCCCCAACTATCAAATTGACCCCTCTATGCTGTGTAGCAAGGAAATCATCCGACAAATTTCTGGATGCAATTAGGTATGCTTAATATCTGCTGGAAACATTTTACTAATTGTCTCCGACACAGTTCTTTTTTGTGTTAAATAATTTAGTTCGTCACTTGAAAAATGGTTATTGACCTGTTTGCTGCCTCCAGGTTACAGAAGGGTTACGAGAGAACGACCAGGCGGCATACCAGCATTTAACTAAAGTGATTTTCCAATTGGATCGGGACTTTCAAAACCTCCATTATTGTTCAGTAAAAAGTCATCAATGTAGGAAAATGATACCTCTTATTTGTGAAGATCATGCACCTGTAATTTTGTGATGTCTATAACAAATTTAATATATTCGGACAAATATGTTTGTATATCAGTTAATATTATTGTGGCTGGCATGCTCGTTGCCGGTTGGTATGATCTCATGTGCACAGTTCATTTCCCTGAAAAATTGTTGATGGAGAAGCTCTTTTTCTATATTATTTTTGTCTCCACGGGATGACGTGTTAGTTGAGGCAGGAGTGACATTTGTGAAATGAGTACGGAGAATCGATTGTGAAGAAAAATTTAAAATCTTTTTTTTGACGTCAGATGATCCTTTTCTGTCATGATCAAACGCGTCAAGGTTAAATGTTTTTTGTGATTTATCTCTTTTACAATGGTTGTGGGACAAATTGATGAGGGTAACTAGATTGACGATTTTAATCTTTTGTGAAATGTGAAATGGATGGTTCGATCATTTAGAAAAGATTGATTCTTAATTTTGATAGGTTAAGATGTTTACGTTTTGTTGTTACAGTTTTAGTTACCGGACTATTAAAATTTTTTATTTCATGTTTTAAAAATTATATGTTTTTATTCATTTTTAAATTTTGTAGAATTATTAAATAATATTTGAACTTCTAAAATAAATTTTTAAAAAATATTACATTAAAATTTATATTATCTCTATTTAATGCGATAATTTTCATTATTAAATAAATATATTTTTTGACAAATTTATTATTGATCGTATCATATAATTTAAATAATCTCTACAGATTTAATATTAAATGAATAATAAAATAAAATTAATAAATAATTTATTAGAAAAATTAAATGAGATTAAATTTAATAATTTAAAAGTAAAATAGTCGTATATTATAAAATTTAAAAGAAATGAATTAAAAAATAATTTAAATAAATTAGTTTAATAATTTCATTTGAACGATTAAAAAACAATTGACCCGTAATTAGTCCATCTAATTAAAGATGGGTTGATTAGGGGCCGGGTTAATTTGTTAAACTGGATCCATCTGTTTAAATTCCGAATCGGATTCAATTTGGATCCGATCCGTGGTCAAATCTATCTTTTTCTGCTTAGATGACTATTGATTCATCCATAAATTCTGCATCTGGTCCGTATAAATGAAGCTTTGCCAAGTCCGAGGAGTGAATCTTGATGTCATTGTTTTTCAGATAGAAGCAGTCATCGAAAGAGTAACAGAGAAACAAATTCAATTCTGAAATATTGGCTAGACAGGGACGGAGGCACCACGGATGAATTTTTATGGAATCTCATTTGTCATATAATTTGAAGTTAATTAATTATTCGCAATTTCTCCGTCAAAAGCGCTCTCTCTCTCTCTATAGTAATGCACATCACGTTCTCAGATGAACGACTCTGCACATCACGTGCACAGTGCACATGTAAATGTAAATAGTGAAAACATTATTTATGCGAGTGAAGTTCATTTTGAATATATATATATATATATATATATATATATATATATATATATATATATATATATATATATATAAATATAAAATTTAATGACTAAACAATTTTAATTTTTAATAATATTTTAAATATGATTTAAAATTTGAATCGTGTTATTCTTTTTGACATCTCTATCTACAAAAGATTAGAACCGTCAATTTAACAGTTTTTATCGGTCTGTTCCACGGTCATTATGAGAGAGATAAATCACGGAAGATTCTATGAATCTTGATGTAGTGATCAAGACACGTAGAAGTCATCTGAATATAAAAAAAACTTTAGACCTCAACTCTATTAAATGAGGTGCGAAATGAAATTAAGTTATATACATTGTACATAAGTATGAAACGGAGCCGTCTCTTTAGCTGATAATTGTTGTTCTATTTTTTGCAAGAAACTCGAAGGACAAGATATAGTCGAAGCTGATTCTTGATGGTCTAATTAAATTTCTTCAATCTCTACAAGTTTTTCCAATGCATTAGGTACGATGATATGACTGTTTCAGTGTTTAGGAGTCGTCTATAATATACTTTTTTTCTAATGGAAAAGATCATGTGTCGCACTTTTGGCTGTAGCTCTTTTGCATTATTTTTCATCCTGTACTTTTTATTTTTGTTTGTTTGTTTGTTTTTTTTTGTTTTTTTTTTTTTGCATGGCTGTCTCTTTGTCGTGGATTAATCATGTATGTCGCACTTTTCTGTATTTGTAAGAAATTTATCTCGTCTTTGTTGAATTTGTTTAATATTATGTGGAACACCTGAACTTTTTAATATTTGATGAAATAGTAGGAACATATTTATAACAACTGTTGTTTAAAAATATTAATTCCGTCATTAAATGCTATTATTTTTATAATATTTCGTGGCTTGACTATATTCGAGGTTGACCTTCAAATTTGCATCCAAATTTTTACGAATACTAAACTTTGATATTAGTATATGTTCTTTGCTTTGTTGTTGAAGACATTGATTTAATTGGTACTATATCTCAGAGACTCAAATCATATTGATTCGAGAAGGATATTGTTATTGGTTGATGTTTTCATTCTATTATATTCATATTCTAGACAAGTGTTAGGCCTATATATAGTCCTTGTAGTTTCTCAATGGGTTGGTTTGATGATTGAACATGTACAATTATTTTAGACATTGATATGAATAACATTCTTTTCCTCAGTGTGCATATTGAATAAAAGGTGGACATATTTCTACTTGTTTTTATCTTAAGATTTGGAGGGCTTTTACAGTGTGATGTATCATTCCTTCTGATTAATTCTTTGTTATTTTATATCTCGATTTTTTTATTGAAGCATACAGTTTCTGTTGTCATAGATCTTAAAGGAATATAGGTGGCCTTCTATTCATCTTCGACAGTTCCTTCGGAGCATATCTTCTAGTTAATAATATTATTTTTGATGCATGTTCTCCATATATACAACTTTTGGTCTTGTTAAATTGCTACCGATGATTCTTCTGCAAAGGTCGTGGTAAATTGTGGCATAATAGTGACAGAATAGCGAATTTAGCAATGTAAATATATTTTTGTTACTAAATTTAGCGACGAAATTTTTATTTTCTCGCTAAATTAATTATCGATTGTTATTTCCATCACTAATTTAATGATGGAAATTTAAGAGTTAAATTTCCGTCACTAAATTTAACGACGGATCGAATATGAAATTTCGTCACTAATTTTTGTAACGGAATTAATTTTCATCGCTATATATATTTAGCTCCGGAAATAAAATTTTGCTCCTAAATTTAGCAATGGAATTAATTTCCGTCACTATACTTAGCGACGGATATAAAATTTCATCACTAAATTTAACGACGTAATTTTATTTCCGTCATAAATTTAGCGACGAAATTAAATTTTCATCGCTAATTCAATCAGTGGCTAAAATAATGACGATAAATTTTTTCCGTCACTAATCGATCATTAAATAAATTTAGTCACCGATTAATATGACAAAAAATTTCGTCCCTATTTGCTCTATTTTCTTTTGTAGTGATATAACATAAAGGAAAATTAATAATTTTATCATTCCTCAGAGTCTAAATAGCCACTATAGTTCATGACATAACCTAATTATTAACTTAGTGCATTAGTTGATTTATTATTTAAAATTAAAAAAAAAATTAGAAACTTAATCCATTTAGCATGCATGTTTAACACTTAGTTTTTTTTTTTCTTTTCTAAAATTGAATTCTTTATGGTTTCTATCGAGGATAAAAGGGTAATCATACTAAAATACATCTGGAATGAAATGGGTCCACCGGAAGCCAAGCATGCAGCACAACAGACAACGATCGAACGTAGTTTAATGTGACTTCTTAATCAATTCTTTTGGGACGGATATTTATTTTAATAGCATGTTTTCTAAAACAATATAATAATAATAATAATAATAATAATAATAACCGACTGCAAAATAATAACGTCAATCCATTATTATGAAATCCACTCGGCACACGTACACATTTGTATATCAAAATAATAACGTCAATCCATTATTATGAAATCCACTCGGCACACGTACACATTAGCATGCAGTAGAGACAAGGTATTTTGATTGGACTAGATATGACTTATAAAAATGCCGCACCAGGTCGAACATTTTTGGAATACGAATAGCGTTCGCATCAAGAAAAAATGGCGTAATCAGAAAACTGCGAACTAACGAAGAAAAACCTTTACAATTTGCCCTATAAATAAGATGCCAAATCTTGTGAGTTTTATCCCACATTTCACCACAAACACACACACACAAAAAGGCATTAAGTTAAGATGTCAGTCTCCCTTTCTTCTGCAGCATCCGCGACCTTCGGTTCTCGCCCTGGCTTCGGCGGTTCGGGTTCCCGTCCAGCCGCCGCTATCAAGCGGAGGCGCCGCCTTCCACGCATCCAATGCCACGCGGCCGAGGAATCTCAATCTCTTTCGTCGACGACGTCGAGGAGGTCGGGGAATTACCAGCCGAGCATATGGACTCACGACCGCATTCAATCTCTCACTCTTAGCCACGCAGCAGTTAATTTTGATTAATTAAGTTCTTCTTTTTCATGAGGTTGTTTGAGTAACAGATGATGAGCAAATTGATTGTAGGCGGATGAGGAGGACCACGCTGAGGAAATTAAATTACTCAAGTATCAAACTAGCAAACTGATGGAAGAGAAGAAAGGCCGAGTGGAGGAGCAGCTTCAGCTCATCGACCACCTGCAGCAGCTCGGAGTGGCTTATCACTTTAAGGATGAGATCAAGGACACTTTGCGTGGGTTTCATGCATCTTTCGAGGACGTAAGCTTGCAGCTCCGGGACAATCTGCACGCCTCAGCGCTGCTCTTTAGGCTTCTCAGGGAAAACGGCTTCTCTGTTTCCGAAGGTGAGCCATGCATTAACAACACCCCCAACTGATCCTCCTTGAATATGATCTACTGCGTTAACTGCGTCAAATCCAATAATCTTTGTTGGCTAATGATCAAGATATATTCAAGAAATTTAAAGACGAGAAAGCTGGCCAGTTCGAAGACCGGCTCCAGAGCCAGGCCGAGGGATTATTGAGTTTGTACGAGGCTTCTTATCTTGAAAAAGATGGCGAGGAGTTATTGCATGAGGCCAGGGAGTTCACCACCAAGCACCTCAAGAACCTCTTGGAGGAAGAAGGATCTCTGAAGCCTGGCCTGATCAGGGAGCAAGTGGCCCACGCGTTGGAGCTCCCATTGAACTGGAGATTCCAGAGACTGCACACGAAGTGGTTCATTGGGGCATGGCAAAGGGATCCCGCCATGGACCCTGCTCTGCTGGGGTTGGCCAAGTTGGACTTCAACGCGCTGCAGAACATCTACAAGCGAGAACTCAAAGAAGCCTCAAGGTACATACATGCATACATTTATTTATTTATCAATTCATTATTCGTTAGCTAATTAAAAAAAAAATTACCAGATGGTGGACGGATCTCGGGCTTCCCCAGAAGCTGCCATTTTTCAGGGACAGGTTGACAGAGAACTACTTATGGACCGTCGTCTGGGCATTTGAGCCAGATAGCTGGGCTTTCAGGGAGTTGCAAACAAAGATCAATTGCTTCATAACGCTGATCGATGACGTTTACGACGTGTATGGAACGCTTGATGAGCTAGAACTATTCACTGATATAATGGAGAGGTAATTAATCAACTAATCTAATCGATTCCTAGAAATTCAGTTACTATACATTCTTTAATCATAATAAAGCAGAATATTTACATTAAACGTTCACATATGATACACTTGTCAGATGGGATGTTAACGCAATCGATAAGCTCCCAGAGTACATGAAGATATGTTTTCTAGCCGTCTTCAACACGGTAAATGATGCAGGCTACGAGGTCATCAGAGACAAGGGAGTAGACATAATACCTTACCTCAAGAGGGCGGTAATTCACTAATTAATATATACTATTCTTCCATCCTGCTCCTGCATATATATATATACACATAATGTCACTATGAATATTTTTTTTTCTTCTTTTGGGTTGATTTTAGTGGGCAGAATTGTGCAAAATATACATGAGGGAAGCCAGATGGTACCACGCAGGGTATACACCAACGCTGGATGAGTATTTAGACGGCGCATGGATATCGATATCAGGCGCGTTGATATTGTCCACTGCTTACTGCATGGGTAACGATCTCACAAAGGACGACTTGGATAAGTTCTCCACTTACCCTGCCGTCATGCACCCCTCCTGTATGCTTCTTCGACTCCATGACGATTTTGGAACCTCCACGGTTATCATAAAGTTCTTCAATGAATTAATTAAGATGCTACCGATGCGGATTCACTGGCTTTAACCTTTTGGTCGACCTATTTAACTGCAGGATGAGCTGGCGAGAGGAGATGTGCAGAAGGCGGTGCAGTGCTGCATGCACGAGAGGAAGGTGCCGGAGGCAGTCGCCCGTGAGCATATCATGCAAGTGATGGAGGCGAAATGGAGACTGCTAAACGGGAACCGGGTGGCGACGTCGTCGTTCGAGGAATATTTCCTGAATGTGGCGATTAATATCCTCGATCGGCGCAATTCTTCTACGGACAAGGAGATGGATATGGGAAATCGGATGGAGAAACCAAGAAACAAGTCATTTCGTTGTTGATTGAACCTGTCCAGTTCTGATAATCTATCTACATGCATGCATGCATAATCAACCCGGTTTTTTTTTTCCCATGGGATATATATAATCGAACATCATGGAGACGTGTGTTCATGATGTACTTGTAATGATCGACAAATTACGATGAACTATTCCTTTTGCAAGTTTAATGAACTGAACAGTTAAGATCGTGTTGAATAAGTTGGGTGACTCGATCGAACTCACTAAACAGCTGATGAATTTTAAGATAAGTTGAGGAACTAGTTAATTAATTTAGTTGAATAATAAAAGAGGCGAGCAACTGAAAGGAATGAGGCAGGTTAATTAGCTAGGAGACCGTGCAATAGAAGATTTGCAAAAATTCGATTCAGATTTAATCCGTGGAAGTTATTTTAGTCGAGAAGAGCCGAACAATAAAAAACCACGTTTGTCAATGAAATCTTGGAATATTGAAAATGATGAAAAAATCCTAATTATTTTAGTCTAATATAATTACTTATACTCACAATTAAAGTTTCATTTTTTTCCCTATAAAAATCAAATTCGTTCAACCGTTATAATAATTAAATAATAACATAGATATTTTATTTTTAATTTATAAATTATCAAAATATGAAATTTTAATTGTAGATGTACGTCCTTTAAATTAATTTTAATTCGATTCGAATTTAAATTTTCAAATGTAGATGTCCACTTCCATACTACAATAAATATTATACCGCCTTTTTTTTTTTTTTTTTTTTTTTGTTCCATTGCTGTGGATGTGATATGGAGGACTCTCCTCTCTCGTAAGAAGAAGAAGAATCCCAAGTGACTACGGCATATAGCTCCCAACCTCCAATTTAATGGCGTGCAGCTCTTAAGAATCAAGACATGGCCCAGCGCGCGTCGGTGTCTCTTTATTTTCCCCGTACAAATCTCTTTCGATTCTCCACCATTGTGCGATCTATTTCAAATTTCAACCTTTAATTTTTGACAACGTAACTCCGAGGCCATGAATAAAGAATCTTAAAAAATCTCATCTGACGGGATTGAATTTCGTCACACACGGCTGATTTTCTTTCTAAATTATAATTAAGGACTAGGAATGTAAATGAATCAAATAGTTGAATAAATTTGATGTTCAATTTGATAAAAATTTATTTATATTCGTTAGTGATCGGAGTTCATTAATTAGGAGAAGGTAAGATCAGATTAAATTGCCATATCTCACTCGTAGTCAACCGCTTTTGTTGTAGATTAACACAATCAAATACATTTTTTTTTTCCTGTTAAGATCGCGCATTCTTCTGATGCTTTTTGATAGGTAGGCTTGCCCCCAATAACTTGTTTAGGATGGACAGTAGTTTGGGCATTTCCATCTCATGCCTTGGCTTTAGTGAGATAGGTACGTACACTATACGAATAATGATATTTTCTTCATTTTTTTCGTCGCTAAGACGATTTATTTGCTGCTAAATTATCTCAGCGACGATAACATTTTATATTTCATCGCTATAAGCTTGTTGCTAACAAATTTTAACAACGAATTATTAAATTTTCATCGTTAATATTAACGACAAAAAAAAATGTCGTTAAACTAGCAACAATCATCGTTAAATCGATTTAAGTTAGTGACGAATCAAGTAAACTTGTCATTAAAATTAGAATATTATCGTTGCTAAGTTAAAGACGAAATATGATCGTTTCGTCGCTAAAATTGGATTTCCGAAAAAGGAGTGACGACAAATCAAAGAGACCCACGAACAAGCCATGCAAATTCTCTAAATTCCACGACCTAATATTAGCCACAATTAATTTTTTTCATCGCTAAAGTATGTTTTAGCGATGAATATAGATTAATTCGTCGCTAATAATAAGGTTTTCAGAGAGATCCACGGTCAGATCGTGGAAATTCCTAAAAATTCACGACCTCGGCGTGCTTTTATTGTAATAACGAATTAAATAATTTGTCGCTAAAAGGTCGAAATATGTTTTTGTTTTGTCAAACGATTGAGTATCAGTCGACTGGTGAAAGAGCACAGTCGACTAGTGATACTGTAGCAGTCCCAAAAATATTTTTTAGTTAACTGACGATCCTGATTTAGCGACAAAACTATATGAATTCGTCGCCAATATTGATTTTTAGAGTTGAATATATAAAATTTCATCGGTGATCATCGAAATATGCTTTTGCAGAACTCCATTTGTTTATATTCGATATTCTATAATATAAATTTCATCAACTAACTGTTGGTGCAATCGACCCAGATCACTATTGACCAGACTCGAATTTTACGTACTCGTGTAGTATTTTGATATTTGTGTTTTGATGTTTGACAAATGAGTGATCATTGTTTTGATAATGGTTTGGGTATATGGTCGACATGGGATGGACCATATATATATGATGGAAAAGTCCAAGTGGGTCTTGACAATGGTAAAGTCCAAGTCATGGGTATTTGACATGGGAAAGTTCAAATATGGGTCTTGGCAAGGGAAAGTCCAAACTTTAGTCTTGGCAATTGGAAAATCCAACATGGAGTTGACATGGAAAGTCCAAGGGTATAGTTTTGGTCACGTAAGTCCAAGTGTGTAATCTTGGCGATGAAAGTCCAAGTCATGGGTACTTGATAATTGGAAAGTCCAAGGGTTGATATTGGCGACGTAAAGTCCAAGCGTGTGTCTTGGCAGCATAAACCCAAATATGCCTTAGCAGTGTAGACCAACTTAGCATCATAATAGCCGATGGAAACATCTGAAGGCTAGTGTATGGATGAATAAGTCATGGATGACTTGGAGGGATCCAATAGGCGTGAGGCTGATGGAGGTGGCTAGAAGACTTAAGTCTAGGTTAAGGGTGGTATAGCAAGCATGAGGGCATCATACTCGGGGTTAAACCTCATGGTTGAGGATTATCAGTCGACTAGGATTATAGATCAGTCAACTGGTCAAGTGTTTTTACACTTGACAGCCGAGTTGACTCTGAGCAGTCGACTGAGATTATGACCAATCGACTGGTTGAGAGTCGACTACGGCCGAGTGACCTTGGGCGATCACAAGATCGGCAATCGATCAAGCGCTATGAAGCGATCGACTCGTGTTCGTCGCGAGAACAAAATGCTCGATAGTCGACTGATCAGTCGGCTATGGGGTTGACAGTCAACTGATGGTAATGGGCAGTCGACTGCCAGTGTATCCATTGGCTTGGATGCCGAAGTGGATTAAGTCGTTGTGAGACAACGGCTACAGGGGCAGTCAACTGATGGGTATGAGCAGTCGACTGCTAAGCAAAAATCAGCCCTAATTGCAGCTTTAAAAGGAGTACGAAGGGGAGGATTTTTACAACGATTTCTTGGGCGATTTGAGGCAATTTGTTGGTACAAGTCAGGGTCTTCAAATGAGGTCCAAAGCAATCAAACAAGCAAGCATTCAAAAGAGTTTTTGTAAAGTTTTCTTTACATCTTTTGTTGTATTTCATTTATAATTGCTTGTATTATTTTGTATTACTATTGTAATCGTTTGTACGAGATTTCTCCACCTCTAGTGTGTCACCGAGAAGGAATGTTATTGATTAGTGATCGTGTGTGCATCACTAGAGCTCATTTGAGCTCAATCCGTAAAGTAGGAATCTTAAAGTTTCGAACTACGTTATATCGCTTGTTGTATGTGTGTGATTGTATTTTTGTATTTGTGTTAGTATTGTTATTATTCCGCTGCGCTAACAAGTGTTGTAGACGATCAAGCACGAACAAATTCCATCTACGACGATCACGCTATTCACCCCTCCTCTAGCGCTGACCGAAGTTCCTACACTAACTTAATCACATACATTTCAAACAATTTAACAGAAACTACATTTAACAATAAATAATCACATAACATAATCAAAATACATCTAAAAAAATATAACTTCAGGTTCAAAACATTTAAGTTCACAATTTCACAAGTTCAAAATATAGAAGTTCACAAATTTTAAGATGGAGGAGGAAGTGGAACTGGAGAGGTACTCATGTATCAAGGATTGTATGCTTCAGGTGCAAGTCGATTTAGAATTACTTCAAACATATCTTGTCTTGATCTCATTAATGTCAACTCATCTTGGGTGCTTACAAATTGAACTATAGTGTTTAATTGCTAGCTCCTCTTGTGCTCCTTCTAATCGTTGCTCGATGGACTCAAGTTTTTCACGCAATACTGCATTAGTTAATCTGGAGGAGGAGGTGACATCCGAAGAAGTGGATCTAATTGGTTTTGGACCACTTCCAAGTCCTCTAATATATCTAGAACTAACACCGAAGATCTAATCACAAACTTGATATGCAATTTGGATTGCATTGATGTCATCTCTTATGATTTTCTGTGTTTGAATGTGCTCATCTCGCAGTCTCACCATATCATTCTAAGAATAACAAACATATTAATAATATTTTTAAAAATAATTATGTAAATTTAAAAATAAATTCATTAAATCATATCTATTATATCATACGTATGCAGCCTCGACCCTCTCCCAATCCATCCTTTTGATGAGCTAGCTATAATGAGTTTTATTACTTTAATTATATTATAAAATTTATACTTACGCCGTCGTAACTATATTGAATGAATGATTTAGAACCCCCGTGATGGTTACATGGAAGTTTCGATCGATTAATTTTTTACATTTATTGTAGATCGTATCTACAATACAAAAATTTGTTAAAATTAAAATTAAAGCATTAATTATCAAGCAAATAATTAAATTGTTATATAATAAAGATATTTGGTATAGATTGAGTTACCTAAAATTTTTCTGATTCAAATAGATCACACATATAATCTCAGTCTTCTTATGTCTCACAAAAATCAATCGGCATATGTTGTCGCCGCTCAATAGGAGGAAGATGCAGTATACTCTTATAATGAATATACATCTTATTTTGATTGTCTCTATACCTCGCATTCATTAACTTGTCAGTCTCTTTTCTGACCGACGATGCACCCTCCTCAAAATTGATATCGAAAGCAGCCTGAAAAAATACCAATATTGAATTTGCATGTGATTAGAAATAAATGAGTCGTTGGTTATAAAAATATCAAATTACTTATACTTATTGATAATCAATCGTATATCATCATTTTATTATCCACGGGGGCATGCTTCTAACTCTTTATTTGTAAGGGAGCGAACTTTTTAATTGACAGACCTAACTCTATCATAAAAGAAGTTGCATTTGGTCTAATTGGATGACCATCGCTCTTACGAAAAGTAATGAGTAATTTATCTCGTTCCTCGATTTGCCGACGTAGTTGATCTGAGTCGTGTCTCCCTAAGTGTGGACGAACTGTAAATGAAAAAGTGTTAACAATTAATAAGTCAAATAAATAGCAAACTAAATAAACATTTTAAATACCAAACAACTAACCAGTAGGAGCACTATCATCATCAGGTGTAGGCACAACTAGTGGGCGCTCAATTCTTTTAGACGACATAGCTATGACATAAGCATCATGTATAGATCGACAAATAATGAAAGATTATCTTATATACATGAATTATAAATGAAGAACAATATAAATATCATGTAAATAAATCTAATCATTATCATCATTTGAAAAGGATAATTGATCATCCGTCCACTGTCAATTTCAGTATCTTCATCCTCATCATTAAGATCACTTTAAACACCCCTATTCAGCTTCACTTGTACATTTGACATATTTATTTGTTGATGCTTAATATCTAATCTACATAGTTGAGTTATCTCTAAGTCTTCACCAATTACAAAAGTTGAATCATTGGATGAAATCTTTTGCTTAGGCTCTATATTCAAAATATTCAGATTCTTCATCAACTTCAATTACTTCGTATATTTCTCAGTGGTGAACCTTTTGCACTATCTTCCATTGACCTCCACACTTTATATCATTTAAATAATATACTTGACATTATTTGATTTGTCAAAATGAATGGGCCATTATCGTACTATATTTTAGAAGTGTTAATACGCAAGAGATCGTACTCTTCCACCAAAGATTTTTTTCGGGATTACATTGGAACCATTCACATCAGAATAATTGGACTTTATACCTAAAAAGTAAAATATTTGAACAACAACCTTCAACATTAAAAAAAAAATTAAATTATCCCCATCGTCAGAGGATGGTACGCTGACCCTACTATTCTGAGTAGTTCTGCGCAAATCACGGGATATCATATGATATCGAATACCATTTACAATGCATGCATCATACAATTGAACTTTAACATCATGTCCCATTGCTAAAGAGTACAACTTGTTTGTGATCTCTGAATTTGTTAAATTTTTTAGCGTTATCATTTTATCCCTAAATCATAGTGGAAAATTCCGCTCATGATATTGCATAAATTGATTTGAATGAACTTTTTGTGACAGAAGTTGAAGATGTTTGTTGCATAAAAACTTAATTATTTTATAATTTTATAATGAAATAGAATTAAAATAATCACATAATGTAAAAACTTATTTTCGATATCAATAGACTTCTTTAACATTGTTGAGAATATACCAATGTATTTTCTTATACAAAGTTAATGACAATTTTAGACTTTGTTGGTTGGCAAAGACTCTTGTTTGCTGTGAGAAAACACTTAAATTGCATATTGTGGTTGAACATATTTATTTCACCCCGACTTACAAAATCTTGTCTCAATTTCACTCATATATGACGAACTGAAAGTCAATGTCTCATTTACAATATACCCCTCTGCAATAGATCCTTCAGGTCTTGTTTTATTACGAACATATTTTTTTAGTCTACTCAAATATCATTCAAAGGGATATATCTATCGTGACGACACAGGTCCAACTAATATGGCTTCATGAGGTAAATGAATTGTAAAATGAAATATAATGTCAAAAAATATTGAAGGAAATATTCACTCCATCTTACATAATATCAAGAGTATTTGTTCTTCCATTTTACATAAGTCCGCTGTGTGCAAAGGTCTTGCAATACTTTTTTTGAACAAATTACATAACTCAATTAATATGTCACATATATCTTTTGGGAAAAATTTACGTACAATAATTGGAAGTATTCTTTGCAATAATATATGACAATCATGTAATTTTAGTCTATATAACTTTTCTTCATTTGCATTCATATTTCTAGGTATATTAACAATATATCCATCTGGAAACTTCACAGATTTTAAAAATTTACAAAATTCATGCCTTTCTTTAAATATTAACGTGTAACTTGCATATGGTTTCTTGAATTTGTCTCCTACTGTCTGTAAATGCAATTCACTCTTTATCCTCATGTCATGCAAGTTTAATCTTGCTTTAAAAGTATCATTTGACTTTCCATCTATATTTAATAATGTGCTAATTAAAGTATCACAGATGTTCTTTTCAATATACATCACATTTAAATTGTGTCTTAACTTTAAATCTGACCAATATTCCAACTCAAAAAATATATACTTCTTTACCCAATTTATATCATCCAAAAATCGTTGCCATTTTTTACTTAATGAAGGATGCTTACTAAATGTCACTTGGGATAACACATCTAACTGTGCTAAAATCTCATAACCATTAAATCTTCATGGTGGTCCTTCTTTTTCAACCTTTATTTTGAAATTTTTATTTTTACGCCATGAGTGTTGAATATTCAGAAATCAACGATGATATGTATAATATATTTTACTTCTTAATCCTTAAGATTTAGTTTCATATAGATATATTGAACATGCTTTATACCCCTTTGTGCTCCATTCAGATACTGTTCCATATGTTGGGAAGTCACGAATGATCCACATCATAGTAGCATGTAATTGAAATACTTGTTCAGTCAATGCATCGTATGCTTCAACTCTTGTCATCCTATAGCTCCTTCAGTTTGTTGATCAAAGGTCATAGGTATCTATCTCTTTGCTAGATGATTTAGGCCCAAGAATTAAAAGAGATATAATCAAGCATGATGACTTCATCATTTTCCATAGTGGCAAATTATAATACACAAGTATAACATGTTACATACTGTAAGCATTTGATATGTTTCCAAATAGATTAAAATCCGTCAGTAGCTAACCCTAAGTGAATATTTCGTGGATCACCTGTAAATATTTCATATGCACTAGCAAATTCACATGGTTTCTTGATGAAATGATGAATAAAAGAGGTTCCAGGTTGAAATGAATCTGCCTGAAGATTATCATGGTTTCTTGAAATAACACTACTTTATAATGTTAATTTGTCTGATAGGTAAAAATGGAAAGAAAACAAAGCTATGTTCTGACCTTGTAGTATGCTTAATCACTTTAACCTGCTTGCAGATCCGCGTGGGTATCCGAGTGTTCTATTTATTTGTGAGCTAACTAGAAATTTTAACTGTTTAGATTAACTACTGTTCTGGGCTAAGCTTGAGGATTGCTTCACAGATTTGCAAAACAATACATTCTTGTGTACATGACTAACTCTGTTCTGTTTTTACAAACTTGCATCCATCAACTAGGTGTGAATTTCTTTTAAATTATTCACATGGTTAAAATATTTATAAACATGTTGATTCCATGTTATCTTTATGCATTCGTTATTTCATTTGACTAATTTAAACTTTCTTTCTAAATCATATCTGCAGAAACTAGGTTATCTTGTAGTTTTCTTCATTTCTTGCGAATCTAATGTCTTCCTTTCGCTAACTTAAAAGGCCAAGGATGTTTGAGGAGACAACAAAAAAGTTTGATGGCTCTAAAAATGTCTAGAAAAAAAAAATACTAGTAACATATCATCACTGGGTCATTTTGGATGTAATATTATAGTTATGGTTGTTTGTCTAACTATATATTTTCTTTTGTTCTGCAGCGTGCCGGACTGTTTCCAACGTTTGAACTTTTGTCTTTATACTCACGGTTGCATTCAAATGCTGGATTTCACGATATATTGGTGGGTAAAGTTTTAGGTTTCTTCAGGATTTTTATCATGTGTTTCTATGAATGGTTTGGAGAATTGTGTTATGATCGAGCTTTTCGTGCCTTTGGCATCATAAGAATGCATTTATTTTTTTTCTGTCTAGGAAATTCTTATAGCATCATAATGCATGGTGCAACCAATGAAACTTCTGTATGTTCCATTGGCTTAACATATATTAAACAGTATCTGCATTGCATTTCATTCTTTGAAATAAAACAAATACTCCATTGTAATGCTAGGTGCTGGAACTGTATGTTTGGTTGAGTTTTCGAATTGAAGATTCATTTCCAGACCGGGAACTGGCTTCCTCTCAGAAGGCCATTTGTAGTTTGTAAGTGTTGTTCAAGCATTGAAGTTTGATGAAATTGTCTCTTTATGGTTGCGATAGAGTTTTCTGTGTTTGATACTTTAAGGTTAATTGAAGAATTTCTGGAGAGACTTGGATTTCATAGGATGCTAAGAGGAAAGTTTCCGAGCAGATCACTTTCTCTGCAAAAAAATGCTCAGTCCATGCTGTAAGATGATTGTTTGTGTCTTTGTGCTGAATTGTGCATTCTCATTCAGTTTACATTGTTCTTTATGCTCTTGTTGCTTATATTTGTACGCATATTACTATATAGTCGCAAGTATAGTTTGCATATTCCTGGATTTTGTACTAATTTCCATCTCATCGTCTTTTATATTTCCAATGCATAGTTATTCCTGGTTAAAAGTCGCATATATTTTCCCTTAAGATCACACAGGAACCTAGTGGATGAAGAGAACCATTTGCCATGTTAATGGAAGTTTCTCCATGCTTGAGTGGAGTATGAAAGAGTTATTTCCTTTCAACCCTTAGGCTGCATGTGTACAGATAGATGCTCAATACCTTTTCAATTTACATACGTGTCTCTTGTTTAATCGTTGACTTAGGAAACATGCATTTCCTATTGCATTAACAAGATCTTTCCAGTCATTCCTACTTCTACCAAGCTGTACATTATTTATTTACCAAGAGAACTATGTTAATTTGACTGTAATTTCCCCATGGTCAGTTGTAATGACCGTATATTAAACTGATATTACAATGTTTTAACAGGCGCAAGTACTTTCCACAACTAGAGGCAGACTCTCAGTTGGAATTAGCTAAAGATTGAAACTATTTCATTGCCTCGCGTTGGCTCCTGTAGCTCTAACCACAGTTGAAAATCATTTTGCTTGGGCTTCAGCAAAAATTCAGCCTGATCAAGTTCTAGATTGCATTCAGTTCTAGATTGCTATTGACCGATGTTTCCCCCCAACTATCAAAATTGACCCCTCAATGCTGTGTAGCAAGGAAATCATCCAACAAATTTCTGGATGCAATTAGGTATGCTTAATATCTGCTGGAAACATTTTACTAATTGTCTCCGACACAGTTCTTTTTTGTGTTAAATAATTTAGTTCGTCACTTGAAAAATGGTTATTGACCTGTTTTCTGCCTCCAGGTTACAGAAGGGTTACGAGAGAACGACCAGGCGGCATACCAGCATTTAACTAAAGTGTGATTTTCCAATTGGATCGGGACTTTCAAAACCTCCATTATTAATTGTTCAGTAAAAGTGATCAATGTAGGAAAATGATACCTCTTATTTGTGAAGATCATGCACCTGTAATTTTGTGATGTCTATAACAAATTTAATATATTCGGACAAATATGTTTGTATCAGTTAATGTTATTGTGGCTGGCATGCTCGTTGCCGGTTGGTATGATCTCATGTGCACAGTTCATTTCCTGAAAAATGTTGATGGAGAAGCTCTTTTTCTATATTATTTTTGTTTATATGGGGATGACGCGTTAGTTGGGACAGAGGTGACATTTATGAAATGAGCATGGATCAATTGCGGAGAAAGGTTTAAAATCCCTTTTCGACGTTAGATGATCCTTTTCTGTCCTGTCCAATCGTGTCAAGGTTAAAGGTCTTCCGCGATTTTTCTCTTTTATAATAGTCGTGGAATAGATCAGTGAAGGTCATTAAATTGACGATTTCAATTTTTTACGAAATGTGAAATGGACAGTTCGACAATTTATAAAAGATTGATTCTTAATTTTAATAGGTTAAGATGTTTACGTTTTATCGTTACAGTTTTAGTTACTGCACTATCAAAATTTTTTATTTCATGTTTTAAAAATTATATGTTTTTATTCATTTTTAAATTTTGTAGAATTATTAAATAATATTTGAACTTCTAAAATAAATTTTTTAAAAATATTACATTAAAATTTAAATTATCTCTATTTAATGCGATAATTTTCATTATTAAAAATATATATTTTTTGACAAATTTATTATTGATCGTATCATATAATTTAAATAATCTCTACAAATTTAATATTAAATGAATAATAAAATAAAAGTAATAAATAATTTATTAGAAAAGTTAAATGAGATTAAATTTAATAATTTAGAAGTAAAATAGTCGTATATTATAAAATTTAAAAGAAATGGATCAAAAAATAATTTAGTTTAATAATTTCATTTGAACGATTAAAAAACAGTTGACCCGTAATTAGTCCATCTAATTAAAAATGAGTTGATTTGGGGGCGGGTTAGTTGAACTGGATTCATCTGTTAAAATTTTGAATCAGATTCAATTTGGATCTGATCCGTGGTTAGATCTATCTTTTTCTCGTAAAGATTGGAATCGTCAATTTAACGGCTCTTACCGATCGGTTTCTCGGTCATTGTGAGGGAGGTAAATCGCAGAATGAACCTTTGGCCCATTAACTCGATGGTAAACATAAAGAAGGGTATTTTATCCGAGAGAATTTTAGATCCCTCGTCTGATTTTAAATTCGGACATCCTCATCGAGGGGACTAGATCTATCTTTTTCTGCTTAGATGACTATTGATTCATCCATAAATTCTACATCTGGTCGTATAAATGAAGCTTTGCCAAGTTCAAGGAGTAAATCTTGATGTTAGGACAGTCATTGGCTTTCAGGTAGAAGCAGCCATCGAAAGAGTAACAGAGAAACAAATTCAATTCTTATTTCTTTGTTCTAAAATATTGGCTAGACAGGGACGGAGGCACCACGTACGGATGAATTTTTATGGAATCTCATTTGTCATATAGCTCGAAGTTAATTAAATTTTCACAATTTCTCCGTTAAAAGCTCAATATATATATATATTAAAAAGCTTTTAATTATTTTTTGAAACATAACAAATTATAAACATTTAATGACTAAGCAATTTTAATTCTAATAATATTTTATATATGATTTAAAATTTTAACCGTGTTATTCTTTTTGACATCTCCTCTGTAAGAAGATTGGAATCGTCAATCCAACAGTTTTCATCGATCTGTCCATGATTATTGTGAGGGAGATAAAGTACGAGAGCTTTATGGACCTTCACGTGATGACCAAGACATATAGATGTCATCTAAATTCAGGAAAGAGTTTTAGACTTCCTCCGAAATCGATCTATGTCATTTCTATAAATATCGTCATATCTTAGCCACCATACTAACTCTATAGAAACTTCTTTTTGACATCTCAACCCTATTGAGTGGGGTGCGAAATGAAATTAAGTTATATACAAGTATGAACCGGAACCGTCTCTTTAGTTGATAATTGTTGTTCTATTTTTTTTTGCAAGAAGCTCGAAGAAGCTCATTCTTGATGCATGGTTTAATTAAATTTCTTCAATCTCTAAAAGTTTTTCCAACGCATGCATTAGGTACAATGATATGATTGTTCCACTGTTTAGGAGTCGTCTATATTAATGTACTTTTTTTTTTAATGAAAAAGATCATGCGTCGCACTTTTGGCTGTCTCTTTTGCATTATTTATTTTCATCCCGTACTTTTTGTTTTTTCTTTTGTTTTTCTTTTGTTTTTTTTTTTGTTTTTGCATGTATGGCTGTCTCTTTATCGTGGATTAATGGCAAGAAATTTATCTAGTATTTGTTGAATTTATTTAAGGTTACGTGGAGTACACATGAACTTCTTATTTGGTGAAATAGTAGAAACATATTTTATTACAATTGTTGTTTAAAAATGCTAATTCCGTCATTAAATGCTATTATTTTTACAGTATTCCGTCGCTTGACTATATTCGAGGGTCAGCTCCAAATTTGCATCCAAATTTTTACGAATACTAAACTTTGGTATATTAGTATGTGTTCTTTGCTTTGTTGTTGAACACACTGATTTGCTACTATATCTCAGAGACTTAAATCATATTGATTCGAGAAGCATATTGTTGTTGGTTGATATTTTTATTCTATATATTCATATTCTAGGTAAGTGTTAGGCCTATAGTCTTTGTAGTTTCTCAATGGGTTGGTTTGATGAATTAACACAATTATTCTAGACATTGATATGAGTAGCATTCTTTTTCTTTGTGTGCATGTTGAATAAAAGGCAAACATATTTCTACTTGTTTTTATCTTAAATTTAGAGGGCCTTTACAGTAACACTGATGTATCATTCCTTCTAATTAATTCTTTGTTATTTTATGTCTTTATTTTTTTATTGAAGCATGTAGTTTCTGTTGTCATAGCTCTTAAAGGGATAGGTGGCCTTCTATTTATCTTCGACAGTTCCTTTAAAGCATATCTTCTGGTTAGTAATATTGTTTTTGATGCATGTTCTCCATACAACTTTTGGTCATGTTGAATTGCTACCGAGAGTACTCTTGGATGAACTTCTTGTTCTTCATTGACTGATCAAAGCAATTAGCTGCAAGCTTTAATTGAATTTGAGTACTGTGATTCTGATCTGTAACTTTAATTTGTTTTGATTTCACTCGGAAGTGGTTGAACTATTTCATGTCTCAATGTATCATAACTTTTCCATTTTAATTTTATTCTCATGTACGCCAAAATTCTTTGATATACATATTTTTTGTAGCATTTGTTCATTGAAATTGTTTTTGGCATGGACAGGATGTTTACCGAAACATATCATCAACTATTGTTGATATCATTCAAGGTCTTAATGCCACTGTATTTGCATATGGCTCGACAAGTCTATTTTTCCAATCTTAATTATATATCATCAGATTTTATTTTTTAGGCCTTAATGTCTCATGATGAGGTATTATTAGTTCTCTCTCAGTCATTGTGTAATAATCTTCTATCAGTGATTTTTTTTGCTGCAAAACCATATTTATGATTTTTTCCCCTTGGAATCAATCAATATACTTATGCTTTTGATACATCAATTATAGGATTTGACAATGAATTTTGCAACGAATTTTGAATAAAAATTCATTGCAAAATTTTTCTTGCAACGAAATTTTTTTCGTTGCAAATAATTCGCCGCTAAATTCTACAACGAAAAAAAAATATTCGTCACTAATATTGCAATGAATCAACTTTTTGTTGCAAAATTCGTTATCAAATTTAGCGATGAATAATTTTTTTAGTCCCAAAATTTAGCGACGAAACATAGTTTATCGCCAAATCTGCGATAAAAAAATAGTTCGTCGCTAAATTTGACGACCAAAATAACTATTCGTCACCAAATTTGGCGACGAACAATTACATTCGTCGCCAAATTTGACGACTAACATCCTATTCGTCGCAAAAGTCTAATAAATATATTTCCACGAATAAAAATAAATTTGGCGATGAATATTTTTTCGTTGCCAAATCTGCAACGAAAAAAATATTCATTGTAAAATTCTCAATTCCAGTCGACTAATGAATACAATCGATCATTGCCATTTAGATTGGTGATCGGTCATTGCAAAAAGTTACGTAATGCCTACGATGTGTGATCATTGGACATTTTCATCAATCGACTGCCAAGTGAATAGTCGACTGCTCAGTCGGCTACGAAAGCCTCGTATGATGCTACAGTAGCATCAGTTGACTGATGATTCTTGTCACGCCCCGGGAGTATGCCATGCTGAAAAGCAAACGGACGACATCTCCCCTGTACGTGACAACATATCGGGTTAATACAAGGCCCGTAGGCCCACAATAACAATATAATATACACAGATATCAACATATCAAACATACTAAACACAGCGGAAACAATTCAAACAGATCAACAAGATACAAAGACCAACTGTGCACTCCGGAGTGACTTGACACGACAAGAATCATAACAGAAATCGAATCAAAGACCAAATACATACAATATGTCCGTATATCACAAATACGGAAACAATACAGGAAAAAACCCAAACCAACAATCCGTAAGGATACAACAACACGGAAAACATATCCATTCGTCCGGTGTGAGATGGGATCGTAAGCAGACTCAGAGCGTCAAGGAATCTTCTACTGTTATCTGGGTGACGGGAAGCCCAGTCGGGGTGGTGAGTATAAACTCAGGGGTAATATATAGAAAGTGCATGAACAACATATAAGGATAGATCTACAAGTATACATGTGAAGATCTACAGGTATACAGCATGAGTCCAATAGACATACAGTCATATCCATATCTAATAACAAGTAACTACAGTAAAGTCATACTCAATGCATATACTAAACTGATCAACTGAACAGGAAGTAATGTACCAACGTACCCGACGGTCTGCAACACCATAAGCTATATCATCCTGACAGATATACAATAACATAACCCATATAATGTATCAAGTCAATCCCATACCTGACCAATACTCCAACATATGAACAATATATGATCATCTGAAATAATAACCCTGTCCATACCACACAATGACATGATTCTAATCAAATGCATACAATAGTCTGAATCAACGCATGTATCATGCTCAACACATAGGAGTAAATAAAAATGCGATGACATGTATCATGATGAAACAACCATATCACGTGAATCATAGCTCAATCAAATGCAAGATCTCACAGCATATGTAAAACATATATCAAATACATGCATACATATATATCGCGCGTATATGCATGACCATGTCATGCGGACCGTCCAACCACGACCCCAAGATGGCCCGGTGGCACGACATGACGACTAGCTCGGTAGCTCACTACTCTCGAGTGACCGAGTTGGGTAGTATGAATGAGTAGCATATAAGTGTAAAGAGCTAACTACTCCCCGGGGGTCCCTGCTGCTGGTCGCTCCGTCACTACCCATGAGTAGACGAGCTACGCACGCAGGACAACTGCACGTCATACAACCACCGTCTATAGTGGGCGAGTGCTAACACCACTCTGCTCAGTGGCCAGGTGCGCATCTCCAGCTACCACCATCCCTAGTGGCCGAGCGCGGCACATCCAATGCTCTGCCCTCAACCCTGCTACCACTACCCCGAGTGGCCGGGGAGGCAGGATGACTGACGACCCGTCTCATCCACAAGGGAGACCGGTCGTCCACAAGATGCATGCAATGTAATGATGCATAGCTCCATACATGTATCCTCGCCTCACTCCCTATCCCATGGGGAGTCCTGGTCAACCAAAAGTCAACTATGCAAGGACTACAATCACAAGACTCTCTCTATCGCACAAAGAGTCATACTCATCTGACAGTCCACCATGCTAAGACCTCTAGTCAGTAGCGATATACAATCGACCCTCCATATAACCATACACAGGCACACAATCTATAATGGATATACCATCGCGCTAGGACCTCTAGTCCATGGTCACATACTGACAACCATACACTTATCTATGCACAGACAACTAGATCCACCATAAATGCACCACTAATATGGTTATGATATAACGATCGACTCCATAATCCAATCCATCACCTAACTCTAGTTAGGTAACACAGTAACCCTATCTGAGGTCACAAAGATAATCCTAACCACATGTACTTACTGAACATCTATCAGCTAATACATAATAGGGTTTATAGTTCCTATCTGTGCTAGATAATCAATGAGTAACAGAGTATATATCTCAAAGGTCAAGGCAGTACAAGCATATGATTAAATAAGAGTGGATTTAAGGTAAACATGTATAAACATATATCCAAGATCATGCACAGGAATTTGATCAAAACTACCGGACCAGGTAGATATTACCCACCTGATACATAATCCGTATTATCCATCTCCACGTTCATGTATCCATCACCATCAAAGTCCTGTAACAATAGGATACAATAAAGTACTGTCACATATCTAATGATCGAATCAAATTCTACATCAACCTTGTATCTCGATCAACTAAATTGGACAATCTAATACTACAGGATGAATGAATTCATATTAACCAATCAATCTACCACATTCATCTATATCAATCCACAATATTAACTGTAAATATACCAATCGGACATACCTTGCATTTCCGAATTAGATCCAAATTCAAAATAGAATGATACTGAAGCATTACCGTAATTTGGATAGGTAAATCGTAGAATCTTCCTCTACTGTTCACCGATCTGAAACCGGCTCATCTTCTTCACCTAACAGTCACCTCCCATAATTCCTCCTCTCCAATGTTGCCGCAACCAAGTTCCAACCATGGAACTCACGAGCTACTGCATTATCCAGGAAGTGAAGGCAAAGATTAGATCCAACCATGAGATAACTAAATAGCCCCAAAAATCAAAGTTGTAACAGAGATATCAAGGCTTACCGAACTAAATCACTACCGGCATACCAAGCATCACCACCGATTTGCAGCTTCCAAATCACTGAAGTGACGCCACTGTAATGGTATTCTCCTTCCCTATTGCATATAGATCACAACACAAACACCATCAACACACCTTCAATTCTTCACCATCTTCCAATCTCCTACGGTGAATCTGCTACTTGATCCCGGATCCAACAATGGCTAACCTCTGAGCTGTAGCGATGAGCTCGCTGCCGTCAAAATCAACAGAGCAGAGCATAAACGGTGATGGTACACAGCAACCCACAGCGAGGAAGAAGCTAGAGTGGATGAAGAAGAGAAGGAACCGGATGACAGCAACACGATCTGGTGACAGGCTCCGGCATCGGTGATGGCAAATCGATCTCTGCTGCTGCTGCAGGCGTTCGACGGAGCTGGTGACCACTCCGGTGATGCTTGACGGAAGGAGGAGAAGCGGCGAAAAGCTCTTGGCGAGGAGCAGCTCGAGTCGGGAAAGAAATAGGAAGAAGACAGCGATCAGTAACCTGCTCAGGGCAACGGCAACGGGAGCAACGATCGGCAGAGCAGAAGAAATGGGACAGAGTGCGAGCTCGGCGACAGCATCGGGGGGCCGGAGACAATTCAACTGGCGACGAAGATGGCCGACGGTGCGAGCTCACTGTGATCGAGCTCAAGGCGAGGAAACGAAGAGGGCGGCGACGGCGGTAGCAGCTCCAGCTCACGGTGAAACGGACGATGTGAGGAATCCACGGCGGCGACGAGGAGGAGAAGGAATGCGATCGGGAAAATGAGGGAGAAGAACGCGATCGAAGAAATCGGGGAAATAGGAAAACGGGATTGGGGATTTGATTAAAGGCCAAAACTATTTATATATGTAATTAAACCTTAGGTTTAATTAATTAAATCCCAATCAATCCCATTAATCCAATGATTCCTAATAAATTTTTAAACACAACCAACTATTTAAGATTTTTTTTTCCGTATCTTACAATTCTAATCTACAACGAAAAAAATTTTGACGTAATTTTTTGGACGGGAAAAATGTTTCGCTGTAAAATCTCATGTATCAATCGACTGACCACTCAACTGCTAGTACAACAGTCGACTATCCACATGCATCAGTCGACTGATGGTTCAATTTTGCAAGGAATTTGAAATTTTGTCGCAAATTCTGCGACGAAAAATCATTTTTCATCACAAATCTGCAACGAATTTTTTTTTTCGTTGCTAAACTGGAAAAAAAACAAAAAAAATATTTTGATAAATTATGCTATTTTCTCTGTTTTACAATAAATATATATAATAATATAAACAAATTTACACATCAAACTTTAATACCGAATTAATGTATACATAACAAACATAACATATATAACTTACAATACATAGACATCATGTGTGATAAGTTAAGTAACATTTAAATAAAACAAATAAATTCAAAGGTAACCACCATCATCATCAAAAAATACATCATCATTATTATTATGACAGGGATCAAGAGGAGCAGATCCAGAAGGAGAAAGTTGACTTAAACTAAACGTTAATTGAAGAGTTGTATAATGAACATCTATTGCATTCGAAATTCGTTCATCTGTTCATTTAAGTCTTTTACTTGCTAATCTCTTTCTCTCGATTCATTTTTCTTCTGTGCTAGTAACTCCCTCAAATGATTAACCTCTTTAGTTAATTGATTTGCTTCTGCTTTTAATGTCGAGGAGGATGAAGAAGAAGCACCAGGAACTCTATAGGATCGGCTCAAAGAACCGAGTTCAATTATTCTTCCACTTTTCAACTCTCCAATTGCTTCGAGCCATACATTTATATTGCTAACAGAAGGCTCAGATTCGACTGCATCATTGTTAGGGAATTGATCGTCGCTAGAGGAGGGGGTGAATAGCGTTTTGACGTTGATGATGGAATTTGATCGTTCGTTTCTACAAATCGTGTTAGCGCAACAGAAATAATAATAACATGAATAAAACACCACAATCACAAGATTAATACACTAAGATATAACGTGGTTCGGAACATCAAGATTCCTACTCCATGGGTTGGGCTCGAACGAGCCCTAGCGATGCCAAACACCACTAATAATCACAAATACTCCTTCTCGACAATAAGTCGGAGACAGAGAAACCTCGTACAAGATTTTACAACAATAAACGAAAGTACAACAATAAACGAAAGTACAACAAGTAAATACAAATAAAATACACAAAAATACGTAAAGAAAACTTTACAAATGCACTTTTGGATGCTTGCTTGTTTGGTTGCTTGAGCTACACTTGGAGACCATGAATTGCACCAACAAATTTCCCCAAATTGCTCTAGAAACCGATGGCAAAAACCTCTTCCATGAGCTACTTTTATAACCTGCATTCGGACTAGATTTCACCTAGCAGTCGACTGATCGAGGCCATCAATCGACTACTCCTGTAGTCATTGTCTCACAACGGCCCAAGCCACTTTGGATAAGTTCCAACGGATAGACCATCAATCAACTGATCATACACATCAGTTGATTGATCGAGCCATCACTCGACTGTCAAACCCTAGCAGTCAACTCAGGAACCTTCAGGCGCGACGCCGACCATCGATCATTGCACCTATAACGATCGATTGCTCAGCCATCACCGAGGTGCCATTTCCCTGCAATCGAACTCCAATCGACTCCCATCAATCGACTGAGAATGATATCAGTCGATTGATAACTTCATCCAAGATATTTTAACCCCAAGTATGATACCCTCATACTTGCTAGACCACCCTTAGCCTAGACCTAAGCCTTCTAGCCACCTTCGTCAGTCTCACGCCTATCAGATCCCTCCAAGTCATCCATGACTTGTTCATCCATACGCTAGCCTTCAGGTGCTTCCATCGGCTATTGTCATGCTAAGTTGTGTAGGGGATTTGAGGCCGCTAGAGGGGGTGAATAGCGATCGTGCACGTTCTATGAAGGAATTCTTTACGTTTGTCTCTACAAATTCGTTAGCGCAGCGGAAATAGAAATAATACAATAACAAAACAAGATAAACAATCACAACACACACTATATAACGTAGTTCGGAACCGAAACGGTTCCTACTCTACGGATTGGGTTCGTACGAACCTTAGCGATGCCACAAACACCACTAAGTAATAAACTCCTTCTCGACAATAAGTCGGAGGTGGAGAAACCTCGTACAATGAATTACAATAAGTAATACAAAGTAAACAAGCAAATACAAGTGAAAATGTAAAGAACACTTTACAAACTAGGGTTTTGAGCGCTTGCTTGTCGGTTGCTTGGATGAGCTTGAAGGACCCTGAAATGCACCTGCAAATCGCCTTCAAATCGCCTCACCAAAGCCCCCAAAGAACTGATATCGAAATCCTCCACGAGCTCCTCTTTTTAACCTGGATCGGGTTGGATTTTTGCCTGACAGTCGACTGACATAAGTCCCCAGTCGACTGCCAACACTGTAGCTGTGAGACAACGACTCAATCCACGCTGGAAAAGTTCCAACGGGACTCTTGATAATCGACTGCCAACATTGGCAGTCGACTGCCAGCGCCCGTAGCTGACTGCCTAGTTGGCTACGGAGCGTTCTGTACTCGAACCTTAACTGGTAGTCGACTGCCGTCGACATCAGTCGACTGCCAGAGCAATTTTAGCTCTAAACCGGCAATCGAACTCTAGTCGACTCACGGAAGTCGAACCAGCCATAATGTCAGTCGACTACGAACCTCAAACATGAGGTTTTAACCCAAGTATGGTGCCCCCATACTTGCTAGACCACCCTTAGCCTAGACCTAAGCCTTCTAGCCACCTACATCAGCCTCACGCCTCTCGGATCCCTCCAAGTCATCCATGACTTGTTCATTCATCGCGCTAGCCTCCAGGTGCTTCCCTCGGCTATGTCATGCTAACGGTGTCTACACCGCCAAGGCACATTAGACTTACGTCGCCAAGACTCTGCTTAGACTTTACACTGCCAACCATTGGAATTATGCTGACAAGACTTTACCCTTGGACTTTACGCCGCCAATATCAATCCCCTTGGACTTCTCAAATGCCAAGACTCAAGCTTGAACTTTCCCTTGCCAACCCATATTGGACTTTCCATGCCAAGTACTCAAGACTTGGACTTTCCCAAATGCCAAGTACCTATGACTTGGACTTTACCTTGCCAAGACCCATGCTTGGACTTTCCCATAATCACATGGTCAACCCTAGTCAACCATCAAAGTCTCCCTTGAGTCAAACTTGAGTCCGGTCAAACATGACCCGGGTCGATTGCTCCAACAATCTCCCCAACATATTAATTGACATCAATGTCCAACATCAATGTCAAACATACTATGTCAAACCACTTTGTCAAACATCAAAACATCACTCGAGTCAAAATCGAGTCTGGTCAATCGTGACCTGGGCCGATTACACCAACAATCTCCCCATTTTTGATGTTTGACAAAACAAACCTTGAGTTAGGCCACTAACTCAAATTCCCTTACCAATTTTTCAAATTGGTAATTTAACTTTCTCCCCCTTTTTGACATACATCAAAAAGGTTATCTCTCCAAGGAGGTCAATGTCTCATGTCCCAATGAGATCTTACAATCTCCCCCTTGATCCAAAAATACCTAGGATGCCTACCATCTTCCTAGTGATAAGTCCCATATCACTCAAGAGAGGCAATCCTATACTCTCTCCCAATTTCCAAATTGAGTTTCTCAAAATCCCATCAATTTTCCCAATTGATGATACTCTCCCAATAACTTCTCCCCCTTCAAGAAGAGAAACACATCCATCATCCCAAGATGGATAACTCCCCCTAAAGGCTTGCTCCCCCTTGACCATTGCACCAACAATGTCCTTGGGAAGTCCCTAAGCCAATAGGAACTCTAAACCATCAAAATTAAGGTTAAAAGTTCAAACATGAACTCTCCCCACCTTAAATTTGATACATTATCCTAACACCTCTCCTAATCCATATCCAATGAATTTTCTCCCTTTATAATGCTTCCTAAAGCATATCCTAGGGTACGGTTAGGAGTGGTTAGGGACCTTTACCATGACTGAAATCAGGCTAAACAAACCTTGTTAACCCGAAATCAGACCTGACAGTCGACTCCTAACAGTAATCAGTCGACTGCCACCAAGGGCAGTCGACTGATAACTGAAATTTCCGAATTTCAATTATCAGAGTTGAATTTCAGAAAATCATAAGTAATTCTACGTATATCGAAAAATCACGAAATTTGATACGTATATTACTTATAGTCAACACAATGGGTGAAAAATATTTGTAAATTATTTTACTCATAAAATAGTGAGTTTGATACAAAACTCAAAACCATTGAAATTTTTAATGTTTTGGCTCTATTTTGTATCAACTTCATCAATGGTGATTGCTATCAAAAGATATGCTTCACCAAGGTTTTTCAAAATGATTTAAAAACATTTTCAAAACCTTATTTTGGATCATATTCCTTGGGCTCTATGCACATGACTTGTACACAAGCTTTCCCAAAGATCCATCTTTGAATTAAGATGAGTTTTAGTTCATCTAGATGCAAAAACTATGCACCTTGAACTTAACTCATATTCTAGCATCTCACATGTATCTAGGGTGTATACATACACATACATGTCAATTGGATGTGAGATGTGAGTTTTGGTTCATTTAATCTAGGGTTTCATGCATTTTCTAAGGCAACCCTACTTGATTCCCTTATAAATGAGACTCCAAGTCATGCCATAGTTCTTAAATCAATTTTCAATCAAGTTAATGCATGAAATGATCATGGCATAATGATAGAAAAATAAAGCATGACCAATGATCATGATGTCATGACATATGATATAAAACTAAACATACATGACATTAACCTAAAACCTAAGCACAATCATGACATATAAAATGATTAAAAGTAAACATGATGTCATGACATGACATATGACAATCAAAACATGGCATATAAAATATATAGGTATAGTAATACCTAAATTTTAATATTAATTGCTATTTGTTGAGATTAAGTTCATTTTTGCCATATTAACCTAAATTCTCCCAAATGTGGCAAAAACCCAAAATGACACATTAAAACCTCTAAACCTAAATTGTGTCAATTTGATCATTTTATCAAACTTCTCAAATAATATTGGCACATCCTAAAATTTTTTAGGATTAAAGCTCAAATGTATTTCCAAGGTAACCATAACCTTGAAAATATTCTAAAATGCCACCTTTGCCATGGTTGAGTTAACTATCCATCCAATCAAGGTTGACACACCCTAAACCCATCTAGCGTGAATCAATCACGCTCTTAGGAACCCAAAACCTATTTGAGCTCCTAGGGTTAATTAGGTATTCATTAGGGATGATCTCCCTAGATACCTTTCTAATGACCCTCCTAGGCTTATTAGCCTTGGTCATTTTGGTCTTGCCTAGGTTAACCTTAGGGATTGCCTCCCTAACAACCTTCTTAGTGGCCACCCTAGGTTTCCTAGAAACCCTAGCCACTAGGCACTTACCATGGTTACTCTTAGGGATAACTTCCCTAGTAACCTTGGTCTTCCTAGACCTAGTTTGTGTTCCATAGTCAAATGGAACACTATGATAAGCCACCTTAGGCTTAGGTTTGTGACCCAAACCTTGCTTGCCCTTGGTTGACTTTTGTTTCTTGGGTCCTAGGTGTTGACTTTGACTTTTGGACCCTTGACTTAGACCACTAGACCCTTGAACTTGATTTTGTATATTCCTAAAGGTCTTTTCTAGTTTTCAAGCCTTGACCTCAAGGCTTGGTTCTCTAATTCTAATTGCCCAATTTTAGAATTTTGATTTAATCCTTGGGCATGATTCTTCCTAGGCATATGCCTAGTCCATTTGGGGTTAAAACCTAGGTGCTCTTGTATTTTCCTAATAGATTCCCTAGGTATGACATTTTTAGGGATATTAGTCCCAAATTTTTCTTTCTTTGAAAAGTAGACATTCTTAGCTCCTAAACAAAAATATTTATCTCTAGCATGCTTTTCATGATGAATTGCAAGAGAATTAAAATTCCTAGCATGCTTTTTAACATTTAAATTAGAAGGAGGATTATTTAGATATACCTTAGGGTTTGCCTTAGAGGCTCCCCCTACTTGTGATGCTCCATTTTGCCCATTCTTCTTTCCTCTTGGGCATTGACTCCGGTAATGTCCCGGTAGTCAGCATTTGAAGCAGATCATTTGCTCCTTGCTCTTTTGCGTTGAGGGATCGACATCTTTGATTTTTGGCACCGGAGGAGCTTTCCTAATCCATTTTGGACACTTGTTTTTGTAGTACCCGGTTTCCCTACACTCAAAATATATTATATGTATTTTATTATTAACACATATGTTTGAGTTACCTAGGGTGGTTGTAGGTGCCGGAATCAGATTTTGAGCTTCTTCATCTTGACCGGATGTCGAAGCTTCTTCTTGATGTTCCGGTGTAGAAGTTCTCTCCTCCCCCTCAATCCTTGAGATGGATGCTTCTTCCACTTCCTCCACCTCTTCCGATCCGGATGTTGATTCCCTATCAACCTCCGAATCCTCAAGCTCTTTGGATGACGATGTACTTGCTTCTTTTTGAGCTTGAGAGGGTGAGCACTCTTCGGTCCCTTCCTCTTGGACCAGTGATGGACTTTCATGGAGCTTTGCCACTTTGCTTCATAGCTCCTTGGCATCTACATAATTTCCTAACATGCACAAGATATTGTTAGGTATTAAATCGATTAAAAACTTCAATACCTTATCATTTTTCTCGAAGGCTTGGACTTGTTCTTCGGTCCATCTCTTTTTCTTGAGGAACCCTCCCTTTGGTCCTATTGGATAGCTATATCCCTCCATTAAAATTGACCATTCTTTGAAGTCCCTCATCATTAGGAAGTCTTCGATCCTTGCCTTCCATTGTCTAAACCCTTTTTGTCCATAGAAGGTATAAGGGATAGGTGTGTTGATATCCCATCCTACTTGCTCTTGAACTTCCATCTTCCCTCTAGCTTCTTTAGCTCTCGGCGGTTAGTCCGTAGAAGGGCCCCGGGCTCTGATACCAATTGTAGGGGATTTAAGGCCGCTAGAGGGGGGTGAATAGCGATCGTGCACGTTCTATGAAGGAATTCTTTACGTTTGTCTCTACAAATTCGTTAGCGCAGCGGAAATAGAAATAATACAATAACGAAACAAGACAAACAATCACAACACGCACGATATAACGTGGTTCGGAACCGAAACGATTCCTACTCCACGGATTGGGTTCGTACGAACCCTAGCGATGCCACAAACACCACTAAGCAATAAACTCCTTCTCGACAACAAGTCGGAGGTGGAGAAACCTCGTACAATGAATTACAACAAGTAATACAAAGTAAACAAGCAAATACAAGTGAAAATGTAAAGAACACTTTACAAACTAGGGTTTTGAGCGCTTGCTTGTCGGTTGCTTGGATGAGCTTGAAGGACCCTGAAATGCACCTACAAATCGCCTCACCAAAGCCCCCAAAGAACTGATATCGAAATCCTCCACGAACTCCTCTTTTTAACCTGGATCGGGCTAGATTTCCGCCTAGCAGTCGACTGCCAACACTGTAGCTGTGAGACAATGGCTCAATCCACGCTGGAAAAGTTCCAACGGGACTCTTAGCGATCATTGGCGCCGTGGTCGACTTCGATCGGCTACGAGCGTTATGCTCGAACCTTAAGCGGCGATCGCCATTGCGACCCTTAGCGATCATTGCCGTCGATCAATCGAGCTCCAATGAAGCGATCATTGCAGCAATTCCAGCTCTAAATTGGCAGTCGAATTCTAGTCGACTCATGACAGTTGAATCGGCCATAATGTCAGTCGACTACCAAACTCAAACGTGAGGTTTTAACCCAAGTATGGTGCCCCCATACTTGCTAGACCACCCTTAGCCTAGACCTAAGCCTTCTAGCCACCTACATCAGCCTCACGCCTCTCGGATCCCTCCAAGTCATCCATGACTTGTTAATCCATCGTGCTAGCCTCCAGGTGCTTCCCTCGGCTATGTCATGCTAACAGTGTCTACACCGTCAAGACACATTGGACTTACATCGCCAAGACTCCGCTTGGACTTTACACCACCAACCATTGGACTTATGCTGACAAGACTTCACTCTTGGACTTTACGCCGCCAATATCAATCCCCTTGGACTTCTCAAATGCCAAGACTCAAGCTTGGACTTTCCCTTGCCAACCCATGTTGGACTTTCCATGCAAGTACTCAAGACTTGGACTTTCCCAAATGCCAAGTACCCATGACTTGGACTTTACCTTGCCAAGACCCATGCTTGGACTTTCCCATAATCACATGGTCAACCCTAGTCAACCATCAAAGTCTCCCTCGAGTCAAACTCGAGTCCGGTCAAATATGACCCGGGTCGATTGCTCCAACAATCTCCCCAACATATTAACTTAAATCAATGTCCAACATCAATGTCAAACATACTATGTCAAACCACTTTGTCAAACATCAAAACATCACTCGAGTCAAACTCGAGTCTGGTCAATCGTGACCTGGGCCGATTGCACCAACAAGTTGATATATACCGCCAAAGCACATTGGACTTACGTACATTGGACTTGCGTTGTCAAGACTACCGCTTGGACCTTACGCCATCAACCATTGGACTTATGCTGCCAAGACTCCACCCTTGGATTTTACGTCGCCAATATCACCCCTTGGACTTCCCTTGCTAAGTCATGTTGGACTTTCCATTTGCCAAGACTCAAGCTTAGACTTTCCCTTGCCAAGACTCATGCTTAGACTTTCCTTGCTAACCCATGTTGGACTTTCCAATTGCCAAGTACTCATGACTTGGACTTTCCCTTACCAAGTGTCCCACTTGGACTTTTCATATCAAGTACCCATGACTTGGACTTTTCCAT
Source organism: Wurfbainia villosa (assembly GCA_025175895.1). Lineage (NCBI taxonomy): Eukaryota > Viridiplantae > Streptophyta > Magnoliopsida > Zingiberales > Zingiberaceae > Wurfbainia > Wurfbainia villosa. The sequence goes on from JAKLTH010000042.1 coordinate 4,803,649, forward strand.
CATATGGTCAATCTCATGTCAACCATATAGTCAAACAATGATCAAACCATCGTCAAACATCAAAATACTGCTCGAGTCAAACTCGATTCCGGTCAATCATGACCCGGGGCGATTGCACCAGCAATATCCCCAAAACATTATCAAACATCAAAACACTACTTGAGTCCAACTCGAGTCTGGTCAATCGTGACCTAGACCGATTGCACCAACAATCTGTAGAGAAATGGTGACCGCTAAAGGGGGGGGGTGAATAGCTCGTTTCGATGCTCGATGGAGGAATTCGATCGCGATCGTATGCTTGCTACAAAATGTGTTATACGCAGCGGAAATAGAAATAATAAAACAAATACAACACAAATACAAGCACAACACGAGGATGTAACGTGGTTCGGAACCGAATAGTTCCTACTCTATAGATCGAGTTCTAAAGAGCTCTAGTGATGCACACGCAACCACTAATCACAAATAACTCCTTCTCGGAACAATACGGAGGTGGAGAAACCTCGTACAAGTGATCTTACAACGGTAAGAAATAAATACAAGCAATTACAATAAGAAAATGCACTACAAGTAAAGGAAAAATACTTTACAATTGCTTTTAGATTGCTTGCTTTTGGTTGCTTGAAGAACAGCCTTGGAGACCCTGATTTGCAGCAACAAATCGCCCCAAAGTAGCTCAAGAACCAGTTGTGATTTTTTCCTCCACGAGCTCCATTTAAAGCTGCTGCCTGGGCTGGAAATTGCCTATCAGTTGACTTCTCGAGATCATCAGTCGACTGATGTCACTATTGTCGTGAGACAACGACTATATCCACGCTAGAAAAATCCAACGAATCCATCATCAGTTGACTGATAATACCCATTAGTCGACTGATGGAGCCTTCACTCGATTGCTAACCCTCGCAGTCGAGTCTCGACTCCATTCTGTGCCCGAGATCCTGAGCACCAATCGACTGATCACCTTATTAGTCGACTGCTCGAGCAATCAGTCGACTGTCAAAGGCTGGCAGTCGACTGTTGGGCCAATTCCCACAGTCAAACCCTAGTTGACTCACACCAGTCGACTGCCTATTGGTCCCAGTCGACTGATACACCTCAAACATGAGGTTTTAACCCAAGTATGGTTCTCCCATACTTGCTAGACCACCTTTAGCCTAAACCTAAGCCTTCTGGCCACCTCCGTCAGTCTCACGCCTATCGGATCCCTCCAAGTCATCCATGACTTGTTCATCCATGCGCTAGCCTTCAAGTGCTTACATCGGCTATGTCATGCTAACGGTGTTGGTGCAGGGGCACCAGATAATCGAACCTGTGTTTTGATTATGGAAAAGACATAAAGTTAAGTTTACATCGTTGTTTCACGAGCTAAATCAAGTGTGCAGAAAGGCTAAGCTAAGTCGAAGGTCAGCGACACCCAGAGGGAGCTGTGGTGATCGGGCAACACCGAGGGAACTTCGTGGGAGTCGAAGAACCTAGGTGGAAGACCGAAAGCAAAGCAACAGATCTTAAAGGACCAAAGGTAAGCTCGTGTGAGTGAGAGATGGTAAGGTCGTGTCCTTTGTACAGGGACGACCATAGGCGGCGATCCGACTAAGACTTCCTATGGAAGGTCTAGGTCGAGATCGGATGGTAAGAAACCGTCGTATTTACCATTTTCTATGCTAACATCTTATTGTAGGGAAGTGGCCAGGCTGACAGTCGACTGTTGACCATTGGACAGTCGACTGATGCTCATCAGTCGACTGATGGAAGGCATCAGTCGATTGATGGCGACGAATCAACCTTTTGCGCTAGGTTAAAATGGATAATGTTTGACGCGACCACTTCGTGATAAAATATGGTACCACTTCGTGATCTGTTCCAAAAGATGAGGAGACTTATTCCGAGGCCAAACTCTATAAAAGGAGGAGGGGATTCCAACCCAAAAATCAATCAAGATTATTCTCAAGTGCTCCTACAACGGAAAAGCTCCAACACCGTCATAACGTCGACGCGACGACAAGCTTTAATCTTCTTCGTCAGCAACAACAGCAAGTAATATTTTTTGTTATTGTATTCTTTGTTATCGTAACGAGGTGAGGTAGGTTTGTTGCCTCATCCTTGTACTTCCGATTTTGTGATCGTTATCTCCTACCTCCAATGAGGAGGAGATCTTATAGTGTTTTGCCCTCCATACACGGTCTAGGACTGTTAGGGCCTTGGAGTAGCAACCGTTGGGTTGTGAACCAAGTAAAAATAAATTTGTCTTTTTATTTTTCTGCTGTGCTTGCTCGTATATCGAACGAACAAAACGAAAATTTTTACACTCGCTATTCACCCCCCTCTAGCGATGCTTCTCGATCCAACAATTGGTATCAGAGCGGGGGCGCTAAGATTTGGTGAAACCACCAATCTAACACTTTTTGGTTTTCTTTTCGTATTTTTCGATTCATTTTTTTAAAGTTTTTTCCCGCACTACTAATCCAAGACGAAGTCTTGGTACCTTTCTTTTGGTTGTGTGTTTGCAAGTATTCTCTTTTGGAGTAGCCGACGGTAAAACGACCATAACTTTTCACACAAGTGGATTCACGAAACGATCTACCTACCAAATTGAAGCTCTCTGAGAGATCTATAGTTCTTACGAGGGTTTACCCTTGTAACAAGCTGTCTCCATCCCCAAAAACTAACGTCTAATACCATTTCGGGGACATCGAAGGTCGTAAGCTTTTTAGTTTTTGTTAGTTTCTTATTCTTGTTTATTTCTGTTTATTTTTTATTATTTCCCACATTACTAATCCAAGACCAAGTCTTGGAACCTTTTTCGTGTTTTTTTATTTTGTGTGCAAGGTTTTCCTTCCAAATGACCCATATTGAGGGGTACAATACCACCCGACCTCCGTTCTTTAACGGAGATGATTTTCGTTATTGGAAAGGTCGGATGGAGTGTTTTCTAAAAACACAAGTCGAGACTTGGATAATCATCCAAACCGGCTTTGCTCTACCCACCAATGATCGAGGCGAGCCCTTGGACTTCGACAAGTGGGCCAATGCAACCAAGAAGCAAATCGAAGTCGATGCAAAGGCAACCCAAATGTTGCAGTGCGGTCTATCCAAAGAGGAGCTCAACCGCATCGGACCTGTGGAACAAACTAATCGAGCTACACGAAGGAACACCCGATGCTAAGGTATGTAAAAGGGATTTGCTTTTAAATAAACTATACAATCTAAAGATGCAGGATCGCGAGACCGCCACCCAACTACATGCGCGGATCCAAGACATCGTGAACGGTCTTCACTCGATCGGGCAAGCCTTATAAGGTATGCTTTAAATGCTTTCCCTAGGACTACCTTGTGGGCATCCATGGTCGATGCTTACAAGGTTTCTAAGGACCTTTCTAAACTTAGACTAGACGAATTATTTTCTGAATTTGAACTCCATGAACAGTCTAATTTGGCTCCCGAGAAAGGCATTGCCTTATTTGCAGGTTCGAAAAAGAAGGCCGCAAACAAACCACCCCCCGAGGAAGAGGACGAATCCGAAGAGGAGGCCGCAATAGTCAACATTGTACGGAGAATAGTTCGACAAGAAAGAAGACAATTGAAGAACGAGAACAAAGAGCAATTCAAGTCAAGAAGCCGACAAAAGCAAAAGGGAGCAAGGAAAGCCTTCCATGCAACTTGGGACAACGGAGAAGACATAGCTTACATGGCAACACCGGAGGAGTCCGAGTCAGAATCCGAAGTCGAGTCCAACTACAACTCTGACTCCGACCTCGAAGACTACTTCGAGAGGAAACTCAAAGCCGGACCAAAAGGGACAGTCAAGGTTAGCCGCTATTTAATTAGTACACTTTACCTTACAATTAAAATGCTTACTAGGAAATTATCTAAGTCCGAGTCTAGGGTTGAGTCGTTACTTGAGAAGGTTGAAACCCTCGAGCAAGAGGCTACTCTAATCTCTTCAACTAGTCAAGTTCAAGAGAGAAACTCAACCCAAGTTGAAAAACTTGAGGAGGAGAATTCTCTCTTGAAAGATCGAGTTCAAGAGGTCGAGGCTAGGTTGGAAAGGTTCACGTTGGGATCTAAGAACCTTAACCGGCTACTTGGAACCCAAAGAGCCGTGTACAACAAAGTCGGACTCGGATTTAGGTCAACGACTACGAATAGGTCTTACATGTCTATTGTGAATCGTAGTCATCAAAGAGTCCAAGCATGGGTCCAAAGGTTTTATTGAACTCACATATAAGGACTAATAAGTATTAGATTCCCCAGGATCAAGTTCATTATTTGAATAGACCATATTGATTCAATGGTCCAGGGGGAGCTAACACTAAAATAATATACCCGCTTACTTAGCAAAACTATTGCATATTTTATTTTAATTTTTTAGAATGGCTAGATAGGGAAAATAGTTAGTTAACTCTTGACAACATAGTATCAGGATGCGGCGAGATGATAGTACGTTAAAGAAACAAAGTCACGTGTATTCGAGCTAGATAAGGCGTATCTAGCTTGGTGCACTTGACCGAGTGGAACTAGCTGAAGCTACCTTGTCGTATCCTAAACTAGTTAGACCAGGAAGTAAACCTAAGTGACTTAAGTGATATTTTCTTGAATTTGTCTTGTTCTAAGGAAGTAATCGTTGTTCCGATCAAAGAAGGCCCCTGTGCCTCGCCACGACCTGGAAGCCAGTTTTTCGAAAAGTTACTTAACTATCTAAAGGTTAAATCTGAATCTAACCCAAGGTTGACTATCTTTAATCAATCTCAAATCATCTCACAAAACATATAAGGTAAATAAATTCTGAGACACATAGAATGAGTGAGATGTTAAGGATAATTGAAATATACTTAAAATAACCTTTTCAAAATACTATTTATTTTCTCAACTATTGTACTTAACGACTATTTACAACTCTTTAGGCCAAAGTTTAGCGCCTCCTGCATCTCTTATACTTCATATATTTGACTAAGGGGGAGAGCAAACTAACCCTAAGGGTTATATTACAAACCTTTAGATTATTGGTGCAGAGGGACACACCTCGAACTAATCTATCTAACTACTGCTAGACGCATGCTTGGACTCATAGTTGATTTATCTCGATGCATGCATATACGATATTGTTTTTAAACCCCTATTTTATACAAAAACTCCAACATTTTTTTTGATTTATGGCAAAAGGGGAGAAGAGCGAAAATTAAGGGGAAGTAATACAAAATTTAATTTTGAAAATTAAAGTATCTCTTTCAAAACTCACCTAGGGTTAAGGGGGAGTTTTGGTCGAGAGGGAGTTTTTGGAAATGACATTCATCATTTACTATACTTGTTTTATGCTTTAATTTCCCTTAACCTTGTGTTGATTTGCCATATATCAAAAAGGGGGAGATTGTTGGTGCAGGGGCACCAGATAATCGAACCTATATTTTGATTATGATAAAGACATAAAGTTAAGTTTACATTGTTGTCTCACGAGCTAAATCAAGTGTGCAGAAAGGCTAAGCTAAGCCGAAGGTCAGCGACACCCAGAGGGAACTGTGGTGGTCGGGCAACACCGAGGGAACTTCGTGGGAGTTGAAGAACTTAGGTGGAAGACTGGAAGCAAAGCGACAGATCTTAAAGGACCAAACATAAGTTCGTGTGAGTGAGAGATGGTAAGGTTATGTCCTCTGTACGGGGATGACCGTAGGCGGCGATCCGACTAAGAATTCCTGTGGAAGGTCTAGGTCGAGATCGGACGGTAAAAAACCATCGTATTTATCATTTTCCGTGCTAACCTCTTATTGCAGGGAAGTCGCCAGGTTGGCAGTCGACTGCTGACCATTGGGCAGTCGACTGATGCTCATCAGTCGACTGATGGAAGGCATCAGTCGACTGATGGCGACAAATCAACCTTTTGCGCTAGGTCAAAACGGATAATGTTTGACGCGACCACTTCGCGATAAAATATGGTACCACTTTGTGATCTATTCCAAAAGATGAGGAGACTTATTCCGAGGCCAAACTCTATAAAAGGAGGGGAGGATTCCAACCCAAACATCAATCAAGATTATTCTCAAGTGCTCCTACAACGACAAAGCTCCAACATCTTCATAACGCCGACGCGATGACAAGCTTTAATCTTCTTCGTCGATAGCAACAACAAGTAATATTTTTTGTTATTGTATTCTTTGTTATCGTAACGAGGTGAGGTAGGCTTGTTGCCTCATCCTCATGCTTCCGATTTTGTGATCGTTATCTCCTACCTCCAACGAGGAGGAGATCTTATAGTGCTTTGCTCTCCGTACAAGGTCTAGGCCCGTTAGGGCCTTGGAGTAGCAACCGCTGGATTGTGAACCAAGTAAAAATAAACTTGTCTTTTTATTTTTCCGCTGTGCTTGCTCGTATATCGAACGAACGAAAAGAAAAATTTTACGCTCGCTATTCACCCCCCTCTAGCGACGCTTCTCAATCCAACAAACGATGTTTACATCGCCAAGGCACATTGGACTTACGCTGCCAAGACTCCGCTTGGACTTTACGTCGCCAACCATTGGACTTATGCTTCCAAGACTCCCGCTTGGACTTTATGCCGCCAATATCAACCCCTTGGACTTCTCAAATGCCAAGACTCAAGCTTGGACTTTCCCTTACCAACCTATGTTATACTTTCCATGCCAAGACCTATGCTTGGAATTTTCCTTGCCAAGATCCATGCTTGGACTTTTCCTTGCCAAGACCCATGCTTGGACTTTACATGACATGGTCAACTCCAGTCAACCATCAAAATCCCCCTCGAGTCAAACTCAAGTTTGGTCAATCATGACCCGGGTCAATTGCATCAATAATCTCCCCAAAAATATTATCAGACATCAATGTCAAACATCAAAATATCGCTCGAGTCAAACTCGAGTCCGGTCAATCATGACCTGGGCCGATTGCACCAATAATCTTCCCCTTTTTGATGTTTGACAAAAACGCATACCTTTGAGTTAGAATACTAACTCAAATCTCCTTACCAATTATCCCAAATTGGTAATCCCATAACATTTTCCAAAACATTCTCCCCTAAACATTTTCCCCCTTTTTGACTAACATCAAAAAGGTCTTCTCCAAGGAGGTCAATGTCTCATGTCCCAATGAGATCTTACAATCTCTCCCTTGGTCCAAAAATACCTAGGATGTCTATAATTTTCCTAGTGATAAGTCTCATATCACTCAAGAAAGACAATCCTATACACTCTCCCAATTCCCAAATTAGGTATCTCAAAATTCCTATTTTTCCCCCTCATGAGGAAAAATATCAACCATCATCCCATGATGGATACCTCCCCCTAAAGGCTTGCTCCCCCTTGACCATTGCACCAACAATGTCCTTGGGAGGTCCCTAAGCCAATAGGAACTCTAAACCATAAAAAATAAGGTCTAAAGTTCAACATTGAACTTTCCTATCCTTAAATTTGATACATCACCCTAACAACTCTCCTAATCCATATCCAATGAATTTTCACCCTTTATAATGTTTCCCAAAGCATATCCTAGGGTTAGGAGTAGTTAGGAACCTTTACCATAGCTGAACACGGGCTAAACATACCTTGTTTTCCTGAAATCAATCCTGGCAGTCGACTCTATCAAAGATCAGTCGACTGCCATCTCCATCGATCATTGCCACCAAGGGCGTCATCGATATTCAATTTCAATTATTAGAGTCTAATTTCAGAAAAGCATAAATAAATATACATAATTTAAAAAATCATGAAATTTCATACGTATAATACTTATGACCAATACAATGGGTGAAAAATGTTAGAAAAATATTTTACCCATAAAATAGTGAAATTGACACAAGGTTCAAAACCATTGAAATTTTCAATATTTTGGCCCTACTTTGTATCAACTTCATCAATGGTGATTGCTATCAAAAGATAGACTTCACCAAGATTTTCTAAAAGGATTTTAAAATGATTTTGAAAACCTATATTGGATCATGTTCCTTGGGCTCAATGTACATGACTTGTATACAAGCTTTTCCAATGATCCATCCATGATTTTAGATGAGTTTAAGTTCATCTAGATGTAAAAATGATACACCTTGAACTTAATTCATATCCTATAATCTCACATATATCTAGGGTATATAAAATACACAAAAGTTAATGTGATGTGAGATGTGAGTTTTGTTCATCCTAAACTAGGGTTTCATACATTTTTCTAAGGCAACCCTACTTGATTCCCTTATAAATGGGACTTCAAGTCATGCCATTGTCCTTAAATTAATTTAAATCAAATTAAATGCATGAATGATTATGACATAAATGATAGCATAATTAAGCATGACCAATGATCATGATGTCATGACATATGATATACTCTAAGCATTCATGACATTTTAAACCTTAATCCTACACATAATCATGACATATAAATGATAAAAATAAACATGATGTTATGACATGTTATATGACAAACAAAGCATGACACATAAAATATATAGGTATAATAATACCTAAATTTTAATATTTGTTGTCATTTGATATAATTGAGTATATTTTGCCATATTATCACTTTTCTCCCAAGTGTGCCAAAAGCTCAAAATGGCACACTATGACCTCTAATCCTAAATTGTGTCAATTTAATTGATTTTTTATAATCCCAAAAATGTATTGGCACATCCTAAAATATATAATTCAAATCTATTTCTAAGGTATCCATAACCTTGAAAATTACATAAATTGTCACCTTTACCATGGTTAGGTTAACTACCCTTCCATTTAAAGTTGGCACACCCTAAACCCATCTAGCGTGAATCGATCACGCTCTTAGGAACCCAAAACCTATTGGAGCTCCTAGGATTTACTAGGTATTCCTTAGAGATAACCTCCCTAGATACCTTCCTAATGACCATTCTAGGCTTGTTAGCCTTGGTCATTTGGGTCTTGCCATGGTTAACTCTAGGGGTAACTCCCCTTGTAACCTTCTTAGTGGCTTCCCTAGGTTTCTTCGAAACCCTAGCCACTAGGCACATACCTTGGTTACCCTTAGGGATGACTTCCCTAGTAATCTTGGTCTTTCTAGACCTAAGTTTAGTTCCATAGTCATATGGAACACTATGGTAGGTAGACTTAACTACCTTGGACCTAGGCTTGTGGCTCAAGCATTTCTTGCCCATAGATGAGCCTTGCCTCCTAGACTCTAGGTGTTGACTTTTACCATTTGACCTAGATTTTTGATTAATTGACCCTTGCATTTGATTTTGCATAATCCTAAGGGTCTTTTTCATTTTCTCAAGCCTTGATCTCAAGACTTGATTTTCCAACTCCAATTGCCCAATTTTTGAATTTTGATTTGATCTTTGGGCAATACCATTACCTCTAGGCATATACCTACCCTTCTTAGGGTTAATGCCTAAATGGTTTTCTATTTTCCTAATGGTTTCCTTAGGTAATGTTTTTCTAGGGACATTAGTCCCAAATTTCTCCTTATTATTAAAATGGACACTCTTAGCTCCTAGACAAAAATATTTGTTATTTCTAACATGATTTTCATGAGAGATAGCAAGAGAATTAAAAGTATGATTTTGACTTTTAAACTTAGAAGGTGCATTATTGAAATATACCTTAGGGTTAGCTTTTGAAGCTCCCCCTACTTGTGATGCTTCTTCTTAGGTCTTTTTCTTCCCCTTAGTGCATTGACTCCTATAATGCCTCGGTTGATGGCATTTGAAGCAAATGATATGCTCCTTGCTCTTCCTAATTGAGGCACCGACATCCTTTGAATTTGTGTTGACTTTTGGTGCCGGAGGAGTTTTCTTAACTCGTTTCAGACACTTGCTCTTGTAGTGCCCGACTTCCCTACACTCAAAGCAAGTTCTATATTTTTTGTTTAAAACTAAGTTGCTTGAGTTACCTAGGTCAAGGGTGGTGGAGTTTAGATCTTTCTCTTCTTCTTGACCGGAGGTAGAAGCTTCTTCTTGATGCTCCGGAGTGGATGATCTCTCCCCCTCAATCCTAGAGGTAGATGCTTCTTCCACCTCTTCCACCTCCTCTTCCACCGATCCGGAAGTTGACTCCTCTTCAACTTTCAAATCCTCACTTGCTTGTGAGGATGAGGATTCATCTTCGGCCTCCTCTTTTTGAGCCGGTGAACATTCTTCTTCTTCTACTTGTGCCAAGTGAGGCTTCTCATGGAACTTGATCAATTTGTCCAATAGCTCCTTGACATCTTGAAATTCACCTAAGCTAGACAAAATGTCATTAGGTATCAAATCTTCTAAAAGCTTTATTACCTTGACTTCGGTCTTGAATTTTAGGTGTTGCTCTTGGGTCCACCTTTTTAACTTGAGGACTTCTCCCTTCTTATCCCTAGGAGGTTCAAAGCCTTCCATGACAATGAACCAATTCTCTATGTCCATCATCAAGAAGGTCTCCATTCTTGCCCTCCATGCCGGAAAATCTTCTTGGTCATATGGCGGCAGTGTGTAGATGTCCCATCCTAATTTGTAGGAGGTCGGTATGGCCGGCTAGAGGGGGGTGAATAGCCCTCGTACGTTGGACGTCGTAAATTGCTCGTCTACAAGAACGTTAGCGCAAGCGGAAGCAATAAACTAAGACAAGCAATAAAATGAACAAGCAATACAAACACCGAGATATAACGTGGTTCACGGCTACGCCGCTAATCCACGGTCCGATTCGTCCACGGTGAATCACTCCGCCAAAACCAATCACTATCGGTCTCTCCTTTGCACAAAGCTAGGTGGAGGTAACCTTTACAATCAAGATCACTCTTCTTACAAATAGAATGGATTAAAAGCGAGTAAGAAGAGTTTAGAGCTTGTGGGGCACTAGGAAGATTGTTTGGAACTTAAGCATTAGCCTCTCAAAGGCTCACACCCTCTCTTTTTATAGAGAGGGCTAACTTCTTCCCGTTGGCCGCCATCAGTCGACTGCCGCCCATGGCAGTCGACTGCCGTCACTACAACGGCCTCCGAACACGTCGGATGCCGACCGTTGTTGTCCAACGGAACTCTTGGCAGTCGACTGCTGGACCTCACCGATCATTGCTGACCCGTAGTCGACCGCCGATCGGCCGGCCACGAGCGGCTGCGCAAAACCCTATTGACGATCATTCGCGCCTCGTGATCGGCTACTAATCGCGATCGGCCAGCGTATGGCGATCGGCTGATCACGCACAAACCGATCGATCGTATACCAGTCGAGCTACACTCGACTCAGAGCAGTCGACTGCCATTCCATGGCAGTCGACTGGTGTCGGGAAAACCCATCCGACACTTGGCCAAATGGCCAAGTTTCACCTAAGAGCTACCCTTCCCCGGGTTACAATCGCTCACTCTCATTTCTCGGAGTCCTTCGCCTTCGAAGTTCTCTTCGTTCTCGGCCACGTCCCTCGGCAGCATCAGGCGCACGGCTCTGCAATGCTCCTTCGCGTCTCTTGCCTCGAAGTCTACTTCCTCCGGCTTCACTCCAAGCTTCTCGTCCGGCGGTCCCTCGGATGCTCCAAGCGCACGGCTTCCGCAAAGCTATCCTTCACCGACTCAAGGCACGAGTCATGAGATGTGAAACTCGCCACGGCTCCATGTGCGAATTACTAAGTCCTGCACGACTTCAACGCACATATCACATCAACATATCAAACTAACTTAAACCCTTTGCCACACCATCAAAACCATATCACGGCAAGAGATTGCCCTAACAATCTCCCCCTTTTTGATGTGTGGCAATCCGTTTAAGTTAGGTAAAAACATTTGATATAAATTCTAAGGTAAGAAAAGCATGTAAAGATAAACATGATATAACAACATGCAACTCCCCCTTAATCCATGAAACTCTCCATATAAATTTTCTCCCCTTATCATATATTTCTCCCCCTACATATATTTCTCCCCCTACAATATATTTCTCCCCCTACAATATATTTCTCCCCCTAATGTGATTAACTTAAACATACTTATTTCTCCCCCTTTGACACCATCAAAAAGATTAACACTAAGTTATAAGCTCATGGCATCAAGTATAATAGAGGAAAAATATGACAAGTTGATTTAAAATTGGGTACCACTTGTTGATGACATTAAGTATATTTCTACCACTTGTAGGAGGTTTACAAACTGAAATCGGCCTTCAATGTTCTGATTCTAGCCACGATCATTGCTATCATGGATGATAGCGGTCTGAAATTGAAATGCATTAAAATTTAAAATTTGAAAAATCATGAAATTCGAGGAACATATTTCTCTTAAGTATATCTATCAAGGAAAAATAGTTTTTCATGAAAAATCATTATATTTTACAAGATTTGCCAAAAATCCAAACACTTGAAAAACCACTAGTTTTTGAGCATGTTAGTATCAAGTTAGCTACCTAGTTTTGCATCCAATTGTTTCAACACATGAATACATGTATTTTAAGGTAAGAAATTGTTTTGAAAACATTAGAAATATCCAACCATGATCTTTGGGCAATATGTCTATTAATTAAACATAAGCCTTCCCCATGATTGGTCTATTATTGATATTTTGATACTTTAAATGACCATCTAAATGCCATAGGCATTAGTGGACATTTGTATCATCCTAACATCTCACCCATGCTAAGTTTGCAATCAAGTTAGCCTATAGTGAGTGTGAGATGCATCCTAGGGGGGTATTTGTATATATATACTTAACCAATATATTCAAGCAATTCTATCATGGTTAAGTATCAACCTAACAACCTACATGATCATAATGACATATATTAATTAATTTCACATTATGATCATGAAATACATGTTTTCATCAAATTATAACCATGCATTGGGCATTATATGATGATAATAAATAAAGTATCACCTAAAGCATGATTTAAACCTATTTCTCATGATGATGTGCCAAATATCAAAAACATAAATCATGATTTAAAACATACATAGGAATTACAACAATCATCATGATTTAAGCATTATTACCTATTTATGGGCACGTTATCATCACCCAACACTATCTAAAAATGTTGTCCGTCATCCTAAGTCAACCAAAATATGATATAGGTCAAGTTCATATGGTTGACTACCCTAGGGGTTTTCTAACCCTTAAGGATGGATTTTGGAACCCAAAATAGATTTTTACCTATGGGGTTCACTAGAAATTCCTTGGGGATCCATTTCTTAGCTATTACTTTGTTTTTGTCTTGTCCCCTAGCTATTAGGCATCTATAGGCCTTCTCATTTTTCTTCTCTTTATATCCTAGGCCTTTCTTGTTAAAACTTGCCCTTTGGCTCCCTATGATCATATTCAAGGTGTTGGAGCCAATTGTGAATTTTCCTAGGGCTTTGGTTAAATAATCTACCTTTTCTCTTAATGCCCTATTTTCTTCTATGCATGCATCACTAACATCTAAAGGCACATAATTATAATGTGAGCATGCATCATCATGGCAAGAAGAAGTATCATTATTATTTAAGCATGCATTTTCTAGCTTATTTTCTAATGCCTTAATTTGATCTAGCATGCATTTATTTTCTTCTTTGCTCTAAACAAATCCCTAGTTAAACTAGAAATCATAGAAACTATTTTACTAGGAGAGGCTTTCGTTACCATAGTTTCCATGTCCTCTTCTTCTTCTTCGGATGATGAGGAGGATGATGATGTGGAGGAGGCTCCCCCTTCACTTGAGCTCTCTCCTCTTGTGCTTGATCCTTCATTTTCGGAGGAGGAGCAATCCAAATCGTCAAAGGCCATCAAGGCCAAATTGGCGACAAAGGCATTCTCCTCATCCGATGATGAGGAGGAGGATGAGGAAGGATCATCCCATGTCTTGGCCTTGAATGCTTTGGCCTTCCCTTTTCTTTTGCCTTCTTCTCCTCTTCCTTCTTTTCTTGCTCCCCTTTTTCTTCTTCTTTTCTTCTTTCTTTTCCTCTCTTCCTTGCTTTTGTTTAGGAGAGGACAATTGTCCTATGTGTCCCTCTCCTTGGCAATTGTAGCATATCACCTTCCCCTTGGTCTTCTATTCCTATCATTTGATTTATCAAATCTAAAATTCTTAAATACACGCCTCACCTTCCTTACCATGTAGGCTTCCTCGGTGCTATCCATGGAGGAGGAGGAGGCTTCATTATCGGAGGAGGAGGACTTCCATCTTCTTCTTCCCTTGTTTGCCAACAATGCTACTCCTCTTGAGGGTTGAATTCTTGGCTCTTCTTGAATTCCTTCAAGCCTCGTTTTGGAGCTCCATTGTCGAGAAGAACTCCTCCAAGGTACTTACTTCCAAGTTCTTGGACATATAGAAGGAGTCCACCATGGAGCTCCACTTTGAGGACCGGGGAAAGGCATCTATAGCCTTCATGAGCATGTCCCGGTTCGATAGCTTCTCACCTACACTTGTTAGCCCAATTAAAATTTCCTTAAACCTAGAGTGTAAAGAGATTACCTTTTCCCCCTTTTCTAATTTAATGTTGGATAGTTGAGAGCGGAGGAGATCTCTCCTAGCTAGCTTCGCCTCGGATGTGCCTTCATGGAGCTCAATTAGTTTCTCCCACATCTCCTTGGCGCTTAGGCATTCTCCTATTCGGTTGATTTCTTGTTGAGAAGCACATTGTAGAGATGGTGCTTGGCTTTGGAGTTTGCAAGGTGCTCCTCTCTTTGCTTCTTGGTCCACCTAGATTTCTCTATTGGCTTCCCCTCTTCATCCCTAGGCAAAATGAAACCGGATTCCATTGTAATCATTATATCAAAATCCGTTTCGAAAAATACCTCCATTCGCTTCTTCCACCAAGCGAATTCTCCTTCAAACTTCGGAGGATGGATGTTGGAGCCGGCCATTTTTGATGTAGGGCTTGTTGCGGCGGTTAGTCCGGTGACAAGCAACCTCGGCTCTGATACCACTTGTAGGAGGTCGGATGGCCGGCTAGAGGGGGGTGAATAGCCCTCGTACGTTGGACGTCGTAAATTGCTCGTCTACAAGAACGTTAGCGCAAGCGGAAGCAATAAACTAAGACAAGCAATAAAATGAACAAGCAATACAAACACCGAGATATAACGTGGTTCACGGCTACGCCGCTAATCCACGGTCCGATTCGTCCACGGTGAATCACTCCGCCAAAACCAATCACTATCGGTCTCTCCTTTGCACCAAGCTAGGTGGAGGTAACCTTTACAATCAAGATCACTCTTCTTACAAATAGAATGGATTAAAAGCGAGTAAGAAGAGTTTAGAGCTTGTGGGGCACTAGGAAGATTGTTTGGAACTTAAGCATTAGCCTCTCAAAGGCTCACACCCTCTCTTTTTATAGAGAGGGCTAACTTCTTCCCGTTGGCCGCCATCAGTCGACTGCCGCCCATGGCGATCATTGCCGTCCTAGCGGCCTCGAACACGTCGGATCTGCCGACCGTTGTTGTCCAGCGGAACTCTTGTCGATCTTCTGGACCTCACGGTCGGCTGCGACCCGTAATGATCGGCCCGCCCGATCTACAGCGGTTCTGGCAAAACCCTATTGACGATCATTGCGCCCTCGTGATCACTAATCTTAGCGATCGGCCCAGCGTATGGCGATCGGCTAGCGCCCACAAACGATCGATCGTATACGGTCGAGCTACACTCGACTCGGAAGCGATCATTGCCATTCCATGGTAGTCGGTGTGAAAACCCATCAAACACTTGGCCAAATGGCCAAGTTTCACCTAAACTACCCCTCCCGGGTTACAATCGCTCACTCTCATTTCTCGGAGTCCCTCGCCTTCGAAGTTCTCTTCGTTCTCGGCCACGTCCCTCGGCAGCATCAGGCGCACGGCTCTGCAATGCTCCTTTGCGTCTCTTGCCTCGAAGTCTACTTCCTCCGGCTTCACTCCAAGCTTCTCGTCCGGCGGTCCCTCGGATGCTCCAAGCGCACGGCTTCCGCAAAGCTATCCTTCACCGACTCAAGGCACGAGTCATGAGATGTGAAACTCGCCACGGCTCCATGTGCGAATTACTAAGTCCTGCACAACTTCAACGCACATATCACATCAACATATCAAACTAACTTAAACCCTTTGCCACACCATCAAAACCATATCACGGCAAGAGATTGCCCTAACATAATTTACCTTCAAACTCTATCTTGTTCCTCTAACGGTTTTCTCCCGACAGTTAGTCCGTAAAAGAGCTCCTAACTCTGATACCAATTGTAGAGGAAACAATGACCACTAGAGGGGGGGGGGTGAATAGCTCGTTTCGATGCTCGATGGAGGAATTCGATCGCGATCGTGTGCTTGCTACAAAATGTGTTATATGCAGTGGAAATAGAAATAATAAAATAAATACAACACAAATACAAGAACAACACAAGGATGTAACGTGGTTCGAAATCGAATGGTTCATACTCCACGGATCGAGCTCTAAAGAGCTCTAGTGATGCACACGCAACCACTAATCACAAATAACTCCTTCTCGGAATAATCCGGAGGTGGAGAAATCTCGTACAAGTGATCTTACAATAGTAAGAAATAAATACAAGAAATTGCAATAAGAAAATGCACTACAAGTAAAGGAAAAACACTTTACAATTGTTTTTGGATTGCTTGCTTTTGGTTGCTTGAAGAACAGCCTTGGAGACCCTGATTTGCAGCAACAAATCGCCCCAAAGTAACTCAAGAACCGGTTGTGATTTCCTCCTCCACGAGCTCTATTTAAAGATGATGCCTGGGCTAAAAATCACCTATCAGTCGACTGCTCGGGACCATCAGTCGACTGATGCCACTGTTGTCGTGAGACAACGGCTAGATCCACGCTAAAAAAATCCAACGGATCCATCATCAGTCGACTGATAATACCCATCAGTCGACTGATGGAGCCTTCACTCGACTGCTAATTCCCGCAGTCGAGTCTCGACTCTTTTATGTGCCCGAGATCTCGAGCACCAGTCGACTGATCACCTTATCAGTCGACTGCTCGAGCAATCAGTCGACTGTCAAAGGCTGGCAGTCGACTGCTGGGCCAATTCCTACAGTCAAATCCTAGTTGACTCACACCAGTCGACTGCTCATTGGTCTCAATCGACTGATACACCTCAAACATGAGGTTTTAACTCAAGTATGGTTCTCCTATACTTGCTAGACCACCCTTAGCCTAGACCTAAGCCTTCTAGCTACCTCCGTCAGCCTCACGCCTATCGGATCCCTCCAAGTCATCCATGACTGGTTCATCCATGCGCTAGCCTTCAGGTGCTTCCATCGGCTATGTCATGCTAACGGTGTCTACACCGCTAAGGCACATTGGACTTACGCTGCCAAGACTCCGCTTGAACTTTACGCCGCCAACCATTGGACTTATGCTGCCAAGACTCCCGCTTGGACTTTACGCCGCCAATATCAACCCCTTAGACTTCTCAAATGTCAAGACTCAAGCTTGGACTCTCCCTTGCCAACCTATGTTGGACTTTCCATGCCAAGACCCATGCTTGGACTTTTCCTTGCCAAGACTCATGCTTGGACTTTACATGACATGGTCAACTCCAGCCAACCATTAAAATCCCCCTCGAGTCAAACTCGAGTTCGGTCAATCATGACCCGGGTCGATTGCATCAACAATCTCCCCAAAAACATTATCAGACATCAATGTCAAACATCAATGTCAAACATCAAATCATCGCTCGAGTCAAACTCGAGTCCGGTCAATTGTGACCTGGGCCGATTGCACCAACACAATCATCACTTGCACTCGAATTTCTTTGTGCAAGTTCATCGTATTTCTCCTGTTTTGAAAGAAAAAAAATTAAATACTAATATAATAATTTAAAATTTTAAAATTACAAACCTTCATTTTTCTAGCTCTTTTCCCACTCCACGTCTTATCTTTCTTTTAGAATGTACGGGTGAAAGTGTCTATAAATAATGACTCAGTCCCCATCTCATGGGCTTAAACAAACAGTTAAAATTTATAAATTAGTGAGTATTAGATTACAAAATTATGATTTAAAAAAACTAACAAATCGATGTCTATGCTCATTGATATTGATTGATCCTCCCGCATACGTGACAGACATAGCGCCGGAATTACAATACTGATTTTCTTTATTCTGCTCACTCCTCCATTTGCTATCCTCAGATCCCAATGAATAACAATTTTATTCCAATTCTCCTCGGTTATACAATGTGGCTTTTTATTTCTAGTTTTCGCATGATTGAGTATGTTTCTGATATAATCGCCACACTTTTTCTTGAAAATCCTCCTAATCTCTAGTGTTTCACTCTCCTCCCAAGTAGTGAGACAGCGACTATATCCGCTAGAAAAATCCAGAATCCATCATCGGTTGGTGATAATACCCATTAGTCGGTGGATGGGCCTTCACTCGATTGCTAACCCTCGCGATCGAGTCTAAACTCCGATACGTGCAGAGATCCACGAGCACCAATCGGTGATCACCTTATTAGTCATTTGCTCGTAATCGATCATTATCAAAGGTGGTCATTGTGGTAGGCGATCCCATGATCAATCCTAGTTGGCTCACACGATCATGCCTATTGGTCGATCGGTGATACACCTCAAACATGAGGTTTTAACCCAAGTATGGTTCTCCCATACTTGCTAGACCACCTTTAGCCTAAACCTAAGCCTTCTGGCCACCTCCGTCAGTCTCACGCCTATCGGATCCCTCCAAGTCATCCATGACTTGTTCATCCATGCGCTAGCCTTCAAGTGCTTACATCGGCTATGTCATGCTAACGGTGTTGGTGCAGGGGCACCAGATAATCGAACCTGTGTTTTGATTATGGAAAAGACATAAAGTTAAGTTTACATCGTTGTTTCACGAGCTAAATCAAGTGTGCAGAAAGGCTAAGCTAAGTCGAAGGTCAGCGACACCCAGAGGGAGCTGTGGTGATCGGGCAACACCGAGGGAACTTCGTGGGAGTCGAAGAACCTAGGTGGAAGACCGAAAGCAAAGCAACAGATCTTAAAGGACCAAAGGTAAGCTCGTGTGAGTGAGAGATGGTAAGGTCGTGTCCTTTGTACAGGGACGACCATAGGCGGCGATCCGACTAAGACTTCCTATGGAAGGTCTAGGTCGAGATCGGATGGTAAGAAACCGTCGTATTTACCATTTTCTATGCTAACATCTTATTGTAGGTAAGTGTGGTTAGCGATCATGATTGACCATTGGACGATCGATGCTCATCGATCGATCGATGGAAGGCATCAGTCGATTGATGGCGACGAATCAACCTTTTGCGCTAGGTTAAAATGGATAATGTTTGACGCGACCACTTTGTGATAAAATATGATACCACTTCGTGATCTGTTCCAAAAGATGAGGAGACTTATTCCGAGGCCAAACTCTATAAAAGGAGGAGGGGATTCCAACCCAAAAAACAATCAAGATTATTCTCAAGTGCTCCTACAACGGAAAAGCTCCAACACCGTCATAACGTCGACGCGACGACAAGCTTTAATCTTCTTCGTCAGCAACAACAGCAAGTAATATTTTTTGTTATTGTATTCTTTGTTATCGTAACGAGGTGAGGTAGGTTTGTTGCCTCATCCTTGTACTTCTGATTTTGTGATCGTTATCTCCTACCTCCAATGAGGAGGAGATCTTATAGTGTTTTGCCCTCCATACACGGTCTAGGACTGTTAGGGCCTTGGAGTAGCAACTGCTAGTGAACCAAGTAAAAATAAATTTGTCTTTTTATTTTTCTGCTGTGCTTGCTCGTATATCGAACGAACAAAACGAAAAATTTTACGCTCGCTATTCACCCCCCTCTAGCGATGCTTCTCGATCCAACAATTGGTATCAGAGCGGGGGCGCTAAGATTTGGTGAAACCACCAATCTAACACTTTTTGGTTTTCTTTTCGTATTTTTCGATTCATTTTTTTAAAGTTTTTTCCCGCACTACTAATCCAAGACGAAGTCTTGGTACCTTTCTTTTGGTTGTGTGTTTGCAAGTATTCTCTTTTGGAGTAGCCGACGGTAAAACGACCATAACTTTTCACACAAGTGGATTCACGAAACGATCTACCTACCAAATTGAAGCTCTCTGAGAGATCTATAGTTCTTACGAGGGTTTACCCTTGTAACAAGCTGTCTCCATCCCCAAAAACTAACGTCTAATACCATTTCGGGGACATCGAAGGTCGTAAGCTTTTTAGTTTTTGTTAGTTTCTTATTCTTGTTTATTTCTGTTTATTTTTTATTATTTCCCACATTACTAATCCAAGACCAAGTCTTGGAACCTTTTTCGTGTTTTTTTATTTTGTGTGCAAGGTTTTCCTTCCAAATGACCCATATTGAGGGGTACAATACCACCCGACCTCCGTTCTTTAACGGAGATGATTTTCGTTATTGGAAAGGTCGGATGGAGTGTTTTCTAAAAACACAAGTCGAGACTTGGATAATCATCCAAACCGGCTTTGCTCTACCCACCAATGATCGAGGCGAGCCCTTGGACTTCGACAAGTGGGCCAATGCAACCAAGAAGCAAATCGAAGTCGATGCAAAGGCAACCCAAATGTTGCAGTGCGGTCTATCCAAAGAGGAGCTCAACCGCATCGGACCTGTGGAACAAACTAATCGAGCTACACGAAGGAACACCCGATGCTAAGGTATGTAAAAGGGATTTGCTTTTAAATAAACTATACAATCTAAAGATGCAGGATCGCGAGACCGCCACCCAACTACATGCGCGGATCCAAGACATCGTGAACGGTCTTCACTCGATCGGGCAAGCCTTATAAGGTATGCTTTAAATGCTTTCCCTAGGACTACCTTGTGGGCATCCATGGTCGATGCTTACAAGGTTTCTAAGGACCTTTCTAAACTTAGACTAGACGAATTATTTTCTGAATTTGAACTCCATGAACAGTCTAATTTGGCTCCCGAGAAAGGCATTGCCTTATTTGCAGGTTCGAAAAAGAAGGCCGCAAACAAACCACCCCCCGAGGAAGAGGACGAATCCGAAGAGGAGGCCGCAATAGTCAACATTGTACGGAGAATAGTTCGACAAGAAAGAAGACAATTGAAGAACGAGAACAAAGAGCAATTCAAGTCAAGAAGCCGACAAAAGCAAAAGGGAGCAAGGAAAGCCTTCCATGCAACTTGGGACAACGGAGAAGACATAGCTTACATGGCAACACCGGAGGAGTCCGAGTCAGAATCCGAAGTCGAGTCCAACTACAACTCTGACTCCGACCTCGAAGACTACTTCGAGAGGAAACTCAAAGCCGGACCAAAAGGGACAGTCAAGGTTAGCCGCTATTTAATTAGTACACTTTACCTTACAATTAAAATGCTTACTAGGAAATTATCTAAGTCCGAGTCTAGGGTTGAGTCGTTACTTGAGAAGGTTGAAACCCTCGAGCAAGAGGCTACTCTAATCTCTTCAACTAGTCAAGTTCAAGAGAGAAACTCAACCCAAGTTGAAAAACTTGAGGAGGAGAATTCTCTCTTGAAAGATCGAGTTCAAGAGGTCGAGGCTAGGTTGGAAAGGTTCACGTTGGGATCTAAGAACCTTAACCGGCTACTTGGAACCCAAAGAGCCGTGTACAACAAAGTCGGACTCGGATTTAGGTCAACGACTACGAATAGGTCTTACATGTCTATTGTGAATCGTAGTCATCAAAGAGTCCAAGCATGGGTCCAAAGGTTTTATTGAACTTACATATAAGGACTAATAAGTATTAGATTCCCCAGGATCAAGTTCATTATTTGAATAGACTATATTGATTCAATGGTCCAGGGGGAGCTAACACTAAAATAATATACCCGCTTACTTAGCAAAACTATTGCATATTTTATTTTAATTTTATAGAATGGCTAGATAGGGAAAATAGTTAGTCAACTCTTGACAACATAGTATCAGGACGCGTCGAGATGATAGTACGTTAAAGAAACAAAGTCACGTGTATTCGAGCTAGATAAGGCGTATCTAGCTTGGTGCACTTGACCGAGTGGAACTAGTTGAAGCTACCTTGTCGTATCCTAAACTAGTTAGACCAGGAAGTAAACCTAAGTGACTTAAGTGATATTTTCTTGAATTTGTCTTGTTCTAAGGAAGTGATCGTTGTTTCGATCAAAGAAGGCCCCTGTGCCTCGCCACGACACAGGCTTTAACTATCTAAAGGTTAAATCTGAATCTTACCCAAGGTTGACTATCTTTAATCAATCTCAAATCATCTCACAAAACATATAAGGTAAATAAATTTTGAGACACATAGAATGAGTGAGATGTTAAGGATAATTGAAATATACTTAAAATAACCTTTTTAAAATACTATTTATTTTCTCAACTATTGTACTTAACGACTATTTACAACTCTTTAGGCCAAAGTTTAGTGCCTCCTGCATCTCTTATACTTCATATATTTGACTAAGGGGGAGAGCAAACTAACCCTAAGGGTTATATTATAAACCTTTAGATTATTGGTGCAGAGGGACACACCTCGAACTAATCTATCTAATTACTTCTAGACGCATGCTTGAACTCATAGTTGATTTATCTCGATGCATGCATATACGATATTGTTTTTAAACCCCTATTTTATACAAAAACTCCAACATTTTTTTTGATTTATGGCAAAAGGGGAGAAGAGCGAAAATTAAGGGGAAGTAACACAAAATTTAATTTTGAAAATTAAAGTATCTCTTTCAAAACTCACCTAGGGTTAAGGGGGAGTTTTGGTCGAGAGGGAGTTTTTGGAAATGACATTCATCATTTACTATACTTGTTTTATGCTTTAATTTCCCTTAACCTTGTGTTGATTTGCCATATATCAAAAAGGGGGAGATTGTTGGTGCAGGGGCACCAGATAATCGAACCTATGTTTTGATTATGATAAAGACATAAAGTTAAGTTTACATTGTTGTCTCATGAGCTAAATCAAGTGTGCAGAAAGGCTAAGCTAAGCCGAAGGTCAGCGACACCCAGAGGGAACTGTGGTGGTCGGGCAACACCGAGGGAACTTCGTGGGAGTTGAAGAACTTAGGTGGAAGACTGGAAGCAAAGCGACAGATCTTAAAGGACCAAACATAAGTTCGTGTGAGTGAGAGATGGTAAGGTTATGTCCTCTGTACGGGGATGACCGTAGGCGGCGATCCGACTAAGAATTCCTGTGGAAGGTCTAGGTCGAGATCGGACGGTAAAAAACCATCGTATTTATCATTTTTCGTGCTAACCTCTTATTGCAGGGACGTCGCCAGGTTGGCAGTCGACTGCTGACCATTGGGCAGTCGACTGATGCTCATCAGTCGACTGATGGAAGGCATCAGTCGACTGATGGCGACAAATCAACCTTTTTCGCTAGGTCAAAACGGATAATGTTTGACGCGACCACTTCGCGATAAAATATGGTACCATTTTGTGATCTATTCCAAAAGATGAGGAGACTTATTCCGAGGCCAAACTCTATAAAAGGAGGGGAGGATTCCAACCCAAACATCAATCAAGATTATTCTCAAGTGCTCCTACAACGGCAAAGCTCCAACATCTTCATAACGCCGACGCGATGACAAGCTTTAATCTTCTTCGTCGACAGCAACAACAAGTAATATTTTTTGTTATTGTATTCTTTGTTATCGTAACGAGGTGAGGTAGGCTTGTTGCCTCATCCTCATACTTCCGATTTTGTGATCGTTATCTCCTACCTCCAACGAGGAGGAGATCTTATAGTGTTTTGCTCTCCGTACACGGTCTAGGACCATTAGGGCCTTGAAGTAGCAACCGTTGGATTGTGAACCAAGTAAAAATAAACTTGTCTTTTTATTTTTCCGCTGTGCTTGCTCGTATATCGAACGAACGAAAAGAAAAATTTTACGCTCGCTAATCACCCCCCCTCTAGCGATGCTTCTCAATCCAACAAACGATGTTTACACCGCCAAGGCACATTGGACTTACGCTGCCAAGACTCCGCTTGGACTTTACGTCGCCAACCATTGGACTTATGCTTCCAAGACTCCCGCTTGGACTTTATGCCGCCAATATCAACCCCTTGGACTTCTCAAATGCCAAGACTCAAGCTTGGACTTTCCCTTACCAACCTATGTTATACTTTCTATGCCAAGACCTATGCTTGGAATTTTCCTTTCCAAGATCCATGCTTGGACTTTTCCTTGCCAAGACCCATGCTTGGACTTTACATGACATGGTCAACTCCAGTCAACCATCAAAATCCCCCTCGAGTCAAACTCAAGTCTGGTCAATTGCATCAATAATCTCCCCAAAAATATTATCAGACATCAATGTCAAACATCAAAATATCGCTCGAGTCAAACTCGAGTCCGGTCAATCATGACCTGGGCCGATTGCACCAATAATCTCCCCCTTTTTGATGTTTGACAAAAACACATACCTTTGAGTTAGAACACTAACTCAAATCTCCTTACCAATTATCCCAAATTGGTAATCCCATAACATTTTCAAAAACATTCTCCCCTAAATATTTTCCCCCTTTTTGACTAACATCAAAAAGGTCTTCTCCAAGGAGGTCAATGTCTCATGTCCCAATGAGATCTTACAATCTCTCTCTTGGTCCAAAAATACCTAGGATGTCTATAATTTTCCTAGTGATAAGTCTCATATCACTCAAGAAAGACAATCCTATACACTCTCCCAATTCCCAAATTAGGTATCTCAAAATTCCTATTTTTCCCCCTCATGAGGAAAAATATCAACCATCATCCCATGATGGATACCTCCCCCTAAAGGCTTGCTCCCCCTTGACCATTGCACCAACAATGTCCTTGGGAGGTCCCTAAGCCAATAGGAACTCTAAACCATAAAAAATAAGGTCTAAAGTTCAACATTGAACTTTCCTATCCTTAAATTTGATACATCACCCTAACAACTCTCCTAATCCATATCCAATGAATTTTCACCCTTTATAATGTTTCCCAAAGCATATCCTAGGGTTAGGAGTAGTTAGGAACCTTTACCATAGCTGAACACGGGCTAAACATACCTTGTTTTCCTGAAATCAATCCTGGCAGTCGACTCTATCAAAGATCAGTCGACTGCCATCTCCATCAGTCGACTGCCACCAAGGGCAGTCGACTGATAGCTGAAATTTCTGAATTTCAATTATTAGAGTCTAATTTCAGAAAAGCATAAATAAATATACATAATTTAAAAAATCATGAAATTTCATACGTATAATACTTATGACCAATACAATGGGTGAAAAATGTTAGAAAAATATTTTACCCATAAAATAGTGAAATTGACACAAGGTTCAAAACCATTGAAATTTTTAATATTTTGGCTCTACTTTGTATCAACTTCATCAATGGTGATTGCTATCAAAAGATAGACTTCACCAAGATTTTCTAAAAGGATTTTAAAATGATTTTGAAAACCTATATTGGATCATGTTCCTTGGGCTCAATGTACATGACTTGTATACAAGCTTTTCCAATGATCCATCCATGATTTTAGATGAGTTTAAGTTCATCTAGATGTAAAAACGATACACCTTGAACTTAATTCATATCCTATAATCTCACATATATCTAGGGTATATAAAATACACAAAAGTTAATGTGATGTGAGATGTGAGTTTTGTTCATCCTAAACTAGGGTTTCATGCATTTTTCTAAGGCAACCCTACTTGATTCCCTTATAAATGGGACTTCAAGTCATGCCATTGTCCTTAAATTAATTTAAATCAAATTAAATGCATGAATGATTATGACATAAATGATAGCATAATTAAGCATGACCAATGATCATGATGTCATGACATATGATATACTCTAAGCATTCATGACATTTTAAACCTTAATCCTACACATAATCATGACATATAAATGATAAAAATAAACATGATGTTATGACATGTTATATGACAAATAAAGCATGACACATAAAATATATAGGTATAATAATACCTAAATTTTAATATTTGTTGTCATTTGATATAATTGAGTATATTTTGCCATATTATCACTTTTCTCCCAAGTGTGCCAAAAACTCAAAATGGCACACTATGACCTCTAATCCTAAATTGTGTCAATTTAATTGATTTTTTATAATCCCAAAAATGTATTGGCACATCCTAAAATATATAATTCAAATCTATTTCTAAGGTATCCATAACCTTGAAAATTACATAAATTGTCACCTTTACCATGGTTAGGTTAACTACCCTTCCATTTAAAGTTGGCACACCCTAAACCCATCTAGCGTGAATCGATCACGCTCTTAGGAACCCAAAACCTATTGGAGCTCCTAGGATTTACTAGGTATTCCTTAGAGATAACCTCCCTAGATACCTTCCTAATGACCATTCTAGGCTTGTTAGCCTTGGTCATTTGGGTCTTGCCATGGTTAACTCTAGGGGTAACTCCCCTTGTAACCTTCTTAGTGGCTTCCCTAGGTTTCTTCGAAACCCTAGCCACTAGGCACATACCTTGGTTACCCTTAGGGATGACTTCCCTAGTAATCTTGGTCTTTCTAGACCTAAGTTTAGTTCCATAGTCATATGGAACACTATGGTAGGTAGACTTAACTACCTTGGACCTAGGCTTGTGGCTCAAGCATTTCTTGCCCATAGATGAGCCTTGCCTCCTAGACTCTAGGTGTTGACTTTTACCATTTGACCTAGATTTTTGATTAATTGACCCTTGCATTTGATTTTGCATAATCCTAAGGGTCTTTTTCATTTTCTCAAGCCTTGATCTCAAGACTTGATTTTCCAACTCCAATTGCCCAATTTTTGAATTTTGATTTGATCTTTAGGCAATACCATTACCTCTAGGCATATACCTACCCTTCTTAGGGTTAATGCCTAAATGGTTTTCTATTTTCCTAATGGTTTCCTTAGGTAATGTTTTTCTAGGGACATTAGTCCCAAATTTCTCCTTATTATTAAAATGGACACTCTTAGCTCCTAGACAAAAATATTTGTTATTTCTAACATGATTTTCATGAGAGATAGCAAGAGAATTAAAAGTATGATTTTGACTTTTAAACTTAGAAGGTGCATTATTGAAATATACCTTAGGGTTAGCTTTTGAAGCTCCCCCTACTTGTGATGCTTCTTCTTAGGTCTTTTTCTTCCCCTTAGTGCATTGACTCCTATAATGCCTCGGTTGATGGCATTTGAAGCAAATGATATGCTCCTTGCTCTTCCTAATTGAGGCACCTACATCCTTTGAATTTGTGTTGACTTTTGGTGCCGGAGGAGTTTTCTTAACTCGTTTCAGACACTTGCTCTTGTAGTGCCCGACTTCCCTACACTCAAAGCAAGTTATATATTTTTTGTTTAAAACTAAGTTGCTTGAGTTACCTAGGTCAAGGGTGGTGGAGTTTAGATCTTTCTCTTCTTCTTGACCGGAGGTAGAAGCTTCTTCTTGATGCTCCGGAGTGGATGATCTCTCCCCCTCAATCCTAGAGGTAGATGCTTCTTCCACCTCCTCTTCCACCGATCCGGAAGTTGACTCCTCTTCAACTTTCAAATCCTCACTTGCTTGTGAGGATGAGGATTCATCTTCGGCCTCCTCTTCTTGAGCCGGTGAACATTCTTCTTCTTCTACTTGTGCCAAGTGAGGCTTCTCATGGAACTTGATCAATTTGTCCAATAGCTCCTTGACATATTGAAATTCACCTAAGCTAGACAAAATGTCATTAGGTATCAAATCTTCTAAAAGCTTTATTACCTTGACTTCGGTCTTGAATTTTAGGTGTTGCTCTTGGGTCCACCTTTTTAACTTGAGGACTTCTCCCTTCTTATCCCTAGGAGGTTCAAAGCCTTCCATGACAATGAACCAATTCTCTATGTCCATCATCAAGAAGGTCTCCATTCTTGCCCTCCATGCCAGAAAATCTTCTTGGTCATATGGCGGCAGTGTGTAGATGTCCCATCCTAATTTACCTTCAAACTCTATCTTGTTCCTCTAACGGTTTTCTCCCGACAGTTAGTCCGTAAAAGAGCTCCTAACTCTGATACCAATTGTAGAGGAAACAATGACCACTAGATGGGGGGGGGTGAATAGCTCGTTTCGATGCTCGATGGAGGAATTCGATCGCGATCGTGTGCTTGCTACAAAATGTGTTATATGCAGTGGAAATAGAAATAATAAAATAAATACAACACAAATACAAGAACAACACAAGGATGTAACGTGGTTCGAAATCGAATGGTTCATACTCCACGGATCGAGCTCTAAAGAGCTCTAGTGATGCACACGCAACCACTAATCACAAATAACTCCTTCTCGGAATAATCCGGAGGTGGAGAAATCTCGTACAAGTGATCTTACAATAGTAAGAAATAAATACAAGAAATTGCAATAAGAAAATGCACTACAAGTAAAGGAAAAACACTTTACAATTGTTTTTGGATTGCTTGCTTTTGGTTGCTTGAAGAACAGCCTTGGAGACCCTGATTTGCAGCAACAAATCGCCCCAAAGTAACTCAAGAACCGGTTGTGATTTCCTCCTCCACGAGCTCTATTTAAAGATGATGCCTGGGCTAAAAATCACCTATCAGTCGACTGCTCGGGACCATCAGTCGACTGATGCCACTGTTGTCGTGAGACAACGGCTAGATCCACGCTAAAAAAATCCAACGGATCCATCATCAGTCGACTGATAATACCCATCAGTCGAATGATGGATCCTTCACTCGACTGCTAATTCCCGCAGTCGAGTCTCGACTCTATTATGTGCCCGAGATCCCGAGCACCAGTCGACTGATCACCTTATCGATCATTGCTCGGCTCAATCAATCATTGTCAGGCTAGCGGATCGCTATTCCTACGATCAAATCCTAGTTGACTCACCAAACATGAGGTTTTAACTCAAGTATGGTTCTCCCATACTTGCTAGACCACCCTTAGCCTAGACCTAAGCCTTCTAGCTACCTCCGTCAGCCTCACGCCTATCGGATCCCTCCAAGTCATCCATGACTGGTTCATCCATGCGCTAGCCTTCAGGTGCTTCCATCGGCTATGTCACTAATCTGTCTACACCGCTAAGGCACATTGGACTTACGCTGCCAAGACTCCGCTTGGACTTTACGCCGCCAACCATTGGACTTATGCTGCCAAGACTCCCGCTTGGACTTTACGCCGCCAATATCAACCCCTTGGACTTCTCAAATGTCAAGACTCAAGATTGGACTCTCCCTTGCCAACCTATGTTGGACTTTCCATGCCAAGACCCATGCTTGGACTTTTCCTTGCCAAGACTCATGCTTGGACTTTACATGACATGGTCAACTCCAGCCAACCATTAAAATCCCCCTCGAGTCAAACTCGAGTCCGGTCAATCATGACCCGGGTCGATTGCATCAACAATCTCCCCAAAAACATTATCAGACATCAATGTCAAACATCAATGTCAAACTTCCATGTCAAACATCAAATCATCGCTCGAGTCAAACTCGAGTTCGGTCAATCGTGACCTGGGTCGATTGCACCAACACAATCATCACTTGCACTCGAATTTCTTTGTGCAAGTTCATCGTATTTCTCCTGTTTTGAAAGAAAAAAAATTAAATACTAATATAATAATTTAAAATTTTAAAATTACAAACCTTCATTTTTCTAGCTCTTTCCCCACTCCACGTCTTATCTTTCTTTTAGAATGTACGGGTGAAAGTGTCTATAAATAATGACTCAGTCCCCATCTCATGGGCTTAAACAAACAGTTAAAATTTATAAATTAGTGAGTATTAGATTACAAAATTATGATTTAAAAAAACTAACAAATCGATGTCTATGCTCATTGATATTGATTGATCCTCTCGCATACGTGGCAGACATAGCGCCGGAATTACAATACTGATTTTCTTTATTCTGCTCACTCCTCCATTTGCTATCCTCAGATCCCAATGAATAACAATTTTATTCCAATTCTCCTCGGTTATACAATGTGGCTTTTTATTTCTAGTTTTCGCATGATTGAGTATGTTTCTGATATAATCGCCACACTTTTTCTTGAAAATCCTCCTAATCTCTAGTGTTTCACTCTCCTCCCAAGTAAATACTCGTTGCAGTAGAGAAAAATTGAATTGATTATATTAACTATAATTTTATATACAAAATGAGTTAAATAAGTTACCTTGAACCCATTTCACCATAAAATTTTTATTTCTTCCGGCGTGTTGGTATAAGTCATAGAAGCTCCGCCCCAATGATTATTCACTATTTTATTCACCTCGTGAATAACATGTAAAAAATTTGTAAATATAACATAAAATAAAAACAAATATTGTTAGATACTTATAAAAATACATATCGTATTAAAAATTAAACATAGATAATCTAAAACTTGAATACTTACGAATCTTCGTGCGGAGATATCAACTCTCTCGTATCTTCTCTCTCAACGAGTGATCGGTGTACCGGGGAAGATACATTAGCAAGTATCTCAAAATATACTCCGTTTAGTCCATTTATACATAATTCCATAGTCATATGTTGTAACATTTGGTTCTTCTATATTAGATAGAAAGTTAAGCACTCTATGTCATAAGAATTGATCGGTGTATCTCATTGGAGGAGGTGTTCTTTCAATTCTATTCTTAGTGAATTCTTCTTTATTTCTTCTGAATTTATGATTTGATGGTAAAAATTGTCTATGACAATCAAAATAACTCGATTTCTTTCCGTGTTTCAATCTGAATGACTTTGATCTCTCCATACATATTGGACATCCTAAAATCTCTGCGGTACTCCAACCTGATAACATACCATAAACAGAAAAATCATTTATGGTATAAAGAAGCGCAACTCTCATTGTGAACATCTGATTAGTATGAACATCATATGTAAAAACACCCTCATCCCATAGTTGGTTCAGCTCGACAATCAATGGTTGCATGTAAACATTTATTAACTTCTTTGGATTATGAGGGTCAGGCACAATCAATGTTAAAAACATATAAGATGTTATCATTCACATACCGGGTGGAAGATTATATGGAGTTACGATAATTAGCTAGCAAGAATAAGTTCTTCCTGATTTGCTAAATGGAGCAAATCCATCAGCACATAGACCCAACCTAATGTTTCAAGTCTCATTTGCAAATTCAGGATATGTTCTATCAAAATTTTTCCACACATGTCACGCTCCGGGGGAGTCCCCGCCAAACGAAAATCCGGCAGCATCTCCCCTGTATGAGTGACAATACCAATTTTTCATACAAGGCCTACACGACTACTATACATCGGTCAACACGACCGAAATCCAAACAACCCACGCAGGTAATAACTAGGCCTCAGGCCAACAATCAAAATAAATGGTAAACAGTCTACAATAACTAAACTTACCACTTCTGCCATCTGGGCAGGAATACCCAACCAAAACCAATCAAAATAAAATCCGAATAAAGGTCCATAAGGACACCAAATATCCACCAGTACATAAATAAAAAATCCTAAACATATCTTCTAATCAAAATCCAAATCCATAAATCAAATAACTACTAAACTATCACGACGAGGGGGTTTGACAACTGGATTCTCCTGACAGCTTCATCCTGAAATAGATATAAATCAACGGGGTAAGTTCAAAGAACTCAGCGGATATAGTCGATATGCAAGGTAAGAAATAGCTAACAATAACAACCATGCCAGTACAGTCTCATATATATATATAGGGTATGCAAGAAAGAAATACAAAAAGATTGTACTTACCTGAATCTCCTACCCTGATGTCACGCCCCGAGAGCATGCCGAGCCGAAAATCAAACGGACGACATCTCCCCTGTACGTGGCAATATTTCAGGTTAATACAAGGCCCGTAGGCCCACAATAACAACAATATATATAACAATATAACCAAACCACAACATATCAAACTACTACAACAAATACACAGCGGAAACGATACAACAATACAATCCCACACATGCATACCAGTATGACTAACACCATAACATAAAGAAAACCTCGACAGAACCCGCACCAACATGTGCGTACATCACATAAAACATAACATCACGAAAACTCCGATGCAAAACAAGACATACGGAAAATCCAAAACAGACACGGGAGCCACGGAGGTGAGATGAGACGATGTCAGCCGGCGGTGCTCCAATGCCATCACGAAGTCTTCTACCTGTTACCTGGGCGACAGAAAACCCAGGGTCCGCGGGGGGTGGTGAGTAAAACTCAGCAGGTAATAGAAAACATGTATATATGTCATATCACATGTATTTTCAATAACCTAATCTAGAGGTACAACAGGTATATCAGCATAGTAT
This sequence comes from Wurfbainia villosa, assembly GCA_025175895.1. Classification (NCBI taxonomy): domain Eukaryota; kingdom Viridiplantae; phylum Streptophyta; class Magnoliopsida; order Zingiberales; family Zingiberaceae; genus Wurfbainia; species Wurfbainia villosa. Next base: position 4,835,773 of record JAKLTH010000042.1, read on the forward strand.
ATAAATACAAGCATATACCGTCTAACCAATGAACAACATAAAAATGCAGACATACCTGAAGTCTGCCACGCTACTCTGATCCAACCTGAACATATATCCAACATATATATATATATAATAGGAAGAGTAGATCAACTCAAAATATACTCTAGCTACAGGTCAAGGTATCTAATGGTCTGTCCAACACATACCAATATCCGACACAATCGTATAACACATGCAAAAAACATGCATGAATATGATGTACAATCAAATGCAGCAAACATAATACAATCAAATGCAACATCACAATAAGCATATATATATAGACTGCATCTATATATGTATACTAATCACAATCATCCATATATATATATATACATGCATATATGTATATATATGGCAATATGCAAAAATGCCATCAGTCGGCAATGCAGCATGCATGGTCATGTCGGCTCACCCTAAAGCTACCACGACCCCAGTGTGGCCTCGATGGCTCGAGCATGACAACTGTCCCAACTCAACACCAACCACTACTCTCGAGTGGCCGAGTGGGCAGTATGATCGAGTAGCATATAAGCGTAAAGAGCAAGCTACACGATGGGGGTCCCTGCGGTTGGCCACTTCGACAGTCACTACCCATGAGTGGTCGAGTGCCACATGTAGGAGATTTGACGCCGCTAGAGGGGGGTGAATAGCGTAGAATTCGTACGTAGATGGAAATCGTTCGCGTATTCGTGTCTACAAGTTTCGTTAGCACAGCGGAATATATATATATATAATAACAATAACGAAATACAATCACAAACACAATAACACGAAGATTTAACGAGGTTCGGAACCACATGGTTCCTACTCCACGGATCGAGCTCTAACGAGCTCTAGCGATGCCAATGCAATCACTAATCAATAAACTCCTTCTCGACAACAAGTCGGAGGTGGAGAAACCTCGTACAATGAATTACAACAAGTAATACAAAGTAAACAAGCAAATACAAAGGAAATGTAAAGAACACTTTACAAAACTAGGGTTTGAGCGCTTTGCTTGTTGGTTGCTTGGATGAGATTGAAGGGCCCTGAAATGCACCTGCAAATCGCCTTCAAATCGCCTCAAGAAAGCTCCCTAAGAACTGATGCTTGAGCCTTCCACGAACAGCTGCTTTTATCCTTCATCGGGCTGGATTTCCGCCTAGCAGTCGACTGCCATAAGTCCCCATTCGACTGCCAGCACTGTAGCTGTGAGACAACGGCTCAATCCACGTTGGACAAGTTTCAATGGGACTCTTGCGATCGGCCCGCCAACATTGGCGATCGGCCAATGCACGTAATGTCGGCGCGGTCGGCTCTGACGGCGTTACATGCTCGACCAGAACTAGCGATCGGCTATAGACATCGATCGGCATTGCTCGATAGCGATCGTGCGGCAATTCCAGCTCTAAATTGGCAGTCGAACTCAAGTCGACTCACGACAGTCGAACCGGCCATATTGCCAGTCGACTGCCAACCTCAAACGTGAGGTTTTAACCCAAGTATGGTGCCCCCATACTTGCTAGACCACCCTTAGCCTAGACCTAAGCCTTCTAGCCACCTCCATCAGCCTCACGCCTCTCGGATCCCTCCAAGTCATCCATGACTTGTTCATCCATAGCGCTAGCCTCCAGGTGCTTCCCTCGGCTATGTCATGCTAACGGTGTCTACACCGCCAAGGCACATTGGACTTACGCCGCCAAGACTCCGCTTGGACTTTACGCCGCCAATATCAATCCCCTTGGACTTCCAAATGCCAAGACTCAAGCTTGGACTTTCCCTTGCCAACCCATGTTGGACTTTCCATGCCAAGACCCATGCTTGGACTTTCCATTTGCCAAGACCCATGCTTGGACTTCTCATTTGCCAAGACCCCATGCTTGGACTTCTCATTTGCCAAGACCCATGCTTGGACTTTCCATTTGCCAAGACTCATGCTTGGACTTCTCATTTGCCAAGACCCATGCTTGGACTTCTCATGCCAAGTACACAAGACTTGGACCTTCCCAATTGCCAAGTGTCCCACTTGGACTTTCCATGCCAAGTACCCATGACTTGGACTTTACCTTGCCAAGACCCATGCTTGGACTTTCCCATAATCACATGGTCAACCCCAGTCGACCATCAAAGTCTCCCTCGAGTCAAACTCGAGTCTTGTCAATTATAACCTAGATCGATTGTATAAACAATCTCTCCAACATATTAACCGACATCAATGTCAAACATCAATGTCAAACCACTTTGTCAAATCCCTTTGTCAAACATCAAAACATCACTTGAGTCAAACTCGAGTCTGGTCAATCGTGACCTGGGCCGATTGCACCAACAATCTCCCCTTTTTTGATGTTTGACAAAAACCAAACAAATCATTTGAGTTAGACCACTAACTCAAATTCCTTACCAATTATCCCAAATTGGTAATCACTCTCCAAATGTTCTCCCCCAAACATTCTCCCCCTTTTTGACTAACATCAAAAAGGTTTTCTCTCCAAGGAGGTCAATGTCTCATGTCCCAATGAGATCTTACAATCTCCCCCTTGATCTAAAAATAAATACCTAGGATGCCTACCATCTTCCTAGTGATAATTCACATATCACTCAAGAGAGACAATCCTATACTCTCTCCCAATTTCCAAATTGGGTATCAAAAACCCATCAATTTTCCCAATTGATGATACTCTCCCAATAAGTTCTCCTCTTCAAGGAGAAAAAACACATCCATCATCCCAAGATGGATACCTCCCCCTAAAAGCTTGCTCCCCCTCGACCATTGCACCAACAATGTCCTTGGGAAGCCCCTAAGCCAATAGGAACTCTAAACCATCAAAATTAAGGTTCTAAGTTCAACATAGAACTTTCACTCACCCTAAATTTGATACTTTGACCTAACACAGCTCCTAATCCATATCCAATGGATTTTCACCCTTTATAATGCTTCCTAAAGCATATCCTAGGGTTAGGAGTGATTAGGAACCTTTTCCATAGCTGAACACGGGCTAAACAAATCTTGTTAACCCGAAATCGACTGGCAATGACTGACAAGAATGTCGATCGATTCACTCACATCAATGATCGATTATACAGAGTGATAATCGATAACTGAAAATCTCGATTTTCAGCTATCAGAAATGAATTTTGGAAATTCATAAATAATTATACGTAATTCGAAAAATCGTGAAAATTCATACGTATAACACTTATGACACACACAATGGGTGAAAAATATTTGAAAATTATTTTACCTATAAAATAGTGAGTTTGATACAAAACTCAAAACCATTGAAATTTTCAATGTTTTGACCCTATTTTGTATCAACTCTATCAATGGTGATTGCTATCAAAAGATAGACTTCACAAAGGTTTTTCAAAATGATTTTAAAATATTTTCAAAACCTTATTTTGGATCATATTCCTTGGGCTCTATGTACATGACTTGTACACATGCTCTCCCAATGATCCACAAATCATATAAGATGAGTTTGAGTTCATCTAGATGCAAAAACTATGCACCTTGAACTCAACTCATATCCTAGCATCTCACATGTATCTAAGGTGTATAAAATACACATACATGTCAATTTAATGTGAGATGTGGGTTTTGTTCATCCTAATCTAGGGTTTCATGCATTCTCTAAGGCAACCCTACTTGATTCCCTTATAAATGGGACTTCAAGTCATGCCATAGTCCTTAATTCAATTTCAACCAAAATTTTTCTTAAATGCATGAATGATTATGGCATTAATGATGATATAAATAAGCATATGCTCACAATCATGATGTCATGACATAAGATATAAAACTAAGCATACATGACATTAACCTAAAACCTAAGCATACTCATGACATATAAAATCATAGAAATAGGCATGATGCAGCAAAGGAAATGGCGACAGGGGAGGAAGCAGCTGCAGGGGGAGATACAAAGGAAAGCACACCAGAACGGGAACGCAGTAATAACAGTAAAGGGGAGTGGCAATATAAAGGAAAGAGGAAGAAACAACACCGCGAAGATATGCAAATTAGACAGGCGAGAATAGATGTAACAGGGATTACATGCAGTCAGGAAGGCAACACATGCAGCCAAGGCAGCCAAGGAGGACAAAGGAAAAACGGACAACAAACAAATAAAAGAAATGAGCAAGCAAGTCCAGCAATAGCAGAGCAGCAAGAGCAGAATGGGCAAAATGGGAATGCAGAAGTGCATAGAATAGTTAGATCAATATCAGGGGATCAGCTGAATCCTGTGCATAGAACACAGGATGGGGGAAGAAATCCGAGGGGAAAGCTGTTGATAACCTCCAAGGAAAAATCAGATCGAGAAATAATTTTGGGAACAATAATATCAGATAAAAAGCGCACGCATGCACTTGATGAAATCTGAGGCAAAAGAGAGGACATTGAGCGGTAAGAATCAAGCAGGATGGGGAAATCATGCGAGCTGAGGCATTGGCCAGGACTAACACGGGAAATATAATGAGTATCAGAACGGGGCTTGGTGTACAAGAACAAATTGAGCATACAGCAGGGGATGGAGACAACACATTAAAGGATAGATCAACAACGAATGCAGGGAAACTGGTCAGTCTCAGATGAAGTATCAGGGGAAAAGAAGGGAATAATGACAAGCAGAATGATGAACAGGAAGAAATGGGCAATAATAACAGGCATACACACAGTATAAGAACAGAACAGTTACCTATACATCACGAGCACAGAGCAATAAGGATATCGACGGAAACACTACAAATGATGGGATCAGAAGCATGGCAAGCGGATAATGGGGGAAAAGAGTGCTCAGAGACAAGTGGGAAAAACATAACAACAAAACTGTCGGGAGAACATGATGCAGAAATCTCAGGCAGTCCAAGTGAAAAAGTGGAAGAACAAAAGTTAATATCCAGCAGCAGCATAATACAGGAGCACAAACATTATACTGATGGGGAGGTGAATAGTTGGCAAGCAGATTCACAAGATGGCCATGTCAGTAACTTCCCGGTGATCATCCTAGGGTTACCAGCTGCTCGATGGGACAAGAAAGAAGCTTCAAAAAAAACAAATGGAGACAAAGAAACACAGGAGGAAGATCTACAAGACACACAAGAACAGATAGAGAAAAGGGCAAGATTGAACGGGGAACAGAAACAGGAAAAGCAAGGGAAAAACACCAATGCTAGACGGCGGAAGCCGGCTGCGAAACGATGAAGATTGGATCATGGAATATAAGAGGTCTCAATAAAGGCCTCAAACAGAAGGCGGTGGCAGATCTCCTTCTGCAACAAAAGTTAGGCATCCTAAGTGTACTAGAGACAAAGTTAACACAACAGTGTTATCTGAATTTAAAGAATGGAAGGTTTCAGAAATGGGAGATCGAACAGAGACTGGGGAACTCTTCAAGAAGCAGAATGCTACTTATGTGGGAAACACAACTCATTGAGCTTAATGTTGAAAGGTGGGAAGAGCAATTGATACACACCAGGATAAAATGTAAGACCACAGGGGGTGTTTATGCAGTCACGTTCATATACGGTCAACTGTCGATAACAAGCAGGAAAAGCATGTGGGCAGCACTTTCACAGATTGCCGATGCAACGCAGACACCTTGGTTAATATTAGGTGATTTCAACTCACCTCTTTCCCAGGCAGATAAGCAAGGAGGTAGGCCGGTCACTACATATGCTACAGTTGATTTCCAGGACTTCATAATGGAGGCTGGTATTGAAGATTTACACTCCGTAGGGTGTAAATTCACATGGACAAATGGGCACATAGTGAGCAAATTGGACCGTGCAATGGGCAATAGAAGATGGATGGAGCGAGCGAAGCGTATCAGATTTTAAAATGCCAGGGACAATTTCGGATCATGCAGCATGCGTAGTTTCTGTCCTTGGAAACGTAGAGCAACAAAAACCCAAATCGTTCAGATTTTATAACATGTGGATGACCCATCCTGACTATGGGGAAATACTGCAAGGAAAGTGGCAAGCAGTCCTCCCCAGCACTATGAATGGCACAATGCAGTATAAGCTAAAACAGAAACTCAAGCTCCTCAAACCGCACTTCAAGCAGTTCAATCACCTCCACTACCAACACATTCAAGAGAGAGTCAAACTGGCACGACAACAATTGGAAACAATGCAGCAGCAAGGACTCACGCGAGGACATAAGGATGAGGAATATAACTCCACAAGAAGGAAAGTGGAATTGCTTGAGAGGGCAGAATATCTATTCTACTTACAGAGAGCAAAACATGAATACCTTCGGAAAACAGACAGGAACACTGTAGAAGATTTGACGCCGCTAGAGGGGGGGTGAATAGCGCGTGACCGTACGAAGATGGAATTCGATCGCGTTTGTTTCTACAAGTTTCGTTAGCGCAGCGGAATATAGAAATGGAAGCAATAACGAAATACAATAATCACGAACACAAAGATATAACGTGGTTCGGAACCGCACGGTTCCTACTCCACGGATCGGGTTCGTACGAACCCTAGTGATGCCAATCACACACCACTATAAAACACTCCTTCTCGGAACAATCCGGAGGCGGAGAAACCTTGTACAAATGTTCTTACAACAATAAGAAGTAAATACAAGCAAAATACAAGAATGAAATACAATGCAAGTAAAGAAAACTACTTTACTAGAGCTTTTGATTTGCTTGCTTTTGGTTGTCTTGAACTAGCCTTGAAGGACTGGAAAAGCATCAACTCTTCCCCTTCAAATCGCCCAAGAAAACTGATGCAAAAACCCTCCTTCCGAGCTACCTTTATAACCTGCGTCGGGCTGGATTTCCGCCTATCAGTCGACTGTCATAAGTCACCAGTCGACTGATGCCACTGTTATCGTGAGACAACGGCTCGATCCACGTTGGAAAAACTCCAACGGATCTCTTAGCGATGATCGCCAACATTGGCGATCGCTAACGCCCGTGGTCGATCGCCCGATCGGCTACGGGCGCGTGCTCGACACTCGATGACGGTGATTGCCATCCCTTAGCGGTCGGCTAGAGCCATCACCGATCGCTCCCATGAGGATCGCGAGCAATCCCAGCTCTAACTTGGTAGTCGAACTCAAGTCGACTCACGGCAGTCGAACCGGCCATAATGCCAGTCGACTGCCAACCTCAAGAATGAGGTTTTAACCCAAGTATGGTGCCCCCATACTTGCTAGACCACCCTTAGCCTAGACCTAAGCCTTCTAGCCACCTCCATCAGCCTCACGCCTCTCGGATCCCTCCAAGTCATCCATGACTTGTTCATCCATCGCGCTAGCTTCCAGGTGCTTCCATCGGCTATGTCATGCTAACGGTGTCTACACCGCCAAGGCACATTGGACTTACGCCGCCAATACTCCGCTTGGACTTTACGCCGCCAATACCAACCCCTTGGACTTCTCAAACGCCAAGACTCAAGCTTGGACTTTCCCTTGCCAACCCATATTGGACTTTCCATGCCAAGACCCATGCTTGGACTTTTCCTTGCCAACCCATGTTGGACTTTCCATAATCACATGGTCAACCCTAGTCAACCATTAAAGTTTCCCTCGAGTCAAACTCGAGTCCGGTCAAACATGACCCGGGTCGATTGCTCCAACAATCTTCCCAACATATTAACCGACATTAATGTCAAACATCAATGTCAAACCACTTTGTCAAATCCCTTTGTCAAACATCAAAACATCACTCGAGTCAAACTCGAGTCTGGTCAATCGTGACCTGGGCCGATTGCACCAACAATCTCCCCCTTTTTGATGTTTGACAAAAACAAACCTTGAGTTAGGCCCCTAACTCAAATTACCTTACCAATTTCCCAAATTGGTAATTTCACTCTCCCCAAAACATTCTCCCCCTTTTTGACTAACATCAAAAAGGTGATCTCTCCAAGGAGGTCAATGTCTCATATCCCAATGAGATCTTACAATCTCCCCCTTGATCCAAAAATACCTAGGATGCCTACCATCTTCCTAGTGATAAGTCCCATATCACTCAAGAGGGGCAATCCTATACTCTCTCCCAATTTCCAAATTGGGTTTCTCAAAATCCCATCAATTTTCCAAATTGATGATACTCTCCCAATAACTTTTCCTCTTCAAGAAGAGAAACACATCCATCATCCCATGATGGATAACTCCCCCTAAAGACTTGCTCCCCCTTGACCATTGCACCAACAATGTCCTTGGGAAGTCCCTAAGCCAATAGGAACTCTAAACCATCAAAAATAAGGTTCTAAGTTCAAACTTGAACTTCCCACACCTTAAATTTGATACTTTGACCTAACACCTCTCCTAATCCATATACAATGGATTTTCACCCTTTATAATGCTTCCCAAAGCATATCCTAGGGTTAGAAGTGGTTAGGGACCTTTACCATGGCTGAAAATGGGCTAAACAAATGGCGATCGATTCTGCGATGTCGATCATTGCCACTCCCATCGATCATTGCCACCACAGGCGATCGATAATGAAAATTTCCAAATTTCAATTATCAGAAGTGAATTTCAGAAATTCATAAATAATTATACGTATATCGAAAAGTCATGAAAATTCATACGTATAATACTTATGACCAAAGAAATGGGTGAAAAATGTTTGAAAAATATTTTACCCATAAAATAGCGAAATTGATATAAAATCCAAAAGTGACTAAAAACTTTAAAGTTTAAGCTCACTTTGTATCAATCTCATCAATGGTGATTGTTATCAAAAGATAGACTTCACCAAGGTTTTTCAAAATGATTTTAAAATATTTTCAAAACCTTATCTTGGATCATATTCCTTGGGCTCTATGTACATGACTTGTACACATGCTCTCCCAATGATCCATAAATAAAATTTGATGAGTTTTAGTTCATCTAGATGCAAAAACTATGCACCTTGAACTTAACTCATATCCTAGCATCTCACATGTATCTAAGGTGTATAAATACACATACATGTCAATTAGATGTGAGATGTGAGTTTTGTTCTCCCTAAACTAGGGTTTCATGCATTTTTCTAAGGCAACTCTACTTGATTCCCTTATAAATGGGACTCCAAGTCATGTCATTGTCCTTAAATCAATTTCAATCAAAATTTTCTTAAATGCATGAATGATTATGGCATTAATGATGATATAAGTAAACACATGCTCATAGTCATGATGTCATGCATAAGATAAGATCTAAAACCACATGACATTTACCTAAATCCTAAACATGAACATGACATATAAAATGATTAAAATAAACATGATGTCATGGCATGTTATATGGCAAACAAAACATGGCATATAAAATATATAGGTATAGTAATACCTAAATTTTAATATTAATTGTCATTTGAAATAATTAAGTTCATTTTGCCATATTAACCTAAATTCTCCCAAATGTGCCAAAAACCCAAAATGACACATTAATACCTCTAAACCTAAATTGTGCCAATTTGATCATTTTATCAAACTTCATAATTAATATTGGCACATCCTAAAATCTTTTAGGATTAACAATTCAAATGTATTTCTAAGGTGACCATAACCTTGAAAATATCATAAAGTGCCACCTTTGCCATGGTTGAGTTAACTACCCATCCAATCAAGGTTGGCACACCCTAAACCCATCTAGCGTGAATCAATCACGCTCTTAGGAACCCAAAACCTATTTGAGCTCCTTGGGTTAACTAGGTATTCCTTAGGGATAACCTCCCTAGATACCCTCCTAATGACCCTCCTAGGCTTGTTAGCCTTGGTCATTTGGGTCTTACCTAGGTTGACTCTAGGGGTAACTCCCTTTGCAACCTCCTTAGTGGCCACCCTAGGTTTCCTAGAAACCCTAGCCACTAGGCACACCCTTTGGTCAACTCTAGGGATGACTTCCCTATTGACCTTGGTCTTCCTAGACCTAGTTAGTGTTCCATAATCTAATGGGACACTATGGTAAGCCACCTTGGGCTTAGGTTTGTGACCCAAACCTTGCTTGCCTTTGGTTGACTTTTGACTCTTAGGTCCTTGGTGTTGACTTTGACTTTTGAACCTTTGACTTTGATCATTAGACCCTTTAAATTGATTTTGCATAATGTTGAGGGTCTTTTCTAATTTTTCAAGCCTTGACCTCAAGACTTGATTTTCCTTTTCTAATTGCCCAATTTTAGAGTTTTGATTTAGATTATGGGCATTGGACTTCCTAGGCATATGCCTAGTCCATTTAGGGTTAAAACCTAGACGATCCCCTATTTTCTTAATTGATTCCCTAGGTAGAATATTTTTAGGGACATATGACCTAGAGTTGTTCTTAGGTAAATTATTTTTAGGGACATTAGTCCCAAATTTCTCCTTATTCCTAAGGTGAACATTCTTAGCTCCTAAACAAATATGTTTGTTATTTCTAGCATGCTCTTTATGATAAATAGCAAGATTGCTAAAATTAGTTCTAGCATGCTTTTTAACATTTAAATTAGAAGGAGCATTATTTAAATATACCTTAGGGTTTGCCCTAGAGGCTCCCCCTTCTTGTGATGCTCCATTTTGCCCATTCTTCTTCCCTCTTGGGCATTGACTCCGGTAATGTCCCGGTAGCCGGCATTTGAAGCAAATCACTTGCTCCTTGCTCTTTTGCATTGAGGCACCGGTCTCCTTGACTTTTGGCACGGGTGGAGTCTTCTTAACCCGTTTAGGACACTTACTCTTGTAGTGTCCATGCTCCCTACACTCAAAGCATATAATATGAATTTTATTATTATTTGAAATGCTCGAGTTACCTAGGGTGATTGTGATGGTCGGAGTGAATTCTTGAGCTTGCTCTTCCTCTCTACCGGATGTAGATGGCTCCTCTTGTTGCTCCGGTGTGGAGGTTCTCTCCTCCCCCTCAATCCTTGAGGTGGATGCTTCTTCCACTTCCTCCACCTCTTCCGATCCGGATGTTGATTTCCTATCAACCTCCGAATCCTCACTTCCTTGTGAGGATGATCTCTCTTCTTCACCCTCCTTATCTTCTTGAATTTCTTGAGCTTGAGAGGGTGAGCACTCCTCTTCTTCTTCTTCTTCTTGGACCGATGATGAGTTTTCATGGAGCTTTGCCACTTGGCTCCATAGCTCCTTGGCATCTATATAATTACCTAACATACACAAGATATTGTTAGGTATTAACTCAACCAAAAACTTTATTACCTTGGTGTTTTTCTCGAAGGCTTGGACTTGCTCTTCGGTCCATCTCTTCTTTTTGAGGAAGCCACCTTTTGGTCCTCTTGGCAATTCAAAGCCTTCCATTAAGATAGCCCATTCCTCAATGTCCCTCATCATTAGGAAGTCTTCAATTCTTGACTTCCATTGTTTAAACCCTTCTTGTCCATAGAAGGTATAGGGGATAGGTGTGTTGATATCCCATCCGAGCTTGTCTTGGAATTCCATCTTCCCTCTAGCCTTTTAGCTCCCGGCGGTTAGTCCGTAGAAGAGCCCCGGGCTCTGATACCAATTGTAGAAGATTTGACGCCGCTAGAGGGGGGGTGAATAGCGCGTGACCGTACGAAGATGGAATTCGATCGCGTTTATTTCTACAAGTTTCGTTAGCGCAGCGGAATATAGAAATGGAAGCAATAACAAAATACAATAATCACGAACACAAAGATATAATGTGGTTCGGAACCGCACGGTTCCTACTCCACGGATCGGGTTCGTACGAACCCTAGTGATGCCAATCACACACCACTATAAAACACTCCTTCTCGGAACAATCCGGAGGCGGAGAAACCTTGTACAAATGTTCTTACAACAATAAGAAGTAAATACAAGCAAAATACAAGAATGAAATACAATGCAAGTAAAGAAAACTACTTTACTAGAGCTTTTGATTTGCTTGCTTTTGGTTGTCTTGAACTAGCCTTGAAGGACTGGAAAAGCATCAACTCTTCCCCTTCAAATCGCCCAAGAAAACTGATGCAAAACCCTCCTTCCGAGCTACCTTTATAACCTGCGTCGGGGATTTCGCCATCGATCGCCATAAGTCACCTCGATCGATGTCATCGTTGTCGTGAGACAACGGCTCGATCCACACTGGAAAAACTCCAACGGATCTCTTGGCGCCGATCGCCAACATTGGCGATCGCTAACGCCGTAATCGTCGCCGCCTTGATCGGTTTACGAGCGTTCTGTGCTCGACACTCGACTGCCATCCCTTGGCAGTCGACTGCTAGAGCCATCAGTCGACTGCTCCCATGAGCAGTCGACTGCCAGAGCAATCCCAGCTCTAACCTGGTAGTCGAACTCAAGTCGACTCACGGCAGTCGAACCGGCCATAATGCCAGTCGACTGCCAACCTCAAGAATGAGGTTTTAACCCAAGTATGGTGCCCCCATACTTGCTAGAACACCCTTAGCCTAGACCTAAGCCTTCTAGCCACCTCCATCAGCCTCACGCCTCTCGGATCCCTCCAAGTCATCCATGACTTGTTCATCCATCGCGCTAGCTTCCAGGTGCTTCCATCGGCTATGTCATGCTAACGGTGTCTACACCGCCAAGGCACATTGGACTTACGCCGCCAATACTCCGCTTGGACTTTACGCCGCCAATACCAACCCCTTGGACTTCTCAAACGCCAAGACTCAAGCTTGGACTTTCCCTTGCCAACCCATATTGGACTTTCCATGCCAAGACCCATGCTTGGACTTTTCCTTGCCAACCCATGTTGGACTTTCCATAATCACATGGTCAACCCTAGTCAACCATTAAAGTTTCCCTCGAGTCAAACTCGAGTCCGGTCAAACATGACCCGGGTCGATTGCTCCAACAATCTTCCCAACATATTAACCGACATTAATGTCAAACATCAATGTCAAACCACTTTGTCAAATCCCTTTGTCAAACATCAAAACATCACTCGAGTCAAACTCGAGTCTGGTCAATCGTGACCTGGGCCGATTGCACCAACAAACACATCCTTTTTTCATGCACTGGTGAAGAGAAACAATAAGAAAAGAGAAATAGTAGCAATAGAAAAGTCAAATGGGGAGCACACAAACTCAGCAGAAGAAATAGCGAAGGAATTCCTAACATACTTTCAAAATCAACTAGGGGTAGAGGAAACGAGGACTGATTTCAAAGGAGACTGCATGCAGTTTGGAACGAAACTCACTGAAGGGCAGCAGAGGCAGATAACCAGATTACCAACGGAAGAAGAAATTCGGAAAGCCTTATTTGACATTGGGGACCTCAAAGCCCCAGGACCAGATGGATACAACTCAAAATTTTTCAAGCACTCATGGGATCTAGTCAAAACTGACGTTGTAGCAGCAGTCCTGGAATTCTTTATCAATGGTCAACTTCTGAAATCCTGGAACCACACAGTGATTGCATTGATCCCGAAATTCCCCCAGGCACACAAGGTGCAAGAGTATAGACCGATATCCTGCTGCACAGTGGTTTACAAGATTATTGCTAAGCTCTTAGCAGGCAGATTGTCAGAAGTGATGGATCATTTGCTGCACAAAGAACAAACTGCTTTCGTGCAGGGGCGAGGCATTGCAGATAACATACACTTAGCTCAAGAGCTTATGCGAAATTACACCAGGAAAAGAATCTCTCCACGATGTATGCTTAAAGTTGATATGCAGCTTTTGACTTTCGATTACTCGGGTTTCCTTCAAGATATCCTCTCAGCTGCTTCAGATAAATTCACGGCTTGGATTAAAGAAAGCATCACCATCCAACATACTGTTACAATCAATGGGTACATGCATGGTTTCTTTAAAGGCGTAGGGGACTTAGGCAGAGGACCTCTCCCCATATCTGTTTGGATTATGCATGGAATATTTCTCACGTATGCTAGCCAAGTACACCAGTAGATCTGATTTTCAGTTTCACCCCAAGTGTAAGGAACTCAGAATTTCACATCTGATGTATGCTGATGACCTCCTACTCCTTAGTCGTGGGGATATACCATCGGTGGCTGTTTTGAAAGACTGTCTAAAGCAATTTGCTAGGATGGCAGGCCTGAATGCTAATCTGGATAAGTCAAGTATCTATATGGCAGGAGTGGATTCCAATACCCGTGAAAGACTGATTGATATAACTGGTTTCAAAGCAGGGGAGATGCCATTTAGATACTTAGGGATACCAATTGCATCCCAGAAGCTGAAAGTTGCTGATTATTGCACGCTACTGGACAGTCTCTTGAAGAAAGTTAACTCATGGCCAAAAGCTACACTGTCATATGCAGGGAAAAGCCAGCTAATAGCTTCAGTATTGCAAGGAATAGAATGCTACTGGATGTCGATCTTGCCAATTCCAACAGGAGTAATAGAAAGGATATATGGTATATGCCGATCACTTATGTGGAACACAAAAAATCCTCCGGTAGCATGGAAAACAATGTGCAAACCCAAGGATGAAGGAGGATTAGGGCTGCGAGACCTGAAGGCATGGAACATGGCACTATTAGCTAAGGTCTTATGGCGGATACAAGAGAAACAAGACACCCTGTGGATACGGTGGGTCCATCATGCATACATACAAGGAGGAGACGTCTGGGGCTGGCAAAGTAAACACACATACTCTCCACTCATGAAGAAATTAATTCTGATTAAGAACAGCATCCTAGGCACCACAAATAATGCAGTGGCAGCAAGCCAATACCTGTCAGCATGGTTTGGGAAGGACAAAGATGGAGTTAGAAAGGCATATGACTACTTCCGGCAAACTGGAACTAAGAAATCTTGGACGGTAACAGTTTGGCAGAAGGATATACAACCAAGCCATAGATTCACACTGTGGATGTTGGCCATTGGCAAACTACCGGTCAGAGCAGGGCAGGAATATATGGAAGATAAACAATGCATTTTCTGTAAACAGGAGGAGGAAACCATGGAACACATCTTCTTCAAATGTGAACAAATACGCCAACTATGGAGCAAGGTTCGAGGATGGCTACGGATGACAGGAGAAATGATAACCCACCGGAGTATGTTCAGAATTTTCAGATCACGGTACAAAAAAGATACGCCTATGAATCGAGACCGACACTTAGCGATGTCAGCCCTAGTCCACATAGTGTGGAGGCAAAGAAATTCGAGCAGGTTTGAAGACGCGAAGTTTAATGGAGACCTAATATTCCGCAAGGTGCAGATTCATGTCTACAGAGCGATGGAGCACAGCAACATGCCACTGCCAGTACAGCTCACATAAATCCATGGTAAGACCCTGCCCTCTCTCTCCTCCCTCTCCTCTATCCCTCTTACTCCAATGGAACTCGCATGGATTCCTTGGCCTTTATAACCTTCAACCTTTGCAGTACATCCACACTGCACTCCATCCATATTTACCCCCCCCCCCTTTTTTTTAACTCCAAAACACCCCAATCCATAACCGTCGACACTAATCCCAGGGCAGTCCCCTATTCTACCCCAATTCCAGGGCAATCATCCTCCGTAATCAACCCCTGATTGCCCCGTTTTACCTCTCTAGGCCAAGTCAACACAGGGCTATCCCCTTTGATTCCAATCCCAGGGCAATCCTTCTCCATGCTCAATCCCAGGGCAATTTTCTTGTGCTTCAATTCCAAGGGAAAAAAAAAAACTGGCGGTCTTCTTTGGGAAGATAGGTTGGTGCGGAGGTGGTGTGCGACGATTTTCGGTGGTGGTTTTCCAGGACGTCCAGGGTGGTTTCATCCAGAGTGGTTTCGGGGAGATGAGTTGGCTGTAGGGCGGTTTTCCAGGGCGGCTTTCCAGGGTGGTTTTATCCAGAGTGGTTTTGGGAATAAAGAGTTGGCTGCAGGGCGGTTTTCCCAGGGCGGTTTTTTCAGGGCTGTTTTCTAGAGCGGTTTGGTAGAAGAAGCGCTCCTCCAGGGTGGATTTACAGAGTGGTTTGGTAGAAGGAGTGCTTTTCCAGAGAAGTTTTCCAGAGCGGTTTCTTCAAGGGCAGTTCCCTCAGAGCGGTTTTGTGCCGAAAGTGACTTCCAGGGTGGTTTTCCAGGGTAGTTTTATTTCCAGAGTGGTTTCCTTCTGGAGTGATTGCGTACAAGAAGCTTCTTCCAGGGCGGTTTTCCAGGGCGGTCTTCCAGGGCGGTTTTCCAGGGCGGTCTTGCAGGGTGGTTTCAGTCCAGAGTTGCTTCCATAGTAGTT
Source organism: Wurfbainia villosa (assembly GCA_025175895.1). Lineage (NCBI taxonomy): Eukaryota > Viridiplantae > Streptophyta > Magnoliopsida > Zingiberales > Zingiberaceae > Wurfbainia > Wurfbainia villosa. Next base: position 4,851,861 of record JAKLTH010000042.1, read on the forward strand.
CCAGGGCGGTTTTTCACAATCAAAGCAGCAGGGCGGTATATGCACCAAGATTGCGGCGCTCTCAATTCCTACAGGGTGGTTTTGGACTGCGCCCAGGGCGGTTTTTATCAGGGTTTTTATCAGGGCAATTTGCCTTGCAGAGTGGCTTGAGCAGCCGGTCCTGGCAGGGTGGTCGGTTTCCACCAGGGTGGTTTTGAAAGGCTGGTCCTGTAAGGGTGGTTAGCCATCTCCTCTTCAGGGCAGTTTTATGTTCCTCAGGGTGGTTTTGGCAGATCAATTTTGGTCCCTGTCCAGGGCATTTTGGAAAAAAAAAAAAAACTCAGGTGAATAGGCCCACCCGAATGGCCTATCTAGTCCGTAGCAAACGGCTGCGGTAAAGACATGTTAAATCCGTTTATGGTTGAGGCTTGACCAATAAGCCTAGTGAGGTGAATAGGCCCACCCGAATGGCCTATCTAGTCCGTAGCAAACGGCTACGGTAAAGACAAGGGAAATCCGTTGATGGTTGGTCACTTACCAAAAGTGACGAACGATGGAGGATTGCCGCACGGGACTAGCGGAAGAGAGACATGGAAGGACGGAAGGACGGTGCGAGGAGGTACACCGGGAGTAAGGGATGCAGAGGGATCGTATGTATGAGTGTGTGTATGAGTGTGGATAAACAATGTCTATCTAAACACGAGACGGTTGGTATGCATGAGAGTTAAGGTAACCATGAGAGCACATGTACACCCTTCTGGAGGCACCTCAGATCTGACACATCGTCAGACATGACATGAGTGTGCAACCCAGGTTTTTGTATGATCGTGCTTTACTTGATGATATATATTTACATTTCATCAAAAAAATAGAAATAGGCATGATGTCATGACATGGCATATGACAATCAAAGCATGACATATAAAATATATAGGTATAGTAATACCTAAATTTTAATATTAATTGTCATTTGATATAATTAGATATATTTTGCCATATTTACCTTAATCTCCCTAGTGTGCCAAAAACCCAAAATGACACACTAACACTCTAAACCCTAATTGTGCCAATTTGATCATTTTATCAAACTTCATAACTAATATTGGCACATCCTAAAATCTTTTAGGATTATAATTCAACCCTATTTCCAAGGTATCCATAACCTTGAAAATAACCTAAAATGCCACCTTTATCATGGTTGAGTTAACTACCCATCCACTCAAGGTTGACACATTCTAAACACACCTAGCGTGAATCAATCACGCTCTTAGGAACCCAAAACCGATTTGAGCTCCTAGGGTTAATTAGGTATTCCTTAGGGATAACCTCCCTAGATACCTTCCTAATGACCCTCCTAGGCTTGTTAGCCTTGGTCATTTGGGTCTTACCTAGGTTGACTCTAGGGGTAACTCCCCTTGCAACCTTCTTAGTGGCCACCCTAGGTTTCCTAGAAACCCTAGCCACTAGGCACACCCTTTGGTCAACTCTAGGGATGACTTCCCTATTAGCCTTGGTCTTCCTAGACCTAGTTTGTGTTCCATAGTCAAATGAAACACTATGAAAAGCCACTTTAGGCTTAGATTTGTGACCCAAACCTTGCTTGCCCTTGGTTGACTTTTGACTCTTAGGTCCTAGGTGTTGACTTTGACTTTTGGACCCTTGATTTTGACCACTAGACCCTTTAAATTGATTTTGTATCTTATTTAGGGTCTTTTCAAGTTTTTCAAGCCTTGACCTTAAGACTTTATTTTCCTTTTCTAATTGCTCAATTTTAGAACTTTGATTTAAATCTTGGGCATTGGACTTCCTAGGCATATGCCTATTCCATTTAGGGTTTAGACCTAGGTGCTCTTGCACCTTTCTAATTGTCTCCCTAGGTAAAATTGATCTTGAGTTATTTGACCTAGGTTTGTCCTTAAATAAGTTGTTTTTAGGGACATTAGTCCCAAATTTCTCCCTACTTTTGAAGTTAACGCTTTTAGCTCCTAAACAAATATATTTATCTCTAGCATGCTTTTTATGGTGAATTGCAAGAGAATTAAAATTTCTAGCATGCTTTTGACTTTTAAATTTGGAAGGTGCATTATTAAAATATACCTTAGGGTTAGCTATAGAAGCTCCCCCTACTTGTGACGTTCCTCCTTGCCCCTTCTTCTTCCCCCTAGGGCATTGACTCCGATAATACCCCTTTGAATTGCACTTGAAGCATATGATGTGCTCCTTGCCTTTAGGTGTTGGGGAACCGACATCCTTGACTTTTGGTGCCGGTGGAGCTTTCCTAATATTCTTTGGGCACTTGATCTTATAGTGCCCAAATTCCCTACACTCAAAACACATAATATTATTTTTATTTGAAATTAGAGTGTTTGAGTTACCTAGGTTAGTGGTGGAATTCGGAATTGACACTTCTTCATCTTGACCGGATGTAGAAGCTTCTTCTTGATGCTCCGGTGTTGAGGAAACTCTAATCTCCTCCTTAATCCTAGAAGTGGATGCTTCTTCCACTTCCTCCACCTCTTCCGATCCAGATGTTGATTCCCTATCAACCTCCGAATCCTCAAGCTCTTTGGATGAAGATGTACTTGCTTCTTTTTGAGCTTGAGAGGATGAGCACTCTTCTTCTTCTTGGACCAATGATGAGTTTTCATGGAGCTTTGCCACTTGGCTCCACAACTCCTTAGCGTCCATATAGTCCCCTACCATACACACAATCTCATTAGGGACCAAATCAAGAATAAATTTTACTACCTTCATGTTTTTCTCGAAGGCTTGGAGTTGATCTTCACTCCACTTCTTCTTCTTGAGGAATCCTCCCTTTGGTCCTATTGGATAGCTAAAGCCCTCCACCAAGATAGACCATTCTTCGAAGTCCCTCATCATTAGGAAATCTTCAATTCTTGACTTCCATTGCTTAAACCCTTCTTGTCTATAGAAGGAGTAAGGGATCGGTGTGTTAATATTCCATCCCAATTGTTCTTCCATCTTCACCCTCTAGCTTCTTTGTCCTAGCTCCCGGCGGTTAGTCCGTAGAAGAGCCCCGGGCTCTGATACCAATTGTAGGAGATTTGACGCCACTAGAGGGGGGTGAATAGCGTAGAATTCATACGTAGATGGAAATCGTTCGCGTGTTCGTGTCTACAAGTTTCGTTAGCACAGCGGAATATATATATATAATAACAATAACGAAACACAATCATAAACACAAGAACACGAAGATTTAACGTGGTTCGGAACTACACGGTTCCTACTCCACGGATCGAGCTCTAACGAGCTCTAGCGATGCCAATGCAATCACTAATCAATAAACTCCTTCTCGACAACAAGTCGGAGGTGGAGAAACCTCGTACAATGAATTACAACAAGTAATACAAAGTAAACAAGCAAATACAAAGGAAATGTAAAGAACACTTTACAAAACTAGGGTTTGAGCGCTTTGCTTGTTGGTTGCTTGGATGAGGTTGAAGGGCCCTGAAATGCACCTGCAAATCGCCTCAAGAAAGCTCCCTAAGAACTAATGCTTGAGCCTTCCACGAACAGCTGCTTTTATCCTCCATCGGGCTGGATTTCCGCCTAGCGATCGCCATAAGTCCCGATCATTGGGCCGATCCAAAGATGTGTGAGACAACGGCTCAATCCACGTTGGACAAGTTTCAACGGGACTCTTGGCAATCGGCGCGCCAACATTGGCGATCCCCAATGCTCGTAGTCGGCGGTCGGCTCTGGCGTTGTGCTCGACACGGAACTAGCGCGATCGGCTAGGCCCTTGGCGTCCGATTGCCGAGACATCACCGATCGCTCCAATGGCGATTGTTGCCGCGAGAAATTCGGCTCTAAATTGGCAGTCGAACTCAAGTCGACTCACGGCAGTCAAACCGGCCATATTGTCAGTCGACTGCCAACCTCAAACGTGAGGTTTCAACCCAAGTATGGTGCCCCCATACTTGCTAGACCACCCTTAGCCTAGACCTAAGCCTTCTAGCCACCTCCATCAGCCTTGCGCCTCTCGGATCCCTCCAAGTCATCCATGACTTGTTCATCCATAGCGCTAGCCTCCAGGTGCTTCCCTCGGCTATGTCATGCTAACGGTGTCTACACCGCCAAGACACATTGGACTTACGCCGCCAAGACTCCGCTTGGACTTTACGCCGCCAATATCAATCCCCTTGGACTTCCAAATGCCAAAACTCAAGCTTGGACTTTCCCTTGCCAACCCATGTTGGACTTTCCATGCCAAGACCCATGCTTGGACTTTCCATTTTCCAAGACCCATGCTTGGACTTCTCATTTGCTAAGACTCATGCTTGGACTTCTCATTTGCCAAGACCCATGCTTGGACTTTCCATTTGCCAAGACCCATGCTTGGACTTCTCATGCCAAGTACACAAGACTTGGACCTTCCCAATTGCCAAGTGTCCCACTTGGACTTTCTATGCCAAGTACCCATGACTTGGACTTTACCTTGCCAAGACCCATGCTTGGACTTTCCCATAATCACATGGTCAACCCCAGTCGACCATCAAAGTCTCCCTCGAGTCAAACTCGAGTCTAGTCAATTATAACCTGGATCGATTGTATAAACAATCTCCCCAACATATTAACCGACATCAATGTCAAACCATTTTGTCAAATCCCTTTGTCAAACATCAAAACATCACTCGAGTCAAACTCGAGTCTGGTCAATCGTGACCTGGGCCGATTGCACCAACACCACACACACAGGACTACGACACGCAAATCCAACTACCACCGTCTATAGTGGTAGAGTGCGGCACCACAATGCTCTGCCCTCACCCGGGTGACTCCTCCTATGAGTAACCGGGGAGGTAGGATGACTGGCGACACTCTCAACCACAAGGGAGACCTTGTCGCCAGCGTGCATGCAAATGCATGAATGCAATGTCTCACATACAGACATCCACCACAGACTCTCTATTCTACAGAGAATCATACTAACCAGATCAACGCACTCTCTATCCTGCAGAGAGTCGTACTCAACTGATCATAATACTCTCTATCCTGCAGAGAGTCGTACTCAACTGATCATAATACTCTCTATCCTGTAGAGAGTCATACCAATCTAATTGACGCACCCTCTATCCTGTAGAGAGTCGTACTCAACTGATGGACACACTCTCTATCCTGTAGAGAGTCATACTCATCTGATTATAACAAGCTAGGACCACCGGTCCGTAGCGATACCCTAAGTATCATTCCTCTGACCATTTACACAATACATGGTCGGTGGTAACATACAAGCTAAGGGTACTAGAACTAACCCTAGGTTAAAGACATTATCTACCTACGGATGACCTCTTTACCCAATGTACCATCAGGTTGTCATCCGGACTTTACTATTTGCACTTAACTTAAACAGATTCTAAGTTACTTACATCACCTATATGTATAACTCCTAATCATGATAAAATAAACATGATATCAGCAATGGAGTTAATAGCCAACGGTAAAAGATCAAGCATACGATAAAAAGAGCAGGGTCAAGATAATATGAACACCTAACATGCTCATATCTATGACTAAATCTGAATGCAATACATCTACCCGGACCAGGTAGGAAATTACCCACCTGACATGTAGAACATCCAAATAAATCTCCACGCCCGGAAGTCTATTCCGAATCAAGGTCCTCACACTTATTCAATCGGCTATAGCTACTTCTTGATACAAAAGAAATCTGATCTGCAAGGAACGATGGCAATATGGGTAAATCAAATTTCACACCATGTATCATAATACTTGCAATAGAAATCGAACATATAAGCTACCGAACATAAACTAATCGATTTACAGATATAAACCTTTTAGATCCTCACCTTGCACAATCACAGTTGCACCACTCCTGTATCTGCTATAGGGAATCTGTTCATCCCATAGAATTATGTTAACTCAATCAACATACAAAACTCTTATCTCTCCCTACATCAATCGTCCATAGCTTCAAGAATTGACGATAACCTGCTGCCAAAAACAGAACATCCTAATTACAGAACACGCACAACCGTGACCCTTGGCAGACAACAAATTCGAACGATAACCATTGAAGGGAATGAATAATCAACTATACCAGCATTTGGGATCCACCGGAAATTTTCCCCCAAATTGCCCTGTTCGTCGGAAATTTATTGCTGCCCTAGCACTCCACCGACAGTAATCCCCTCTATTCGTTGTTCGTCGGAAAGGAAATACCTTTGCTCCGGCGATGGTTGACCGTGAAAGCCCCTTCCTCCGACGCTCTGTTCACTGCCGCCCACTAGCTGCTGCCACAGTCGCCCCTTGCCGGCGACTTGATCCCCTGCTCGCTATTTGGGATCCGGGTGGAGTCGCCAAAAGGAGAAGGGACGACGACGCTCTCTGAGCGGCGGAGAAGCTTGGGCGGTGGCGAGCGCGAACTCGGGAAGGAGGCAGCTCGTTGCAGCGGCCCGTCGGAGAAGAAGAGAGGCCCGGCGGCGAGCGTGCGAAGGTCGCGGCTGCTGGCCGACGCGCAAGGGCGATGACGCGTTGTGGCGCGGCGACGAAGAACAGTGGAAGAGGAAGAGAAATCGACTAGATCGGGAAAGATCGGCACCGGCGGCAGTAGCTCTCTCTCTCTCGCGCGTGCGGCGGCGGGCGACGCGGCGAGCAGCGCGACATGCGCCGGCGAGCGGCGCAGCGTGGAGGCGGAGATGTGGAAAGGGTCGCGAATGGGAAGAGGAGAGGCGTTCGGGAAGAAATTGGAAGAAATCGATCAGGCGAGAACGAAACGGCGAATGGAAATCGGGACTTAAAGCCAACTGATCTGGTTGAACTAGCCTGAGTTTAACCTAAAGCTAACCTAGATTAGCCCAATCACCTATTTAGACCTTAACCTTTCTCTCAAATGGTCATATGAGCTCCTATTGAATCCAGAAAAATTTCTAAAAATTCTTGAAAACTTCCACAAGCTAATTTCTCAAATTAACAAGGATATTTTCTGTTATTATTATATTATTTTTTTTGGTATTTTACATTCTCCCCCACTAATAAAAATTTGGTCCCCAAATTTCGTACTTAAGTATGAGAACTAACTCAAGAAATTTCTTGAACTACTACATGCCTCAAGTGAACAAATGAGGATATAGAGTTTGGATAGTATCTTCCAGCTCCCATGTAGCCACCTCATCAGTCGGATACTGTCATCCAACCTTTATGAGTCGAATGACCTTGTTTCGCTACTGTCGCTCCTTGCGACCCAAATCGTTTCACCCCTTTCGAAGGTGAAACACGCAGAATTACTTATTCTCCAACTGAGAATTTCTAAAGGCCTTCACCTCCGGTCTGCATAACTCTTCTGTCGACCCTGTGTCTCTTATAACCATCATCCCATGACGCGCACTAACTTTGCATCATGTTGGATACCCTGTGGCTCCCAATAGCTGTCATTTCCCCGACTTCCTCCCACAACACGGGAGATTTTCAGAGTCTAACGTATAGGGTCTCAGAAGGATTCATCTGAATGGAGGAGAGTGATAACTATCCTCATAATTAAATTCCATTAAAGGAATGTGATCCTCCTAACTACCTCCATAATTCATGACACAAGATCTTAATAGATCCTCCAATGTCTGAATTGTACGTTCAGACAGCCCATCAGTCCGCGGATGAAATGTTGTATTGAGCCGAAGCTCTGTGCCCATAGTCTGATGCAGACTTTGTCAAAATCGCAAGGTAAAACGTGAATCTCTATCCAATTTGGTACTTAAAGTACCCCACGCAATCTGATAATTTTTCGGTAATACAACTCTACCGAATGATCCAACGAGTACGACCCACGAATAGGAAGGAAGTGAGCTGATTTGGTCTGTCGATCCATAATCATCCAAATCGCATCACGTCCTTTACGGGTTCTAGGCAATCCCGTAATGCAATCAATCGTGATATGCTCCCACTTCCATTCCGGAATCAAAATTTCCTGCATCGATCCAGCAGGTTTCTGATGTTCAACCTTTACTGGATGTGTGTCCGGAACACACTATCCTTATTAGAGACAGAAAATTATCTTCTCAAAAGAGAAGTTCATCTACCATTCAAAATTTGCTCCATACACGCTGTAAGTGCATGGAAGACTATAGCGATCAATCTCCCTTGTTGCAATTGTTGCAACTGTTCGTGCTCCACCAACTCCATTGTAGCTACCCAGTAGCTTGTTAAATTCAATGAGTACTTCTTCTCCATACAACTACAAATCCAGATAATAACTATTAAAGTCATGTCATGTATATGACAGTCTATCTTGTAGTTTCTTAACTGTCATAAGCATAGGGTACGCCTCATTCAACTGCATCGGAATCACTCCGATCCCTGAAACGATGCATCCGCGTACAACCTCCTTTTTATCCACTCCGGAAGGACTAACTAATACTTGCGTAAAAGTTAACCGCCATCTAGGTCCTGTAAACTGGTTTCACCAGCTTCCGACTAAATGATTTATAATATCACCTTTGTCAAACAAGTCTGTGGTATAGTAATGTCAAGCATTCTATCCACATCTATGGAATTAACCAACCCATACAAGGCAAACCACCACCTACGGTGGTCGAGTGCGCAACTCCAACTACCACAATCAACAGTGGCCAGGTTACACAACTCCAACAACTACCAACTGATTCAATCGTGTCCAAGATACACGATTCTCAAATCCAGTGGTGACTAAATCGTTAATTAGTCTAACAACTTAATCACAACTCATAACAATTCATACCAAGTATGAAATTGGCGTATCTACACACCTGCATCCCCTTTACTCTAAGCTGATGATATATATTAATCATCACATCGACAATGATAATCGTATGACATCATGTCACTACAATATCAGTACTCCAGTCGTAAACCAACCTTAGAGTATACACAGGTGTCTTTGGCTGATCTAAATAGATCATCTATTCACAACAAGGATATTTACTTTCAACAACTATCGCATTCCATCATCGATAATCGATGCATAATTTCAAAGGTTCATTTCTCTTTCAATAAAGAGTTCCGAATCTTCTCAAGGAGGAATACTGGGATATATAAATATCCCTTCCAACATCTCCTATAATCGCAACTTACGTTCTTCTTATTTCTATAGTGTTTAACAACACTGATTCCAACAACACTATCACTCGGTATGTGATCTTCGATACCAGAATTATTTTCGCAATCATTTCGATCGCCTACTCCACTTGCCTATGCAACGGCAAGCCTTGGAGTTCATCCGAAACTACATCCGAATGCTCTCAGATTATACGCACATCTGAGAGACATATCGTACCATACTTCTAACAATTTGACCATCCGCAAGGATATGTCTACAGTAAAAGTATGTATATCAAAGTCTAAGGACATCTCTTAACCTTTTAATTGTTGGTCCACATCTCACCTGATGGTAGAGATACCACCGACCCACAAGTCGATGCATAGGAACCCTTCTAATCCGAACTAATAATGTTCTAGACACAGATACCTGTAAACTACAAGTATCTCTCAATATATTAATCCAGAGGGTAAAACTAGAGTAATACCCTGAACGATCAAATATTTGTTGATCCGATCCAAAAGGCTCCACACAGGTCTCGGCCTTTCTCCGAAGAGAAAAGATCAGATTCAACAGTCCGCGACAAAGCGGTCGCATTTCTGCGATGAATGCCTCGGGGATTTTTCCCTAGATCATCTGATCCATCCCTTAATCCTACGAGCTACAACTGAAGATTACTGAGTAGATACGACCATCGTCGTATACTCTATCCTCTGTACAAAGTCAATCCACATCTGGAGGTAACTGTTGTTGTCTGCTGAATCTTCTAAGATGTCTTCTGGCGATCTTTGCTTCGCGATCTCTGCTGAAGGGGAGTATCACGGAACTTCAACCACGCCTGAGGTAGTAGGTTGATGCTGATAAGGTAACCCACATCTTCTGTGCTGATCTTTGCTGTCGAGACGATGCATCTTCCTCCCGGAACACCATCGATAGTCTTCAACTGAATCTTCAAAGTACACCTCCTTCACGGTACTGGTTGCTCACAATAGCAACAGCTGAACTGATCTAACGGATAATCTGGCTTCGCGTGTCTTCGTGATATGCACTACACACACATAATCCCTTCGAAGTCTTTGTTCTGATTGTGCTGATATCCACGAGAACATCTTGATGATCTGCAGTTGGTCTTCTATAATCAGAAAATAGTTCAACGTCTATGACTTCGATCTTGCTCCTTTATCCAACAATCGGAGACTTCTGACTCTATTAAGTTGACCTGCAATATTTGCCTACCGGTCTCCAACTCTTAAACTCTTGTACGGAGTCATTTTTAAACTCCTGTCTCAATCCAACGTCTTCCGGCAGGATCTGGTAGAAGATCCCGGCATCCTAATCCAACTATAAGCCAATAACTCTAGGTGGCTTAAATCATCCATTCATCTTCTTGAGCTATTAGGTAGCCGTAACCTCCGCAAGTCTCACGACTCTGCACCGTATACTGTTACTAACCGATCACCCTTTCTTGAAGCTCAAGAATTCCTTATAATGTGTCACTAAAAGTGACACGGGGAAATACACTCTTTCAACATCACTAATCCATGATCAAGTGATATATTATTTCTCGAAGATTTTTTTCTACATTTATCACCAAATACCGGCTTGATCCCGATAATGGTATGCAAACAACTCTTCTTTATCGGTATAACATGAGTTAAGTACTCTCAAAGTTATACAACTCAGTACGAACAACTCAGGGATAAAATCCCTATGAAACTCCGTAACCTAGCCTTCCGCTATCTGCATCACAAATAGTCTACAAGTATGTTCATTACCCACAGGTAATGATCTGACTAGCACTGTTAGTGAAAATCTCTAAGGTTGAAATCTCTGATTTCAACCAGAAATGTGACGACTTGACCCATGTTTTTCCGACTCGGTATCAGTCGGCTCTCAAAGGTAAATCACCTTTTCGACACGGTTCAAGACTCACAGACTCAACAAGTCATTCCCGTGGTCAACTCATACCACGGTTACGAATAATAACCGACATACTACATGTTATTCCCTGGTATAAGCATCTAAATGCATAGCCAACATAACCGAGAGTATAAACCCTAAAGGTCACTCCGGTTGGTCGCCTCGGTGGATGACCCCTACTACAAGTCTGCACAGGTGTCATAACTATATTGTATACACCTACTAATCAAGTTTAGATAAATATCTACTAAACCATAAGTTATCAGGGATTCATACCTCGTGCTGCTTGGAGCTCAGGCCGCTGTCCATCTCATCTCAAAAAAACAAAATCGAATAAATCGACTCCCGAGAATCCAAGACTCGACTCCAAAAACAACATTGTATGGCATCGCAGAACCTTGGGCTCTGATACCACTAAAGTTGTCACGCCCCGAGAGCATGCCGAGCCGAAAATCAAACGGACGACATCTCCCCTGTACGTGACAACATTTCGGGTTAATACAAGGCCCGTAGGTCCACAATAACAACAATATATATAACAATATAACCAAACCACAACATATCAAACTACTACAACAAATACACAGCGGAAACAATACAACAATACAATCCCACACATGCATACCGGTATGACTAACACCATAACATAAAGAAAACCTCGACAGAACCCGCACCAACATGTGCGTACATCACATAAAACATAACATCACGAAAACTCCGATGCAAAACAAGACATACAGAAAATCCAAAACAGACACGGGAGCCACGGAGGTGAGATGAGACGATGTCAGCCGGCGGTGCTCCAATGTCATCACGAAGTCTTCTACCTGTTACCTGGGCGACAGAAAACCCAGGGTCCGCGGGGGGTGGTGAGTAAAACTCAGCAGGTAATAGAAAACATATATATATGTCATATCACATGTATTTTCAATAGCCTAATCTAGAGGTACAACAGGTATATCAGCATAGTATATAAATACAAGCATATATCGTCTAACCAATGAACAACATAAAAATGCAGACATACCTGAAGTCTTCCACGCTACTCTGATCTAACCTGAACATATATCCAACATATATATATATAACAGGAAGAGTAGATCAACTTAAAATATACTCTAGCTACAGGTCAAGGTATCTAATGGTCTGTCCAACACATACCAATATCCGACACAATCGTATAACACATGCAAGAAACATGCATGAATATGATGTACAATCAAATGCAGCAAACATAATACAATCAAATGCAACATCACAATAAGCATATATATATAGACTGCATATATATATGTATACTAATCACAATCATCCATATATATATATACATGCATATATGTATATATATGACAATATGCAAAAATGTCATATGTCGGCAATGCAGCATGCATGGTCATGTCGGCTCACCCTAAAGCTACCACGACCCCAGTGTGGCCTCGGTGGCTCGAGCATGACAATTGTCCCAACTCAACACCAACCACTACTCTCGAGTGGCCGAGTGGGCAGTATGATCGAGTAGCATATAAGCGTAAAGAGCAAGCTACACGATGGGGGTCCCTACTGTTGGCCACTTCGACAGTCACTACCCACGAGTGGTCGAGTGCCATACACGCAGGACTATGACACACAAATCCAACTACCACCGTCTATAGAGGTAGAGTGCGGCACCACAATGCTCTGCCCTCACACGGGTGACTCCTCCTATGAGTAACCGTGGAGGCAGGATGACTGGCGACACTCTCAACCACAAGGGAGACCTCGTCGCCAGCGTGCATGCATGAATGCAATGTCTCACATACAGACATCCACCACAGACTCTCTATTCTACAGAGAATCATACTAACCAGATCAACGCACTCTCTATCCTGCAGAGAGTCATACTCAACTGATCATAATACTCTCTATCCTGTAGAAAGTCATACCAATCTAATCGACGCACCCTCTATCCTGTAGAGAGTCGTACTCAACTGATGGACACACTCTCTATCCTGTAGAGAGTCGTACTCATCTGATTATAACAAGCTAGGACCACCGGTCCGTAGCGATACCCTAAGTATCATTCCTCTGACCATTTACACAATACATGGTCGGTGGTAACATACAAGCTAAGGGTACTAGAACTAACCCTAGGTTAAAGACATTATCTACATACGGATGACCTCTTTACCCAATGTACCATCAGGTTGTCATCCGGACTTTACTATTTGCACTTAACTTAAACAGATTCTAAGTTACTTACATCACCTATATGTATAACTCCTAATCATGATAAAATAAACATGATATCAGCAATGGAGTTAATAGCCAATGGTAAAAGATCAAGCATACGATAAAAAGAGCAGGGTCAAGATAATATGAACACCTAACATGCTCATATCTATGACTAAATCTGAATGCAATACATCTACCCGGACCAGGTAGGAAATTACCCACCTGACATGTAGAACATCCAAATAAATCTCCACGCCCGGAAGTCTATTCCGAATCAAGGTCCTCACACTTATTCAATCGGCTATAGCTACTTCTTGATACAAAAGAAATCTGATCTGCAAGGAATGATGGCAATATGGGTAAATCAAATTTCACACCATGTATCATAATACTTGCAATAGAAATCGAACATATAAGCTACCGAACATAAACTAATCGATTTACAGATATAAACCTTTTAGATCCTCACCTTGCACAATCGCAGTTGCACCACTCCTGTATCTGCTATAGGGAATCTGTTCATCCCATAGAATTATGTTAACTCAATCAACATACAAAACTCTTATCTCTCCCTACATCAATCGTCCATAGCTTCAAGAATTGACGATAACCTGCTGCCAAAAACAGAACATCCTAATTACAGAACACGCAAAGTCGTGACCCTTGGCAGACAACAAATTCGAACGACAACCATTGAAGGGAATGAATAATCAACTATACCAGCACTTGGGATCCACCGGAAATTTTCCCCCAAATTGCCCTGTTCGTCGGAAATTTATTGCTGCCCTAGCACTCCACCGACAGTAATCCCCTCTATTCGCTGTTCGTTGGAAATGAAATACCTTTTCTCTGGCGATGGTTGACCGTGAAAGCCCCTTCCTCCGACGCTCATCGCCGCCACTAGTCACTTGCCCGCTTCTTTGCCGCGACTTGATCCCCTGCTCGCTATTTGGGATCCGGGTGGAGTCGCCAAAAGGAGAAGGGACGACGATGCTCTCTGAGCGGCGGAGAAGCTTGGGCGGCGCGAATCGAAGGAGGCAAAAGCGGCCCGGAGAAGAAGAGGAAGAGAAATCGACTAGATCGGGAAAGATCGGCACCGGCGGCAGTAGCTCTCTCTCTCTCGCGCGCGCGCGGCAGCGAGCGGCGCAGCGTGGAGGCGGAGATGTGGAAAGGGTCGCGAATGGGAAGAGGAGAGGCGTTTGGGAAGAAACGGGAAGAAATCGATCGGGCGAGAACGAAACGGCGAATGGAAATCGGGACTTAAAGCCGACTGATCTGGTTGAACTAGCCCGAGTTTAACCTAAAGCTAACCTAGATTAGCCCAATCACCTATTTAGACTTTAACCTTTCTCTCAAATGGTCATATGAGCTCCTATTGAATCCAGAAAAATTTCTGAAAATTCTTGAAAACTTCCACAAGCTAATTTCTCAAATTAACAAGGATATTTTCTGTTATTATTATATATTTTTTTCCTGGTATTTTACACCTGATATAGGAGCATGTGCCCTACTAGAAGAAATAAAGTCATCACCATATACAAATATGTATCCTGTATACATGACAATCATATGCAACATCCAAGACATCAATAAAAATGCAACAAACACAATACAAAAGTTATCCATGCAAAATGCATGTCGTGCAAATGACATGGTCACCCCTGACGCCAGTCAGCCGCCTCAAATGCGATGGTGAAGTCGAGTGGGTAGGGCTATGACAACTGTGCACTCTGTCATCACTGCTCCTGAGTGACCGAGTGGACAGGATGCTATCAGAGTACACCTATCCTCCTGCCCCAAACAGAGTGGGGGAGCAAAGCTCTCATCTCCCGGTGTCGTAGACCAGAGGAGGGATCCCTGCCCGCTACCACGCTGCCTCATCGCTACCCATGAGCGGACCAGCGAAGTCTGACAGAGCAACTGCACACACCCTCCTGATGTACCACTAATCCATGAGTGACAGTATGTGCAGACCATATAACTGGCTACGGGCTCAACTATAAAGGAACCCCGTCTAACCAGCATGCAATCATACAAGATGGTGCATGATACTAAAGCATGTAAATCCAACTAAAATGCATAACCGAATAATATGCACAACCAATAAGTGCATATCCATGATCCAAGTAAAATAGGAAAGATAAAATCATAACCGATCAAATGCATGTATCAAGTAGGTACAAAAACATACTAGGCATATAAACATGAAAATTATTGCAAGCTATCCTAACTAGCATATCAACATGACTATATCTAAGAGATAAGTCAAAATACACTTTGATAAAATGTCGTCCAAGAAAATGAAGTCGTCACGATCAGTGGACTGCCTCGTGGATCAAACTCAGACAACATAACTATTGTTAAGCACCAAAAATGAAATCCACCGACAAATCGAATACTTAATCGATTTTTCCTACATAACCAATTAACCCAAAGTAAATCCATCAAACCCAAGCACATAACAACGTGCTAAATTACTACTATGTATCCCCAAGTAGATCCTCAACCCGTAGGTCACAAATTATGATTATCTCTTAAATCCAAGAACATATCCTTGCTATTAATCTCATCATGATCAATACTCATCATATGAAAATATTATCCACAATGACAACAATCATCATGGTATTACAATGATATAATCTTTGGTTGCTCCTCAAAACAATCAATCAATCCATCTCAATTTATTGTCCTCACAGCCAAATCCACCTCATGCACAGTCAACAACACCCAAATGGATCCATTCCACAACCCTAAATTTATCCGAAACCAACCAACAATCTAATCATACTATGAATGTTGCCTACCTGCCTTAAGATTCCACCGGCAACCAATATCCCCAACTCGCAACCCACTTACAGCCGACCTTGCACGACCACCTCCAACCCTAACCGCACGACGCCCCAAATAGACCCTCACAACCCTCTCAGCCGGCAACTTCCTTGATAATAACCTCCAAACACAGATCATAACTCCGACTCACAACTATTTACCACCCTTACAATCGTGAACAGAACACAATGACCAATCAACCAAATCAAACAAACGACAGGCAAAGAAGAAATTAGTTCAAGTTATACCAGCGATGGAATTTCCCCAAACCGCTCGGTTCGCCGGAACAAATCAACGCCAAATCCCAGCCACGCGTGTACCCTCACTGCCGCTGCAACCGAAGGACGACCACCGAATCTGCCTTCCAGCCGCTCACCCTCGCTGTGGCCGCAGGTTGCCGCGAGGAAGTAGAACGAGAGGGAGTTGCCGACTCAAGCTCCCGACCCAGTGCTCTCGCCTGTTTTGCTCGTCCGTGGCACCAGCAAGGGAATCTTCGCTCGCCGCCGCTTGCAGAGGAGAGGGCAACGAAGGGGAGCACGGTGCGAACTCAACGTCGGCAGCGAAGGGGAAAAGGCGATGGCTTCGGGCGCGAGGGGAAGAAAAGAAATCGGCGATGGAGAGGATCGTGAGAGAAGGGCTCGCGAAAAGAAACCGTTGGCGGTGGAAAGGGGTCGCGAGAGAAAAACCGGCACACGGGGAAAAATTTGGGATCGATACCTAATAATCCAAACCACCCCTTTATAACTAACTAAAAACCTAAGTTTTATTTTTTATTAACCCCTTAGAAATTTAATTATCCCCGTAATTATCTCATACGAGCTCCGTTTAAATCCAGAAAATTCTGAAAAAATTCCTAAAATTTCCTAAAAATACCGAAAAAAATCCCAGGATTATTTTCTAAATTCTTTGGCCATTTAATTTAATATTTTAAATTTTCCATATTTAACAATGCAACTGCATCTGATGAATGACACATTAACCCCTCCTCTGTTTCATGATTTGCATGTCAATTCATGTGTTCAGCAGTGACCTTTGATGCATAAAACCTTTGCAATCTATGAGTTAAGGGCAAATAGAACATTTGTCTGAATGGTTTACATCGCTTATTACGATTTGATCTCATGGTACTCTTGTACCTGCATTGACTGCAAAATTTATAAGTCTCTAAATCTGCATTATATCCCCAATATAGCATACAACCATCTCTGCAAATATCAATTCTTTGCACTGGAAGACTTAAATCTTTCACTAGTTTTTTTATACTATAAAAATCGTTCGACATTATGTGATCACGTGATAATACTTCTCCAATAACTTAAACAAAATCATTAAAATAATATTCAGACACATTATGCTCAATTTTAACATTCAACAATCTTACAGTGAGAGATAATTTAGTATGACTATTACAACCAGACCTTACGGGTTCATCTGCAGTTCTCAACACTTCTTGAAATTTGAGATATGACTCATTGTATGCATTTTCATGACACCAGTTACTTCTACCTCCTCCAACGGCGATGAATAACTAGTATACATGTATTCAAATATTTGAGGATAATTAGAACTTATAGCGTTTGGTTCGGTATTCAAATTATGACCAACTGCATCAACTATCATCCTCTGATATGGATTGAATTGATCGCAATATCTTTGCTCTCCACTAACTGTCCTTTGTATGTTTCTTCCAACCTCTTCATCAGATATAAACGGTTCACCATGACAAGTCCAATTATAATAATTTGGAGTAAAACCAAATCTACAAAAATATTCTCGAACTTTATCACATTAGAAAAATTTATCATTATGATATTTTTTGCACGGACACCTTAATTTATTCTCATCCATAAACTCAACATTGCTATTAGAAAAATTCAAAAATTATTCCAACCCAATAACAAATTCATCGGTTAAACCATGATATTTTGGTAAATTCTTTTTATACATCCATATTCTTTCTTTCTCCATTTGTCCTGTTTCTAAATTTATATCAAGGATTAATTTTTTTTTTCATATTTCATCCATGTTAATCTAACAATAAATTTATACTCAAAATAAATTCTTCTAGTACTAAATATGATTTTGTGTGATATTGAATTGCAAACTATAATAACATATCGAACAAATATTATTTAATTACAGTAACAAAATTACTTAAAATCAAACATTAATTATATATAATATAAATGATAATGCTATAAATTTATAAATATACAATATATATACCTGTCCTGGTGGAAACAACGGATGGGCTCACAGCTGAAGACTTCACGAACACATGGATCACCTAAATGACGAAGTACGACGAGAAACCTATAAAAATAAAATATTAATTTTGTATTTATATTATACATTATACTGATTTATATAATTTAAAGAATATGCTAATTTTATTGTGACAGCGATGAACGATCTAACTTGGTCGTGAATGCGAGCTTGGAATAAATGTACGCTCCACTTGGGACGACGATGAACCATTCAAGTGTGCGATGCTGGAGGCCGACAATGAACCTCACCTGCCACGTCATGGCACCCCTACAACGTGCGCCTGCGCACGACATGTAGTTGGCCATGAGGTGCGGCAGCTGCCCCACCTCGCGGCAGGTGCCGCGAGGATGAATCGCGGCACCTGCAGCAACCTTGCGGAAGGTGCCGCGAGGATGGATCGCGGCACCTGCCGCGAGGATGCTCCGGCGACAGCGATGGAAGAGAGAGGGGAGAAGGAATCATACCGGATCAGGGGAGAAACGTCGCATGAGGAGGAATCGAGGAAAGGAGGGGAGCGCTAATTAGGGGGAAATCGACGACGAATTCTATTTCGTTGCAATACTCGTCGTCAATTTGTGACGAATACACGATTCGTCGCCAAATATGCGACGAATTTATATGTCGTTGCAAATTTCTGTGACGAACTTTATTTTTCATCACTAAATTGGTGACGAAATTTTTTTTTGTCGCAAAATTGGTGTCGAAAAATAAATTCATCGCCAATTTAACGATGACTTTTATGTTCGTCGCAAATTTCATAATTTCCGCTGTGCTAAATAATTGAAATTGTTTGTCAAAAATCTTTCATCGCTAAATTTGTTGGAAAATTTACAATGAAATCATAATTTGTTGTCAATTTTCACAATGAATTAAATTTTCGTTGGCAATTTGCAACAAAATCATAATTCGTTGCAAATATTTACAACGAATTTGATTTTTCGTCGCAAATTTACAATGATATTTGTGACTAAAATAAATATGTTGGAAATGTAAAAAAAATTACAATTAAAATTTTTTTGTTGGAAATTTTGGAATTCTTTTATAACATTAATCTACAATTAATGCTATTTTGGATTAACTTTAAATAATTAATTTCTCATTCATTCTTAATCTATTTTGAACAAATTAATAATTTAGATTCATCTATACGAAACATATATAAATTTTAATTTTAAAATCAATTTAGATTTTCATCAATTGATGACAAAATTATATTAGTCATTTAAAACCCAATGTCCCGAGGTTACCATGATTTATTTATAAAATATGTTTATTATATTTGTATTCAATTTATTAGATGCTAAAATTAAATTTAATTAATTTCAACGTAAAACTCCCAGCCATTTTTCTGAATTATCGAGCATATATATCTCGATGGATTGCAGTATATACGATGGATAATATACATTTTTTAATAATTTTTTTTTCTATATTCATTAATTAAAAATTACTTGTGAGAAACGTCTAATTATCGAGCATATATATCTCGATGGATTGCAGTATATACGATGGATAATATACATTTTTTAATAATTTTTTTTTCTATATTCATTAATTAAAAATTACTTGTGAGAAACGTCTACTTCTCTCTTTTGGACAAAAGATGATATAGATCTCTTATCATTTGTTTATATAAATCATAAGGAACATTTTTATCTAATTAAAAATCAATATAATTAGTGGATAAATATCTCAAAAAAATTTATAATCTTCAAAAATTAATCTTTATTTTTTAAAATAATTTTATCAACCATATTTATTAGCCACTTATTCTTGATAAAAAAAAAAGTCTTTTCTTGTAGCAATAAGAAACGTCTTCTCTATAAAAATTGAGAATCTGTCTTACTAGCAGTCTTTTGTCATCTGTCCCAGGACACTGACGAGAGGGAGATAAATCATGGGAGGAATAAAGTCCCTTGACATGGTGACAAGGCAGGAGAGGTTCATCTGAAGTCAAAGAAATTTTAAACCCCTCATTCAGAATCGAACTCTGTTCACTCTGTAAATAATATTTTGCCTTATTATTGCATCGTCCCCGTGGAGACCGCAAGAAACGTCTTCTTAATGAATCCAAAAAGGTAGAATCAGACTAAATTAACATGTGGATTGAATAGTGTCCACCGGAAGCCAAGCATGCAGCACAACAGACAACGATCGAACGTAGTTTAATGTGACTTCTTAATCAATTCTTTTGGGGCGGATATTTATTTTAATAGCATGTTTTCTAAAACAATATAATAATAATAATAATAATAATAACCGACTGCAAAATAATAACGTCAATCCATTATTATGAAATCCACTCGGTGAACGTACACATTTGTATATTAAAACTTTTAGCATGCAGTAGAGACAAGGTATTTTTTGATTGGACTACATACGACTTATAAAAATGCGGCACCAGTTCGAACATTTTTGGAATACGAATAGCGTTCGTATCAAGAAAAATGGCGTAATCAGAAAACTGCGAACTAACGAAGAAACCTTTACAATTTGCTCTATAAATAAGATGCCAAATCTTGTGATTTTTATCCCACATTTCACCACAAACACACACACACACACAAAGGAATTAAGTTAAGATGTCAGTCTCCCTTTCTTCTGCAGCATCCGCGACCTTCGGTTCTCGCGCTGGCATCGGCGGTTCGGGTTCCCGTTCAGCCGCCGCTATCAAGCGGAGGCGCCGCCTTCCACGCATCCAATGCCACGCAGCCGAGGAATCTCAATCTCTTTCGTCGACGACGTCGAGGAGGTCGGGGAATTACCAGCCGAGCATATGGACTCACGACCGCATTCAATCTCTCACTCTTAGCCACGCAGCAGTTAATTTTGATTAATTAAGTTCTTCTTTTTCATGAGGTTGTTTGAGTAACAGATGATGAGCAAATTGATTGTAGGCGGATGAGGAGGACCACGCTGAGGAAATTAAATTACTCAAGTATCAAACTAGCAAACTGATGGAAGAGAAGAAAGGCCGAGTGGAGGAGCAGCTTCAGCTCATCGACCACCTGCAGCAGCTCGGAGTGGCTTATCACTTTAAGGATGAGATCAAGGACACTTTGCGTGGGTTTCATGCATCTTTCGAGGACGTAAGCTTGCAGCTCCGGGACAATCTGCACGCCTCAGCGCTGCTCTTTAGGCTTCTCAGGGAAAACGGCTTCTCTGTTTCCGAAGGTGAGCCATGCATTAACAACACCCCAAACTGATCCGCCTTGAATATCTACTGCGTTAACTGCGTCAAATCCAATAATCTTTGTTGGCTAATGATCAAGATATATTCAAGAAATTTAAAGACGAGAAAGCTGGCCAGTTCGAAGACCGGCTCCAGAGCCAGGCCGAGGGATTATTGAGTTTGTACGAGGCTTCTTATCTTGAAAAAGATGGCGAGGAGTTATTGCATGAGGCCAGGGAGTTCACCACCAAGCACCTCAAGAACCTCTTGGAGGAAGAAGGATCTCTGAAGCCTGGCCTGATCAGGGAGCAAGTGGCCCACGCGTTGGAGCTCCCATTGAACTGGAGATTCCAGAGACTGCACACGAAGTGGTTCATTGGGGCATGGCAAAGGGATCCCGCCATGGACCCTGCTCTGCTGGGGTTGGCCAAGTTGGACTTCAACGCGCTGCAGAACATCTACAAGCGAGAACTCAAAGAAGCCTCAAGGTACATACATGCATACATTTATTTATTTATCAATTCATTATTCGTTAGCTAATTAAAAAAAAAATTACCAGATGGTGGACGGATCTCGGGCTTCCCCAGAAGCTGCCATTTTTCAGGGACAGGTTGACTGAGAACTACTTATGGACCGTCGGCTGGGCATTTGAACCAGATAGCTGGGCTTTCAGGGAGTTGCAAACAAAGATCAATTGCTTCATAACGCTGATCGATGACGTTTACGACGTGTATGGAACGCTTGATGAGCTAGAACTATTCACTGATATAATGGAGAGGTAATTAATTAACTAATCTAATGACTAATCGATTCCTTGAAATTCAGTTACTGTACATTCTTTAATCATAATAAAGCAGAATATTTACATTAAACGTTCACATATACATGATACACTTATGTCAGATGGGATGTTAACTCGATCGATAAGCTCCCAGAGTACATGAAGATATGTTTTCTAGCCGTCTTCAACACGGTAAATGATGCAGGCTACGAGGTCATCAGAGACAAGGGAGTAGACATAATACCTTACCTCAAGAGGGCGGTAATTCACTAATTAATATATACTATTCTTCCATCCTGCTCCTGTATGCATATATATACACATAATGTCACTATGAATATTTTTTTTTTCTTTTGGGTTGATTTTAGTGGGCAGAATTGTGCAAAATGTACATGAGGGAAGCCAGATGGTACCACGCAGGGTATACACCAACGCTGGATGAGTATTTAGACGGCGCATGGATATCGATATCAGGCGCGTTGATATTGTCCACTGCTTACTGCATGGGTAACGATCTCACAAAGGACGACTTGGATAAGTTCTCCACTTACCCTGCCGTCATGCACCCCTCCTGTATGCTTCTTCGACTCCATGACGATTTTGGAACCTCCACGGTTATCATAAAGTTCTTCAATGAATTAATTAAGATGCTACCGATGCGGATTCACTGGCTTTAACCTTTTGGTCGACCTATTTAACTGCAGGATGAGCTGGCGAGAGGAGATGTGCAGAAGGCGGTGCAGTGCTGCATGCACGAGAGGAAGGTGCCGGAGGCAGTCGCCCGTGAGCATATCATGCAAGTGATGGAGGCGAAATGGAGACTGCTAAACGGGAACCGGGTGGCGACGTCGTCGTTCGAGGAATATTTCCTGAATGTGGCGATTAATATCCCTCGATCGGCGCAATTCTTCTACGGACAAGGAGATGGATATGGGAAATCGGATGGAGAAACCAAGAAACAAGTCATTTCGTTGTTGATTGAACCTGTCCAGTTCTGATAATCTATCTACATGCATGCATGCATAATCAACCCGGTTTTTTTTTTCCCATGGGATATATATAATCGAACATCATGGAGACGTGTGTTCATGATGTACTTGTAATGATCGACAAATTACGATGAACTATTCCTTTTGCAAGTTTAATGAACTGAACAGTTAAGATCGTGTTGAATAAGTTGGGTGACTCGATCGAACTCACTAAACAGCTGATGAATTTTAAGATAAGTTGAGGAACTAGTTAATTAATTTAGTTGAATAATAAAAGAGGCGAGCAACTGAAAGGAATGAGGCAGGTTAATTAGCTAGGAGACCGTGCAATAGAAGATTTGCAAAAATTCGATTCAGATTTAATCCGTGGAAGTTATTTTAGTCGAGAAGAGCCGAACAATAAAAAACCACGTTTGTCAATGAAATCTTGGAATATTGAAAATGATGAAAAAATCCTAATTATTTTAGTCTAATATAATTACTTATACTCACAATTAAAGTTTCATTTTTTTCCCTATAAAAATCAAATTCGTTCAACCGTTATAATAATTAAATAATAACATAGATATTTTATTTTTAATTTATAAATTATCAAAATATGAAATTTTAATTGTAGATGTACGTCCTTTAAATTAATTTTAATTCGATTCGAATTTAAATTTTCAAATGTAGATGTCCACTTCCATACTACAATAAATATTATACCGCCTTTTTTTTTTTTTTTTTTGTTCCATTGCTGTGGATGTGATATGGAGGACTCTCCTCTCTCGTAAGAAGAAGAAGAATCCCAAGTGACTACGGCATATAGCTCCCAACCTCCAATTTAATGGCGTGCAGCTCTTAAGAATCAAGACATGGCCCAGCGCGCGTCGGTGTCTCTTTATTTTCCCCGTACAAATCTCTTTCGATTCTCCACCATTTTGCGATCTATTTCAAATTTCAACCTTTAATTTTTGACAACGTAACTCCGAGGTCATGAATAAAGAATCATAAAAATCTCATCTGACGGGATTGAATTTCGTCACACACGGCTGATTTTCTTTCTAATTTATAAGGGCTAGGAATGTAAATGAATCAAATAGTTGAATCAATTTGATGTTGATAAAAATTTATTTATATTCGTTCAGATAGTGATCGGAGATCATTAGGAGGAGGTAAGATTAAATTGCCATATCTCACTCGTAGTCAACCGCTTTTGTTGTAGATTAACACAATCAAATACATGTTTTTTTTTCCCTGTTAAGATCGCGCATTCTTCTGATGCTTTTTGACAGGTAGGCTAGCTTGCCCCCAATAGCTTGTTTCGGATACATGGACAGTAGTTTGGGCATTTCCATCGTCATCGCTTTAGTGAGATAGGTACGCGTACACTATAAGAATAATGATATTATTTAGTTCCTTTTTTTTTTTTAGTCGCTAAGATGATTTATTCGCTGCTAAATGATCTCAGCGACGATAACATTTTATCGCTATAAGCTTGTTGCTAACAAACTTTAACGACGAATTATTAAACTTACGCCGTTACTATTAACGACACAAAAAATGTCACTAAACTAGCAACGCAATCATCGTTAATCGATTTAAGTTAGCGACGAATCAAGTAAATTCGTCGGTAAAATTAGCGACGAATAGAATATTATCGTCGCTAAATTAAAGATGAAATATGATCGTTTCGTTGCTAAAATTGGATTTCCAAAAAAGGAGCGACGACATATCAGAGAGATCCACGGGCAAGCCGTGAAAATTCTCTAAATTCCACCACCAGCCACGATTAATTTTTTCATCGCTAAAGTATGTTTTAGCGATGAATATAGATTAATTCATCGCTAATAATAAGGTTTACAGATAGGCCCACAGTCAGGCCGTAGATATTCTTGAAAATCCATGACCTCGGCGTGCTTTTATTGTAGTGACGAATTAAATAATTTGTCGCTAACAGATCAAAATATGCTTTTGTTCTGTCAAACGATCGAGTATCAATCGACTGGTGAAAGAGCATAGTCGACTAGTGATACTGTAGCAATCCCTAGAATATTTTTTAGTCGACTGATGGTCCTGATTTAGCGACGAAACTATATGAATTCATCGCTGATGCGGGTATGGGAAAAAATCTGGTCGCTCCGTTTTCAATGCAGTGAAGCACTGAGGGAGGTGTCAAAGGATTCTCCCCGGCCGCAATCAGTAGAGAATAAGAGGATGAAGTAGATGAAACGCAAGAAACTGACGCCAGCAATCGAGATTCAGACACAAGATGTAACGTGGTTCGGAATAAGGATTTCTACTCCACGGAGGTGAGTTTTCTCACCAGATGCGGTGCCCAAGCACTTTCACTATGAAGGTCCTCCTTTACAGAAAATAAGTTTCCGCAGGTGGAGGAGAAAGACCTCTTACAATGATATTACAAGACGAGGAAAATACAAGAGATATAGCAATGACCGATCTCCGTCCTTCTTCTCCGGCGAGATGATTCTTCCCTTTTTTCCTTCTCCTCTTGCCTCTTCTTTTCTCTTGTTGCGTCGGAATGATTGTGGATCCCCTTTCCTCCTTGCTTTCTCCCCTTTTATCTCTTTTTCCTTCCTTCATCGTAACGTCATAGGTTACCTCCATCGTACACGTGGCCACCACCTTTCCCTGGAGAATAATTCTGTTACAGATATCAGGAGTGAAGACTCCTTGGAATATTATGTGGGGCCTCCCAGGCCGTTGCCTAACACCTTTTCCTCTATTTTTCGGGAAACTAGGCTAGACTATCGCCCTCAACCTTCCGTGTTGAGGGAAGTTAGTTTAGGTCTATAGCCCACGGGTGACCTAGCCCTAAGGCTTTTTATAAACCCGAACCAACTCCTCTTTTCCCCATGTCAAATTCCCCTTGTATTGATCAGATTGGACTGGCCTCTTGGCGAAGCGCCTTCCGCCTCTCCTTTGCCGTATCAATTGCTTTCATTAACTCTCCCGTACCAATGGCTTTCAATATTTGCTCGTACCGATGACTTCTGACGTTCGCCATGCGTATGGCTTTCAATATTCGCCGTGCCAATGGCTTCGATGTTCGCCCGTGCCAATGGCCCGATATTCGCCCATGCAATGGCTTCGATGTTCGCCCGCGATGACTTTTGATGTTCGCCATGCCAATGGCATTTTGGATCGGATCTTAGGTCACCCGCTAAGCCCTCTATCGGGATTATGTAGAGAAGGTACCGAGTATCATTAGTCAACCCCGAAAAATAGTCAAGCGAAGTTATAAGCTTGACTTTCCTAATGTACATAAAGTTTCTGACCTATTCTTCATTTCTCGACATAAATCCATCCGTTCCCCTATAACTCCCCCCAGTATATTGAAGGAGGCCCGGCCCGGGCCATGGGCTCCGCTTCTCCTTCTCCATACATGCACGGTGAATCGTCGCGGAAAACCCTATATAAACCCTTGCCTTCTTTTAGGTATCGTTTAGTGTGCTTGATAATCGATCTGTTCTTCTTCTCCGTGATTCTCACCGGTGGCGTTGCGGCGATCCAGTCCTTCCTTTCTCACACGATTCTTCCTTACCCTCCGAGTAAATGTTCTGCTTTGTTCACACCCATGGCTCCTAGGACCCTCTCTTCACCCGCCTGGTATGAACATACCATAACTCAGTTAGATTGCAACCATTATTTCTTTAACCTGAGGAACAAATACATAGACCCTTCTATAAAATGTTGTTTCACGACCAAACTGCATCGGCCTCATAAACCTCCTCCCGGTTTGAAATGCTTTTTCTCTGAACAATTTCTTAACAGCCTATCCCTGCCGGTACCACAGGTCTATTTGGACCTCCTAAACTTCTATGGACTACCTCTGAACCAATTCACCCCCAACTCCTTCCGGATTCTATCGGGAGCCCACATAGTGTTCCAACATTTGAACCTCTCTTTGACCCCGAAATATTCCATTGCTTCTTCGATTAAAGTCTTCTAAAGCGAGCCTCTTCTATTTGTCTAGTCGTTGTTGCCAATTCTGGTGAACACCGCCTACTTCCCACAAGGGTTGGGAAGCCTTATATTTCTTTGTACAACTTCGAGTCTTTACCTTACTACGATACTTGGAAGGTAGACCTTCTGAATTGCCTTCTTTAGGAAATGAGGACCAAATGTCCCTTCGGAAGTGTATAGAGTCTTAGGAGAGCTACATTCTTTTCTCGAACCATCGATAGAAACTCCCTCTTAAGCCACTTTGGATTGTCTCCTCTACCTTTGTGACTTGGTTGCTATAGGTAGGGTGACATTTATCCTACTGATGTGACTTCCTTTTAGGGCATTCATCTTTCTTACCGGTATATCTTGTAGATAATGTCGATCACGAGAAGGCTTTGGTGGAAGGGAGTCGATCGAGGTGCCCAAGAAGAAGACCACGACTAAAAGAGGCAAATCCACAGCTCTGTCATCTCCTCGGAAGAAGTGCGGCTTATCAAGAAAGGAGCTTCAAGTTCATCGGCTCTTCTTCCCTTGTCTTCCCACTGGCCGAGCTCAACCCTAATCATCTATGAACCCAGAAAACCTACCTCTTCTTTAGCTCCCCAAGGAGGAGATTCTCCTCCCAATTTCGCATTCTTCCTCCCATGCATTCACCCGCCTTCTCATACGGAATCCTCCAAGCTCCAATACCTTCCGACGAGAACCGCTCCTATCCATCTTCGTGCATTTGCCCCCATCTTCTTCGGAAGGAGAAGATCCTTCCCTTCCTGGTTCCTCCGAGGGCCACTCTGGGATCTTTCTGAAGATTCAAGACCCCTTGAGGTAAAATTCTTTAACGATGGGTATACAAGGCCCGTGTGAGCAAGTGAGCAAAGCTGGCAGAGGTATTTACTCCTTCTTCTCCTCCTCTTTGCTATGGGTATTTCCTATCTTGATGTATAATTTTCCTCTCCTTTTAGGCCTCCACCCAACATAACAACATGGTAGCCCATCTAGCCCGATTCCAATCTAGTGTGGAGACTCGTCATTTTGCCGTCGTGTCACAACAGAAAGAGCTCGCGCGACGTTTAAACGAGCAAGAGGCAAAGGAGGCGGACTTTAGGGGCCAGTGCGAAGATGCCACGATGCAACTAGCCTTGGTTCGAAGCGAGAAAGAGGAAGGCGCGAAAAATGAGGAACTAGAATAGCGCCTCTTCTAATCTTAGCAAGCGGTAGATATCGACTCGGCGAAAGAGTATAAGAGATATCTTATGGATGCCATGATCAAGGATGCTGATTCTTCGGCTACTATCACACAGCTTCAACAAGAACGTCATCATTTTAACCTAGAGCGTCAGGCCTGGGCAGTCACCAGGGAATCCTGTGCGAAGAAGTGTCAGGAGCTTTTCTCCATGGTAGCGGTTATTCCCCAAACCTTATCATTGGTGGCTCAGCAGCAATCCATCCTTCACCAAGAATATTCAAAGGCCCTCTCGACTTTGGGTCGTCAGGCCCTACAAGCGGCCACTGAAAAAGATGCTCTGCCGCTGAACTGGCGGAGAGTCGAGCTCAACTAGCCAAATGCCAAGATCAGATGAAAGAGCAGGAGGCTGATCTTAAAAGACGATACGTGTGTTGGTGCAATCAGCCCAAGTCACGATTGACCAAACTCGAGTTTGACTCGAGTGATGTTTTGATGTTTGACAAAGGGATTTGACAAAGTGGTTTGGCATTGATGTTTGACATTAATGTCGGTTAATATGTTGGGGAGATTGTTGGAGCAATCGACCCGGGTCATGTTTGACCGGACTCGAGTTTGACTCGAGGAAGACCTTGATGGTTGACTGGGGTTGACCATGTGATTATGGGAAAGTCCAAGCATGGGTCTTGGCAAGGTAAAGTCCAAGTCTTGAGTACTTGGCATGAAAAGTCCAAGTGAGACACTTGGCATTTGGTAAAGTCCAAGTCTTGAGTACTTGGCATGAAAAGTCCAAGTGGGACACTTGGCGCATGGAAAGTCCAAGTTATGGGTACTTGACATTTGGGAAAGTCCAAGTCTTGAGTACTTGGCATGAGAAGTCCAAGCATGAGTCTTGGCAAATGAGAAGTCCAAGCATGGGTCTTGGCAAATGAAAAGTCCAAGCAGTCTAAGCATGGTCTTGGCATGAAAAGTCCAATATGGGTTGGCAAGGGAAAGTCCAAGCTTGAGTCTTGACATTTGAGAAGTCCAAGGGTTTGATATTGGCAGCGTAAAGTCCAAGCGGGAGTCTTGGCAGCATAAGACCAATGGTTGGCGGCGTAAAGTCCAAGCGGAGTCTTGGCGGCGTAAGTCCAATGTGCCTTGGCGGTGTAGACACCGTTAGCATGACATAGCCGAGGGAAGCACCTGGAGGCTAGCGCGATGGATGAACAAGTCATGGATGACTTGGAGGATCCGAGGCGTGAGGATGATGGAGGTGGCTAGAAGGCTTAGGTCTAGGCTAAGGGTGGTCTAGCAAGTATGGGGGCACCATACTTTGGGTTAAAACCTCATCTTTGAGGTTGGCGGTCGGCATTATGGCATTATGGCGGTTCATGCGTGGAGTCGACGAGTTATGCCGTTTAAACTACTGCTCAGAGCGATCATTGCTCGATCGGAAGCGATCGGCGATGTCGACGATCGTCCCAGTCAGACGATCATTGCTAGTTCATTGCGAGCCAGAATGCTCGTCGTGGCCGAGTGATCGACTAATGAGCCGATCATCAATGTTAGCGATCGGCGCAAAGAGTCCCGTTGGAACTTGTCCAATGTGGATTGAGCTGTTGTCTCACTTTGTAAAGTGTTCTTTACATTTCCTTTGTATTTTCTTGTATTTCTTTTCTTTTATTGTTGTAATCGTTGTATCGAGGTTTCTCCACCTCCGACTTTTGTCGAGAAGGAGTTTATTGATTAGTGATTGCATTGGCAGCTAGAGCTCGTTAGAGCTCGTCCGTGGAGTAAGGTGTGGTTCGAACCACGTTATATCTTTGTGTTTGTGATTGTTGTATTTCATTATTGCTATTATTTCTATATTGTGCTAACGAAATTGTAGACACGATCACGATCGATTCCATCTTCTGGGCACATCTATTCACCCCCTCTAGCGGCGTCAAATCTCCAACAAGTGGTATCGAGCAAGGTTGCTCTTGTCAACGGATTAACAACCAGGAAGCAAGAAGCTAGAGGGTAAAGATGGAAATCAAGGACAATTGGGATGGGATATCAACACCCAATTCCTATGCCTTCTATGGACGAAGGTTTCAATTCTTGGAAGGAAGAATTGAAGATTTTTGATGATGAGAGACTTGAGAGAATGGTCCATTGATGGAAGGATTTGAATATCCTAAGGGACTAAAGGGAGGGTTTCTCAAGAAGAAGAAATGGAGTGAGGAGCAACTCCAACAATTCGATAAAAACAAGAAGGTAATCAAATTCATTTTTGATTTAATTCCTAATGACTTCTTGTGTAGCCTAGGTGACTATGTGGATGCTAAGGAGCTATGGAGCGATTTGGCCAAGCTCCATGAAAGCCTATCATCGGTCCAAGAAGAAGGACCATCACCCTCTCAAGATCAAGAAGAAACATCTAAAGAGCTTGAGGATTCGGAAGTTGATAGGGAATCAATTTCCGGGTTGGTGGAGGAAGTGGAAGAAGCATCCACTTCTAGGATTGAGGAGATTAGAGTTTCCTCAACACCGGAGCAACAAGAAGAACCATCTACATCCGGTAGAGAGGAAGAGCAAGCTCAAGAATCCACTCCGACCACCACAACCACCCTAGGTAACTCAAGCATGTCAATTAATAATAAAATGAATATTATATGCTTTGAGTGTAGGGAGAAAGAACACTACAAGAGTAAGTGTCCTAAACGGGTTAAGAAGACTCCACCCGTGCCAAAAGTCAAGGAGACCGGTGCCTCAATGAAAAAGAGCAAGGAGCAAGTGATTTGCTTCAAATGCCGACTACCGGATCATTACCGGAGTCAATGCCCGAAGGGGGAGAAGAAGGGGCAAAGGGGAGCATCACAAGTAGGGGGAGCTACTAAGGCTAACCCTAAGGTATATCAAGTTAATAATTCTCTTTCTTTAGTTAATAGACAAAAGCATGCTAGAAATTTCAATTCCCTAGCAATTTGCCATGAAAAGCATGCTAATAGAAATAAATACTTTTGTTTAGGAGCTAAAAATATTCACTTAGATAATAGGGAGAAATTTGGGACTAATGTCCCTAAAAACAACTTATCTAAGGACAAACCTAGGTCAAATAACTCTAGAAAATTTTTACCTAGGGAGACAATTAGAAAGGTGCAAGAGCACCTATGTCTAAACCCTAAATGGACTAGGCATATGCCTAGAAAGTCTAATGCTCAAGATTTAAATCAAAATTCTAAAATCGGGCAATTAGAAAAGGAAAATCAAGTCTTGAGGTCAAGGCTTGAAAAACTTGA
The DNA here is from genome assembly GCA_025175895.1 of Wurfbainia villosa. NCBI lineage: Eukaryota > Viridiplantae > Streptophyta > Magnoliopsida > Zingiberales > Zingiberaceae > Wurfbainia > Wurfbainia villosa. Next base: position 4,883,459 of record JAKLTH010000042.1, read on the forward strand.
AAAGACCCTTAAGGTTATGCAAAATCAAATGCAAGGGTCTAGTGGTCAAAATCAAGGGTCCAAAAGTCAAAGTCAACACCTAGGATCTAAGAGTCAAAAGTCAACCAAGGGCAAGCAAGGTTGGGTCACAAACCTAAGCCTAAAGTGGCTTATCATAGTGTTCCATTTGACTATGGAATACAAACTAGGTCTAGGAAGACCAAGGTCAATAGGGAAGTCATTCCTAGAATTGACCAAAGGGTGTGCCTAGTGGCTAGGGTTTCAAGGAAACCTAGGGTGGCCACTAAGAAGGTTGCAAGGGGAGTTACCCTTAGAGTCAACCTAGGTAAGACCCATATGACCAAGGCTAACAAGCCTAGGAGGGTCATTAGGAAGGTATCTAGGGAGGTTATCCCTAAGGAATACCTAATTAACCCTAGGAGCTCAAATTGATTTTGGGTTCCTAAGAGCGTGATTGATTCACGCTAGATGGGTTAGGGTGTGCCAACCTTGATTGGATGAGTAGTTAACTCAACCATTGTAAAGGTGGCACTTTAGGATATTTTCAAGGTTATGGTTACCTTGAAAATATATTTGAGCTTTAATCCTAAAAGATTTTAGGATGTGCCAATATTAGTTATGAAGTTTGATAAAATGATCAAATTGACACAATTAGGGTTTAGAGTGTTAGTGTGTCATTTTGGGTTTTTGGTACACTAGGGAGATTAATGATAATATGACAAAATATATCTAACTATATCAAATGATAATTAATATTAAAATTTAGGTATTACTATACCTATACATTTTATATGCCATGCTTTGATTGTCATATGTCATGTCATGACATCATGTGTATTTCTAATCATTTTATATGTCATGATTATGCTTAGGTTTAAGGATTTAAATGTCATGTGTTTTAGATTTCATATTATGTCATGACATCATGATTATGAGCATATGCTTATTTATAACATTTCTAATGCCATAATCATTCATGCATTTAAGACAATTTGGTTGAAATTGAATTAAGGACTATGACATGACTTGAAGTCCCATTTGTAAGGGAATCAAGTAGGGTTGCCTTAGAGAATGCATGAAACCCTAGATTAGGATGAACAAAACCCACATCTCACATCCAATTGACATGTATGTGTATTTTATACACCTTAGATACATGTGAGATGCTAGGATATGAGTTAAGTTCAAGGTGCATAGTTTTTGCATCTAGATGAACTAAAACTCATCTAATTTCAATTTGTGGATCATTGAGAAAGCTTGTGTACAAGTCATGTGCATAGAGCCCAAGGAATATGATCCAAAATAAGATTTTGAAAATATTTTAAAATCATTTTGAAAAATCTTGGTGAAGTCTATCTTTTGATAGCAATCACCATTGATAGAGTTGATACAAAATAGGGCCAAAACATTGAAAATTTCAATGGTTTTGAGTTTTGTATCAAACTCACTATTTTATGGGTAAAATAATTTTCAAATATTTTTCACCCATTGTGTGGGTCATAAGTATTATACGTATGAATTTTCACGATTTTTCGAATTACGTATAATTATTTATGAATTTTCAAAATTCATTTTCGATAATGAAAATCGAGATTTTGATTGCTCGATCGATTGCCATGTGGCGGTCGATGATGTGTGTGATCGTGATTCTTGTCAGTCATTGCGAGTCTGATTCGGGTTAACAAGGTTTGTTTAGCCCGTGTTCAGCTATGGAAAAGGGTTCCTAATCACTCCTAACCCTAGGATATGCTTTAGGAAGCATTATAAAGGGTGAAAATTCATTGGATATGAATTAGGAGCTGTGTTAGGTCAAAGTATCGAATTTAGGGTGAGTGAAAGTTCTATGTTGAACTTAGAACCTTAATTTTGATGGTTTAGAGTTCCTATTGGCTTAGGGGCTTCCCAAGGACATTGTTGGTGCAATGGTCAAGGGGGAGCAAGCCTTTAGGGGGAGGTATCCATCTTGGGATGATGGATGTGTTTTTCTCCTTGGAGAGGAGAAGTTATTGGGAGAGTATCATCAATTGGGAAAATTGATGGGTTTTTGATACCCAATTTGGAAATTGGGAGAGTGAATAGGATTGCCTCTCTTGAGTGATATGGGACTTATCACTAGGACGATGGTAGGCATCCTAGATATTTTTAGGTCAAAAAGGGGGAGATTGTAAGATCTCATTGGGATATGAGACATTGACCTCCTTGGAGAGAAAACCTTTTTGATGTTAGTCAAAAAGGGGGAGAATGTTTGGGGGAGAATATTTGAAGAGTGTTTACCAATTTGGGATAATTAGTAAGGGATTTGAGTTAGTGGTCTAACTCAAGTGATTTGGGTTTTGTAAGGGATTTGATTGTTGGTGCAACTCATGTCACGATTAGTTTTGACTCGACATCGAGATTGTTTGTGATGTGTCATGATTGACGGACAAAGTGGTTTGATGCATTGATGTTTGACAAATGTAATAGATATTGCTGGTTTGGCATTGATGTTTGACATTAATGTTAATATTAAGTTTGACTCGAGGAAGATCAATCGACTGGGTTGACTAATTGATTGACCATGTGATTATGGGAAAGTCCAAGCATGGGTCTTGGCAAGGTAAAGTCCAAGTCTTGAGTACTTGGCATGAAAAGTCCAAGTGGGACACTTGGCATTTGGTAAAGTCCAAGTCTTGAGTACTTGGCATGAAAAGTCCAAGTGGGACACTTGGCGCATGGAAAGTCCAAGTCATGGGTACTTGACATTTGGGAAAGTCCAAGTCTTGAGTACTTGGCATGAGAAGTCCAAGCATGGGTCTTGGAAAATGAGAAGTCCAAGCATGGGTCTTGGCAAATGAGAAGTCCAAGCATGGGTCTTGGCAAATGAAAAGTCCAAGCATGGGTCTTGGCAATGTAAAAGTCCAAGCATGGGTCTTGACAATGTAAAGTCCAACATGGGTTGGAAAGGAAAGTCCAAGCTTGAGTCTTGGCATTTGAGAAGTCCAAGGGTTTGATATTGGCAGTGTAAAGTCCAAGCAGGAGTCTTGGCAGCATAAGACCAATGGTTGGCGGTGTAAAGTCCAAGCGGAGTCTTGGCGGCGTAAGTCCAATGTGCCTTGGCGGTGTAGACACCGTTAGCATGACATAGCCGAGGGAAGCACCTGGAGGCTAGCGCGATGGATGAACAAGTCATGGATGACTTGGAGGGATCCGAGAGGCGTGAGGCTGATGGAGGTGGCTAGAAGGCTTAGGTCTAGGCTAAGGGTGGTCTAGCAAGTATGGGGGCACCATACTTTGGGTTAAAACCTGATCTTTGAGGTTGGCGATCGTCACATTATGGCGGTTCTGTGAGTCGACGAGATTTATTGAGTTGACCGCCGCATTCGCTCATGCCGCGGGCGATCGTAGATGTCGGCAAGTCATCGAGGTCCGTATGCCGCTAGCACAAAAATGCTCGTAGCCGTAGGCGATCGACTACGCGTGATCATCGCCAATGTTAGCGCGATCGCTAAGAATCCGTTGGAACTTGTCCAACGTGGATTGAGCCGTTGTCTCACAACTCTGATCTTGGCGGCAATGATCGGGACTTATGGCGGTCGGCGCGAAATCGGCCCGATGGAGGATAAGCAAGCAGTGGAAGGCTCAAGAATCAGATTTTTGGGAGCTTTGGTGAGGCGATTTGAAGGCGATTTGCAGGTGCATTTCAGGGTCCTTCAAGCTCATCCAAGCAACCAACAAGCAAGCGCTCAAAACCCTAGTCTGTAAAGTGTTCTTTACATTTCCTTTGTATTTTCTTGTATTTCTTTCGTTTATTGTTGTAAACGTTTGTACGAGGTTTCTCCGCCTCCGACTTATTGTCGAGAAGGAGTTTATTGATTAGTGATTGCATTGGCATCGCTAGAGCTCGTTAGAGCTCGATCCGTGGAGTAGGAACCGTGTGGTTCCGAACCACGTTATATCTTTGTGTTCATGATTGTTGTATTTCGTTATTGCTTTCATTTCTATATTCCGCTGCGCTAACCAAAATTGTAGACACGATCACGATCGAATTCCATCTTCGTACGGGCACATCGCTATTCACCCCCCTCTAGCGGCGTCAAATCTTCAATAACGTGAAGAAGGGGGTAGATTTGTTTGTATTAGGCTTTGAGGGGTCCTCGGCTCAAAATGCCGAGCAGGGATACCCGCCTCCTGGCACGGACACTAGTTACTTGGATCCGGTAGGGGCGTTAGCTAAGTGTCCGCCCGATCTCTTCGAACTGTAACTTATAACATTTTCTTTTTTAGTAATTTTTCTGATGGCTTCTCGCTTGCTTCTGAACGATAACTTTGTCCATATAACTAACTATCATCATCTTATTATGCTCCTTGAGGGGTTGGGAACTCTGAGCCAATTTTAAATTGATCTTTCTCTATGCTGTTATCTCTTTCCCGTGTCGTACAATGCAATAACCCCTCCTTAGGCTTATGGGAGATCTCGAATACCGTATTCCCTCCGCAATTAATTCGTTGGATTCGCTTGAAAGGTCTTTACCTATCATTCATATCCATCTCGATTCGTTCGAATTCGCTAGAAGGGTTTTTACCCAATCATTCATATCTATCCCTATTCTAGTTCGAATTCGGAAATCTAGCTTTTTCCCTGATCTTCCCCATCTTCTTACGCTGAAACATATCAATCTTTTCGCCTTTTCCCTTTCCCGGAACCTCTCATGAATCTTTTCTTCCATTATAAATCCTTCGCCCCTTGGCTTCGCGCTCTGCTCCACTAGAATGGCTATCCTTTCCTTCATTATTAGATCCATCCTCTTCGAGTTTCTTCGAGTCGAAATCTAATAAGCTACAAGACTTGTCTCCCCGGGAGGATCTCGAAGAGATCCTCTCGAACTACTACTTCCACTCCTCTTTCCCCTCATCCTTCCTCCAAGACCATCTTCCGCATCTGCCAAAGAGACTCAAGCTAATGTAATCATTTCAAATATGTTAATAAAAAATAAGGGAGGCAAATGATATCTGTTTTTGTCTTTTTCCTGTAGAAGTAAGGTTTCTGTCTTCCAAAAGGACGGTAGTATGATCCAAACATACCTTCCTCTATCATTTCTCGGAGATTTGGACCCTCTTAATTACAATTGTAGTCCCGTCGACCTTCCCACTACTGCCCCCACGTTTCCTCTTCTTTACTGGCATTTATGGTCGCTACTTCTTCCACCAATAAATGCACTATTCCCCTTCGTTGCCATAAAAACCCCCGACCTTTACCTGATAGCTTCCTCATTCTCCTTTTTCCCTTTGCTTGCCATGGACAGAAAATCGGAACAGGGCAGCAGTTCCTCGCCTTCTAAAGAACAGATAAATGATCGCCGATACATAGCTATCTTGGAGGAACAAGTGAAGTGTTTACAGCAACAGCTGGAGGAAACTTCCGCCAATAATCGCTCCCTGCGCCAACAACTGGTTGGGTCCCAAAAGGAACTGGCCAAGCAGACCTTCCTGCAGCAATCCTATCGGCGTCAACTATGGTGCCAACCTCAACCATACAAGGGAACTCCCTCGGTCCCTCCTAACAAAGAACTGTAACGCCCGGGATATATAAGGGCTGCTGTTTGTTATTTTCCCTTGTAGATGACTTAGAATATGTAATTCTCTCACATCAATGAACTTTCCTAGTTTGTCTCCCTTCTCCAGTATCTTCTGAGTTGTACCACTCTTTACTCCTTTTGTATTCACGTGGACTCACACAGGACTGAGGCATATTTTGGCTCTTCCGTCTTTTCAATCTGCCGGGTATGTAGAAACCCTTAAATGAGTCAACCAGGCTATCTTCCGCTCTGCCTTGCGGGGATAGAAAGTTATACATAGAGTAAATAATAATCGAAGGATATCGGTTCTTCCGTTCCACCACCACACGGGGATATCTTCCGCTCTGCCTTGCGGGGATAGAAAGTTATACATAGAGTAAATAATAACCGAAGGATATCGGTTCTTCCGTTCCACCACCACACGGGGATATCTTCCGCTCTGCCTTGCGGGGATAGAAATTTATGCATAGAATAAATAATAGCGTTCTTCCGTTCCACCACCACACGGGGATATCTTCCGCTCTGCCTTGCGGGGATAGAAATTTATGCATAGAATAAATAATAACCGAAGGATATCGGTTCTTCCGTTCCACCACCACACGGGGATATCTTCCGCTCTGCCTTGCAGGGATAGAAATTTATACACAGAGTAAATAATAACCGAAGGATATCGGTTCTTCCGTTCCACCACTACATAGGGATATCTTCCGCTCAGACTTGCGGGGATAGAAATTTATGCATAGAATAAATAATAACCGAAGGATATCGGTTCTTCCGTTCCACCACCACACGGGGATATCTTCCGCTCTGCCTTGTGGGGATAGAAAGTTATACATAGAGTAAATAATAACCGAAGGATATCGGTTCTTCCGTTCCACCACCACACGGGGATATCTTCCGCTCTGCCTTGCGGGGATAGAAAGTTATACATAGAGTAAATAATAACCGAAGGATATCGGTTCTTCCGTTCCACCACCACACGGGGATATCTTTCGCTCTTCCTTGCGGGGATAGAAAGTTATATATAGAGTAAATAATAACCGAAGGATATCGGTTCTTCCGTTCCACCACCACACGGGGATATCTTCCGCTCTGCCTTGCGGGGATAGAAAGTTATACATAGAGTAAATAATAACTGAAGGATATCGGTTCTTCCGTTCCACCACCACACGGGGATATCTTCCGCTCCGCCTTGCGGGGATAGAAATTTATGCATAGAATAAATAATAACCGAAGGATATCGGTTCTTCCGTTCCACCATCACACGGGGATATCTTCCGCTCTGCCTTGCGGGGATAGAAAGTTATACATAGAGTAAATAATAACCGAAGGATATCGGTTCTTCCGTTCCACCACCACACGGGGATATCTTCCGCTCTGCCTTGCGGGGATAGAAATTTATGCATAGAATAAATAATAACCGAAGGATATCGGTTCTTCCGTTCCACCATCACACGGGGATATCTTCCGCTCTGCCTTGCGGGGATAGAAATTTATATGTATAGCGCCAGGGCAATCAGCATAAAGGAGGCAACGTCTTCATATCATTCCTCTTTGGTTTTTCTCCTGAAGGGGGGAACGCCTATGTCCGCCCCTTCCTCTGCAGATGGGGGGCTTTAATACATAATGGGTCATTTAGAAATATAAACCCTTCTTTCCCTTTCACCACAGACGAGAAGCCCACTAATGGCTGCAAGCCCATTCTTCCCCCTTTTATAGGGGGTTCTTTTGTCTTCGTTTCTTCTGCCATCCTCCTCCCTTCACCTTTTGGTCTCCTTTTTCTTCATCTGTTTGCTCCTCCGCCGCCAAACCTCGTTTCCTCGATTCTTTCTTCCCAGCCCCTCTTTTCCTTTTATTTTTAGACCCCCAAGATGCATTCTAACTTCTTCCAGGAGATAGCGGGCCGCTACCCGAATCACAAGGATCTTTGATCGACCTTCCTTCTTCTTCCTCTTCATCTTCCCGATCACCACCATACACAGTTCACCTCGTCGTTCTCCCTCCTCCTCCTGACCTCACTACCCCCATCCCGGAGGAAGCCAGGGTCATTAGTCTCTCCTCACTTCCTCCGGTCTTTACAAGACCTAACTTTCCCACTCTTTCTCCTTCCGCCAACGATGTTCAGAAATCGCCTTCTTCTTCCCCGCAACCTGGGGAAGGTGTATTCCCATGTCAGCCAATGACAGAGGATGGATCACCCCTGTCTTCTCTTTCCCCGGCCCGTCCTTCCTTTTCTGAACCCATGGCGGTTGATATTCCTTCACTGCCAACTTCCCCCCTGGCTCATCGCCTGAAGAATCCCTCTCCTCCTGTGGGCCCTGACCAGGGTCCCTCTACTTCTTGCATCCACATCGAAGGCTCCTCCAGCCCAATGCTCATCATCTCGTCTTCTCAAGATCCCTCCTCCGATCAGCCTCCTTCCGTCTTTCCTTCCAAACTCAACCCCCAACCAGGCGTGACACATATCCTCCCTGCAACTCCGGATATGCCGCCCCTGACTACCACCTCCATGGGTCATCCAAATGATGCTCTTCCCTCTTTCCATTCTCAACCAATGGATACCGCCCCCATTTCCCCCTTTATAAGCGAGGTTCCTCCTTCAGCATCTTCCGTCCCGTCTTCTTCCCTTTCTCCCAGGAGTCTTCGGATCCTGAACTTAGAGGAAGTGGTTCCTCGCGTCGAAAGCCTGCGTCATGCTCTGGACTTGGTATGTTTTCTTACTCAGCTTCCTTAGCTTTGTCTAGCTGACCAATTTCTTTTCCCACGACCGGTATGTAGGCCCTGACCAACCATCAAGAATTGGATCGCTCTCTTCATCAATACCAGGCTCAAGCCCAAGAATGGGAGCGACATCAACGGGAAGGCTTGGCGAATGCTCAGAATCGAGAACGACTCCTGCTACAACAATTGTACCTGTGCCAAAAGCAATTAGCCGAAGCTCGCCAAGAATTCGAAGGATGACACTATTGCGGCATTAAAGGAGCAACCACGTCGGTGCGAGCCACTTGTCCCCAGAAGTCCACGGCCTCTCTTGACGCATCTTTCTCGGCTCAAGAGTTACTCGTCTTCAAAGGCGTAGCGAGAACTCCTCCTCGGAAGCAACAAGATTACGATGTCATCGCTCGCCGCTTCGTGTTGATATCGTGAGCACAAGATAAGATAGGGACCTTCGCGCACTGTAAGGAGGTACAAGAAAACTCATCCCTTATAAATTCCGGCGCATGCTCATGGCCCGTCACGCAAGAAACTTCCCTCCAGAGGATGAGAGAACTGAACTTGCCCGAACAGTTGTATTCGAAGCGGAGGGATTTGGCTTCCATGCGTCAAAATATGGTGGAGATGACGCACCTTGTGCAGCATGACCAAAGTTCTCGAGCCGATGATGTCTCCATCTTGGCCGATGCTATTATGGAGGTGTCGCGGCGCTATGTGGACGTACGTCGAAATCTTCAAGAGCAACAAGAAACATGCGAGAGGTCGATCGAGAGCGGTCGATCGTCCGAACCGCGAGAGCCATTTTAATGCGCGCCACCTATCAAGGGATTTAATGACGCGGTTCGATTACCTCCTCCCACTTATCCTTCATTTTCTTTAAATTGGGAGGTGGTTTTCAGCGTTATCCTCCCGGGTTTAAGAGTAATTCAATATCCCATTTTGACACGGGAATTTCCTTTCTATTTTTCTTTTTCTTCTTCAAAATGTATTGATAATACCATATTGCCCTTATAAATAACCCCTTAATGAAATTTGGAGAATACTTGGCATCTAATTAACGCAATCAATTCAAGAAGCACCCCCTTCGGAGTTTCATAATTTTCCTTCTTCTATTCCATGTTTCTCATACAGTGTGAAAGAGTTTTAAATGAAGGGCATTCCAAGGTCGTGGAAGCTCTTTGCCTTGATCATCTTTCAGATAATATGCTGACCCTGCTACGCAGTGCGTTATTTCATAGGGTCCTTCCCAGTTGGGAGCCAGCTTTCCAGGGTCTCAGTGAGATTGACTTTCAATCCCTTCTTGAAATCTCCGAGGCATCACTTTCTTATTAAAGGCTCGCTGCACTCTTTGCTTGTAAAATTCCGCTCGCCTCCGTGCCATCTCCCGCCTTTCCTCCACTAAGCCCAATTCGGTGCTTCGGATAAGTTGGTTCTGATTTGGTTCGTATGCCTTTATCCGAGCACTATTCAACAAAACCTCGACCGGAATAACGGCTTCCGCCCCATATACCAAACTAAAGGGAGTTTATCCTGTTCTTTGTCTTAGGTGTGGTTCGATAGGCCCACAGGGGCCTTGTAACTCTTCTACCCGATTTCCCCTGAGCACCCAACTTGGTCTTTAATCCTTGAATGAGGATCTGTTAGTTACCTCCACGCCCATTCGCGAGGATGGGCTACCGAAAATGTCACTTTGGCACCATTCTTGGATCTTTTTTCCTTGGAACTGTCATCCATTGTCACTGACTATTTTCCGAGGGATACCATACCGACAAATGATATTTCTCCATAAGAACTGTATTACGTCATTCTCAATAATTTTGGCTAAGGGCTCTGCCTCTACCCATTTGGAAAAATAATCCACAGCTACCAATAAAACTTCTCTGTAAAGGTGCACAGACGCCTACTATATCTATTCCCCATTGATCGAAAGGACAAGAAGAGATTACGACTTTCATTAACTCAGCTGGCCGTTCAGAACGGTTGTTATGCTTCTGACAAGCGATGCAGGTTTGCACTATATGAGCAGCATCTTGCTAAAGAGTAGGCCAAAAGTATCTTGCCAATAAGGCATTTCTTGCTAAAGCTCTCCCTCCTAAATGATTGCTACAGCATCCTTCATGGATCTCCCGGAGTACCCATTCCGCATCCTCGTTTCCCAGGCATTTTAACAAGGGTCGCCCAAAAGAGGTCTTGTATAGGTCTTCATTTAAGAGGATGAACCGTTTGGCTCGGTTTATTAAAGTGGATGCCGCTATTTTCCCTTCAGGAATCTTCCCGTGCCGTAAATAAGCTATGATGTCAGTCCTCCAATCAAGGCTTGATTCGGGTATGTCTCCCTCCATGCTACATATTGCTAAGGAAGTATGAATTCTCATATGGATCGCTTCCGAGGACTTTATTCCTCCCATAGCGCTAGCCATCTGAGCCAATTCATCTGCCTTCCCGTTGTGCTCCCGCGGGATTTGCTTCAAGAGGACCTGACGAAATTGAGCTTTTTCTTTCTCAAAGTCTTGAATACTTATGCGACCTTTTCTCCCGCACACAAAAGAACCTTGAAGTTGTGATATTATTAATGGGAATCAGTGGATCACAATGGAAGAAGCCTCCACGCTTTAGCGACTGCGATCCCGCTAGAATGGCTTCATATTCCGCCATTATTAGATGCTCGATATTCGGTGAATCGCTAATCGAGTTTCTTCACCCTCGGGAAATTAATAAAATACCAGCGCCGCTGCTGTAGATCCACGAAGAACCGTCTCTGAATATATTCCATGCCTCTGATCCCTCCTCCTTTGTTCTTGAACCATCTTCCGCGCGTAAGTACCTCTGCCAAAAATCGTGAGTGCTTGGGCCTTGATAACTATTCGAGGTTGGTAGTGAATATCATACTCGCTTAGTTCTACCACCCATTTGGCCAATCTTCCGAGAAATTTGGCTCGATGGCGACCTTATCCAATTATTTGTGTTAGAGCGGTGATGGGATGAGCCAAAAAATACGACCTTAATTTGCGGCGGTTAGTACTAGGATATATACCAACTTCTCTAGCTCGTAGTATAGCGATTACCTTCGAGGATATGGGTGGTATAATAAATAGGTTCTTTGGTGAGAACCTTCTTGTTTCAATATCGAACTAACGGCTCCCTCAGAGGCGGCGGATACATCTATAATGGTTCTCTGGTATTGGTTTAGCTAGAGTCGGTAAATATTTCTTCAACTCTGAAAGCCTTGTTCACATTGATTATCCCACCAAATTTAGCACCTTGCACAAAATCTTGAAAAAGGCCCTTGTCGCCGATCCGCTATAAATCGGGATAAAGAAACAATCCGCCCACCAACCTTTGGGTCTCTGATGATTAGCAGGTGATTTCATGTTGCATAGGGCTTGCACTTTCTCAGGGTTGGCTTGCAGCCCCTTCTCCGTTACTATGTACCCCAAGAACTTGCCACTCTTTACCCCGAACAGGCATTTGTTAGGGTTTAGCTTCATATTGAACCGTCTTAATGTAGCGAAGGTTTCATTTAAGTCCTTGACTAAATCCCGAGTGACCTTCGATTTGACCAAGATGTCATCCACGTATACCTCCACATTCTTCCATTTCTGCTCCACGAAGATTTTGTCCATAAGGCGCTGATAGGTGGCTCCCGCGTTTTTTAGTCCGAACGGCATTACCACATAAGCGTATAACCCCCCCGCAGTCACAAAGCTAACCCTCTTTTGATCTTCTTGGGCCAAAGGTATTTGATGATATCCTTGATATGCATCCATTAGGGACACCACTTCATATCCCACAGTAGAATCCACCAGTTGATCAATACGAGGCAAGGGGTAGCAGTCTTTAGGGCATGCTTTATTCAAATCACGGAAATCGATACATATCCTCCATTGCCCCGAAGGCTTGGGGACCAAGACTACATTAGAAACCCATTCGGGGAACTGGATTTCCTTTACATGACCCGCTTTTAGCAGTTTGTCCACTTCTTCTGCTATGACTTTGTCCTTTTCTGGTCCAAAATGTCGCCTCTTCTGTTGGACGGGTCGGGCTCCTTTAATGATATTGAGATGGTGTTCCGTCACTTGAGGATGGATCCCCGTGAGATCATGCACATCTTTTGCAAAGATGTCTTCATTCTCCTTCAGGCAAGCCACCAGCTCTTCTTTGACATCCAGCTGTTGTGCTATCCGTGTGGCCTTTCCTGGAGCGATTTCCACCCGTTCTCCCTCCTCTATTTTATTAGCATTGGGGGGAGATTCCTCCAGGACACATACATCAGTGATGATGACAGCTTTGCCTTTGAGGTCCTCGGTTCGGGCTTTCTTCTGATCGTCCCGAACCATTTGTACGTAGCAGCTTCTGGAGGCCTTCTGTTCTCCACGAACTTCTCCCACCAATTGACCTACTAGAAATTTACACGGTGGTATGGGAAGCCACCGCCTAAAAGGGTGAGAAAGGATGCCCAAGAATAGCGTTATAAGTGGGACGGAGCGTCCACAATAAGGAAAGGAATTATCTTGGTTTTTGGTTGGGTTTTACACCCGAGTTAAAGCGATGATATCTGCCTTGGGTGAACCATGTGCCTGCGAATCCAGAAGAGGAGTGGACACATCTTCTAATTGGGCATTTTCAGTGCATTTGTCAGAAGGCTTCTGGAAAGGATGTTAACAAAGCTTCCCAGTCAATTAGTACCCGGGCCACTTCATAATTGGCGAGGATATCACGGATAACAAAGGCGTCCCGTGTGGGCGCAGGACACCTTGCGGATCTTCTGGCGAACAAAGCGGGCGGTGCAACTTGAATAGTATGCAGTCGGTGATGATGGCCAAACTCTCCATGAGACGGCGTCGACTTACTTCCGTGCGGTTGGAGTCCGTCGGTAGGTCCTCCAGCTATAACATGAATAACTCCCTGTGGGAATGTCATCTAGATTGGATGAAGGCCCTCACGATGGACCTTCTTGAGAGACAACCTCCTGGGATGACGTTTGGGGGAAAGTGACCCGGGGTTATTGATTATACGGCCCTGGATGGGTTAGATTAGGTCGGGGGCCTCGCCGCGCTGGCCCTCCTGCCTGAAACCTTACTTGCGGATATGCAGTATGGAGGCGTTCCAATTCTTCTTGTAACTTGAAACATCGACCACTACTGTGGTCGATTCTCGTATGATATTGGCAAAAGAACGGGTCGGGGTTACGCGGATCCTCGTGGTCCCAAGGGTCGCCAGAGGCACTCACCGGGTCGAAATTCCATTTCATGTTCTTTCCATGTCCTCACAGGAGGAAGCGCCACGCCATGATTTGTAATGGCGGGTGGGGCGAACACCTGCAAAGATCGACGAGGCCTCTAACCTCCGGCCGAAAAAGGTCTTGTATACTCCCGCCGAGGGGGTGCTTGAGGAGCAGCCGGACTAACTTTTCGCTTGGGATCACATGGCAAATTGCTCGCCCTCCGCATTTTAATCCTTCTTCTTCGGGATAAACTGCTCCGCACGGCCAAGAGCTCTTCAGAATTATCCGTAGGTTGTCTTAACAAGGAATCCGAGGAAGGGGCCTCTCCTCACATGCCAATAGCGCCTCAAAGATTCAGACGGTGGCGGGATTCCCCGGCCGCAGAAGTGAATCGATGAATATACCCCTAAGGGATTCTCAAGGTCCCCGGGTGATATGCATTAACATAGAGGCGCTTTGTTTATACGCTGCAATCGATAAATTCTCGATGAACATTCTCGGAAGTCAAACAAGTGATAGACCGGGCGAGTAGTAAACCACTTTGCGCCGAGCCAGTGGTGGTTCTAAGACTCGCACTTGAGAGCGCCAAGATAACAAAGGAAGCGAGGCCGCCCGTCGAATTGAGATATGTGCTCTTCAGATCCGCCGAACCATCATACTTATTGACCGAGGATTCCGGAAGTAGGATGGAGGAGCTCGGTGAGAATGTCCATCGTGAAGGGACTAGGCTACTTCGGAGGTCTAGTTGATTGACTTTCACCTGCTTCCTCTCGCGCTTGGGTGAAGGGCATAGTATTCTCGAGGCGTTTTTCCCAAGTCCGCCCAAGCAATACTTCCCATCATTGCAGAGAGGGAGGAGGCATTTCTGGGGGTGGGCCTCTGGAAGAAGGTTCCCCGGAGTGCGGATGCAGATATCCGGTCCTTCTCCTTTCCCTGGCGAGGGCTTCTGTAATAGCGTCATCCATCAGGGCCTTCAGCTGCGATGGTAGAAGGGTGATGGGGCGCTCCTCCACTGCAGAAGTATCAGGTTGCTGTATTTCTTCAGGTTGCATCTCGACATCCAGCTCAAATTGTTAAATACGGGGATTTAAAAACCCTAAATTAAAAGGCCCAATAATTAAGGAAATAATTCTGGAAATTTTTTGAGATTTTTAGGGAATTTTAAGAATTTTTCCGGAATTTTTCTGGAATTAAACGGACTCTGTACGAGATTTTTACGGGGATAAAATAAATAGACTTTAGAGGGGTCTATTTAAAGGGGATAAATACGCGATGGAAAACCCTAAGTTTCTATTTTTCTATTTCCCTTTTATTTCTTTTCCCCGCCGCGCCGCGACCTCACTTCCCCTTCGGCAGTTTCTTCGCCGCCCGACGTCGCTCCCTCCGACGGTTCTCTCGCGCGACCACCGCTTCTCCGTGGCGGGTTCGTCTTCGCCGACGGCGCCCTCTGATTCGCCGGCGACATCTTTCTTCCTCGAGCCAACGCCGTCCACAGCCGCAGCCCTCGTCGTGCTCCCGCGAGCACCGCTGCTCGACACCTCTTCTCTGCAAGCGCCGGCGAACGTTGCCGCCTTCCCGGTGCTCAGGCCCGTCGACTACTCTTCTTCGTGTCCGCAGCCACCCGAGTCCTTGCGGCCCCTCTCCCTCATAGCAGCGCCGCCGCGCCTCGCGGCGTCGCCCGTACGCCGACGCCACCTCCTCTGCCCTTCTGGCCGGAGGTCGCCGGAGTAGGTAAGGGTTCTTTTTACTTTTCGTTCTTGGACGATAGTGAGTTAGGGATTTTGTGTGTCGGCCGGTTGTGTTCGGTGTGGGCGGGCTGTGAGGGTCGATTAAATTTGTTAAATTGGGGGTTTGGGTGAGTTAGCTATGAGGTTCCGTTTAGGGATTGGCTGTGGAATTTCCTCATCCTAACTTGGATCTATGGTTTAGGCAGTGAGTGCCTTGGAGCTTAGGTTGCTCCGGTGTAAAGGGATCGGGATATGTTAGGTCGGTGGAGACCCAAGTCCGGTAAGCTGTGAACGGTTGCACCGGCTATGCACGACTAGGTGTTTGGAGGTTAGTTAGGCTGTGGATGTTTGTAATGAGATTGATGTTTGAGGTTTGATGTGTTGTGATTGGTAATGCAGCTATTTAGATTTGGATTCGCATGTGGATGGAATTTAAGGCGTGAGCTTGATTGGTCGATTTGGGTTGATTCCGGAGTTATTCGGTTGATCGGTATGGTTCGGAGGATATGGGATTTGGGTGTTATTGTTTGATCTTGAGGATATCTTTGTAAGTGATGAATTAGGTTAATTGATTTGGAAATTGGTTTGGGTTAATTGGGTTATAGAAGGAAATCGATTAATTATTCGATTTGTCATTGAATTGTATATTTTGTGCTTGACTATAATTATGCTATATGCAGGTTTTGATCCAGGCGAGTCCCGATCGTGCGATTCGGTTCTTCTTGCGGATATATATTGATGGTATTTTGACTTAACGTTTAGATTAAGTCAAATTGATATGCTAGTAGGATAGCTTACAATAACTTTTTCATGTTTATATGCCTGATATACTTTTGGTGCCTACTAGATACATGCATGTGATAGGATATGATTATATTTTCCTGTTTGATTTGGATCATAGTACATAGATTAGGGATATGTATATATGGTTGTACATATCATTCAGATAGGTATATTATGAGTAGGATTTACATGCTTTAGTATCATGCACCATTTTTGCATGATTGCATGCTAGCTGGACGGGGTTCCATTATTGTTGAGCCCGCAGCTAGTTACATGGCCTGCACACACTGCCACTCATGGGTTAGTGGTACATCAGGAGGGTGTGTGCAGTTGCTCTGTCAGGCTCCGCTGATCTGCTCATGGGTAGCGATGAGGCAGCGTGGTGGTAGCGAGGATCCTCCTCGGCCTATGACAGGAGAGATGAGAGCTTAGCTCCCCACTATGTTTGGGGCGGGAGGATAGGTGTACTCCGACAAAGATCCTGTCCCACTCGGCCACTCGGGAAGCGAGTGATGGCAGAGTGCACAGTTGTCATAGCCCTACCCACTCGGCTTCACCATTGCGTGTGAGGCGGCTGACTGGCGTCAGGGGTGACCATGTCATTGGCACGACATGCATTTTGCACTGATTGCATTTTGTATTGTGTTTGCTGCATTTTTATTGATGCCTTGGATGTGCATATGATTGTCATGCATACAGGATACATGTTTATATATGGTCGACTTATTACTTCTAGTCGTGCACATGCTCCTATATCGTGGTAGGAGATCTGTGGCATACAATATTTTGTATTTCTTGCTTGCATACCCTATTTATGTGAGACTGCATCGGCATGATATTTTTATTGTTAGCTATACTGATTTTGCATATCTACTTATACCCTTAGAGTTCTTCAACTCACCCCTGCTGGTTTATATCTATTTCAGATGAAGCCGTCAGAGAGTGTAGCCACGCTTAAACCCTCACTCGTCGTAGATGTTTTATTTTTGGATATTTGCTTTATGGTTTGGATATTTTGGTTAGAGGACATGTATAGGTTTGGAGATTGATTTTGTATTTGGATTTTTTTTGGTGTCCTTATAGACCTTATTCGGATTTTGGTTTGATTGATTTTGGTGAGTATTCCTGCCCAGTTGGCAGAAGGGGTAAGTCGATTTATGGTAGACTGCTTATCCTTTATTTTGGTTGATGGCCTGAGGCCAATCTATATAACTGCGTGTGAGTATGGATTCCGGTCGTGTTGACCGATGTATAGCGGCCGTGTAGGCCTTGTATGTAAATTGGGATTGTCACCCGTACAGGGGAGATGCTGCCGGATTTTCGTCTGGTGGGGTCTCCTTCGGGGCGTGACACAAATGTTCCCACAGACGGCGCCAACTGATGCGAGTATGGGAAAAAATCTGGTCGCTCCATTTTCAATGCAGTGAAACACTGAGGGAGGTCTCAGAGGATTCTCCCCGGCCGCAATCAGTAGAGAATAAGAGGATGAAGTAGATGAAACGTAAGAAACTGACGCCAGCAATCGAGATTCAGACACAAGATGTAATGTGGTTCGGAATAAGGATTCCTACTCCACGGAGGTGAGTTTTCTCACCAGATGCGGTGCCCAAGCACTTTCACTATGAAGGTCCTCCTTTACAGAAAGCAAATTTCCGCAGGTGGAGGAGAAAGACCTCTTACAATGATATTACAAGACGAGGAAAATACAAGAGATATAGCAATGGTCGATCTCCGTCCTTCTTCTCCGGCGAGATGATTCTTCCCTTTTTTCCTTCTCCTCTTGCCTCTTCTTCTCTCTTGCTGCGTCGGAATGATTGTGGATCTCCTTTCCTCCTTGCTTCCTCCCCTTTTATCTCTTTTTCCTTCCTTCATCGTAACGTCGTAGGTTACCTCCATCGTACACGTGGCCACCACCTTTCCCTGGAGAATAATTCTGTTACAGATATCAGGAGTGAAGACTCCTTGGAATATTATGTGGGGCCTCCCAGGCCGTTGCCTAACACTCTTTCCTCTATTTTTCGGGAAACTAGGCTAGACTATCGCCCTCAACCTTCCGTGTTGAGGGAAGTTAGTTTAGGTCTATAGCCCACGGGTGACCTAGCCCTAAGGCTTTTTATCAACCCGAACCAACTCCTCTTTTCCCCATGTCAAATTCCCCTTGTATTGATCAGATTGGACTGGCCTCTTGGCGAAGTGCCTTCCGCCTCTCCTTTGCCGTATCAATTGCTTTCATTAACTCTCTCGTACCAATGACTTTCAATATTTGCCTGTACCGATGGCTTCTGACGTTCGCCCGTGCCAATGACTTTCAATATTCGCCCGTGCCAATGGCTTCTGATGTTCGCCCGTGCCAATGACTTCTGATGTTCGCCCGTGCCAATGACTTCTGCGTTTCGCCCGCGCCAATCTTCCTTTCCTTTCTTAGCTGAGCTGTGTATTTTGGATCGGATCTTAGGTCACCCGCTAACCCCTCTATCGGGGATTATGTAGAGAAGGTACCAGTAGTATCAATCGCCAATATTGATTTTTAGCGTCGAATATATAAAATTTCATCGTTGATCATCGAAATATGCTTTTGCAGAACTCCATTTGTATCCTGTAATACAAATTTCATCAACTAACTTAATCACATACATTTTAAATAATTTAATAGAAACTACATTTAACAATAAGTAATCATATAACATAATCAAAATACATCCCAAAAAATATAACTTGAGGTTCAAAACATCCAAGTCAACAATTTCACAAGTTCACAAATTCTAAGATGAAAGAGGAAGTGGAGCTAGAGAGGACTCATGTATCAAGGATTATAATGCTCCAAGTACAAGCCAATTTAGAATTGCTTCAAACATATCTTGTCTTGATCTCATCGATGCAAACTCATCTTGGGTGCATGCTTGCTAATTGAACTATAGTGTTTGCTAGCTCCTCTTGTGTCCCTTCTAATCGTTACTCGGTGGACTCAAGCTTTTCACGTAATGCTGTTTTAGTTAATCTGGAGGAGGAGGTGACATAAAAAAAAAAATAGATCTAACTGATTTTGGTCAACTTCCAAGTTCTCTAATGTATATAGAACGAACATATCAAAGACTTGATCACAAACTTGATCTTCAATTTGGATTGCATTGATGTCATCTCTTATGATTTCTTGTATTTGAATATGCTCATCTCGTAGTCTCACCATATCATCCTAAGAATAACAAACATATTAATAATATTTTTAAAAAGAATTATACAAATTTAAAAATAAATTCACTCTCGACCCTCTCCCAATCCACCCTTTTGATGAGTTACAATAAATTTTATTAAAGACAACAATTCGATCTTTTCTCTGTTATTGATCGGTCTAAAAAATATTATAATGTGTTAATATTATAATCAACCAAAAATATACTATAACTATAAAATTTGTACTTACATCTTCGTATCTATATTGAATGAATGATTTAGAACCCCTGCGATGGTTCTATGGGAGTTTCGATTGATTTTCTGTATTTATTGTAGATCGTGTCTACAATACAAAAATTTGTTAAAATTAAAATTAAAGCATTAATTATATAGCAAATAATTAAATTGTTATATAACAAAGATATTTGGTATAGATTGAGTTATCTAAAATTTGTCTGATTTAAAAGATCACACATATAATCTTAGTCTTCTCGTGTCTCACAAAAATTGATCGGCATATGTTGTCACTGTAAAATACCGGAGAAAAAAAAATAAAATAAAATAAAAAATATTCCTCGGTAATTGATAAAACATCTCGTGGGATTTTTCAAAAAATTTTAGAAATTTTTTTGGATTTAAACGGAGGTCTTATGGACATTTTATGGAGATAAAGCGGATAAGCTTTTGTAAAGCCTGTTTAGACTATCTGTAAGAAATTTATGGGTTTAATTAAAACTCATTATATCCTTTCCGTTTCCCCTTAATTCCCAATCGCGCCGACGACATCTCTTCCCCTCCCGATCCGCTTCTCCGCGATCCCCTTTCTTCTCCCGATCTCGAATCCTCACCGCGCCACTTTCCTCTCCTTCACTGTTGTCGGTGTCGAGCGCCGCACAATCCTCTTCTACACATCGCTTTACCTTCTCCGCCTCGAGCCCTCACGCATCGGCCTCCTTGAGTGGGTGATCCGACGACGGTGCCACCCTAGGTGGCCACTCTTATCGATGATCAGCCGATTTCACTATCGTCGTCTTCTTCCGGCGTCGCCGCAATCAGCCAGGCCTTCTACTGGCCTCTCCATCGGACCCGTGGACAGGCCACTGCAACGCCGTGCGTGACCTTCGTCGCCGCCGTCTTCTCCTTTCCCCGATCTCATGAATGCCACTCCTTCCGGTGGGAGAGCAAGCGGGAGGGAAGGAACGATGTTTGGGCTCCGGCGGGCGTCCTTGATCTCGAGAGCAAAGGAGCGGCAGGGGTTCTCGCTGTCGGATTTGGGAGCTCGCTGCGCCGTCGCCGGAGCAAGACTGTGTCGCCACCCCAGACAGCCCCGTTGCCACTGCTGGATCTGTTAGGCCAGTCGTCTTCGTCGGCAGCCAGGCCATCGATGGCTCAGCCTCATTGATCGCCTGCCTTGCATTCCAACCAATGACTGTGGTCATTATCCTTCGGTGTTCAGATCTGTGGATCGATCGATGGGTTCTATAATCGATATGCCCTAATTTTTGGTAAGTCTATTGGTTATCCCTTTTGCTCCATCGATGTGTAGAAATTGGAGGTTGGTTGCAGTATTAACTTGATAGGCAGTTGGTTTACCTTCCAAATAGTTGTGGGAAGTTGCTCAGATCTATCCGAATAGGTTGTGAGCAATTAAATCAGTAGGAGGTAAGGTTTTGGGATGTGGGATGATGAAGTGTACATGATTAAATCACAGTGGTTTTGATTGTGATTGTTAGGTGGCGGCTATGGTTGAATTCAGCTTGTTGTGATAGATTGCTACTTCAACGGTGAATTAAGAAGCCGGATGACTATGGAAGAGGATTGTTCTTCTAGATAAGCTATGGGAATTGATGCGATATAAGGTACGTTCAAATATGGATGTTTACGGATGCTTGCAGATATATGAGTTGGTTCATCTTATAATATTAGATTGTTTGGATGTGTAATAGGGATTAATATGGAGGATTGATTAGGTTAATTGGATAACTAGATCAATTTAGTTGATCAGGATACGAAGTCGATGTAGGATTCGATTTGATCATTCGTTGTATGCTTGCACTTAATCATAATGTTGATATGTGCAGGACGTGGATACGAGACAGGACCACGACAATGAAGATATTATTCTGAGCTTCTTAGAAGGTGGGTAATTTCCTACCTGGTCCAGGTAGATGTATTGCATTCAGATTTAGTCATAGATATGAGCATGTTAGGTGTTCATATTATCTTGACCCTGCTCTTTTTATCGTATGCTTGATCCTTTACCGTTGGCTATTAACTCCATTGTTGATATCATGTTTATTTTATCATGATTAGGAGTTATACATATAGGTGATGCAAGTAACTTAGAATTTATTTAAGTTAAGTGCAAATAGTAAAGTCCGGATGACAACCTGATTGTACATTGGGCAAAAAGGTCATCCGTAGGTAGATAATGTCTTTAACCTAGGGTTAGTTCTAGTACACTTAGGTTGTATGTTACCACCGAACATGTATTATGTAAATGGTCAGAGGAATGATATTTAGGGTATCGCTACGGACCGGTGGTCCTAGCTTGTTATAATCAGATGAGTACGACTCTCTACAAGATAGAGAGTGCGTCGATTAGATTGGTATGACTCTCTACAGGATAGAGAGTATTATGATCAGTTAAGTATGACTCTCTGCAGGATAGAGAGTGCGTTGATCTGATTAATATGATTCTCTGTAGAATAGAGAGTCTATGGTGGATGTATGTATTTGAGACATTGCATTCATGCATTTACATGCACGCTGGCGACGAGGTCTCCCTTGTGGTTGAGAGTGTCGTCAGTCATCCTGCCTCCACGGTTACTCATAGGAGGAGTCAACCGTGTGAGGGCAGAGCATTATGGTGCCGCACTCTACCACTATAGACAGTGGTAGTTGGATTTACGTGTCGTAGTCCTGCGTGTGTGACACTCGATCACTTATGGGTAGTGACTGTCGGAGTGGCCAACAGCAGGGACCCCCATCGTGTAGCTTGCTTTTTACGCTTATATGCTACTCGATCATACTGCCCACTCAGCCACTCGAGAGTAGTGGTTGGTGTTGAGTTGGGACAGTTGTCATGCTCGAGCCACCGAGGCCAGACTGGGGTCGTGGTAGCTTTAGGGTGAGCCGACATGACCATGCATGCTGCATTGCCGACTTATGGCATTTTTGCATATTGTCATATATATACATATATGCATGTATATATATATATATATATATGGATAATTGTGATTAGTATACATATATAGATGCAGTCTATATATATATGCTTATTGTGATGATGCATTTGATTGTATTATGCTTGCTGCATTTGATTGTACATCATATTCATGCATGTTTCTTGCATATGTTATACAGTTGTGTCGGATACTGGTATGTGTTGGACAGACCATAGATACCTTGACCTATAGCTAGAGTATATTGTGAGTTGATCTACTCTTCTTGTTATATATATATATGTTGGATATATGTTCAGGTTGGATCAGAGTAGCGTAGCAGACTTCAGGTATGTCTGCATTTTTATGTTGTTCATTCAGTTAGACGGTATATGCTTGTATTTATATACTATGCTGATATACCTGTTGTACCTTTAGAGTATGTTGTTGAAAATACATGTGATATGACATATATACATGTTTTTCTATTACCTGCTGAGTTTTACTCACCACCCCCCACGGACCCTGGGTTTTCTGTCGCCCAGGTAACAGGTAGAAGACTTCGTGACGACTTGGAGCACCGCCGGCTGACATCGTCTCATCTCATCTCCGAGGCTCCCGTGTTTGTTTTGGATTTTCCGTTGTGTATTGTATTTTGGAGTTTTCGGGATGTACATGTTGTATATTCGGATTTTTGTCGAAGTTTTGTATTGTTGTGATGTGTTAGTCATACCGGTATGCATGTGTAGAATGTGTATTGTTGTGGTATCATTTTCGCTGTGTGTAGTTGTTTTGATATATATATACTGTTGTGGTTTGGTATATTTGTATATATTGTTGTCATTGTGGGCCTACGGGCCTTGTATTAACCCGAAATGTTGCCACGTACAGGGGAGGTATCGTCCGTTTGATTTTCGGCTCGGCATGCTCTCGGTGCGTGACAACTTTAGTGGTATCAGAGTCTAAGGTTCTGCGATGCCATACAATGTTATTTTTGAGTCAAGTCTTGGATTCTCGGGAGTCGATTTATTCAGTTTTGGTTTTTGAGATGAGATGGACAGCGGTCTGAGCTCCAAGCAGCACGAGGTAAGAATTCCTGAAAACTTATGGTTTAGTGATATTTATCTAAACTTGATCAGTAGGTGTATACAGTATAGTTATGACACCTGTGCAGACTTGTAGTAGGGGTCGTCCACCGAGGCGACCAACCGGAGTGACCTTTAGGGTTTATACTCCCGGTTATGTTGGCTATGCATTTAGATGCTTATACCAGGGAATAACCTGTAGTGTGTTGGTTATTATTCGTAACCGTGGTATGAGTTGACCACGGGAATGACATGTTGAGTCTGTGAGTCTTGAACCTGTGTCGAGGAGGTGATTTACCTCTGAGAGCCGACTGATACCGAGTCGGAAAACAGGGGCCAAGTCGTCACATTTATTATGGAAATCAGAGACTACAGTCTTAGAGATTTCCACTAACTGTGCTAGTCGGATCATTACCTGTGGGTAATGAATAGACTTGTAGACTATTGTTGTAACGACCGGGCCCCTATTGACACCTAGCCCCTATTGGCGGAATTCGGCGACCCCTATTGGTCGACGACCGTCGCCCCTGTTGGCCCGTCGTTACTCACCTGGACTTCCCACCCCTGGAAGTGGGTTTTTGCCTTCCCCAGGATTCGAACTCTAGACCTCCAGGCTAAGTACTAAAGTTTATGAATCATGGTAACCAAGTGATCACTTGGTTACCAGGATTCATAAACTTTAGTACTTAGCCTGGAGGTCTAGAGTTCGAATCTTGAGGAAGGCAAAAACCCACTTCGTGGGTGGAAGTCGTGAGTAACGGCAACAGCGGCGACGATAAGTCGGCTAACTCGCCAATAGAGGCCAGGTGTCAATAGGGGCCCGGTCGTTACAATAAAAATATCCAAACCATAAAGCAAATATCCAAATAAAACATTTACGACGAGTGGGGTCCGACAGCTGCACTCTCCTGACAGCTTCATCCTGAAATAGATATAAATCAACGAGGTGAGTTTAAAGAACTCGGCGGGTATAGTAGATATGCAAAGTAAGGTATAACTAATAATAAAAATATCATGCCAGTACAGTCTCACATAAATTATTAAATACGGGGATTTAAAACACTAAATTAAATGGCCAAATAATTAAGGAAATAAGCCTAGAAATTTGTCGGGATTTTTAGGGAATTTTAGGAATTTTTCTGGATTTAAACGGACTCCGTACGAGACTTTTACGGGGATAAAATAAATAGGCTTTAGAGGGGTTTATTTAAAGGGGATAAATACATGGAAAATCTAATTTCTTTTTCTATTTCCCTTTTTCCCCGCCGCGCCGCGACTATTCCCCTCGGCAGTTCCTCGCGCGAGTTCTTCTTCCCCGAGCCTTTTTCTCCGCCGGTGATCTCTCCATCGCCGATTTCTTTCCCCACGCCCGAAGCCGTCGCCTCTTCCCTTCGCCGGCGACGCTTTCTTCTCCGGCCGAGCCTTCTCTCCCCCATCGCAGCCCTCGTTTGCGCTCCCGCGAGCACCGCCTGACGCGCTGAAGTTCACTGGCCCACCGCAGCTGCGTCGGCCACGACAGGTCTTCCCTTCGCCGTCCGACGCCTAGGTTTGGACGGGGCCGCTGCTCACCGGTAGCGTTTGCCTTCCGCCACCGCTTCTCCGGCGCTGTCATCACGCCACCGCCGCCTCTGCCCTTCTCGCCGGTGGTCGCCGGAGTAGGTAAGGGTTTCTTTTGTGGATTGCTTGGGTTGGTGTTTCATGGTTGTG
This sequence comes from Wurfbainia villosa, assembly GCA_025175895.1. Lineage (NCBI taxonomy): Eukaryota > Viridiplantae > Streptophyta > Magnoliopsida > Zingiberales > Zingiberaceae > Wurfbainia > Wurfbainia villosa. The sequence continues at coordinate 4,908,593 of JAKLTH010000042.1, forward strand.
GTCGGCTGAGAGGGGCTGTGAGGGTTTATTGGGGGTGTTGTGCGGTTAGGGTTGGAGGTGGTCGTGCAAGGATTGGCTGTGAACAATCTTTAAGTCACTGTAAATTGAGTTGGGGATCTAATTTGGGAAAGGACTGGCTGTCGGTGGAATTCCTAGGGCGGGTGAGCTTGATTGGTCGATTTGGGTTGATTTCGGTGTTATTCGATTGATCGGTACGGTATTCGGAGGATATGGGATTTGGGTGATATTGTTTGATCTTGAGGATATTTTTATAGGTGATGAATTAGGTTAATTGATTTGGAATTAATTGGGCTAAATTAATTGTATGGATATTTGTGGACAAGGAAAATTGGAAATAGTTTGGGTTAATTGGGATATAAAGGAAATCGATTAATTATTCGATTTGTCGTTGAATTGTATTTTTGTGCTTGATTATAGTCATGCTTTATGCAGGTTTCGGTCACGAGGCAGGTCCCCAGTCGTGACGATTTGGTTTCATTCTTACGGATATATATTCAGGCGGGTATTTTGACTTAACTTTTAGATTAAGTCAAATTGATATGCTAGTAGGATAGCTTACAATAACTTTTTCATGTTTATATGCCTGGTATACTTTTGGTGCCTACTAGATACATGCATGTGATAGGATATGATTATATTTCCCTGTTTGATTTGGATCATAGTACATGGATTAGGGATATGTATATATTGATTATACATATTATTCGGATAGGTGTTTTGAGTAGGATTTACATGTTTTAGTATCATGCACCATTTTTACATGATTGCATGCTAGCTGGACGGGGTTCCATTATTGTTGAGCCCGTAGCTAGTTACATGGCCTGCACACACGACCACTCATGGGTTAGTGGTACATCAGGAGGGTGTGTGCAGTTGCTCTGTCAGGCTCCGCTGGTCCGCTCATGGGTAGCGATGAGGCAGCGTGGTAGCAGGCAGAGATCCCTCCTCTGGCCTATGACACCGGGAGATGAGAGCTTAGCTCCTCCACTATGTTTGGGGCAGGAGGATAGGTGTACTCCGACATCATCCTGTCCACTCGGTCACTCAGGAGCAGTAATGGCAGAGTGCACAGTTGTCATAGCCCTACTCACTCGGCTTCACCATTGCGTGTGAGGCGGCTGACTGGCGTCAGGGGTGACCATGTCATTGGCACGGCATGCACTTTGCACGGATTGCATTTGTATTGTGTTTGCTGCATTTTTATTGATGCCTTGGATGTGCATATGATTGTCATGCATACAGGATACATATTTATATATGGTCAGGACTCTATTACTTCTAGTCAGGCACATGCTCCTATATCAGGGTAGGAGATTCAGGTAAGTACAGTCATTTTGTATTTCTTGCTTACATACCCTATTTATGTGAGACTGTACTGGCATGATATTTTTATTGTTAGCTATACCTTATTTTGCATATCTACTATACCCGCAGAGTTCTTTGAACTCACCAGATTGATTTATATCTATTTCGTGATGAAGTCAGAGAGTGCATGCCGGACCACTCGTCGTGAATGTTTTATTTTGGATATTTGCTTTATGGTTTGGATATTTTGGTTAGAGGACATGTATAGGTTTAGAGATTGATTTTGTATTTGGATTTTTGGTGTCTGTATGGACCTTATTCGGATTTTGGTTTGATTGGATTTTGGTGAGTATTCTTGGATGCGGAAAGGGTAAGTCTATTTATTTTATTTTTATCATTTATTTTGGTCGATGGCGAGGCCAATTTATATAATCGTGTGAGTTTGGATTCGGTCGTGTTGGCCAGATGTATTGTGTAGGCCTTGTATATAGCCCGGATTGTCACCCGTCTGAGAGATCTGCCTTTTTAATGTAACGACTGACCCCTATTGGCACGACCCTATTTGGCGGAGTCGGCGGCCCCTATTGTCGTGACCGTCGCCTGTTGGCCGTCCTTACTCATCACGGACTTCCCACCTGGAAGTGGGTTTTGCCTTCCAGAGTTGAACTCTAGACCTCGGGCTAAGTACTAAAGTTTATGAATCACGGTAACCAAGTGATCCTTGATCGGCGGTTGCGATTCATAAACAATGCTGCTAGATATAGAGTTCAAATCTGGGAAGGCAAAACCGCACTCGAGTGAAGTCAGTGATAACGACAAACAGCGGCGACGATGCGTAATGGTCCCGAGTCCGCCAGCGATAACGACGATGCGTCGACCAATAGAAGTCCCGAATTCCGCCAAGCGAGGCGGCGGTCATTGACCAATAAAGTCACCGAATTCCGCCAGCAGGGCCCGATCGTTACAATAAAAGGCGCCTTTTATTGTAGCAGCGGGCCTGTTGGCGACAGACGACCTAATCGTCGGCAGTCGCCCATTGCGAGTCGATGACTATTTCGACGGCGAGTCGCCTATTGGCCGTCGACCCCTATTGGTCGACGACCTGGCCCCTATTGGCCCGTTGTTACTCACATGGACTTTCCACCCTTGGAAGTGGGTTTTTGCCTTACCAGGATTCATAAACTTTAGTACTTAGCATGGAGGTCTAGAGTTCAAATCCTGGGGAAGGCAAAAACCCATTTCCAGGGGTGGGAAGTCCATGTGAGTAACGACGGGCCAATAGGGGCCAGGGGCGTCGACCAATAGGGGTCGACGGGCCAACAGGGGCGACGATCATTGACCAATAGGGGTCATCGAATTCCACCAACAGGGGCGACGGTCGTTGACCAATAAGGGTCACCGAATTCCGCCAACAGGGGCCCGATCGTTACATAAATAGGGTATGTAAGCAAGAAATATAAAAGGACTGTGCTTACCTGAACCTCCTACCCTGATATAGGAGCATGTGCCTGACTAGAAGTAATAAAGTCCTGACCATATATAAACATGTATCCTGTATGCATGACAATCATATGCACATCCAAGGCATCAATAAAAATACAGCAAACACAATACAAATGCAATCCGTGCAAAGTGCATGCCGTGCGATGACATAGTCACCCACGGCCGATCGCACCGCCTACACGCGATGGTGAAGCCGAGTGGGTAGGGCTATGACAATGTGTGCACTCTGCCATCCTTGCTCTGAGTGGCCGAGTGGACGGATCTTTGTCGGAGTACACCTATCCTCCCGCCCCAAACATAGTGGGAGCTAAGCTCTCATCTCCGGTGTCATGGGCCGGAGGAGGATCCTGCCGCTACCACGCGCTCATCGCCTCGCCGCTACCCGGCGGACCGGTGAACTGTGAACAGCGCACACACCTCCGATGTACCACTAACCCATGAGTGGCGGTGTATGCGAGCCATATAAACTAGGCTGCGCTCAAATAATGGAACCCGTCGGCCCGACATGCAATCATGCAAAAATGGTGCATGATACTAAAGCATGTAAATCCTACTCAAAACACCTATCCGAATAATATGTACAATCAATATGTACATATCCCTAATCCATGTACTATGATCCAAATTAAACAGGGAAATATAATCATATCCTATCACATGCATGTATCTAGTAGGCACCAAAAGCATACCAGGCATATAAACATGAAAAAGTTATTGTAAGCTATCCTAACTAGCATATCAATAATGACTATATCTAAAAGATAAGTCAAAAATATCCGCCTGAATATATATCCGCAAGAATGAAACCGTCACGACTGGGGACCTGCCTCGTGACCGAAACCTGCATATAGCATAACTATAGTTAAGCACAAAATATCCAATTCAACAACAAATCGAATACTTAATCGATTTCCTTTATAATCCAATTGCCCCAAATCAATTTCCAATTCTCCCAAATTTTCCAATCGTCTTACTAATCCTTTTCCTACCACAAATATCCATATAATTAATTTAGCTCACTAAATCAATTGATAAAAATTTTGATTAATTAGATAAGCTAATTAATCAATTAAACCTGGTTTAACCTGCATTTTAACAACCTAAGCCAAATAAATAAAATTTACTGGCTTTTAATTTATCCAACTATTGTTCAAATCAATTTACCAAATTAATTCCTAATCACTTAACCTAATTCATCACCTTCAAAAATCCTCAAAATCAAACAATATCACCCAACTCCTCTGTTCGTCAACCCTAACTATATTGCCCAAATTACAGACTGACCTTGCATGACCCCAACATCTACCAATAACAAAAGAGGAAAAGAAACCTTACCAACCGTGGAAACCTCACCGACAGAAATCCCCAATTTTTGACCTGTTCGCCGAAACCAAATTCTGCCCAAATCAATAGACCATCGGAATGAGACAAGAAAAACAACTAAGTCTCGAATAGGAGGGTCAAACCTTACCTAGATACCAAGATCGCCGGCGACACCGAGTAAGCTCGCGGCGGGGGTCCTGCGGCTGCAGACACAAAGGAGACATCACTCTGTGCTCGTGGTCGACAAGCGCGCAGGGGGGTCGAGGATGCTCGAGGGGGTCCTGTGGCCACGACGACCGGCGCGCGCGAGAAGAAGCGAAGGCGAAGCGCCACGGTGAATACGACGACGCGCGCTCGCCGGCTTCTGACGACTGGGTGGCAGCGGCCTTCTCGTCGGCGGTGAAGAGCTCGTGCAAGGAACCTGTCGACGGCAGAGAGAGCACGCGCGAGAGAAGAGGGCGTCGGCGGAAGAAGGACTCGCGCGAGGAACTGCCGAGGGGAATAGTCGTGGCGCGGCGGGGAAAAAGGGAAATAGAAAAAGAAATTAGGTTTTCCGTGTATTTATCCCCTTTAAATAAACTCCTCTAAAGCCTATTTATTTTATCTCCGTAAAAGTCTCGTACGGAGTCCGTTTAAATCCAGAAAAATTCCGGAAAAATTCCCTAAAAATCTCGAAAAATTTCCAGGATTATTTCGTTAATTATTTGTCCATTTAATTTAATATTTTAATATCCCCATATTTAACAATTGTTGATGCAGATAGCGGAAGGCTAGGTTATGGAGTTTCATAGGGATTTTATCCCTGAGTTGTTCGTACTGAGTTATATAACTTTGAGAGTACTTTTAAGTACTTAACTCAAGTTATACCAAGAAAGTAGAGTTATTTGCATACCATTATCGGGGTCAAGCCGGTATTTGGTGATAAATGCAGAAAATAATCTTCGGGAAATAATATATCACTTGATCATGGTTTAGTGATGTTGAAAGAGAGTATTTTGTTGGTGCAATCGGCCCAGGTCACGATTGACCAGGACTCGAGTTTGACTCGAGTGATGTTTTGATGTTTGACAAAGTGTTTGACATTGATGTTTGGCATTGATGTCGGTTAATATGTTTTGGAGAGATTGTTTATACAATCGACCCAGGTTATAATTGACCAGACTCGAGTTTGACTCGAGGGAGACTTTGGTGGTTGACTAGGGTTGACCATGTGTTTATGGGAAAGTCCAAGTCATGGGTACTTGGCATGGAAAGTCCAAGTGGGACACTTGGCATTTGGGAAAGTCCAAGTCTTGAGTACTTGGCATGTGAAGTCCAAGCATGGGTCTTGGCAAATGAGAAGTCCAAGCATGGGTCTTGGCAAATGGAAAGTCCAAGCATGGTCTTGGCATGGAAAGTCCAACATGGGTTGGCAAGGGAAAGTCCAAGCTTGAGTCTTGGTATTTGGGAAGTCCAAGGGGATTGATATTGGCGGCGTAAAGTCCAAGCGGAGTCTTGGCGGCGTAAGTCCAATGTGCCTTGGCGGTGTAGACACCGTTAGCATGACATAGCCGATGGAAGCACCTGGAAGCTAGCGCGATGGATGAACAAGTCATGGATGACTTGGAGGGATCTGAGAGGCGTGAGGCTGATGGAGGTGGCTAGAAGGCTTAGGTCTAGGCTAAGGGTGGTCTAGCAAGTATGGGGGCACCATACTTGGGTTAAAACCTCATTCTGGCAATGACCGCTTATGGTCGGCCGCGAGTGGCCGATTACGCAAATCGGCATGTCCTGAGAATGCTCCGTAGTCGATCGGGCGATCGACTACGGCATTAGCGATCGGCCAATGTTGGCAGCGATCGGTGAGAGTCCGTTGAATTTGTCCAACGTGGATTGAGCCGTTGTCTCACGCCTGATGTTAGCAATGACGGTGATTTATGGCGATCGACCAGCGGAAATCTAGCCCGACGCGAGATAAAAGGAAGTCGTTCGTGGAGATTGCTGCATCGATTCTGGGGGAGCTTTCTTGAGGCGATTTGAAGGCGATTGAGTGCATTTCAGGCCCTTCAACCTCATCCAAGCAACCAACAAGCAAAGCGCTCAAACCCTAGTTTTGTAAAGTGTTCTTTACATTTCCTTTGTATTTGCTTGTATTTCTTTAGATTATTGTTGTAATCTTGTGTACGAGGTTTCTCCACCTCCGACTTGTTGTCGAGAAGGAGTTTATTGATTAGTGATTGCATTGGCATCGCTAGAGCTCGTTAGAGCTCAATCCGTGGAGTAGGAACCGTGTGGTTCCGAACCACGTTATATGATCGTGTTGTGATTGTGTGTCTTGTTATATTCATTTGTTATTACTATTCCGCTGTGCTAACAAGATTGTAGACGATCGAACGCGAAAGAATTCCATCTACCTACGGTCATCTACGCTATTCACCCCCCCTCTAGCGCCGTCAAATCCCCAACAAGTGGTATCAGAGCCTGGTGGCTCTTCAACGGATTAACAACCGGGAGCAATACGCTAGAGGGTAAAGATGGAACTCCAAGACAAGCTAAGTTGGGACATCAACACACCGGTCCCGTACTCATTATATGGACAAGAAGGCTTCGATTCTTGGAAGAGAAGAATTGAAGATTTTTTGATGATGAAGGACTTCGAGGAATGGTCTCTATTAATGGAAGGATTTGAGTATCCTAGAGGACCAAAAGGTGGTTTCCTCAAGAAGAAGAGATGGAGTGAAGATCAACTCCAAAGATTCAAGAAAAACAAGAAGGTAATCAAATTCATTTTTTATTTAATTCCAAATGAATTCTTGTGTAGCCTAGGTGAATGCATGGATGCTAAGGAGCTATGGAGCGATTTGGCAAAGCTCCATGAAAGCCCATCAATGGTCCAAGAGGAAGAGACCGAAGAGGCTAATGCATCATCTTCACAAGGAAGTGAGGACTTGGAGGTTGAGAGATCATCAACATCCAAAGAGGAAGAGGAAGTAGAATCGGAAGTTGATAGGAGTCAATTTCCGGGTTGGTGGAGGAAGTGGAAGAAGCATCCACCTCAAGGATTGAGGAGGAGAGAACTTCCATACCGAGCAACAAGAAGAAGCTTCAACATCCAATCAAGATGAGGAAGCTCAAAATACAACTCCGGCACCTACCACGAACTAGGTAACTCAAACACATCAATCTCAAATAAAAATAATATCATGTGCTTTGAGTAGGGAATTTGGGCACTACAAGAGCAAGTGCCCAAAGAAGATTAGGAAAGCTCCACCGCTCCAAAAGTCAAGGATGACGGTTCCCAAATATCAAGAGCAAGGAGCATATCATATGCTTCAAGTGCAACTCAAGGGGACATTATAGGAATCAATGTCCTAGGGAAGCAAAAGACCAAAGAGGAGCTACATATGTAGGGGAGCCTCTAGGGCAAACCCTAAGGTATATTTCAATAATGCACCTTCTTTAGTTAATAGGCAAAGGCATGCTAGGAATTTAAATTCTCTTGCAATTTATGAAAAGCATGCTAATAGGAATAAATATTTTTGCTTAGGAGCTAAAAGTGTCTATTTTAGTAATAAGGAGAAATTTGGGACTAATGTCCCTAGAAAAACCATACATAGTGAATCTATTAAGAAAATACAAGAACATCTAGGTTTTAATCCAAAATGGACTAGGCATATGCCAAGAAAGTCAAATGCCCAAGATTTAAATCAAGATTCTAAAATTGGGAAATTAGAATTAGAGAACCAAGCCTTAAGGTCAAGGCTTGAAAAACTTGAAAAGACCCTTAGGAATATACAAAATCAATTTAAAGGGTCTAGTGGTCAAAATCAAGGGTCCAATAGTCACACCAACACTTAGGACCTAAGAGTCAAAAGTCAACTAAGGGCAAGAAAGGTTTGGGTCACAAACCTAAGCCTAAGGTGGCTTACCATAGTGTTCCATTTGACTATGGAACACAAACTAGGTCTAGGAAGACCAAGGTCAATAGGGAAGTCATCCCTAGAGTTGACCAAAGGATATGCCTAGTGGCTAGGGTTTCTAGGAAACCTAAGGTGGCCACTAAGAAGGTTGTTAGGGAGGCAATCCTTAAGGTTAACCTAGACAAGACCCAAATGACCAAGGCTAATAAGCCTAGGAAGGTCATTAGGAAGGTATCTAGGGAAGTTATCCCTAAGGAATATCTAAGTAATCCTAGGAGTTCAAATCGTTTTTGGGTTCCTAAGAGCGTGATTGATTCACGCTAAGATGGGTTTAGGGTGTGTCAACCTTGATTGGATGGGTAGTTAACTCAACCATAACAAAGGTGACACTTTAGGTTATTTTCAAGGTTATGGTTACCTTGAAAATACATTTGAGTTTTTAATCCTAAAAGATTTTAGGATATGCCTATATTAATTATGAAGTTTGATAAAATGATCATTTTGGCACAATTTAGGTTTAGAGGTTGGTGTGCCATTTTGGGTTTTGGCACACTAGGGAGATTAGGTTAATATGGCAAAATATGTTTAATCCCAACAAATGGCAATTAATATTAAAATTTAGGTGTTATTATACCTATATATTTTATATGCCATATGTCATGACATGACATCATGTTTACTTTTATCATCTAAATGTCATGATCATGCTTAGGATTAAGATATTAAATGTCATGTGTTTTTAGATTTCATCATATGCCATGACATCATGATCATTGGCCATGATTTATTTTTCTATCATTATGCCATGATCATTTTCATGCATCTAAATTGATTAAAATTGATTTAAGGACTATGGCATGACTTGGAGTCCCATTTATAAGGGAATCAAGTAGAGTTGCCTTAGAAAAATGCATGAAACCCTAGGTTAAGAGAACAAAACCCACATCTCACATCCAATTGACATGTATGTGTATTTATACACCCTAGATACATGTGAGATGCTAGGATATGAGTTGAGTTCAAGGTGCATAGTTTTTGCATCTAGATGAGCTAAAACTCATCTAATTTTCCAGTGTGGATCATTGGGAAAGCTCGTGTACAAGTCATGCACATAGAGCCCAAGGAATATGATCCAAAATAAGGTTTTGAAAACGGTTTAAAATCATTTTGACAAACCTTGGTGAAGTCTATCTTTTGATAGCAATCACCATTGATGAGATTGATACAAAGTGAGCTTAAACTTTAAAGTTTTTAGTCACTTTTGGATTTTGTATCAATTTCACTATTTTATGGGTAAAATATTTTTAAAACATTTTTCACCCATTGTTTTGGTCATAAGTATTATACGTATCAAATTTCGTGATTTTTCGATGTACGTATAATTATTTATGAATTTTGAATTCGTTACGATAAATTTGAAATTCGAATTTCACTACTAGATCGCCACTTGGTGGCGATCGATGAGAGTGTGATCATGATAAGCTGTCAAAGTCATTGTCAGTCTGATTTCGGGTTAACAAGGTTTGTTTAGCCCGTGTTCACTATAGTAAAGGTTCCTAACCACTCCTAACCCTAAGATATGCTTTGGGAAGCATTATGAAGGGTGAAAATCCATTGGATATGGATTAGGAGTTGTGTTAGGTCAAAGTATCAAATTTAGGGTGAGTAAAAGTTCTATGTTGAACTTAGAACCTTAATTTTGATGGTTTAGAGTTCCTATTGGCTTAGGGGCTTTCCAAGGACATTGTTGGTGCAATGGTCAAGGGGGAGCAAGCCTTTAGGGGGAGGTATCCATCTTGGGATGATGGATGTTGTTTTTGGGAGAATGTTATCAATTGAAAATTGATGGGTGTTTGATACCCAATTTGGAAATTGGGAGAGTGAGATAGGAGTGTCTCTCTTGAGTGATATGGGACTTGTCACTAGGAAGATGGTAGACATCCTAGGTATTTTTGATCAAGGGGGAGATTGTAAGATCTCATTGGGACATGAGACATTGACCTCCTTGGAGAGAAAACCTTTTTGATGTTAGTCAAAAAGGGGGAGAATGTTTGGGGGAGAACATTTGATTTACTTTTTCACTTGAATGTTTAGGGAAGAACATTTGGTGAGTGTTTACCAATTTGGGATAATTGGTAAGGGATTTGAGTTAGTGTTCTAACTCATGATTTGATTGGTTTTTGTCAAACATCAAAAAGGGGGAGATTGTTGGTGCAATCGGCCCAGGTCACGATTGACCAGGACTCGAGTTTGACTCGAGTGATGTTTTGATGTTTGACAAAGTGTTTGACATTGATGTTTGACATTGATGTCGGTTAATATGTTTTGGAGAGATTGTTTATACAATCGACCCAGGTTATAATTGACCAGACTCGAGTTTGACTCGAGGGAGACTTTGGTGGTTGACTAGGGTTGACCATGTGTTTATGGGAAAGTCCAAGTCATGGGTACTTGGCATGGAAAGTCCAAGTGGGACACTTGACATTTGGGAAAGTCCAAGTCTTGAGTACTTGGCATGTGAAGTCCAAGCATGGGTCTTGGCAAATGAGAAGTCCAAGCATGAGTCTTGGCAAATGGAAAGTCCAAGCATGGTCTTGGCATGGAAAGTCCAACATGGGTTGGCAAGGGAAAGTCCAAGCTTGAGTCTTGGTATTTGGGAAGTCCAAGGGGATTGATATTGGCGGCGTAAAGTCCAAGCGGAGTCTTGGCGGCGTAAGTCCAATGTGCCTTGGCGGTGTAGACACCGTTAGCATGACATAGCCGATGGAAGCACCTGGAAGCTAGCGCGATGGATGAACAAGTCATGGATGACTTGGAGGGATCCGAGAGGCGTGAGGCTGATGGAGGTGGCTAGAAGGCTTAGGTCTAGGCTAAGGGTGGTCTAGCAAGTATGGGGGCACCATACTTGGGTTAAAACCTCATTCTTGAGGTTGGCAGTCGACTGGCATTATGGCCGGTTCGACTACCGGGAGTCGACTCGAGTTCGACTGCCGGTTGAGAGCTTTCTCACAGCGATGCTCATGGGAGCGATCGGCCCGAGTGTCAGCACGATCGGCCCGGTGTCGACGGCAATGATCGCTAAGAGATGGCGATCATCGCCGGTCGAGATGAAAGAATGCTCGCGTGAGCCGATAGGCGGTCGACTACGAGCGTTAGCGATCGGCGCCAATGTTGGCGATCGGCCCGGTGAGAGTCCGGGAATTTGTCCAACGTGGATTGAGCCGTTGTCTCACAGCCTACGGTGTTAGCGATCGGTGATTTATGGCGATCGCCAGCGGAAATCGGCCGACGCGAGATAAAAGGAAGCTGTTCGTGGAGATTGCGGCATCAGTTCTTGGGGAGCTTTCTTGAGGCGATTTGAAGGCGATTTGCAGGTGCATTTCAGGGCCCTTCAACCTCATCCAAGCAACCAACAAGCAAAGCGCTCAAACCCTAGTTTTGTAAAGTGTTCTTTACATTTCCTTTGTATTTGCTTGTATTTCTTTAGATTATTGTTGTAATCTTGTGTACGAGGTTTCTCCACCTCCGACTTGTTGTCGAGAAGGAGTTTATTGATTAGTGATTGCATTGGCATCGCTAGAGCTCGTTAGAGCTCAATCCGTGGAGTAGGAACCGTGTGGTTCCGAACCACGTTATATGATCGTGTTGTGATTGTGTGTCTTGTTATATTCATTTGTTATTACTATTCCGCTGTGCTAACAAGATTGTAGACGATCGAACGCGAAAGAATTCCATCTACCTACGGTCATCTACGCTATTCACCCCCCCCTCTAGCGCCGTCAAATCCCCAACATATTTCCCCGTGTCACTTTTAGTGACACATTGTAAGGAATTCTTGAGCTTCAAGAAAGGGCGCTCGGTTAGTAACAATGTACTGTGCAGAGTCGTGAGACTTGCGGAGGTTACGACCATCTAATAGTTGAAGAAGATGAATGGATGATTTAAGCCACCCGGGGTTATTGGCTTACTGTTGGATTAGAATGCCGAGATCTTCTACTAGATCCTGCCGGAAGACGTTGGATTGAGACAGGAGTTTAGAAATGACTCCGTACAAGGGTTTAAGAGTTGGAGACCGATAAACATATATTGTAGGTCAACTTAATAGAGTCAAAAGTCTCCGACTGTTGGATAAAGGAGCAAGATCAGAGTCATAGACTTTGAGCTATTTTTCGATTATAGAAGACCAATCGCAGATCATCAGAAGGTTCTTATGGATATCAGCTAAATCAGAACAAAGACTTCGAAGGAATTGTGTGTGTGCAGTGCATATCACGAAGACATGCGAAGACGGATTATCCGTTGGATCAGTTTAGCTGTTGCTATTGTGAGCAAGTAGTACAGTGGAGGAAGTATACTTTGAAGACACAGTTGAAGACTATCGATGGTGTTCCAGGAGGAAGATGCATTGTCTCGACAGCAGAGATCAGCACCGAAGATTGGATTATTTCATCAGCAATAACCTACTACCTCAGGCGTGGTTGGAGTTCCGTGATACTTCCCTTCAAGGGAAGTGACTTATGCAGATGTATCAGCAGAAGACATTGTAGAAGACTCAGAAGACAACAACAAACAGTTACCTCCAGATGTGGATTGACTTTGTACAGAGGATAGAGTATACGACGATGGTCGTATCTATTCAAGAATCTTGATCAGCTCGTAGGATTAAGTAATGTGATCAGATGATCTAGCAAGATCCTCGGGTCATTCGTTGTAGAAATGCGACCGCTTTGTCGCGAATTGTTGGATCTGATCTGGTTCTCTTCGGAGAAAGGCCGAGACCTGCGTGGAGCCTTTTGGATCGGATCAACAGATATTTGATCGTTCAGGGTATTACTCTAGTTTTACCCTCTGGATTAATATATTGAGAGATACTTGTAATTTACAGGTATCCTTGTCTAGAACATGCTCAGTTGGATAAGAAGGGTCCTTTACATCGACTTGTGGGACGGTGGTATCTCTACCGTCTGGTGAGATGTGAATCAATAATTAAGAAGTCAAGGGATACCCTTAGACTTTGATAGATATATTTTTGCTGTAGACATATCCTTACGGATGGTCAAATTGTTGGAAGTATGGTACGATATGTTTCTCGGATGTGCGTATAATCTGAGAGCCTTCGGATGTAATTTCGGATGAACTCCAAGGCTTGTCGTTGCTTAGGCAAGTGGAGTAGGCGTTCGAAATGATTGCGAAAATAGTCCGGTATCAAAGATCACATAACGAGTGATATTTTTGTTAGTATCAGTGTTGTTAAACACTATAAAAGAATTGGAATAACGTGAGTTGCAATTATAGGAGATGTTGGAGGGGATATTTATCTATCCCAGTATTCCTCCTTGAGAAGATCCAGAACTCTATGTTGAAAGAGAGATGAACTTTTGAGATTATGCATCGATTATCGATGATGGAATGCAATAGTTGTTGAAAATAAATATCCTACGTTGAGGATAAATGATCTGTTTAGATCAACTAAAGACACCTGTGTATACTCTAGGGTTGGTTTACGACTGGAGAGTTGATATGATAGTGACATAGTGTCATATAAGTATCATTGTCGTTGTGATGATTGATATATCATCAGCCTAGAGAAAAGGGGATGCAGGTGTGTGGAGACGACAATTTCATACTTGGTATGAATTGTGTGAGTTTTGACTAAGTTGTTAGACTAATTAACGATGTAGTCGCCACTGGATTTGAGAATCGTGTATCCTAGACACGATTGGATCCGTTCGTGATTATTGGAGTTGCGTAACCTGGCCACTGTTGATTGTGGTAGTTGAATTTTGTGCACTCGACCACCGTAGATGGTGATTTGCCTTGTATGGTTTGGTTATTACGGTAGATGTGGATAGAATGTTTTAGCATTATTATACCACGTACTTGCTTGACAAAGGTGATGATGGAAATCATTTAGTTGGAAGCTGGTGAAACCAGTTTACAAGACCTAGATGATGATTAATTTGTGCACGGGTATTAGTTAATCCTTTCGAGGTAGATAAAAGGATGATGTACGCAGATGCATCGTTTCAGGGATCGGAATGATTCCGATGCAGTTGAATGAGGCATATCTTATGTCTACGTCAGTTAAAAAAAACTACGAGATAGTCTGTCATATACATGACATGACTTTAGTAGTTATTATCTGGATTTGTGGATGTATGGAGCAGGAATGCTCATGGGATTTTAACTAGCTACTGGATAGCTACAATGTAATTCTTTGGAGCGCTGAGCAGTAATATTGCAACGAGCGAGATTCGTCGCTATAGTCTCCCATGCACTTACAGAGTGCATGTAGAGTGGATTTTAGATGGTAGATGGACTTCTCTTGTGAGAGGATAATTTTTCGTCTCCAATAGGGATATGTGTTCTGGACACGCATCCACTTAAGAAGGAGTGGCTACAGGAGGCACATCATTTGAGATTTGTTATGTATCCTTGGCGGTACTCAGATGTACCGAGATTGGAGACGTTTATACTGGTGGAACGGTATGAAGAGGGTTATAGCAGATGTTGTTGCTCGATGTTTAGTATGCCAGCAGGTGAAAGCTGAACATCAAAAACCCGCTGGATTGCTCTAGAAAATTCCGATTCTGGAATGGAAGTGGGAGCATATCACGATTGACTGCGTTACGGGATTGCCTAGAACCCATAAAGGACGTGATGCGATTTGGGTGATTGTGGATCGACTGACCAAATCAGCTCATTTTCTTCATATTTGTGGGTCGTACTTGTTGGATCATTCGGTAGAGTTGTATTACCGAAAGATTATCAGATTTGTGTGGGGTACTTTTAAGTACCATATCGGATAGAGATTCGCGATTTACCTCGCGATTTTGACAGAGTCTGCACCAGACTATGGGCACAGAGCTTCGGCTTAGTGCAACATTTCATCCACACACTAATGGACTGTTTGAGCATGACATTCAAACGTTGGAGGATCTATTCAGATCTTGTGTCGTAGATTATGGAGGTGTAGCTTATCGGTTGGCTTTACCTCCGACACTTGGAGGTGCTCACAACGTATTTCCTGTTGTTATACTGAGGAAATACGTGTCGCATGTTGATTATGTTCTGAAAGAGGTTCCGAATTCTACCTCAATCTAATGCGACTTACGAGGTGATTCCAGGGTGAAGCCTGGGTCGCAAGGAGCGACAGTAGTGGGACGAAAACCATCTGACTCGTAAAGGTTGGATGACAACACCATATTGATGAGGAGGCTACTTAAGAGCTGAAAGACACTATTCGAGCTCGATAGTCTCATCTGTTCATTTGAGGAAGGTATGTGGTCCTTTCGGGAACTTGCTTGAAGTAATTTTGCATGTTAGTACGAAATTTGGGGACCAAATTTTTATAAGTGGGGGAGAATGTAAAATTCCGGAGGAAAAAAAATAAAATAAAATAAAATAAAAAATATTCCTCGGTAATTGATAAAACATTTCGTGGAATTTTTCAGAAATTTTTAGAAATTTTTCTGGATTTAAACGGAGGTCTTATGGACATTTTATGGGGATAAAGCGGATAGACTTTTATAAAGTCTGTTTAAACTATCTGCAAGAAATTTATGGGTTTAATTAAAACCCATTGTATCCTTTCCGTTTCCCCTTGATTCCCAATCGCGCCGACGACATCTCTTCCCCTCCCGATCCGCTTCTCCGTGATCCCCTTTCTTCTCCCGATCTCGAATCCTCACCGCGCCACTTTCCTCTCTTTCACTGATGTCGGTGTCGAGCGCCGCACAATCCTCTTCTACACATCGCTTTACCTTCTCCGCCTCGAGCCCTCACGCATCGACCTCCTTGAGTGGGTGATTCGACGACGGCGCCACCCTAGGTGGCCACTCTTATCGATGATTAGCCGATTTCACTATCGTCGTCTTCTTCCGGCGCCGTCGCAATCACCGAGCCTTCTCGCCTCTCCATCGGACCGCGAGCACGCAACGCCGTGCGTGACCTTCGTCGCCGCCGTCTTCTCCTTTCCCCGATCTCATGAATGCCACTCCTTCCGGTGGGAGAGCAAGCGGGAGGGAAGGAACGATGTTTGGGCTCCGGCGGGCGTCCTTGATCTCGAGAGCAAAGAAGCGGCAGGGGTTCTCGCTGTCGGATTTGGGAGCTCGCTGCGCCGTCGCCGGAGCAAGATCGCGGTCGCCACGGACAGCCCGTTGCCCGCTGCTTTGGATCTGTTAGGCGGTCGTCTTCGTCGGCGAGCCATCGATGGCTCAGCCTCATTGATCACCTGCCTTGCATTCCAACCAATGACTGTGGTCATTATCCTTCGGTGTTCAGATCTGTGGATCGATCGATGGGTTCTATAATCGATATGCCCTAATTTTTGGTAAGTCTATTGGTTATCCCTTTTGCTCCATCGATGTGTAGAAATTGGAGGTTGGTTGCAGTATTAATTGGATTGGCAGTTGGTTTACCTTCCAAATAGTTGTGGACAGTTGCTCAGATCTATCCGAATAGGTTGTGAGCAATTAAATCAGTAGGAGGTAAGGTTTTGGGATGTGAGATGATGAAGTGTACATGATTAAATCACAGTGGTTTTGATTGTGATTGTTAGGTGGCGGCTATAGTTGAATTCAGCTTGTTGTGATAGATTGCTACTTCAACGGTGAATTAAGAAGTCGGATGACTATGGAAGAGGATTGTTCTTCTAGATAAGCTATGGGAATTGATGCGATATAAGGTACGTTCAAATATGGATGTTTACGGATGCTTGCAGATATATGAGTTGGTTCATCTTATAATATTAGATTGTTTGGATGTGTAATAGGGATTAATATGGAGGATTGATTAGGTTAATTGGATAACTAAATCAATTTAGTTGATCTGGATACGAAGTCGATGTAGGATTCGATTTGATCATTCGTTGTATGCTTGCACTTAATCATAATGTTGATATGTGCAGGACGTGGATACGAGACAGGACCGCGACAATGAAGATATTATTCTGAGCTTCTTAAAAGGTGGGTAATTTTCTACCTGGTCCGAGTAGATGTATTGCATTCAGATTTAGTCATAGATATGAGCATGTTAGGTGTTCATATTATCTTGATCCTGCTCTTTTTATCGTATGCTTGATCCTTTACCGTTGGCTATTAACTCCATTGCTGATATCATGTTTATTTTATCATGATTAGGAGTTATACATATAGGTGATGCAAGTAACTTAGAATTTGTTTAAGTTAAGTGCAAATAGTAAAGTCCGGATGACAACCTGATTGTACATTGGGCAAAAAGGTCATCCGTAGGTAGATAATGTCTTTAACCTAGGATTAGTTCTAGTACCCTTAGGTTGTATGTTACCACCGAACATGTATTGTGTAAATGGTCAGAGGAATGATATTTAGGGTATCGCTACGGACCGGTGGTCCTAGCTTGTTATAATCAAATGAGTACGACTCTCTACAGGATAGAGAGTGTGTCCATCAGTTGAGTACGACTCTCTACAGGATAGAGAGTGCGTCGATTAGATTGGTATGACTCTCTACAGGATAGAGAGTATTATGATCAGTTAAGTACGACTCTCTGCAGGATAGAGAGTGCGTTGATCTGGTTAGTATGATTCTCTGTAGAATAGAGAGTCTATGGTGGATGTCTGTATTTGAGACATTGCATTCATGCATTTACATGCACGCTGGCGATGAGGTCTCCCTTGTGGTTGAGAGTGTCGCCAGTCATCCTGCCTCCACGGTTACTCATAGGAGGAGTCACCCGTGTGAGGGCAGAGCATTGTGGTGCCGCACTCTACCACTATAGACGGTGGTAGTTGGATTTGCGTGTCGTAGTCTTGCGTGTGTGACACTCGACCACTCATGGGTAGTGACTGTCGGAGTGACCAACAGCAGGGACCCCCATCGTGTAGTTTGCTCTTTACGCTTATATGATACTCGATCATACTGCCCACTCGACCACTCGAGAGTAGTGGTTGGTGTTGAGTTGGGACAGTTGTCATGCTCGAGCCACCGAGGCCACACTGGGGTCGTGGTAGCTTTAGGGTGAGCCGACATGACCATGCATGCTGCATTGCCGACTTATGACATTTTTGCATATTGCCATATATATACATATATGCATGTATATATATATATGGATGATTGTGATTAGTATACATATATAGATGCAGTCTATATATATATATGCTTATTGTGATGATGCATTTGATTGTATTATGCTTGCTGCATTTGATTGTACATCATATTCATGCATGTTTCTTGCATATGTTATACAGTTGTATCGGATACTGGTATGTGTTGGACAGACCATAGATATCTTGACCTATAGCTAGAGTATATTGTGAGTTGATCTACTCTTTCTGTTATATATATATATGTTAGATATATGTTCAGGTTGGATCAGAGTAGCGTAGCAGACTTCAGGTATGTCTGCATTTTTATGTTGTTCATTCAGTTAGACGGTATATGCTTGTATTTATATACTATGCTGATATACTTGTTGTACCTTTAGAGTATGTTGTTGAAAATACATGTGATATGACATATATACATGTTTTTCTATTACCTGCTGAGTTTTACTCACCACCCCCCACGGACCCTGGGTTTTCTGTCGCCAGGTAACAGGTAGAAGACTTCATGACGACTTGGAGCACCGCCGGCTGACATCGTCTCATCTCATCTCCGAGTCTCCCGTGTCTGTTTTGGATTTTCCGTTGTGTATTGTATTTTGGAGTTTTTGGGATGTACATGTTGTATATTCGGATTTTTGTCGAAGTTTTGTATTGTTGTGATGTGTTAGTCATACCGGTATGCATGTGTAGGATGTGTATTGTTGTGGTATCGTTTTCGCTGTGTGTAGTTGTTTTGATATATATATACTGTTGTGGTTTGGTATATTTGTATATATTGTTGTCATTATCAGGCCTATGCCTTGTATTAACTCAAATGTTGCCACGCAGGGAAGTGTCGTCTGCTTGATTTTCGCTCAAGATGCTCTCATGCGATACCACCGTCAAAGTAGAAGGAAGATATAGTAGACTCTTATAATGAGTATGCATCTTATTTCGATTGTCTCTATACCTCGCATTCATTAACCTATCAGTCTCTTTTCTGACTAACAATGCACCCTTCTCAAAATTGATATCGAAAGCAGTCTGAAAAATATCAATATTGAATTTGCATGTGATTAAAAATAATGAGTCACTGGTTATAAAATATCAAATTACTTGTACTTACTGATAATCGATCGTATATCATCCTTTTATTGTCCACAGGGACATGCTTCCAACTCTTTACTTATAAGGGAGTGAACTTCTTAATTGACAGATTTAACTCTGTCATAAAAAAAAGTTGTATTTGGCCTAATTGGATGACCATCGCTCTTACGAAAAGTAATGAGTAATTTACCCCATTCCTTGATTTATCGGCATAGTTGATTTGAGTGTGTGTCATGTGTCTCCCTATGTGTCAGGCGAACTGTAAATGAAAAAGTGTTAACAATTAATAAGTCAAATAAATAGCAAACTAAATAAACATTTTAAATACCAAACAACACACCAGTAGGAGCACTATCATCATCAGATGTAGACACAACTGGTGGACACTTAATTCTCTAAGGTGACATAGCTATGACATAAACATCATATATAGATCGACAAATAATGAAAGATTATCTTATATACATGAATTATAAATGAAGAACAATATAAATATCATGTAAATAAATCTAATCACTATCATCGTCTAAAAAGGATAATTGGTCATCCGTTTCACTGTCAATTTCAGTATCTTCATTCTCATCATTAAGATTACTTTGAACACCCCTATCCAGTCCACTTGTACATTTGATATATTTATTTGTTGATGTTTAACATCTAATCTACATAGTTGAGTTTGTTGGTGCAATTGGCCCAAGTCACGATTGACCAGACTCGAGTTTGACTCGAGTAGTATTTTGATATTTGTGTTTTGATGTTTGACGATGAGTTGACCATTGTCTGGTTGTAACACCCCCCTCTGCTTACACTAGTAAGGGAGGTGTTACTGTACCGTACTTTATCTTACTCTTTTCGTAATCAGGTAAAACATGACTCAACCATCCATAGACTCACATACACTATTTATAAATTCACTAATACTTGACTTAAAACAAAAGAGCATCAACAACTCGTACCAAGATCTAAACATATATATGGTTTCTAAACGAGTATCATAATTTTAACTCTTAACTTGAAACAATAGAAGCTAAAGAAATAAACCAACTATATTCACATGTTGACACTAGGCTATTTCATAAGTTCTTAACCTATCTAAGCATGCACATTCACTAGAGTTCTAATGTAGAAAATTCTTAAGTAACTCAATCTCATGCATGATGATAGTAATAATATGCATCTTTGATATGAATATGAACGTAAACAACAATACATCGCATCAACCCTAGCACCTAACATGAACACTAGCACACTAGCAAGTTCAAGGGTCTTAGCATAGTATAATACTAGTAAGTTCGACATTCTTAGACACAACATAATCAAACACATAACATGAACACTAGCACACTATAACAAGTTCGAGGGTCTTAATATAACATAATACTAGCAAGTTCAGGATCATAATCTACTGTTCCGCCGCCACACACACCAAGCACTTCATCCGCTACCCCCTCTTACTCAAGTCTTGTTTTACCCTTATATGCAGTATAAGGAATGGAAACTATAAGCAATGAAGCTTAGTAAGTACCTCCTATTCTCACAAAACATCGCATTAAGAAAAACATGCTATTAGAATACTTGCATGTAACATATGCTCATACTGACTATTAAGAAAATTCTGCACTAACCATTTAGAAATGCTTGTACATAACACAATGGTTTAACTTGAAATGCATGAACCTTCTATATTAAATATTTAGAAACACTTGTACATAACACAAGGGTTCAACTTGAATGCATGAACTTGAAATACATAACTTGCAATACATGCTTCTTAAATATGCTTCGCTTGTGGAAACATATACATGTGACATACTTAAACTTGTAACCATTGTGCTTTAGTTAACTTTAGAAAACCATATGTACATATATACTTTAAAATCAGTAAAAACATCCTTGTTTGGGCGGCCCGACATAGTACCAATTTGCGCGCAACCCTAATAGAATTCGGGATAGCTAGCCACCGAACTTATTAGAGTAACTTACTAAGGGTGGTCTAGGAGCCCATGGGCGATCTCAGGGCCCGGTACATGTCACTTCAAAGTAAAATACTTTCTTTATATATAACTTACTTATTTTTGTCAGGCAACGAGTATTTTACATGATCATAATAAAAAACCTATATAGGAAGTCTTTCAAGATATTTGATCATGCTCTTTGTCCCCAAAACTCGTAGGGAAAGCATCTTGCTTCCAATGAAATATTCAAAGTAAAATACTTCCTTTATATATGACTTACTTATTTTTTTTGTCATTTAACAAGTATTTTACATGATCATACTCAAAAACCCATATAGGAAGCCTTTCAAGATATTTGATCATTCTCTTTATCCCCAAAACTCGTAGGGGAAGCATCTTGTGATCTTTACATCTTGCTTCCAATGAAATATTCTTAAAATACCTAAAAATCCAAACAAATATAATCTGGATAGAACATATAAATCCGAATAAAACATGATGATAGAAGCTAGATGGGCATATCAAAGAGTTACTTATGCTATAGGTCAGAAATACATCTTTGTGATCTTAGATCTTGCTTAAAAAGACATATACCTTAACTATAAATCTGAACACACATGCATATATCATCTGATCCAAACATATAATCTATCAAAATATAGGAAAAGAAGCTATATAAAATAATCGAAGAACTACTTATACTGCAGGTGAGAGATACTTACATCATCTCGCTATCGTACTAGTATACTGCTAGGGTTTTTGTGAGATGAAGACCTTCCTTTGTTCCTTAGCCTTAAGAGTGGTCATCTAGCATATACTAAGCCTTTGTATCCCCTTGAAACCCCCTTGAGAACCCCAACCAAAAGCTTTAGGGTTTTAGATGGTGTTGGAGGAAGGAGGAGGAATTTCGGTGGAGGAGGAAGAAGGTGGAGCTTGATCCTCTAGCACACACCAAGCTTTGTGAGAAACTCCTCTTAAAAAATCCTCTTGAGGATCCCAACACAAGAAGCTCTATAGCTTGGGATGCAAAAAGGGAGGAAGGAGAGGGATAGGTTTCGACCAAGAAAGAGGAAGGAGGAGAATGAAGAAGGAAAAGATGAGGTTTGGTTCTTCCTTCTCTCTTTAATCTCCTCTTTAATACCTAGAAAGATGAACACTCCTCTTCCTCTCATGGGGGGGATGCACCAACTCCTCATCTTCCATTTATACTCTTTGTATATTCTTTATATATCCTAGCCAAGAATCATCCTATGGTCTAGTGGTATCAAGGCTACCTCCCTATTAGGAGGTTCATGGTTCATATCCTAGCTATAACCATCTTTTATTTTATTTTACACCTTTTATAGGTGTTATTATCCATATAATTACTTTGAACAGTTTAGAATTTTACGGGCATTACACTGGTAAATGCTACAATCTATTTAAATTTAACTATACAAGTGTCTAACAAGTATATATTGCCATTTTACTAGAAGCTCAAGGGGAAAAAGATGACCATGCTGAAAAGAAGCATCGATTGCAATCACTACGTGTGTAATCATCAGCAGTGCAATCACCAAGTGTGCCTAGATCACTGTGGTTGTTGTATTGTTATTGCAAGCATGCTCTTCATGATCACTAGGCTATCAAATTAATGTTGGAGTATGATGTATTTGGTGGTAAGTTCGAAGCCAATGTTTGCCTTCAAGACATCATTCCTTTCTGCGACTTGACAACAATTTCATACAATTGCATAGTTGTGTACATATGGTATGTTTATTATTTTCATGTATTAACACTTTGACTTTTGATTTGTAAGTTATATTTATTTTGGTCTTATGCATTTTCCTGTATGTTTAAATGATAAACATTTGTATAGAAAAATAAAGGAGAAAAATAAGTTTGAGAGGTTTAGATTTGTGGATCCATGTGTTGTTGGGTGTCACTTCACATTAGTTGATAAGAGGGCTCTTGGTTTGGCAGTTAGGTTAAATGACACACCAATAAATCAACTAGTTTTGATTCTAGTTAACATAGAGTATGTAAAACAGAGGTGGAACACTCATTTTATTTTGATAAACACTTTCTTAACTACATGCATTAATATTATGTATATATGTAGTTTCTATTGGATTTTGATCGTCATTGATTCTCACAAAGAGGTTCTTTATTTGTTGGATCCTCTCAGTCAGCATAATCGTGATGAGACTTGGAAGAATGTCGTGAATATGTAAGATTTATTATGAAAATATTATGAATATTTATTATATTTTTTTATTGTATACTAGATGCACTAAAAGTGTATAATATCTTTTGATTATATGAAGAGCCTCGAAACTGTTCAATACAGAGATTGACAAGCACGGGAAGAAACAACCTTTGTGAGAAATAGTCAAGATATATATGTTTTCTAGTAGCTAAAAAATCTTGATAGTTTGCATTTCTTTTGCTCAGAAATCTGTTGTAGTTTGACGCTTATTATGAGTTTTTCGTCACATAATATAGTTAGTTGAATTTAGAAAATATTTTGTATTCTTTGACAGAGAACCATTTAACTTGGATCAATGTTAGTTGTAAGTCTACGACTAGTGCTCTTATGCTTCTAGAAAATCTTCATTCATGATTGTAGTCTTCTCCTTATTTGTAATTGTTATTCCAATTAAGTTATTAATTTGCCACTACCATTTTTTACATCGTAGACTCCCCTTCAACCGGATAGAGTCCAATGCGATTTTTTCATTTTGCAATAAATGAGAGATATAATTGAAGGCATTGTATTCATTGACAAGTATATATTCCCTATGACCAATAGTAATATAGACATATTTTAAAATTTTCTTATTGAAACTTGTTTGTAAAATGATTTGTGTAATTAATTATCATATAGTACTCAAAGTGTTTAGTAGTTTATATTTTCACTCATTTATTCACATGTAGTTCGCAAAAGCTGTGATAGCCGCAAAAGAAATTGATGAAGTACGTTCAGAGTCGGCTTAATGCATACAAGATCTCATATCTGATGAGTACGAAATTTAGGTATCCATAACTCCTTTGGTTAGGTGTTGTAATCTATAAATATTTTGGTTATGAATAATTCTTTTGGTGTAGTACTAAGCATATGATGTGTAATTATTTTGCTACAAGTACTTTTGTATAATATATTTTTAAGGGTGATTATTTAAAATGAGATATTATGAGCTTGTCTTTCACATTGCTACAAGTGCATTTGTATATGTTTTTTATAATTCTTTTTGATGTTGTTGTATGATGTATACTAAAAATACAACACTGTAAATCAACAATGATTTATTGTTCTATAGTGTGTTGAGAAATGACAACGATTAAAAATACAACAGTTAAAATAACAATGACAATACAAACGATAATGATTAAAAACCATTGTCTATGACTCAAAAAATCATAATAAATTCACGCATTGAGAAAGATAGGACGTTCAAAGACAATAGTTATAACCCATTATAGTTTCACTTGAAATACAACGGTGAAAAATCGTTGTCTATGATCCAAAAAATTCATGGTAAATCGACGCATTGAAAAAGATATGACGCTAAAAAACAACGATTAAAAATTATTGTCTTTTCCTTAAATCGACAATAATTTTTTACCATTGTCTTTGAGCACTTTATCTTTCTCTATGCATCGATTCACTGTATATTTTTTGAGTTATAGACAACGAATTTTTATCGTTGTTTTTTTTAAATTTTTGTCATGTTTAGATCCGGTAAGATTTAGAGCTTCATGTTTGGATCTATTTCCCTGGTAAGGCCCTGACTTGACATGTTCGTGCAGACCCTCATCAATTATGAGGTATGCTCCCGTCCTTGGTTGGCTATCATACACAAGTCGCTTGTCAATTAATACGCTTATCTGTAGGACCAATCAACTCGGATAGCACAGCCGGGTCAGCGCCTCCATCCAATTCCGAGCCGGTGATGCCTCCCCCTATATTTGCACCTACCTACCAAGCTTTAGAGGAACAAGTCTGGTTGTTATCTTTGGCCCAAGAGGAGGGCCTTCGTCAAGAAGAGGCTATAGCTAAGGAGTTAAGTCATAGCTGAGCTTTACTTCAAGAAACTTTGATGAGGGAGCGACAACACCAGTCAGAATTGAGCCACTTGAGTCATCAGATGACCCAGGAAACTGATCGATATCTCCATCTTAGGGAAGAGATGGATAGGGCTCTTTCTGAAGTGTGAGAGAAGGCAGCTTTGAGGGCTCATCAACAGGTTGCTACCTCACAGGTTGCCCTCCATTTGAGCTTATGTATTGAGATATCTTCCTCTGTACGTATTGTAAGATGTAATCAATCTGTCTTCTTTGCTTCAGGACAGGCACGATTCCATCTCCCGTGATCTCAAGATCTTAGCCAAAGGGTTTATGGAGGTGTCACGAGAACATGAAGAACTCAGTCGAGACTTCACGGGTTACCGAGAGATGACTGTAGCTAAAGAGCAGAGGATACGAGACCAGTTGTCTCACCCTCCGACATTTTATTTTAGGAAGGATTTTGAAGGGGCGGTTCACTAATTCTGGAAGAGGGGTTATCCTCCCCTCTAGAACGGATGGCTCCTTCATCAATCGCTTAGCAGCCTCGCGCTTTTATTTCGCTGACGGTTTTCCCCCTTGATCGATCTCCACCTTTACTTGTATATATTGACGTGCTCTAGTGTCAATTCTCTAGATGGTTTCCCCCCTTGATCGATCCCCGTGAGGTAAATCAAGGTCGGGGAGGGATGTTGCTATGCTCCTTGACTCGTTCATTAGAAACGACGAAGAATTTTTTAGTTTCAATAAAAATTTTATATCTCACGTCAAGATTTAGACTTTTATTCATCTATAATAATATTTATGCCGCTCTAGTCAATAAGTCATCCGGAACTTGTATTTCCTTACAACGTTATGCTATTTGGTGTTTAAGTAAGATTGCGCTGCCATTTTCATCTTGCATCGTACCTCCTACTGAATTCTTCCATCCAAAACGTAATTCATTAATTAATTTATTTGCAGTCGAACACATGCAACAATCAATTATATCCATTGATGCTCAAGTCTTACAGTGCAACGGTAAAATGGTCAGGTAATCTTTTAAATAATTTCGATTTAATTTTTAATTATGTTGTATTTGTAAAGATTTTTTTTTTTCAATTGAGATGATAACTCCTAAAATATTAGACTGTTAGCTCGCTCAGTGCGAGCGTTTCTCAATTTATTTTGATTGTCAATAAAAAATTTCTATGAGACCGGATCGATATCTCCTAAGATTAGATTCTTAACATATCTAATCTAACTATAATACATTTGTAGAGATTTTCTTTCAAAGTAAGGTGACAAATCCTAAAATGTTGGACGGTTAGACCATTCGCTATGAGCACTTTTCAATTTATTTTAGTAATCGGTGAAAAATTTTCATGAACGGATCAATATCTCTCAAGACTAATCGGATCGAAAGTCTCGATACTTGATATCAATCAAAAAAATCAATTATATTCAATCTTTTCATTAATCAAATAATCAATCAATTTAATTAATTAATTAAGGGTAAAATCAAAAAGATATTTTTCTTATGATACAAAGATTAAAATCCGTCAACCTAACGGTCCCTATCAGTTCGTTCTCGGGTTATCGTAATGGAGGTAAATCACGGTAGGTTTTTGACCCTTGAGATTAGTAACTAATGTATGGAGGAACGACACTCTCGCATTTGCGAGGGATTAATCCGTTGTCCTATAGTGCAACGTCTGCATGCGTTAACTACTAAGCTCTTTCCGCGGGGAAAAAAAAATCTTGAATCATATTGAAAGGGAGTTTTTTTTTCTTTTATTATTAAAACAGTATCTCATCTTACCTTACTCTATTTTTTATTTTCAAAACTATTGTTCGATGTTATTCATAATTGTTATCTAATCAACACTTATAGTTTTATCTTACACTAGCAACGAATCTTAACTATTACAATATAAACAATTTATCTATTATCGATATTGTTCAATATTATTATATTGTAGCAATTACAAAATCATAACTACTAATTGTATAATTGTAGCAAGGAACTATAATTGATCTATAGTTATAGTAGCTACGAAATCATAGCTACTACATAATAAGGTCGTAATTGTATAGTTATAGCAACTATAAGATTGTAACTACTTCAACATACTATACAATCCTAGTTGTTAAGGATATTTTTAAAAATAAAAAAATACTCTAGAGTAGAATGGGATACTATTTCGACAAGGATTCCAATAAAAAAGGGGTCATTTTTATTTTTGCCCATTAATTAATTTTTAATGATTAATTGAGTCAATTCCCCAAAAATAATTCTGATTTTTCAATCATTAATTAATTAACGGGTTATTAATTTCTTTGCTGCTGCTGCACATTAATTAGTCATTTAATGAATCAATTAATGAGGCAATGAATTAATCTTTTAATTAATTAATTAAACTAAAACAAATTCTAAATAATTAATTAATTAATCAATTAATTAACGGGTTATTAACTTCTTTTACTGCCTCTACACATTAATTGATTTATTAATCATTTAATTAACTAATCACTCAATGATAATGTGAGAATGGGTCGGATACTAGGAGGATGGCCCATGGATTTTCTTGAGCGGACTGAGTTCTAGGATTTTATGACACGGGGAGATTCTTCACAAAGGAGAACAAGGAGAGCTCGCTGCTCTACTCTGGATGCATGATTGCGAAGAGGCGACTCCCTGCGGCCAAGAAGCTCACCGACCCATAGAGCTCCGGCGACCGTCGTCGATTCCTCCTCGAAAGCTGCTCCAACAGGTCGCACCTCGCTCAGATACACGCTCGCATGATCCACTCTCGCCTCGTCGAGGACACCTTCGCCGCCAGGCGACTCCTCACTTCCCCCTCCGCCCTCTCCGATATCGCCGCCCGTCGCCTGTTCGATCTAATTCCCCGACCCAATATTTTCATGTGGAACTCCATCATTAGGGGCTACACCCGCCGCGGTGCTCCTCGTGATGCCCTCTCTGCCTTTAAGCTGCTCCTTCATCGTGCAAACTTCCCTCCTGATAGCTACACCTTCTCTACCATGTCGAGAACATGCGCGTAGCTCGGAAGTCTGCGGGATGGAAGTGGCTGCGGCGATATTGACCTTGCGAGGAAGGTGTTTGATGAAATGCCGAAGAAGGATGTTGTTTCGTGGACGTCGATGATACCTGGTTATTTACAACGGAATCAGTTAGATGAAGGTTTTTGGTTGTTTGATGAGATGAGAAAGGTTTGCATTGAGCCAAATAGAGTCACTTTAATGAGCTTGCTATCAGCTGGTGGTGAATTGCGTGCTCTCAGTTGAGGCTCTTGGCTTCATTCTCAAATTATGGAATATGGATGGGAATTCGACATTACATCACCAACTCGGTGATAAGCGTGTATGCGAAGTGTGGCAGTCTTATAGATGCCCTTAATGGGTTTAAGTCTATGCCTTCTAATACTGCAACATGGAATGTACTGATTTCTAGGTTAGTTCTTAGTGGACACCACAAAGAAGCCTTGAATATCTACCAAGAGAGATGACATGCAACAACAAAAGGCCAGACGGAATAACAATCTCTGTTGTTTTGTCAGCATGTGCTCAATCGGGCAATTTGCAGCAGGGCAAACTCCTTCATGCCTTTGTGGAGGAAAACTTGGAAGTTTGTGATGTCTTTCTTGGAAATGGCTTGATCAACATGTATGCCAAATGCAGAGATGTCACGGAAGCTGAATCCATCTTTCGTAAGATACCTGCGAAGGAAGTTTTCTCGTGGACAACTTTGATATCAGGCCACGTCCAAGGCAATCTCTATAAGGAAGCTTTAACCTTTTTTGAAGATGCAGCTTTTTGATGCCTCATAAAGATTCCCACACACACTTGGAATGCAACGATTGGTGGTCTTGCAACTAATAGATAAGGAAGAGAAGCTATAAATCTCTTCAATCAAATGCATGAACTCAGGGATGTAAAACCTGACAGTGTGACATTCATCGCTAGTTGTTACTTATAAAATTGGGCTACAGTACGTGACTTCATTTATAGTACGGTGATAGACATAACGGTTTCTTCGAAGAAGCCCCCAAGTTATTCACGTAGCGAGGAAACGGAGGGGAGAGGCGGGGTTCTTTGATTTTTCCTTTCTCTGTATTTCTTTTTTAGCTATCTGACGATTTCTTCTTCTAATCTTATTTAAGTACTCTCTCCTGGACTCTTACATGTTTCCGACACTACAAGAGTTAACTTTTTCTTTCTTTTTTTTCTCTATTTATTTTTACTACACTTAATATTTTTTCTTTCATATATGTCCTGTTTGACTTATGCATCGGAGGGTCATTAGTCGAGACATCGACAACCGTCCGACCTGTATTAACTTTAGCAGGAAAGGACAAAAAATTTAATGTTGTGATCGGAGAGAACCCACCCTCGCCGATAGAAAATTGAGGAAGAAAATCTATACCACATCAGTTGACGTCGTCTGTAAAAATTCTAAGACATCGAGATGCACCATAAGGAATTCCTTCAAGAGTTTCCTCATTAGAGGAAGCTCTATCATCCTCATCATGACACATGGTCTGCTGACAATGATTGGGAGAAAAAGATAGTAGACGATGCATTGTACAAGAAGGTAGAGGGGTAGACCTCTCCAAGCCTACTACTCTATAGAGCTATTTTGAAGGTTCCAACAACCGCTTTGGCTTTTCCTAGTCGACTGTTGGCCAAGAAGGTCCAAGCTTAGCACAACAACTAGAGATCATCAGAAGGACCTCCCAATCGTTACGTTTGCATCGACACCCTTTCGACACCTACGTCGATCGTCTTGAGGGCTCAACCTCTCATCGTAGCACCCAAGTCTGGAGTACCATCAATGGGAACATCTCTCGGCATCTTCGCTCCGAAGAAATACTTGAGAACTAGCTTGTTAATGGTCTTGGGCGTTTCTTGTGATCTCGCGAGCACTGAGTGTGTGGTTGTTGCAGTGCATGGCTCGTGTGCCCCTTTGCTTTGTAGGAATAGGGCTAAACATAGGTGATGCAGGGGAATTCTTGTGAATTCAAGCTCTCCTTCCCTGCGCCACCAGTCTCTGGACTTTGACGACCTCTCCTCCCTTTAGCATGGATGTTGCTCCTAGTTCCAACATGTCGTTAGTGTTGTCACCGATGAGATTCGTCTCCAAAGCTACCAATCTCAGAAAGATCCTTTGGTGAACAGTGACTGTGAGCATGAGTCAGTGGGTCTCCTGATTAAACTTGAGCAAGGCGTATTGTTCTCATTTCTCTCTCTTGACCACTTGGTCAAGATGCACTGCGCCCCTCTCGGTCGCTCAACCGAAGTAAGATCTTATTCACTCGGCCACTCGGTTGCATAGTAAGTCGACCAATCGATCGCATAGCCAGTCATCAACTCGAGTGCACAGCCAGTCGGCCACCTAGTCGCATAATAAGTCAGCTACTTGGCCATCTAACCGCATAACAAGTTGGCTACTTTGCCGCATAGCTAGTCGGTCATTCGACCGCATAGCAAGTTGGTCACTCGATTGCATAACCAGTTTGTAGCTTTACCGAGGCATACTTCATTCCCTCTGACCACTTGGCCAAGGTAAGTTCGGGCACTCAGTAGCTCGTCCGAGAGTATATTTCACCCCTTTCGGTCACTCAGCTAGGGTATGTTCTTGTACTCCGTCGCTCGGCCAAGAGCATATTTCACCCCTCTCGATCACTTGGCCACTTGCCCAAGCAGAACACACTAAATTCCTCCGGTACCTAGAGATCAATCACAAATGTTCACTTGCGATGCCGAGGACCCTATTCCCTAGCTTGCAGAAATCACAGCCTCCTTTGCAACAACAGTGAACAACTAATAGAGCAAAATGATGAGTGAAATTAATGACTCTTCATTGGCCCAATCTCTTTGCCCCAACTGTCGACAGTAGCTTCCCATTGGCGGGGAGATATTATGGCCCGAATCAATTGATCGATCATGTTGTCCTCGTCGAGAGATCTATAAAAATTCTAGCAGGAAGATGGTCGATCTCCGCTTGAGGTGATGATCAGTAATCGAGCAACCTAGCTCCGACACCAACTTGACCACGGAAGTTTCCCACCAAGTCAACATTGCCCAAACCAATCTCCCACGTGCTCAATTTCATCAACTCGAATGATATTCGGAATATCTAATAGCTCGCATGAACACCAAATTCCCTAGCCCTATAGTTCTACTAGACACTAGGGGCGTACTCGAGCACCTACTTCTCTTCGCGTACCTGAGCACCTGTGCTTACTGTTGGTGCAATCGGTCCAGATCACGATTGATCGGTCTTGAGTGGGATTCGAGTAGTGTTTTGATATTTGACAAATGGATTGACAATGTTTTTGTCATGGGAAAGTCCAAGTCATAGGTACTTGGCAAAGAAAGTCCAAGCAAGGGTCTTAGCATGAAAGTCCAATATAGAGTTGATAAGGAAAATCCAAGTATGGATACTTGGCAATGAAAAAGTGCAAAGGTGAAGTCTTGGCAGCGTAAGTTCAAGTGTGTAGTCTTGGCGGCGTAAAGTCCAAGTAAACTTTGGCAAAGGTAGACTCAGTTAGCATGACTAGACTGACGGAAGTACTTGAAGGCTAGCACGAGGATGAAGAGTCGTGGACTCGAGGGATTCAAGAGGTGTGAGGCTGATGGAAGTGACTAGAAGACTGAGGTCTAAGCTAAGAGTACCCGATTAGCATGACATAACCGATGGAAAAATTCGAAGGCTAGCACGATGGGTGAACGAGTCATGGAGGACTCGAAGGGATTTGATAGGCGTAAGGCTGACGAAGGTGACTAAAAGGCTTAGGTCTAGGCTATGAGTGGTTATCAAGTATGAGAGGATCATACTTGGGTTAAATCTCATTGTTTATGTTTATCAGTCGACTGATCGAGTGTTCAACATTCGAGAGGCCTAATTGACTCAGGCAATCTACTAAGGTTATAACCCAGTCGACTGGTCATGTAGTCGACTTAGGCTCGACTGCTCGAGCTGTGCTCTGGCAGTTGACTGCCATATTAGGGCAGTCGATTGACCTTAGCAATCGACTGCCATAATGGGCAGTCGACTGGTCAAAGTGGACACGAGCACAGAAGCTTCGGTAGTTGACTGGATAGTCGACTACTGATTTGGCAGTCGATTGGGGGTTGATGGTAGTCGACTAGTCAGGTGTTCGTTGAGTCGAATCTCACGTGGATTAGTCCGTTGTGAGACAACGGATGTGTGGACAGTCGACTGGTGGGTAAGGTCAGTCGACTGCCAAGCGAAAATCAGCCCGATGTGTGGTTTAAAAGGAGCTCAACGGGGACATTTGAAAGAGCTATTTTTGGTGATCTTGAAGGGGAATTGTTGTTGTGTTCCAGACCTTCTGAGCTCGTCCAAGCAACCACATCAACAAGCATTCAAAAGCCCTAGTTTGTAAAGTATTTTTTTGCATTTCATTTGTACTCTTGTTGTATTTGGTTGCATCCTTATTCTTATTATTGTAAGAGTCTTGTAAGAGGTTTCTCCAACTCCGATGTATCACTGAGGAGGAGAAGTTTGATAATGGTGGTGTGCATCACTAGAGCTCACTAGAGCTCGACCGTGGAGTAGGAACTAGGATTCCTAACCACGTAAAATTTGTGTCGTGTTTGTGTTGTGCTTTGTGTTTGTATTTGTATTAATATTTGTATTTCCACTGCGTATTAATGATTTTTGACAAGCACGACGAATCCAAGCGAAGAAATCGACGAATTGCTATTCACCCCCCTCTAGCGCGGACAAATCGATCCCTACACTTTTCGTAGCATCCTTTTTCATTTTTCCTTGGGCATTGTTATCTCCCATCTCACTTCATGGGATCCATCTCCGGTATGACCGAGGCAATTTGTAAGCCCTCGACGCTAGTTACAACATAACATTCCCCTATGCGGTGGCAGATTGGGAAGAGTAAGGTTCCCTCGTGTGGTGGTGGATTAGGAGGAGTAGGCTTTTTAGTGGAGTATGACGAGCTTTAGCTCGACCGATCGAGGTAGTTCGTAAACCCTCGAGTCAGTCACATCAGTTATTCAGCTCGGCATGACCGAGGCAATTCATAAGCCCTCGGCGCTAGTCGCAGCTTAGCATTCCCTCGTGCAGTGGCGAATCGGGAGGAGTAGGGTTCCCCTGTGTGGTGACGGATCGGGAGGAGTAGGGTTTTTAGTCGAGTATGATAAGGGTTAGCTCGATCGACCGAATCAGTTCATAAGTCCTCGAGTCAGTTGCAGTACTTATTCAGCTCGGCATGACTGAGGAAATTTGTAAACCCTCGATGCTAGTCGCAACTTAGCATTCCCCCGTGCGATGGCGAACCAGAAGGAGTAGGGTTCCCCCGTGTTGTGGCGGATTGGAAGAAGTAGGGTTTTTAGTGGAGCATGACGAGGTTCAACTCGACCAACCAAGGCAGTTCGTAAGCCCTCTAGTCGGTTGAAGTACTTATTCAGCTCGACACGACCGAGATAATTCGTAAGCCCACGACGCTAATTGCATCTTAGCATTCCCCCATGCAGTGGAAGATTGGGAGGAGTAGGGTTCCCCCGTGTGGTGGCGGATCAAGAGAAGTAGAGTTTTCAATCTAAGTATGATGAGATTTAGCATGGTTGGCTAAGGTAGTTTGTAAGCCCTCGAGTCGGTCACAGTACTTATTTAGCTCGACATAACCGAGACAATTCATAAGCCCTCAAATCGATTGTAGTACTGAGGTGGCAGATCGAGAGGAGTAGGGTTCCCCCGTGAGGTGGTGGATCGAGAGGAGTAGGGTTTTAATAGAAGTATGACGAATATTCAGCTCGGTCGATCAAGGGCATTCGTAAGCCCTCATAGTCGATCGCAGCTTGTATTCAGCTCGCCGGGCCGAGGCAATTCGTAAGCCCTCGAGTCAGTCTAGCTCATCATTCCCCCGTGCGGTGGCGGAGCGGGAGGAGAGTAGATCAGCAGGGTCAGTTGGGCGCAGGTCATAAGTCCTCGACTCGGGCATAGTTCATAAGTCCCTAGCTTGGGTGCAGTCTATAAGTCCTCAGCTCGGTCGAAGTATGGCATTGACTCAACTCGGTTGACCTGGACCATTCGTAAGCCCTCGTAATCGGTCGCAACTTGTATTCAATTCGACGGGCCGAGACAATTCATAAGCTCTCGAGTTAGTCGTAGCTCATCATTCCCCCGTGAGGTGGCGAAGCGGGAGGAGAGCATATCAACAGGGCAGTTGGGCACAGGTTGTAAGTCCTCGATTCAGGCATAGTTCGTAAGTCCCCAGCTCGGGCGCAGTCTATAAGTCCTTAGCTCGGTCGACTAAGGTCATTCATAAACTCTCGTAATAGGTCATAGCTTGTATTCAGCTCGGTGGATTGAGGCAATTCGTAAGCTCTTGAGTCAGTTGTAGCTCATCATTCCCTCGTGTGGTGGCGGAGCGGGAGAAGAGCAGATCAGCAAGGTTAGTTGGGCGTAGGTCGTAAGTCCTCGACTCGGGCGCAATTCGTAAGTCCCCGACTCGGACGCAATCTATAAGTATTTAGCTCGGTCAAAGTATGGTGTTGACTCAGCTTGGCTGACCGAGGTCATTCGTAAGCCCTCGTAATCTGTCGCAACTTGTATTCAGCTCAGTGGGCCGAGACAATTCGTAAACCCTCGAGTCAGTCGTAACTCATCATTCCCCCGTGCGGTGGCGGAGCGGGAGGAGAGCAAATCAGCAGGGCCAATTGGTCGCAGGTCGTAAGTCCCTTGCTTGGGCACAGTCCATAAGTCCTCAACTCGGTCGAAGTATGGTGTCGACGTAGCTTGACTGGCTAAGGCGATTCGTAAGGCCTCGAGTCAGTTGTAGTACTTATTCAGCTCGGCATGATTGAGACCATTTGTAAGCCCTCAGTGCCAATCGCAGTTTGGCATTCACCCGTGAGATGGCAGAGCGGGAGGAGTAGGGTTTTTAGTAGAGTATGACGAAGGTCAACTCGGTCGCCCGAGGTAGTTCGTAAGTCCTTGTGCTGACCTTCTTTCTATTCGGCCGAGGCAGTTCGTAAGCCCTCGTGCCGACTTGCTTTCTATTCTGTCGAGGCAGATCGTAAGCACTCGTACCGACTTTCTATTTATTCGGCCAATGTAGATCGTAAATCCTTGTGCCGACTTTCTATCTATTCGGCCAAGGAAGATCGTAAGCCCTCGTGCAGACCTTCTATTTATTCGGTCGAGGCAGATCGTAAGCCCTCGCGCCGACCTTTTTATTCGGGCGAGGCAGATCGTAAGTTCTCGTGTCGACTTTCTATATATTCGGTCGAGGTAGATTGTAAGTCCTCATACCGACTTTCTATTTATTTGGCCGAGACAGATCGTAAGTCCTCGTGCCGACTTTTTATTTATTCAGCCGAGGCAGATCGTAAGTCTTCGTACCAATTTTTTATCTATTCAACCGAGAGATCATAAACCCTCGTGCCTATCTTCTTTTTATTGGACCGAGGCAGACCGTAAGCCCTCGTGTCGACTTTCTATTTATTTGACCGAGATAGATCCTAAGTTCTCGTGCCGACTTTTTATTTATTATGTCGAGGTAGATCGTAAGTCATCGTATCGACTTTCTATCGATTCGGTCGAGACAAATCATAAGCCCTCGTGTCGACTTTTTTTTTATTTGGCTGAGGGAGTTTGTAAGTTCTCAAACTGACCTTCTTACTATTTGACAAATAGGACATTGTGGATAACTATGATATTTCCGAATAGAGGAACAAAGAGCAAATATATAATCTGACGAAGTGATAAAGCTGAAGTCAATACCGTGAGAATGAGCCTGATACTAGGAGGATGGCCCATGGATTTTCTTAGGTAGGCTAGCTGAGCTCTAGGGTTTTATGGCACAGGGGGAGATTCTTCATAAAGGAGAAAAAGGAGAGCTCGCTATTCTACTCCGAATGCACGATGGTAAAGAGGCGACTCCCTGTGGCCAAGAAGCTCACCGACCCATGGAGCTCCGGCGAACGCCGTCGATTCCTCCTCCTCGAAAGCTGCTCCAACAGGTCGCACCTCGCTCAGATACACACTCGCATGATCACTTCTTGCCTCGTCGAGGGCACCTTCATCGCCAAGCAACTCATCGCTTCCCCCTCCGGCCTCTCTGATACGACCGCTATTCGCCGCCTGTTCAATCTGATTCCCCGGCCCAATATTTTCATGTGGAACTCCATCGTTAGGGGCTACACCCACCGCTGTGCTCCTCGTGATGCCCTCTCTGCCTTTAAACTGCTCCTTCATCATGCAGACTTCCCTCCTGATAGCTACACCTTCTCTACCATGTCGAGAGCGATCGCAACTCGGAAGTTTGCAGGATGGAAGCGACTGCAGCGATATTGACGTTGTGAGGAAGGTGTTGATGAAATGCCGAAGAAGGATGTTGTTTCCTGGACGTCGATGATATCTGGTTATTTACAACGGAATTAGTTTTATGAAAGTTTTTGGTTGTTTGATGAGATGAGAAAGGTTGGCATTGAGCCAAACAGAGTCACTTTAACAAGCATGCTATCAACTGGTGGTGAATTGCGTGCTCTCAGTTGAGGCTCTTGGCTTAATTCTCAAATTATGGAATATGGATGGGAATTCGACATTGACATCAGCAACTCGGTGATAAGCATGTATGCGAAGTGTTGCAGTCTTATAAATGCCCTTAATGTGTTTAAGTCTATGCCTACTTCTAATACTGCAACATGGAACGTTTCTGGGTTAGTTCTTAGTGGACACCACAAAGAAGCCTTGAATATCTACCAAGAGATGACATGCAGTAATGAAAGGCCAGACGGAATAACAATCTCTGTTGTTTTGTAAGCATGTGCTCAATCGGGCAATTTGCAGTAGGGCAAACTCCTTCGTGCCTTTGTAGAGGAATTAAAACTTGGAAGTTTGTGATGTCTTTCTTGGAAATGGCTTGACCAACATGTATGCCAAATGCAGGGATGTCGCATAAGCTGAATCCATCTTTGCGTAAGTGTGGACAACTTTGATATCAGACTACATTCAAGGCGATCTCTATAAGGAAGCTTTAACCTTCTTTGAAGAGATGCAACTTTCTGATGCCTCATAAAGATTCCCACACATAACCACGGTTGGGTATTCTCTCTGGTTTTCTCTCTCTCTGACATTTCTTCCTGCTGTTTGATGATTTCTTCTTCTTCTTCTTCTTATCTTATCTAAGCATTCTCTCGTGGACTCCTATAGATTTTTGGCTACACAAAATAACTATTTCTCTCTTTTTTTTTTATTTTTTTTTATTATATTTAATATTTTTTCTTTCATATATATTCTG
Source organism: Wurfbainia villosa (assembly GCA_025175895.1). Lineage (NCBI taxonomy): Eukaryota > Viridiplantae > Streptophyta > Magnoliopsida > Zingiberales > Zingiberaceae > Wurfbainia > Wurfbainia villosa. The sequence goes on from JAKLTH010000042.1 coordinate 4,946,106, forward strand.
TCTGATTTAAATATCGGAGAGTTATTAGTCGGGACACCGATGAACATTTGATCTGTGTTAATTTTAATAGAAAAGGGTATAAAAAATTTTCTATTACGATCAAAGAGAATCCACTCTCGACGACAGAAAACTGAGGAAGAAAATCTAACCACGTCAATCGATATAATAATTAAATCAACCCTTCCATAATTTTATACATTAATTAATCTTTTATTTACATATAGTAATCCTGAAATAAGAGGATATTTATTTTGACATTTAAACAAAGGATCATTTTTATTTACAGATAGAGTATATACGTTGAAAAACCAAAAGCACTCGACGTCCTACCACATTATCTCGACCGACTTTAGGCAGGGTGGGTGTGTCTTGGCCAAGAAGCGAGAGGTATACCGTGATTTATTTATAAAATATGTTTTATTATATTCTTATTCAATTTATTAGATGCTAAAACTAAATTTAATTAATTTCAATGTAAAACTTCCGGCCCTTTTTCGGAATTATCGAGTATATATATCTCGAAGGATTGCAGTATATACGATGGCTCGCGCAGTTCATATTCGATAATATATATATTTTTAATTTTTTTTTCCTCTTTCTAAGTTCATTAATTTAAAATTATTTGTAAGAAACATTTTTTTTATTGTAAAAAAATGATGCGTTCATTTCAGATATTCTTCATCATCTATCTCACAGCTATATAAAAAGAAATAAATGAAATAAATCATGAAAGATATTTTTACTCAATCAAAACTAACATAGTGGAAGGATAGACAACTCAAATAATTTTACCATCCTTAGAAATTAATTAATTCTGACTTTTTGAGATAATTTTACCGTCCATAATAATCACTTAATCCTCATGTGGGATAAGAAACGTCTCCAAAAAAACAAAAACAAAAATTAACATCTGGATTGAATAGTGTCCACCGGAAGCCAAGCATGCAGCACGACAGACAACGATCGAAGGTAGCGTTTAATGTGACTTCTTAATCAATTCTTTTGGGGCGGATATTTTATTTTAATAGCATGTTTTCTAAAACAATATAATAATAATAATGATAATAATATAAAACAATAATAATTAAGATTATGAAATTAACCGATTGCAAAATAACAACATCAATATAATCCATTATTATGAAATCCACATTTGTATATTAAAATTTTTAGCAGCAGAGACAAAGGTCTTTTGATTGGACTAGATCTGACTTATAAAAAAGCCGCACCAGTTCGAACATTTTTGGAATGAATATGAATAGCATGCCGTAATCAGAAAAATGCCGTATTCAGAAAACTGCCGTATTCAGAAAACTGCCAAATCTTTCGAATTTGCTCTATAAATAAGATGCCAAATCTTGTGAGTTTTATCCCACATTTTACCATACAAACACACACACAAAAAGGCATTAAGTTAAGATGTCGGTCTCCCTTTCTTCTGCAGCATCCGCGACCTTCGGTTCTCGCGCTGCCTTCGGCGGTTCGGGTTCCCGTCCAGCCGCCGCTATCAAGCTGAGGCGCCGCCTTCCACGCATCCAATGCCACGCGGCCGAGGAATCTCAATCTCTTTCGTCGACGACGTCGAGGAGGTCGGGGAATTACCAGCCGAGCATATGGACTCACGACCGCATTCAATCTCTCACTCTTAGCCACGCAGCAGTTAATTTTGATTAATTAAGTTCTTCTTTTTCATGAGGTTGTTTGAGTAACAGATGATGAGCAAATTGATTGTAGACGGATGAGGAGGACCACGCTGAGGAAATTAAATTACTCAAGTATCAAACTAGCAAACTGATGGAAGAGAAGAAAGGCCGAGTGGAGGAGCAGCTTCAGCTCATCGACCACCTACAACAGCTCGGAGTGGCCTATCACTTTAAGGAAGAGATCAAGGACACTTTGCGTGGGTTTCATGCATCTTTCGAGGACGTAAGCTTGCAGCTCCGGGACAATCTGCACGCCTCAGCGCTGCTCTTTAGGCTTCTCAGGGAAAACGGCTTCTCTGTTTCCGAAGGTGAGCCATGCATTAACAACACCCCAAACTGATCCGCCTTGAATATCTACTGCGTTAACTACGTCAAATCCAATAATATTTGTTGGTTAATGATCAAGATATATTCAAGAAATTTAAAGACGAGAAAGCTGGCCAGTTCGAAGACCGGCTCCAGAGCCAGGCCGAGGGATTATTGAGTTTGTACGAGGCTTCTTATCTTGAAAAAGATGGCGAGGAGTTATTGCATGAGGCCAGGGAGTTCACCACCAAGCACCTCAAGAACCTCTTGGAGGAAGAAGGATCTCTGAAGCCTGGCCTGATCAGGGAACAAGTGGCCCACGCGTTGGAGCTCCCATTGAACTGGAGATTCCAGAGACTGCACACGAAGTGGTTCATTGGGGCATGGCAAAGGGATCCCGCCATGGACCCTGCTCTGCTGGGGTTGGCCAAGTTGGACTTCAACGCGCTGCAGAACATCTACAAGCGAGAACTCAGAGAAGTTTCAAGGTACATGCATACATTTATTTATTTATCGTTTCATTATTTGTTAGCTAATAATATATAAAAAATTATCAGATGGTGGACGGATCTCGGGCTTCCCCAGAAGCTGCCATTTTTCAGGGACAGGTTGACCGAGAACTACTTATGGACCGTCGGCTGGGCATTTGAGCCAGATAGCTGGGCTTTCAGGGAGTTGCAAACAAAGACCAATTGCTTCATAACGCTGATCGATGACGTTTACGACGTGTATGGAACGCTTGATGAGCTAGAACTATTCACTGATATAATGGAGAGGTAATTAATCAACTAATCTAATCGATTCCTAGAAATTCAGTTACTATACATTCTTTAATCATAATAAAGCAGAATATTTACATTAAACGTTCACATATGATACACTTGTCAGATGGGATGTTAACGCAATCGATAAGCTCCCAGAGTACATGAAGATATGTTTTCTAGCCGTCTTCAACACGGTAAATGATGCAGGCTACGAGGTCATCAGAGACAAGGGAGTAGACATAATACCTTACCTCAAGAGGGCGGTAATTCACTAATTAATATATACTATTCTTCCATCCTGCTCCTGCATATATATATATACACATAATGTCACTATGAATATTTTTTTCTTCTTCTTTTGGGTTGATTTTAGTGGGCAGAATTGTGCAAAATATACATGAGGGAAGCCAGATGGTACCACGCAGGGTATACACCAACGCTGGATGAGTATTTAGACGGCGCATGGATATCGATATCAGGCGCGTTGATATTGTCCACTGCTTACTGCATGGGTAACGATCTCACAAAGGACGACTTGGATAAGTTCTCCACTTACCCTGCCGTCATGCACCCCTCCTGTATGCTTCTTCGACTCCATGACGATTTTGGAACCTCCACGGTGATAAAGTTCTTCAATGAATTAATTAAGATGCTACCGATGCGGATTCACTGGCTTTAACCTTTTGGTCGACCTATTTAACTGCAGGATGAGCTGGCGAGAGGAGATGTGCAGAAGGCGGTGCAGTGCTGCATGCACGAGAGGAAGGTGCCGGAGGCAGTCGCCCGTGAGCATATCATGCAAGTGATGGAGGCGAAATGGAGGCTGCTAAACGGGAACCGGGTGGGGACGTCGTCGTTCGAGGAATATTTCCAGAATGTGGCGATTAATATCCCTCGAGCGGCGCAATTCTTCTATGGACAAGGAGATGGATATGCGAAATCGGATGGAGAAACCAAGAAACAAGTCATTTCGTTGTTGATTGAACCTGTCCAGTTCTGATAATCTATCTGCATGCATGCATGCATAACCAACCCGATTTTTTCTTCTTTTTTTTCCATGTGATATATATAATCGAACATCATGGAGACGTGAATTCATGATCTATGTACCTGTAATCATCGACAAATTAAAAATGAACCACGTTTGTCAATGAAATCTTGGAATATTAAAAATGATGAAAAAATCCTAATTATTTTAGTCTAATATAATTACTTATATTCACAAAGTTTCATTTTTTCTATAAAAATCAAATTCATGCAACCCTTATAATAATTAAATAATAACATAGATTTTTTTTTAATTTATTAAATTATCAAAATATGAAATTTTAATTGTAGATGTACGTCCTTTAAATTAATTTTAATTCGATTTCGAATTTAAATTTTCAAACGTAGGTGTCCACTCCCACAGGTGTAGAAAATATGATCCATTGTATCCTAAACTCTAAATCTAAAAACTCTAAATTTGATTGTATCCTCAAAATTAAAGTTGGTTCCACTTGAAAATAATTTGATTACCATGCAAAAACTTATTCCTGCAAATTATAAAATTTTGCACATAGATTAAGTCATGGCTGTGTTAACATTGCCACCACGAAAGACTAGTAGACAGCTGCTGCTTTAGCAACAACATTTGGACTTAAACCCTGCCCTGACACCAATTACGAGGCAAATATTATTCTGCAAGTTAGAACTGTCAATTTAATCATCTCCATCTATTCTTTTCCAGAAATAGTGAAAAATATAAATCGTAGATAATCTTTGATCTCGATGTGATCGATAAGATAATGGATTAAAGGAGCATTCTGAGCCTAATTTTTTTTAATTTTTAATCAAAAATTGACCTATATTTATTCTACAATTGTTGCACTGTTTTACCAATGCACCATTCATATGGGGACAAGACAAATATTATTAAATCCACACGAGATGCCCATGATTTTTTTCCCTATTGTTGATGAAGAACATCTGTTAATAGCTTGTCCTTTTAATCTGATCTCTTTGGTGTGGTTGCACTATTACCTATACTGTTCATGTTATGATCCGGAAGCTTTCATCTCTATATGACGGATAGTCTCCTTGTTCAAATAATATTCATCACTGTATCAAAAACTACAAAGAATACCCAAGAAGGATACGCAAGGTTGTAAGAACATAAATATGCAACACTTTATTAAATGATATAAAATAATATAATTATATGTTTGTCCCAAAATATTCACTTGACTATATTATGACATGACTAACAAATTGACTAATACAAAACAATGAAATAGGAAAAAAATAAAAAATATAAAAAATGCATAAATAATATATAATACTAAAAATAAAATAAATTAAATGGACTCTGTAAAAGATATCTTCAAACTATCACTGAGCAACCTCTGAGCTACAAATTTTAATATTGATTGAACCTTGACAATCGTTTCAAGTCTGCGAATCTGGAGGTCAAAGGAATATAGAGTGAGCACACTGTGTAAAATGGAGAAATGAAAGACATGCATAAATATATATAATTTAAGATGTCAATAATAAAAGAGAACATTTATATATTCAAATTTTGTACCCCATTGATTATTATCTCATTCACGTTAATTCAACTCTTATTCCTTCTTTAATTAATTCCATCGATCTTCTCAATTTCTAATTTTAACATTAAACATATATTACTCTTGCATAAATATATTAACTCAAACATAAGTATTTAATAGGTAAACGACCTGCAATCCACCCTTCTAGAATGTCATACATGTCAGAACGAACGACATGTAACCCACTTGATATAAAATACATCCTATATAAATATAAGATAAAAGTGAGCGACCCACAACTCACCCAATAAAGATGCATCATATATGTATATGATGAACGACCTGCAATTCATCCAATACATAGTACATCTTATGTATGCACATATACATACATAGATATGGGGTGAACGATATATAATCCACCCAAAATACCTCATTTAAAAATATGATGAATGACTTGCAATCCATCCCGTGAGGTATCTCACACGAAAAATAGGATGAACGACCTGTTATCCATTCCGCCAGGTAAGTTATTTAAAGTACAAAGTAAAATCTCTATATTTATAGAGCATTACTTAGTCAAATTTTTATATTCTTGTCACCTTTATTGATTATAAAACTAAAGTTCTATAACACAAAGTTTATATTCCTTTCTTTAGTAATTGAGAAGTTATATGAATTCTTTCAAACACTAAGTTGAAGCTCTGTCATAGAATTTAATTATAAGCAATTACCATCTTCCTAAAATCATTTTTGTTAAGTCCACTTCGAATTCTCATATAGTTTGAGTTCTCTTTAAGAGGATCATTCTAAGTTTATATAAATTTCAAAATTTGACTATTGTGAATATATTGTATAAATTTTCATAAGGTACAATAACTTGATAACCAATACAGAATATAAAAGATCAAACAAATATAAAATAATGGGATCAAACAGTAGAGATATCAAAGAGTACATGATTATTTGTTGTTTACAAGATTAATGCATTACTATTTTTTTTTTATATTTTACTAGGGCATGATTTAAAATTCTTTGAGAGCAAGGATACTGATCTCAATTCTAACAACTACTGACCAATGTAGTTATCTGATGAGCAAACAAAAAAAAATCTAGCAACCACTAAACGCACAGAGCAAATATTTCACCATTTCAATTTTTAGATTTCTATAGAACTAGCTTTTTATAGATTTCTCTCTCTTTTTTTCCTCAGGGATGAGTCATAAGAAAATTGTATACAAATTATTTCACAATACTTAATTAATTATTCCTTCTTGGAAGAAGAATATTATAAAACCTTAATCTCCTTCCTAGCCCTCCTAAATCATGTGATAAATTAAACATATATATAATAGTTTGAGTGAAACAAGTAAGAAAACTTCACCTCAATGGATCGACTTTACTATGGAGTAGTGATGACACGATGACAATGATGGGCAGCAAGAATAGGGGCGTCAACAGTAGTTTGCGATTGTGGAAGCAACGTAACTAATGGCAGCTGCAACGACTACAACGAAGATGAAGCTGGCGATGACGACGATGAAAAGATTTGTAGGGAGATGGGTTAAGAAGATTTTAGGGATAGAGAGATAGAAATAGGGGAAGAAAGAAAAAAAGAAAGAAGGAAAGGTCAGTCACGATAGTGGAAAGAACAGAAGAATAGGGCTGGGCTGCTCTCGTGGGTTTTATTTTTTTAGCAATATTACAAAAAATCTCACAAAGGTCTAGAAATTATGACTTGGCCCTTTAAAATTTTTAATGATATAAAAGTTCATCTATCCCTTTATTATTGCTTGAACAAGTTCTAGTCTTCGAAAAGATGGAAAGATTAGAGCAAAGGAAATTCTTTTCCTCACTAAATATTCCAACCAATTAATGCAATGCACCCCTTAGGACAAAAGGTGATGCATTTCAGATATTTTTCAATGTCGATTTCACAGCTAGATGAAGGAAGGTAAATAACGATAGATATTTTTGTTCAATTAAAAATTAATATGACAGAAGAGTAAACACTCTGAAAGACTCTGCAACTCCCGAGAATTGATTCTTACTCCTTGGAACAATTCTACCATCCATGAAATGAAACCCTTCTTTGTTGATCAGATGGTACTCTAATATCAGTTCTTCCAACATCTCCTCGTCAGTCTCTAGTGAATTATGATCATGATGTCAGTGGTAAGCTATTCATTCAAAAATCTCATTAATGATGGAACAGGGTCAAATTGTGAGCATGAGATTTATCTTGTGTTTCTGAAGATAAGATCAGTCGACGAAGTAGGTAATTTAGCATTACGTAGAAATCTTTTGTACAAAATAATGTTTACAAGGTGATATGGTAAGGCCATGTGGCCAAAGCAAATCAAGTCAAGTCAATAGTTACGACAAGTCAGAGATTAAGGTAAACCCACCTCGGGTACAGTTGAAACTACGTCGGATTCGACCTCTTTGGAAGTTCATCCAAACAGAACTCAACTAAAACGAACTCATCTCAGGCAACCAGAGTTCAACCGAATTAGGCACTAAGAAGCTCAACAGACACATCAACCCACAAAGGGAAAAGGTCCTCTCCACATCCTCCGTAATCTCTACAACCCCTCTAGGACATGTTCCCATGATGTCCTCTCAATGAGTCCATGATTTCCGAGATACACACTCAAGTGGTCCTCTCCATATCTCCACGTCTTTGGATTCACAAGGTCTCTCTCTCCAGGTATAATTATCCCAATGGTAAGAAGAAAAAGGGTTGACTTTCTAACTAGGACTAAACTTTCTGCTTTCTTTTTTTCTTTCTCCATCTTCGCCATTTTATGACGAGCGTCGGAGGGTATAATCGAGATCAATCTCGACCCCCTTCTAACTCATCTCAAGTTCTTGCAAATTTACTGATACTACTGGCACTTTTTCTACCTAATTCCCAATAGAAGAGTTAGCAGGTGACCCGTGACCCATCCCCAAAATACCTGGTTCAGCCAAAGGGGAAAAGGAGAAACAGTTCGGGCGAGAGTTATCAGAAGCCATTGGCACGGGCGAGAGTTAGACGAAGCCATTGACACGGGCGAGAGTTATCGAAAGTAATCGACACGGGCGCAAGTACCAGAGGTCATCGGCACGAACAAGTAGCGAGAGCCATCGGCACGGGCGAATGCTAGAAGCAAGGGACGCAGGTGGAAAAGAGGCGGAAGGCACTTCGCTAACAGAGGAATAGGAACTGGTTCAACTAGGCAATTCCCGAAGCCAATGGGATGGAGGAAGGGTCAACTCAACCTAATCGACGCGAAAGAAGTTTGGTACGGGAAAAAGGAGAATTGGTTCGGTTTGAGGAGAAACCCTAAGGCTAGGTCACCTAGGGTATAGGGGCCTAAGTTAATTTCACCCAAAGCAGAGGGGTGAGGGGGACAGTTTAACCTCGTTGCCTGAAAAGTAAAGGGAAAGGTGCTATGCAACGGCTTGGGGGCCCCCCCGCAATATTCGGGGGAGTCCTCGTTTCTCATATTTGTAACAGAATTATTCTCCAGGAGGAGGAGGTGGCCACGTGTACGATGGAGATAATCCACGACGTTACGTTGAAGGAGGAGGGGAAGATAAAAGGGAGAGAGGAAGGAAGGAAAAGGAGGAGGAGATTGATCCACAATCATTCGCATCCAGCAAGAGAGAAGGGGAGACGAGAGAAAAGGAAGAACGATCTCGCCGGAGAAGGAGGACGGAGATCTGCTGTTTGTTAAGTCTCTTGTATTTTCCTCATCTTGTAACATCATTGTAAGAGGTCCTTTCTCCTCCACCTTCGGAAACTTGCTTTCTGTAAAGGAGGATCTTCATAGTGAAAGTGCTTAGGCACCGCATCTGGTGAGAAACCTCACCCCCGTGAAGTAGGAATCCTTATTCCGAACCACGTTACATCTCGTGTCTGAATCTCGATTGCTGGTGTTGGATTTTCGCGTTTCGTCTACTTCATTTTCTTATTCTTTACTGATCGCCGTCGGGGAAGAATATTCCGAGACCTCCCTCATCGCCTTGAAAACGGAGCGAACGGATTTTTCCCCCGCACCCGCATCAGTTGGCGCCGTCTGTGGGAAAATTTGAGCTGGACGTTGAGATGCAACCCGAAGAAATGCAACAACCTGATATCTCTGCGGCGGAGGAGCGCCCCATCACCCTTCTACCATCGCAACTAAAGGCCTTAATGGATGATGCTATCACAGAAGCCCTCGCTAGAGAAAGGAGAAGGATCGGATATCTGCATCCGCACTCTGGGGAACCTTCTTCTAGAGATCCCCTCCCAGAAATGTCTCCTCCCTCTTGTACAACCGCCCATGGTGATGTGTTACCTGGAGGCGGACTCGGGGGAAGAACACCCCAGAATACTATGCCCTTCACCCAAATGCGCCGGGAGGAACAGGGTGAAAGTCAATCAACCAGACCTCCGGAATTCTACGAGCCTAGCCCCTTCACGATGGACATTCTTTCGGAGCTCCCTCCATCCTACTTCCGAAATCCTCAGGTCTGTAAGTACGATGGTTCGACGGATCTGGAAGAGCACATATCACAATTCGATGGAGCAGCCTCGCTTCACTGTTATACAGACGCCCTCAAGTCAGTCTTCGAACCACCCGACCGCCTCGGCGCAAAAGTGGTTCACTACTACGCCCGGGTCTATCACTGCTTCACCGACTTCCAGAGAATGTTCAATGAGAATTTGTCACCGTAAGGCAACAAGACGCCTCTATGTTAATGCATATCTCCCAGGGACCTTCGGAATCCCTTAGGGGGTATATTCATCGATTCACTTCTGCAGCCCGGGGGATCCCCGCCACCCGATCTGAGTCTTTCAGAGGCGCTATTCAGCATGGGCTGCGGGAGGGCCCCTTCCTCAGTTCCTTGTTAAGACAACCTACGGATAGTTACGAAGAGCTACTGAGCCGTGCGGAGCAGTTTATCCGCGAAGAAGAAGGATTAAAGGTACGGAGGGCGAACGGATCGCCACGCAGCCCCATCGAAAGAGTTTGTCCCGCTGCTCTTCAAGCCCCCCCTCGGCGGGAGTATACAAGACCTTTTCGGCAGGAGGTTCCGAGGCCTCGTCCGATGCTACAGGGAGTTCGCCCCGCCCCGCCATTGCAAATCATGGCTGCTGAAGTGCTTCCTCCTGTGAGGACTTGGAAAGAACGTGAAATGGAGTTCTACGATCAACAGGGTCTACTACAACGACCCTTGGGACATAGAGGGATCCCGCGTAATCCCCCAGCCCCGTTCTTTTGCCAATATCATACAGAGTAACACATGTTTCAAGCTACAAGAAGAACTAGATCGCCTCCATGTTGTATATCCGCAATTGAGGTATCAAGCGGAGGAGGACGACGGCGAAGCCCCGAACCAATGTCGCCCGTCCGGGGCCGTATAATCAACAACCTCGGGTCACTTTCCCCCAAACGCCGTCCCGAGAGGTGGTCTCTCAAGAAGGTCCATCAGGTGAGGGCCCTTCCTCCGCTTCAGATGACCTTCCCCCTCGGGGAGTTATCCATGTGATAGCCGGAGGACCTACTGACGGGGACTCTAACCGGGCACGGAAGTCATACGCCCGTCTTATGGAGAGTTTGGCCATCGTCATCGACCAGACTGTACAAGCGGCGCCGCCCGTTTCGTTCGGGCCAGAAGATCTGCAGGGTGTTCTGCTGCCTCATACAGACGCCTTGGTTATCCGTATATCCCTGGCTAATTATGAAGTGGCCCGGGTGCTAGTTGATTCGGGGAGCTCTGTCAACATCCTCTTCCAGGAGGCCTTCAAGCAGATGCAACTGGGAAATGCCCAGCTAGAAGATGTGTCCACTCCCCTTTTCGGATTCGCAGGGCACATGGTCCACCCGACGGGGCAGATTTCATTGCCTTTAACTCTGGGTGAAAAGCCCCGCCAAAAAACTAGTATAATCCCTTTCCTTATCGTGGATGCTCCATCCACTTATAACGCTATTCTTGGGCGCCCTTTCCTCACCCTTTTCAGGCCGTATTTCCTGGCATCACCGTCAAATTTCCGGTGGGACAATTGGTGGGAGAAGTTCGTGGAGAACAGAGGCCTCCGAGGCTATGTGCAAATGGTTCGGGACGATCAAAGAAGGCCGAATCAAGACCTAAAAGGCAAAGCCGCCATCGCTACGACGTCAAGGCCTGGAGGAATTTCCCCAAGGCCGATAAGATAGAGGAGGGAGAATCTGGTGGAGATCGCTCCGAAAGGCCACGGATATAGCACAAAAGTTGGATATCAAAGGAGAGCCGTGGCTCGCTTAAAGGAGAATGAGGACATCTTTGCAAGAGATGTGCATGATCTCACGGGTATCCATCCTCAAGTAGCGGAACACCACCTCAACATCATTAGAGGAGCCCGACCCGTCCAACAGAAGAGGCGACATTTTGGACCCGAGAAAGACAAGATCATAGCTGAGGAGGTGGATAAGCTACTAAAAGCGGGCCATGTAAAGGAAATCCAATTTCGAATGGGTTTCTAATGTAGTCTTGGTCCCCAAGCCTTACGGGCAATGGAGGATGTGTATCGATTTGTGATTTGAATAAAGCATGCCCTAAAGATCTGCTACCCTTGCCTCGTATTGATCAATTGGTGGATTCTCATGAGGATATGAAGTGGTTTCCCTAATGGATGCCTATCGTGATATCATCAAATACCTTTGGCAAGAGGATCGAAGAGGGTTAGCTTTGTATTGAGGGGATTATATGCCTATGTGGTCATGCCGTGTGGATTGAAGAACGCAGGGGCTACATATCAGCGCCTTATGGATAAAATTTTTGCAGAACAGAAAGGGAAGAATGTGGAGGTCTACGTGGATGACATCCTGGTCAAGTCGAAGGTCACTCGGGATTTAGTCAAGGACTTGAATGAAACCTTCGCTACGTTAAGGCGATTTAATATGAAGCTAAACCCTAACAAATGCTTGTTCGGGGTAAAAAGTGGCAAGTTCTTGGGGTACATTGTGGTGAGAAGGGGTTGCAAGCCAACCCCAAGAAGGTGAAGGCCTTATGCAACATGAAATCACCTACTAATCTGCAAGAGACCCAGAAGTTAGTGGGCAGGATTGTTTCTTTATCCCGATTCATAGCCAGATCGGCGGACAAGGGGCTACCTTTCTTCAAGATCTTGCGCAAAGCTACTAAATTTCAGTGGGATGATCAATGTGAACAAGCTTTCCAGGAGTTGAAGAGATATCTGGCCGGACTCCCGCTACTGGCTAAACCAATACATGGAGAACCATTATGGATGTATCTGGCCGTCTCAGAAGGAGCCGTTAGTTCGGTATTACTGAAACAAGAAGGTTCTCACCAGCAACCTATTTACTATACCAGCCATATTCTGAAGGGGGCAGAATTAGCTATACGAGTTAGAGAGGTGGCATATATCTTAGTGCTAACCGCTTAACCGAGGTCATACTTTTTGGCTCATCCTATCACCGTTTTAACACACAGCGAATTGGGCAAGGTCGTCACTAAGCCAAATTTCTCGGGAAGGTTAGCCAAATGGGTGGTAGAGCTAAGCGAGTATGATATACACTACCAACCTCGCACGGTCATCAAGGCCCAGGCACTCGCTGATTTCTTGGCCGAGGTACCTTGTGGTTCGGAAGAAGGTTCAGCTATGAAGGAGAGGGAATCAAAGGCATGGAATATATTCGTAGATGGCTCTTCAGGATCTACAGGCAGTGGTGTTGGTGTTCTATTAATTACCCCGGAGGGTGAAGAAACTCGATTAGCCGTTCGCCTGGAATATCGGGCATCTAATAATGAAGCGGAATATGAAGCTATCGTAGGGGCTTCTTCCATTGTGATCCACTCGGATTCCCAGTTGGTAATATCCCAACTTCAAGGTTCTTTTGCGGTTCGGGAGGAAAGGCTGCACAAGTACTTGAAAGCTTTTGAGAAAGAAAAAGCTCAATTTCATCAAGTCCTCTTGAAGCAAATCCCGCGGGAGCACAATGAGAAGGCAGATGAATTGGCTCGGATGGCTAGCGCTGTGGGAGGAATAAAATCATCGGAGACGATCCAGGCGAGAATTCACACTTCCTTAGCAATATGCAACATAGAGAGGCCTTTTAATCAAGCCTAATTCTTGATTGGAGAACCGATATCATAGCTTATTTACGCAGGAAGATTCTGAAGGGAAAATTGCATCTACTTTAATACACCGAGCCAAACGGTTCATCCTCTTAAATGAAGACCTGTACAAGACCTCTTTCGGGCGACCCTTGTTAAAATGCCTAGGAAATGATGATGCGGAATGGGTACTCCGGGAGATCCATGAAGGATGCTGCAGCAATCATTTAGGAGGGAGAGCTTTAGCAAGAAAGACCTTGTTGGCCGGATACTTTTGGCCTACTCTTCAACGAGATGCGGCTCGTATAGTGCAAAGTTGCATCGCTTGTCAGAAACATAGCAACCGTTCTGAGCGACCAGCTGAGTTAATGAAAGCTGTAGTCTCTTCCTGTCCTTTTGACCAATGGGGAATGGATATAGTGGGTCCGATGCCAACGACACCTTTACAGAAGAGGTTTTTCGCTGTGGATTATTTTTCCAAATGGGTGGAGGCCGAGCCCTTAGCCAAAATTACTGAGAATGCCGTAATACAGTTCTTATGGAGAAATATCATTTGTCGGTATGGTATCCCTCGGAAAATAGTCAGTGATAATGGGCGACAGTTCCAAGGGAAAAAGATTCAAGAATGGTGCCAAAGTCTCAACATTCAGCAAGCTTTCACTTCGATAGCTCACCCTCAAGCGAATGGACAAGTGGAGGTAACTAACAGGATCCTCATTCAAGGATTAAAGACCAAGTTGGGTGCTCAGAGGGGAAATCGGGTGGAAGAGCTACCAGCGCCTGTGGGCCTATCGAACCATACCTAAGACGACAGAGAGACTCCTTTAGTTTGGTATATGGGGCGGAGGCCGTTATTCGATCAAGTTTTGTTGGATAGCGCTTGGGTAAAAGCATATGAGCGGATCGGAACCAACTTATCCAAGCACCAATTAGACACAGTGGAGGAAAGGCGGGAGATGGCCCGGAGGCGAGCGGAATTTTACAAGCAGAGAGTTCAGCGAGCCTTTAATAAGAAAGTGGTGCCTCGGAGATTTCAAGAAGGAGATTGGGTTTTGCGTAAGGTCAATCCACTGAGATCGGAAAGTTGGCTCTCCCGGGAAGGACCCTACGAGATAACGCACGCGTGGCAGGTCAGATATTATCCGAAGACGACCAAGGCAAAGAGCTTCCACGACCTTGGAACGCCTTCACTGAAGCTCTTTCACCTTTGTAGGAGAAATATGAAATAGAAAGGAGAAATTATGAAACTCGGAGGGTGTTTATTGAATTGATTATATTAATTAATTGCCATGTGATCTCTAAATTTCATTAAGGGTTATTTACAAGGGCAATACTACGGTATTACCAATGAGTATTGAAGGAGAAACAGAAAAATGTAAAGGAAATTCCCGTTTCAAAATGATATATTGTATTACGGCTTAAATCGTTCAGAGGATAACGTTTGAACCGACCTCCCAATTTAAAGAAAATGAAGGATAAGTTGGAGGAGGTAATCCTTGGGCAAGATATCGCCGAATCAAGGCCATTGAATCCCCGATAGGTGGCGCGCATTAAAATAATGAGTCGCTCCTGGCGGTTCGGACGGTCAGGGCTTCGTTCTCGATGCTGCCTCTCACACTTTTCTTGTTGTTCGCGAAGATTTGACGACGTCCACATAGCGCCGTGACACCTCCATAATTGCGTAGCCCGGTGGAAACGTCATCACTCGAGAACTTTGGTTATCGCACAAGGTGTGTCATCTCCACCATATTTTGGCGCATGGAAGCCAAATCCTCCACCGCTTCGAATATGATCCGTTCGCAAGTTCGAGCTCATCCTCCGAGGGAAGTCTCTTGCTGCGTGAGCGGCATGAGCATGCGCCGAATTTATAAGGAGGAGTTTTCTTGTACCTCCTTGCATAAGCAAAAGCGAAGGTCCCCTATCTTATCTTGTGCTCACCGATATTGAACTCGAAGGCAGCGAGGGCGAATCTTGTTGCTTCCCCTTGAGAAGCTCTGCTACACATGCCCTTGAAGATGTATTAACTCTTGAGCCAAGGAAGATTCTCGTGTTAAGAGAGGCCGATCGATTTCTTCTGGGGACAAGTGGATTTGCCTGGGACGTGATTGCGCTTCAATCGCAATAATGTCGATCCTCTGTATTTGTTGGTGGGCCTCGTTGGCTAATTGCTCCCTGGCACCGGATAATTGGTGGGACATGAGTCGTTCCGATTCGAGCATTCGCTAAATCTTCCCGTTGTTCGCTCCCATTCTTGGGCTTGAGCCCGATTGGTGAAGGAACGATCCAATTCTCGGTGGTTGGTCAGGCCTACATGCCGGTTGAAGAGAAGAGAAATGGGTCTTAAACAAAGCTAAGGAAATTGATTAAGAAAACGTGCAGTCCAAAGCATGACGCAGCCTTCCATACGAGGAGTCATCTCCTCTAAGTTCGTAATCCAAGACTCCTGAGAGAAAGGGAAGAAGATGGGACGGATGATGCCGAAGGGGGAATCTCACTCGTAAAGGGAAGAATGGAGGCGATATTCGGTGGTGGAGAACGGAGAGAAGGAGGAGTCTCATTCAAAAGGTCCATGGAAGTGGTGGTCAAGGGTGGTATATTCAGAGATGCGGGGAGAATGGGCGTCACATTTGTCTGGGAGGTGAAGTTGGAAGGAAAAATCGAAGGAGGCTGATCGGAGGAGGGTCCTGGAGAAGATGAGATGATGAGCACTGGGTCGGGGAAGCCTTCAATGAGGATTTTAGAAGTAGAAGGCTCCTGATTAGGGTCTACAGGAAGAGGACTCTTCAGGCGATAAACGAAGGGGGAGGTTGGCAGCGAAAGAATGTCAACCGCCATGGGTTCAGGAGAGGAATGATGGGCCGAGGAAGGAAAAGACAGGGGCGGTATAACCTCTATCATCGGCGGACATGAAAGCATCTCCTTCCCAGATGCATCCCCAGGTTGTGGGGAAGAAGAAGGCGATTTCACGCGTCATTGGCGGAGGGAGGCAAAGGGGGAAAGTTAGGGCTTGTACAGGTAGGAGGAAGTGAAGAGGGACTGATGACCCCGACTTCCTTCGAGATGGGGGTAGCGAAAGTCACCGAAGGAGGAGAGGGAGAACGACGAGGTGATTCCCGTATGATGGTGATCGAAGGAGGTGAAGAAGAAGAAGAAGCTAAGGGCTGACCAACACCCCGTTTACGATTCGTGTAGCGGCCCGCTATTTCCTGGAAGAAGGTGGAATGCATCTCGGATATCTGAAAATAACGAAAGACGAGGAACCAGGAAGGAAAGATTGAAGAAACGAAATTTGGCTGAGGAGCAAGGCGAAGAAGAGGAAGACCAAAAGGTGAAAGGATGAAGATAGCAGAAAAAACGAGGACGAAAGAGTCCCCTATAAAAAGAGGAAGAATGGGCTTGCAGCTGTTAATGGGCTTCGCGTCGGTAGTGAAAGGGAAAGAAGGATTTATTTTTCCTAAATAGCCCATTATATACAAAAATGCTATCCCCGCAGAGCGGAAGTTATCCCCGTGTGGTGGTGGAACGGAAGAACCGAGACTCCTCGGTTACTATTTACTCTATATAAAAAATGCTATTCCCGCAGAGCGGAAGTTATCCCCGTGTGGTGGTGGAACGGAAGAACCGAGACTCCTCGATTACTATTTACTCTAAATAAAAAATGCTATCCCGGCAGAGCGGAAGTTATCCCCGTGTGGTGGTGGAACGGAAGAACCGAGACTCCTCGGTTACTATTTACTCTATATAAAAATGCTATCCCCGCAGAGCGGAAGTTACCCCCGTGTGGTGGTGGAACGGAAGAACCGAGATTCCTCGGTTACTATTTACTCTATATACAAAATGCTATCCCTGCAGAGTGGAAGTTATCCCCGTGTGGTGGTGGAACGGAAGAACCGAGACTCCTCGGTTACTATTTACTCTATATAAAAAATGTTATCCCCGCAGAGCGGAAGTTATCCCCGTGTGGTGGTGGAACGGAAGAACCGAGACTCCTCGGTTACTATTTACTCTATATACAAAATGCTATCCCCGCAGAGCGGAAGTTATCCCCGTGTGGTGGTGGAACGGAAGAACCGAGACTCCTCGGTTACTATTTACTCTATATAAAAAATGCTATCCCCGCAGAGCGGAAGTTATCCCCGTGTGGTGGTGGAACGGAAGAACCGAGACTCCTCGGTTACTATTTACTCTATATCCAAAATGCTATCCCCGCAGAGCGGAAGTTATCCCCGTGTGGTGGTGGAACGGAAGAACCGAGACTCCTCGGTTACTATTTACTCTATATACAAAATGCTATCCCCGCAGAGCGGAAGCTATCCCCGTGTGGTGGTGGAACGGAAGAACCGAGACTCCTCGGTTACTATTTACTCTATATAAAAAATGCTATCCCCGCAGAGCGGAAGCTATCCCCGTGTGGTGGTGGAACGGAAGAACCGAGACTCCTCGGTTACTATTTACTCTATATAAAAAATGCTATCCTCGCCTGAAGTTATCCCGTGTGGTGGTGGAGCGGAAGAACCGAGACTCCTCTACTATTTACTCTATATAAAAACGCTATCCTCCCAGAGCGGAAGTTATCCCCGTGTGGTGGTGGAACGGAAGAACCGAGACTCCTCGGTTACTATTTACTCTATATAAAAAATGCTATCCCCGCAGAGCGGAAGTTATCCCCGTGTGGTGGTGGAACGGAAGAACCGAGATTCCTCGGTTACTATTTACTCTATATACAAAATGTTATCCCCGCAGAGCGGAAGTTATCCCCGTGTGGTGGTGGAACGGAAGAACCGAGACTCCTCGGTTACTATTTACTCTATATAAAAAATGCTATCCCCGCAGAGCG
The DNA here is from genome assembly GCA_025175895.1 of Wurfbainia villosa. Classification (NCBI taxonomy): domain Eukaryota; kingdom Viridiplantae; phylum Streptophyta; class Magnoliopsida; order Zingiberales; family Zingiberaceae; genus Wurfbainia; species Wurfbainia villosa. Next base: position 4,964,335 of record JAKLTH010000042.1, read on the forward strand.
GAAGTTATCCCCGTGTGGTGGTGGAACGGAAGAACCGAGATTCCTCGGTTACTATTTACTCTATATACAAAATGCTATCCTCGCAGAGCGAAGTTATCCCGTGTGGTGGTGGAACTAAGAACCGAGACTCCTCTACTATTTACTCTATATAAAAATGCTATCCCCAGAGCTAAGTTATATCCCGTGTGGTGGTGGAACTAAGAACCGAGACTCTCGGTTACTATTTACTCTATATAAAAATGCTATCTCGCAGAGCGGAAGTTATCCCCGTGTGGTGGTGGAACGGAAGAACCGAGACTCCTCGATTACTATTTACTCTATATACAAAATGCTATCCCCGCAGAGCGGAAGTTATCCCCGTGTGGTGGTGGAACGGAAGAACCGAGACTCCTCGGTTACTATTTACTCTATATCCAAAATGTTATCCCCGCAGAGCGGAAGTTATCCCCGTGTGGTGGTGGAACGGAAGAACCGAGACTCCTCGGTTACTATTTACTCTATATACAAAATGCTATCCCCGTAGAGCGGAAGTTATCCCCGTGTGGTGGTGGAACGGAAGAACCGAGGAGTGCGGAAGTTATCCCCGTGTGGTGGTGGAACGGAAGAACCGAGACTCCTCGGTTACTATTTACTCTATATCCAAAATGCTATCCCCGCAGAGCGGAAGTTATCCCCGTGTGGTGGTGGAACGGAAGAACCGAGACTCCTCGGTTACTATTTACTCTATATACAAAATGCTATCCCCGCAGAGCGGAAGTTATCCCCGTGTGGTGGTGGAACGGGAGAACCGGGATTCCTCGGTTACTACTTACTTTATGTGCAAATTGCTATCCCCGCAGAGCGGAAGTTATCCCCGTGTGGTGGTGGAACGGAAGAACCGAGACTCCTCGGTTACTATTTACTCTATATACAAAATGCTATCCCCGCAGAGCGGAAGTTATCCCCGTGTGGTGGTGGAACGGGAGAACCGGGATTCCTCGGTTACTACTTACTTTATGTGCAAATTGCTATCCCCGCAGAGCGGAAGATATCCCCGTGCGGTGGTGAAACGGAAGAACCGAAATTCCTCGGTTATTATTTATTCTATGTCTCAGTTGCTTGTATTAATCAACTCTATATGGTTGTATTCTTGTGCCATAGCAGAGTCGGCTCGTCTAAGGGGTCTATATACCCAGCAGATTGAAAAGACGGGAGAGCCGAAATATGCCCCAAATTACATGTAAATACAAAAGGAGTAAAGAGTAGTACAACTCAGAAGGTCCTGGAGGAAGGAGATAAACTAGGGAAGTTCGATGATACGGGAGAACTACATACTCCCAGCCATCTACAAGGAGAAACAACAAAAGAGACCCTAATACATCTAGGGTATTACAATTCTTTGTTAGGCGGAACGGATGGAGTTTCCTTGCGCGGTCGGGGTTGGCGCAGTAGCTGCTGAAGATAAGACTGCTTCAAGAAGATTTGCCTGGATAGTTCTTTTTGGGACCCTATCAGTTGTTGACGCAGGGAACGATTATGGGCAGAAGTTTCCTCCAGCTGTTGCCGTAAACACTTCACTTGTTCCTCCAAGATGGCTATGTATCGGCGGTCATTTATCTATTCTTTAGAAGGCGAGGAATCACGCCTGTTCGATATTCTCATCATGACAAGCAAAGGAAAAAGGAGAATGGTGGAAGCTATCAGGTAAAGGTCGGTGGGTTTTTATGGCGACGAAGGGGAAGAGTGCATTCATTGGTAGGAGACGTGAGAACCATAAATGCCGATACAGAAGAGGAAACGTGGGGGCAGTAGCAGGAAGGTTGACGGGACTACAATCATAATTAAGAGGGTCCGAATCCCCGAGACATGATAGAGGAAGATATGTTCAGATCAGATTACTATCCTTTTGGAAGACAAAAGCCTTACTTCTACGGGAAAAAGACAAAAACAGATATCATTTGCCTCCCTTATTTTTTTTATTAACATATTTGAAACGATTACATTAACTTGATCTACAAAGATTTTCCATGATTACTTCTAATGTATGAAGTGAGATGTCTCTTTGGGGAGAAGGAGCTAATATAACTCAAGTGTTCGCCTTGGGGTGGAGGAAGAAGCTGGTGGACCTTCATGAAAGGGGAAGGACGAGTCCTCGCCGGAACTGGACGAAGCCAACGCGGGCGAAGTGAAGGAAGTTCATCAATCTGCGGTCTCCCATGTACTCCTGTGAAGGGGATTCCATACCCTGTTGCGGAAGGAGGGGAAAGGAGCGCAGAAGGATCTCCCCGCTGGAGGGGTGGGAGTTGGATCGAAAGGCAGAAAAGGTAGGGGATGGAAGACTGAAGTGGCGGTTGATCGGGTCTCCGAATCTGCATCATCCTCAGAGACCCAGTCCTGTATTTCAAAAGATTCTGATTTCGAAGAAATTTCAATGGGATGCCCTGCTGAAGCCATGATGGTAAGATAACAGGACGAAGACAAGGGGGACGAAGGATTTATAATGGAAGGAGAATGGCGAAAAAGTTCTGGGGAAGGGGGAGAAGACGAAGAGGCTGGCATCTTTTAGCGGAAGGATAGGGAAAATCAAGCAAAAGGCCATTTAAAGTGATGTCCGAACCAAAATCGGGGCGGATGTGGATCCTAGTAGGCAAAATCCCGTAAGAGAGCCCCGAACCAGCCAGACGATGGCGTTATATGGTACGGGTAAAGAAATAATAAGGGAAAGCTCAAAATTGATCCAGAAACCCCGACTCGCTAGAGAACACGCAAGGACCATAATGGACAGACATATTGATAAGAGTCAGCTCTTAACAGTAAAGAAAAAGTTATTACCGAAAAAACAGTACGGGAGATTACAACTCAAATTGCTCAAGGGAACATTTTGCCAACGCCGATACAGGATCTAAGTGGCTGGTGTCCACGCCGGGAGGTGGATATCCTTGTTCGGCGTTTTGAGCAACAACCCCCTCGAAGCCTAATATAAAGAGATCTACCCCTTTCTTGACATAGCGCCTCTTGAGGTCGGCTTCCTGCTCCTTTAATTGGTCCTGATACTGAGCCACCTGAGTTTGACTTTCCGCCAATTTGACCTCCAAAGCATCTCTCTCGATGGCTGCCTTTATAGCTCGCTGTCCTAAGGCTGAAAGGGCTTCAAGATACTCCTGTTGGAGGGTGGATTGCTACTGGGCCACCGGTGATAAGGTTCGGGGAAGAGCCGTTATTGCAGAGGAAAGTTCCTGACACTTCTTTGCATGTGATTCGAGTAATGGCCCGTGCTTGACGTTCGTGTTAAGGCGGTTGCATTCTTATTGAAGCCGTGAGATAGTAGCCGCAGAGTCATCCTTGATCATGGCATCCATAAGATATTTTTGTATTCCTTCAACTCCGAGCCAATTCATCTACTTGTTGCGATTCCTGGATTGGAGAAAAATCCGCTGCTCCAAGTCCTCGTTCTTTCGCTGCAGCTCCTCTTTCTCGCTCCGTACTAGGGCTAGCTGCATCATTGCTTCCTCGCATTGGCCCCTCATATCGGTTTCCTTCGCCTCTTGCTCGCTCAGTTGCTGAACGAGCTTTTTCTGTTGTGACACGGAGGCGAAGTGGTGAGTTTCCACGGTAGATTGAAAGCGGGCCACCGAGTGACCATCTTATCATGATGGCGGCGGCTGCGAGAAGAAAGCTATCATTACAAATTGGCATATAGTAATACTTGCGGTAAGAGAAAAGGGAGAAATAAGAGATACCTCAAGTAGCTTGCCCACTTGCTCGCATGGGCCTTATGCGCTGACTAATTAAAGAATTTCACCTCAGGGTGCAGATTTGCTGTGAGGACCCTAACGTGACCCTCGGAGGAACAGAAGGAGGGTCTTACCCTTGGAGGAGGTTGGAGGCCCGGCGAAGGGGAGGGAGCAACCCTTAGGTCCAAGGAACAAGAGCTTGGAGTGGCTCCACATGAGAAGGTGGAGGTGAATTTTGCGCCAAGGGGAGGAGTGAAGAAAATGAGAAGGAGAATCCTCCTTGAGGAGATGGAGAATAGACAGGAGGTAGTACCTTCTCTTCGTGGTTCATAAATGGTCGTGGGGAGACCCGTGGATCCGAAGTTGAGGGGAGATGAGCCGATGAGCTTGAGGCTCCTTTCTTAACGAGCCGCAGCTTTTTTCGAGGAGGTGACGGAGCTGCTGTGGGTTTGCCTCTTTTACAAGCTGTCTTCTTCTTCTTAGCAGCCTCGATCGACTCTTCCACCGAGCCTTCTCATCAGTTATCTACAAGATATCTTGGTAAGAAAGATGGATGACCTAAAAGGAAGTCACATTGCAGATAAATGTCACCCTACCTACAAAGAACCAAGTCGTCAGTGAGGTAGAGGAGACAATCCAAAATGGCGCAGAGGGGAGTCTCTAGCGGATGGTTCGAACAAAGAGTGTAGCTCCCTAAAACTCTATACACCTCCGGAAAGGACATTTGGTCCTCATTTCCGGAAGGAAGGCAATTGGGAAGGTCTACTTTCCAAATATCGGAATGAGGTAAAGGCTAAGCTCTACAAAGAAGTATAGTGCTTCCCAAACTTGTGGGAAGTAGGCGAGTTCACTGAAATTGGCAAATCAACGACTAGACAAATAGAAGAGGCCTGCCTTAGAAGATTGGAAGAAGCAATGGAATAGTTCTGGGGTCAAAGGGAGGTTCAAATGTTGGAACACTGTGTGGGCTCCCGATAGAATTCGGAAGGAGTTGGGGGTGAATTGGTTCAGGGGTAATCTGTAGAAGTCTAGGAGGTCCAAGTAGACCTGTGGTGCCGGCAAAGATAGGTCGTTAAAGAATTGTTCGGAGAAAAAGCATGTCAAACCAGGAGGAGGAATATGAGGCCGATGTACTGGTCGTGAAACAACATTTTATAGAAGGATCTATGTAGTCGTTCTTGATATTAAAGAAATAATGGTTACAATCTAACTGGGTTATGGTATGTTCATACCAGGCGGGTGGAGAGGTAGTCCTAGGAGCCATGAGTGTTAAACTAAGCAAAGCACTTACTCGGGGGTAAGGGAGAACCGTGCGAGAAGGGAAGGACTGAATCGCCGAAACGCCACCGGGGAAAATCGTGGAAGAAGAAGTACAAGACTGGATTGTTAGGCACGCTAAATGATACCTAAGAGGAGAAGGCGGAGGTTTATATAGGGTTTCCCGTGACGATTCAATTTCACGGAGAGAGAAGGAGAAGCGGAGCCCATGGGCCCATCGGGCCGCCTCGGGGGCATACAAGGGAGTTATAAAGGAAAAGGTGGATTCAAGCGGAGGAATGAAGAATAGGGCATAAACTTTACGCACATTTGGAAAGTCAAGCTTATAACCGGCTTGACTATTTTTTGGGGTTGACTAATGATACTACTGGTACTTTTTCTACCTAATTCCCAATAGAAGAGTTAGCAGGTGACCCGTGACCCGTCCCCAAAACACCTGGTTCAGCCAAAGGGGAAAAGGAGAAACAGTTCGGGCGAGAGTTATCAGAAGCCATTGGCACGGGCGAGAGTTAGACGAAGCCATTGACACGGGCGAGAGTTATCGGAAGTAATCGACACGGGCGCAAGTACCAGAGGTCATCGGCACGGACAAGTAGCGAGAGCCATCGGCACGGGCGAATGCTAGAAGCAAGGGACGCAGGTGGAAAAGAGGCGATGGCAGTTCGTTAACAGAGGACTATTAACTGGTTCAAATAGGCATTTCCAGAAGGCAATGGGATGGAGGAAGGGTCAACTAAACCTAATCGACGCGAAAGAAGTTTTGAGTACGGAAAAGGAGAATTGGTTCGGTTTGAGGAGAAACCCTAAGGCTAGGTCACCTAGGTATAGGGGCCTAAGTTAATTTCACCCAAGCAGAGGGGTGAGGGGGACAGTTTAACCTCAACGTTGCACAAAAGTAAAGGGAAAGGTGCTATGCAACGGCAGGGGCCCCGCAATATTCTGGGAGTCCTCGTTCCTCATATTTGTAATGCATTATTCTCCAGGAGGAGGAGGTGGCCACGTGTACGATGGAGATAATCCACGACGTTACGTTGAAGGAGGAGGGGAAGATAAAAGGGAGAGAGGAAGGAAGGAAAAGGAGGAGGAGATCGATCCGCAATCATTCGCATCCAGCAAGAGAGAAGGGGAGACGAGAGAAAAGGAAGAACGATCTCGCCGGAGAAGGAGGACGGAGATCTGCTGTTTGTTAAGTCTCTTGTATTTTCCTCATCTTGTAACATCATTGTAAGAGGTCCTTTCTCCTCCACCTTCGGAAACTTGCTTTCTGTAAAGGAGGATCTTCATAGTGAAAGTGCTTAGGCACCGCATCTGGTGAGAAACCTCACCCCCGTGGAGTATGAATCCTTATTCCGAACCACGTTACATCTCGTGTCTGAATCTCGATTGCTGGTGTCGGGTTTTCGCGTTTCGTCTACTTCATTTTCTTATTCTTTACTGATCGCCGCCGGGGAAGAATATTCCGAGACCTCCCTCATCGCTTCATCGCCTTGAAAACGGAGCGAACGGATTTTTCCCCCGCACCCGCATCATTTACCAACCTCGGGTGATCGCCTAGGACCAGTTCGACTGCTTAAGGACTGAGATGATCTCCAAACACTAATCACTCTCTGGAAGGTCGGCCTCTCCGAGAGTGCCGAAGAGATAGTGAGTTGCTCCATTCCTTGATCTCGGACTGGATAATTTTTGGCACCGCCTGTGGGAAATCCAAGCTGAGACGTAGAGATGGAAAGCCATTTAGAGAATCATGATTCGGTGGGTCAAAGAAGAAGATGTTATGTACCAAGCACGGAGATGGTGTCAAAAGATGATTTGAATCAGATAGTGATGGCTGCGGTTGAAGAGATTCTGAAGAAACGTATGGTTCCAAGTGAAGTAACTCCACATTCAGCTAGGATCCCGCCTATTCCAACGGAGGCTCTAGGATAGACGTTGGCTCCACAAGAAGAGTAGTCTCGAGAATCCAGGTCCCAGGAGTCCCCGAGGTGAGAAGACAAGTGCAAGTCTCCCATGGTTTTCCCGAGTAACTACTGAAGTACTCCTTTTGCTGACAGTATATTAGTGACGAAATTATTGAAATTTTTTTGACCTCCTCAACTCGGCGAGTATGTTGGATTATCATATCCAGAAGATCATTTGTGCCAGTTAAAAAATGCATCTCTGTCGCATTAATATACAGATGGAGTCAAGTGTCGAGTTTTTCTGACGACCTTATTTGGTTCGACCCTAAAGATGGTTTAACAAACTCTCCTCTGGATCCATTTGGTCTTTTGAAGATCTGCATTCAACTTTTCTTCATCACTTTGACAACTATAAGAGGTATCACAAGACCCCATGAACATGTTCTCCATGAAACAGAGAAATAATGAGTCCCTCTTAGAGTATATTTAGCATTTTAATAGAACTACCTTGGAGATACCGACGATCAAGTTATAATTGCTAGTAGGCGCCTTCTCTCAAGGTTTAGTGGAGGGACATTTTTTCATCTCACTGGTGAAGAAGCCCCCAACCAACTACGATGACCTATTAAGGAGAGCAGAAAAGCACATCAATTTAGAAGAAGCGCACAGAGCTCGGGAGGGAGAGGGGGTAGCCATATCAGCCCCTAGTCAACAAGAGAAGGCTCCCCAACTTCTTCAGAATAGAGAACCTAGGTGAGTAAATTGGTACGTTGTTGGAAGAATTAGCAGAAAGACGGTACAGACATTAGAAGAAGGCATGGCGTTCCCTATGAGACCAAGGCAAGAAAATTTCTAGGGTTCATATCAGAGAAGGTGGCTTATGTTGGTGCAATCGGCCCAGGTCACGATTGACCAGACTCGAGTTTGACTCGAGTGATGTTTTGATGTTTGACAAAGGGATTTGACAAAATGGATTGACATTGATGTTGGACATTGATGTCGGTTAATATGTTGGGGAGATTGTTTATACAATCGACCCAGGTTATAATTGACTTTGATGGTTGACTAGGGTTGACCATGTGATTATGGGAAAGTCCAAGCATGGGTCTTGGCAAATGGAAAGTCCAACATGGGTTGACAAAGGAAAAGTCCAACATGGGTTGGCAAGGAAAAGTCCAAGCATGGGTCTTGGCAATGTAAAAGTCCAAGCATGGGTCTTGGCAATGTAAAGTCCAACATTGGTTGGCAAGGAAAGTCCAAGCATGGTCTTGGCATGAAAAGTCCAACATGGGTTGGCAAGGGAAAGTCCAAGCTTGAGTCTTGGCATTTGAGAAGTCCAAGGGTTTGATATTGGCAGCGTAAAGTCCAAGCGGGAGTCTTGGCAGCATAAGTCCAATGGTTGGCGGCGTAAAGTCCAAGCGGAGTCTTGGCAGCGTAAGTCCAATGTGCCTTGGCGGTGTAGACACCGTTAGCATGACATAGCCGATAGAAGCACCTGGAAGCTAGCGCGATGAATGAACAAGTCATGGATGACTTGGAGGGATCAGAGAGGCGTGAGGCTGATGGAGGTGGCTAGAAGGCTTAGGTCTAGGCTAAGGGTGGTCTAGCAAGTATGGGGGCACCATACTTGGGTTAAAACCTCATTCTTGAGGTTAGCGGTCGTAGCATTATGGCGGTTCATGCGTAAGTCGACGAGTTATTTGCCAGTTAAAGGGATTGCTCTGGCGATCGGTGCTCATGAACGATCGGTGATGGCTCTGGCGATCGGCGCCAAGGGATGGCGATCGAATGCCGATCGAGTGTCGAGCCGAGCGCTCCGTGGCCGGTGGTAGTCGACTACGGGCGTTAGCGATCGGCAATGTTGGCGATCGGCCCGAGATCCGTTGGAGTTTTTCCAGCGTGGATCGATCCGTTGTCTCACGACAACAGTGACATCAGTCGACTGGTGACTTATGATAGTCGACTGATAGGCGGAAATCCAGCTCGACGCAGGTTATAAAGGCAGCTCGGAATGAGGGTTTTAGCAGCGATTTCTTGGACGTTTTTGAGGCGATTCTTCAGCGCAAATCAGGGTCTTCAACCACGATTCAAGCGATCAATAAACAAGCGATCTAAAGAGTTTTTGTAAAGTGTTCTTTACTTCTCTTGTTGTATTTCCTATTATATTTGCTTGTTGTATTTAGATTATTGTTGTAATCTTATTGTAAGAGGTTTCTCCACCTCCGACTTGTGTCGAGAAGGAGTTATTTGATAGTGGTGTGTGTTTGGCATCGCTAGGGCTCGTTTGAGCCCGATCCGTGGAGTAGGAACCGTTACGGTTCCGAACCACGTTATATCATCGTGTTCGTGTGTGATTGTATTTCGTGTATTGCTTTTATTATTATTATTCCGCTGCACTAACACGAATTGTAGACAAGCACGCGAACGATTTCCATCTACGTACGGGTCACACGCTATTCACCCCCCCTCTAGCAGCCTCAAATCCCCAACAAGTGGTATCAGAGCCTAGTGGCTCTTCAACGGATTAACAACCGGGAGCAAGACGCTAGAGGGTAAAAGATGGAAGTCTAAGATCAATTAGGATGAGACATCAACACACCGGTCCCTTATTCATTCTATGGACGAGAAGGTTTCAATTCTTGGAAGGCGAGAATTGAAGAGTTTTTGATGATGAGAGACCTTGAGGAATGGTCCGCCTTGATGGAAGGATTTGAGTATCCTAAGGGACCAAAGGGAGGGTTTCTCAAGAAGAAGAAATGGAGTGAGGAGCAACTCCGGCAATTCGAGAAAAATAAGAAGGTAATCAAATTTATATTTGATTTAGTACCTAATGACATCTTGTGTAGCCTAGGTGACTATGTGGATTGTAAAGACGCCAAAGAGGTATGGAACATTTTGGCGAAATTCCATGAAGAACCTCATTCAATCCAAGAAGACAAGGAGGATGAAGAAGAGAGCTCATCCTCAAGTGAAAGTGAGGAGTCAACTTCCGGATCGGAAGAGAAAATAGAAGAGGTGGGAGAAGCATCCACCTCCGTGATTGAGGGGGAGAGACCATCTACACCGGGGCAACCTCAAGAAGTGCCTTCAACATCCGGTCAAGATGAGGAAGCTCAAAATTCAACTCCGACACCTACCACGGACCTAGGTAACTCGAGCATTTCAAATAATAATAAAATTCATATTATATGCTTTGAGTGTAGGGAGCAAGGACACTACAAGAGTAAGTGTCCTAAACGGGTTAAGAAGGCTCCACCGACACCAAAAGTCAAGGATGCCGGTTCCCCAACACCTAAAGGCAAGGAGCACATCATATGCTTCAAGTGCAATTCGAAGGGGCATTATCGGAGTCAATGCCCTAGGGGGAAGAAGAAGGGGCAAGAAGGAGCATCATATGTAGGGGGAGCCTCCAAGGCAAACCCTAAGGTATATTTCAATAATGCACCTTCTAGATTTAATAGGCAAAAGCATGCTAGAAATAATTTTAATTCTCTTGCAATTTATGAAAAGCATGCTAATAGGAATGAATATTGCTTAGGAGCTAAAAATATTCACTTAGATAATAGGAAGAAATTTGGGACTAATGTCCCTAAAAATAATTCATCTAAGGATAAACCTAGGTCAAATAACACTAGACCAATTTTACCTAGGGAGACCATTAGAAAGGTGCAAGAGCACCTAGGTATTAACCCTAAATGGACTAGGCATATGCCTAGAAAGTCCCATGCCCATGGTCTAAATCAAAATTCTAAAATCGGGCAATTAGAATTAGAGAACCAAGCCTTGAGGTCAAGGCTTGAGAAATTGGAGAAGACCCTTAAAATTATACAAAATCAATTTAAAGGGTCAAATGATCAAAAGTCAAGGTCCAAAAGTCAAAGTCAACACCAAGGACCTAAGAGTCAAAAGTCAACCAAGGGCAAGCAAGGTTTGGGTCACAAACCTAAGCCTAAGGTAGCTTATCATAGTGTTCCATTAGATTATGGAACACTAACTAGGTCTAGGAAGACCAAGGTCAATAGGGAAGTCATCCCTAGAGTTGACCAAAGGGTGTGTCTAGTGGCTAGGGTTTCTAGGAAACCTAGGGTGGCCACTAAGAAGGTTGCAAGGGGAGTCACCCCTAGAGTCAACCTAGGTAAGACCCAAATGACCAAGGCTGACAAGCCTAGGAGGGTCATTAGAAAGATATCTAGGGAGGTTATCCCTAGGGAATACCTAATTAACCCTAGGAGATCAAATAGATTTTGGATTCCTAAGAGCGTGATTGATTCACGCTAGATGGGTTTAGGGTGTGCCTGTTGGGGTTGATCCGTGAGGGGAAACTTCGCTTCCCCTTCACCTCGGTTGCTTGACCATGGTGATCCCTTCGATGTCCCCGGATTAAAAAATTTAATCCTAGACAAAAGGGATTCCCAAAGCAACCAAGTCATCGTCGTGCTATTCGTTTAGAGAGGTCACTTGAACAAACTAGTTGTTCAAGCGACCATTCTCTATTCTATGAGTAGCCGCGGAATAGACGATGTCCGGATCGCCGGTTTTTGTATTTATACTCGGGATCCAAGTATTATTTAGCCTATTTACAGAAATATAACATGCTTATATTTTGAAAAACAAACACAAGCAATGAATAAAAGAGATAGAAGAATAGTTATACCTCTTGGTCTTCTAATGTATGACCCTCCTCCTTTTGGACGTCGTGTGGGCGACGATCCACCAAAAGTCGAAGCTCCTAGATCGCAAAACTTCCTTCCTTGCTTTTCCCAAGCAAGAGGAAGAAGAGAAACAATGTTTTTCTCCTTCAAAAACTCAACCAACAAAGAACTATAGAAGTTCTTGCCGCCGGCCAACTAGAAGGAGAAGAAGATGATGGAAAACTACCAAGACACCAAGGGAAACCCTATATCTTGTTTCCACCACCTAAGGAGAAGAGAGGGGAGTGTTTTTGGGCATGGCCAAGGGCTGGGAAGGGCTGGAATAGCTGCTGGACGTTGGCCACAAGGCAAGGAAGAAGAAGGAAAACTTGCCTTATTTGGTGCCACCCTTGCTTCCAAACCCTAACCCTAATTCCAATCCTATCTCAACTAGGATTGCCCTATTCTTGCCGCCCAAGCCTTGCTCCCTCTCAATGATGTTATCCACGACCACTTCCCATGCCCTCCTTTTATAGAGTTAGGGATAAGTCATGAATTAATCTCCTCCATTGGTTCTAGGGATTTAATCTCAACCGTCGGATCTAGAGATTTAATCTCAACCGTCGGATCTTAGAGATTTAATCTCTACCAATGGATCTTAGTGTTTTGTTTCTATCCATTGGATCTAAGCATCTTGAGGTGTTAATGGGCTACATTAGGGACCATGAGGAGGAGTTGGGTCTTGGCCACCCATGGATCAAGCCCACATAAAGTCCGATCCACTAATGATGGTCCAATCCACTAAAGGTTCATCATTGATCTACCTCACCAACCCCCATATGATAATATGGGCTCCATATATTATTTGTACATTTTCTCCCCGTGTTTAAGATCTCGAATGTCCGTCGATTAATTAATTTACTAACCATTAATTAATCAACATCTAACTCCATGAGTAGTACCACTCAACCTTTTCATCATGCCGGACCAAGTCCACCTGCAGGGTTTACATGATGAACCTTATGAGCTCCTCAAGGGGACATCATCATCCTAATATATAAGACACGGTTTCCTCCTATAATCAACGGCACACCATATAAATAATATCATCTCCCAACTTACCGAGTCTATCGATTTAATCTATAAATCTCGCCCATTGGTAAATCAAAAAGATGAGTACCAAGTATATGTGCCCATTATTATATCGGGATTAAGAGCATGTACTAAATAATATCTGAGGTCCGATTCGATTATGTAGTCAGCAATAAATCGAATCCCCTCTGTGTCGGTCCTGCTCAATACACACAAAGTGCACTAGTGTGATTCTATGGTCAAGACAAACCAATACCAAATCACACTACAACTATTCCGATGGTTTGTCCAAAGCCATCTCGGTTGTGAGCCTTTACTTATACTTTACAAGGAGCCGATAACATGATCTCCCGTGTGACACCACACACCATGTTATCTACAATGTAAGGTATTAGACAATATTGTATAACCATAAAAATATGCAAACAATGATCATGTGATTCTTATTTCAAAATAAAGATGTTCATACAAAAGAGCTAGGCTTTCAGTATACATCCCAACAATCTCCCACTTATACTAAAAGACTATGCTGTCCTTATACTGCCATACATCTGATTCCCCTTCCCTCCACATGCCTATCAAAGCTCTCGCTAGAAGGGCCTTAGTGAAAGGGTCTACCAGGTCATCCTCTGATGCAATCTAGGCGACAACAACTTCTACCTCCTTTACGATTTCTCGTATCAGGTGGTACTTGCGCTCTATGTGTTTACTAGCCTTATGGGCTCGTGGTTCCTTCGAGTTTGCAACTGCACCACTATTATCACAATAACTTGTGATAGTTCTGGGCAAACCAGGAATCACATCCAAGTCCATCAGGAAGTTCCTGAGCCATACAGCTTCTTTGGCCGCCTCATAGGCTGCCACATACTCAGCTTCCATGGTGGAGTCCGCCACGCATTTCTGTTGGGCACTCCTCCATACAATGGCTCCACCTCCCAAAGTAAACACAAAACCTGAGGTAGACTTACTGTTATCCCTATCAGATTGGAAGTCGGAATCCGTGTAACCCACAGGGAGTAATTGGTCTTCCAGAAACTAGCATATAATCCCTAGTCCTTCTCGGGCACTACAATATATGCTTTACGCGTCCCAATATCCTGTCTGGATTACTCGATATCTCACGGCCATGCCTGCAAAGCAGATATCTGGTCTCGTACAGAGCATCGCATACATGAGGCTTCCTACTGCCGAAGCATAAGGAACCGCCTTCATCTCCTCTATCTACTCAAATGATCTAGGACATATCTCCTTAGATAGAGGTACTCCATGCCTGAAAGGTAGAAAACCCTTCTTGGAGTTCTGCATGCTAAAATGCTCCATAATCATGTCTATGTATGAAGCTTGGGATAAGCACAACATCCTTTTCCTGCGATCCCTTATAACCTTGATCCTAAGGATGTGTCTCACCTCTCCCAAGTCCTTCATATCAAACTGTTTGGACAACCATACCCTTACGTCTGATAACACTTCGATGTTGTTGCCAACCATCAAAATGTCATCTACGTATAGTACAAGAAATACCACTACGTTTCCGTCACATCTCTTGTATACACAAGACTCATCCGGACTTTGAATAAATCCATAAGACTGGATTATCTCATCAAAGCGGATGTTCCAAGATCTTGAAGCTTGCTTCAATCCATAAATGGACCGATTAAGCTTACACACAAGATGCTCTTTGCCCTTAGCAATGAATCCCTCTGGTTGCTTCATATAGATGGTTTCCTCAAGACTTCCATTAAGGAAAGCTTTCTTGATATCCATATGCCACACCTCATAATCCATATGAGCTGCTATGCATAAGAGCTCTCAAACCTGACTTGAATCCATAGATTCAATCTCAGTATTCATTGCACTTTGCCAAGATAGTGCATCTTTATCTTGGATTGCCTCGTCATATGTCCAGTGGATCGTTCATGTTCGCCAGGACCAAATCGAAAGATTCTCCCAAGAACATGAATCTATCAGTGTCTCACAACCCTCCCACTACGATGAGACATCACTTGTGTATCCTGTGACACGCAGCGGTGCGGTGACATGTGGTATATCCTCTCATGCGGTGGTACTAAAGAAGTGACTTCCCTTTAACTCCTCCGAACAATTTTACTCTTGGGCTTGTGGCTCATCACATAGTCTTCCTCTAGAAATCTAGTGTTCGTGCTAACGATCACTCTCGATCTCTAGGACTATAAAACAATCCACCCTTCGCTCATCTAGGATAGCCAACGAACAAGCGCACTTTTGTACGAGGTTCCATTACTTATCATCATCGCCAAAGACATGTGCTTTGGACTCTCCCATATCCGAATATGTCTTAGACTAGGCTTTCGCCGGTCCCACAACTCGTGGGAGTAGAAGGCACTGATTTAGATGGAACCAAGTTCGAATGCACAGATCTAGAGCATATCCCCGTAACGCAGTCCGGCAAGTCGAGAATAACTCATCATCGATCTAACCATCTCTGTAAGAGTCCTATTCCTTCGCTCTTCTACATCATTCTCACTGGGTGTGCCAGTGCATAATTGGGATTGAATCCCAACCTCGATAGGTAATTCCTAAACTCTCCCAAGAGGTACTCGCCACCACGATCGATCGTAGTGTCATCTTGAATAATTGTCTATGAAAAAGATGAAATATTCAAAACTACCTCTTGCCAGATAGACATAGGACCATACGAATCAGAATGAACCATTTCTAACATATCTTTGGCTCTATATCCCTTGGCCTTGAAAGGCCTCTTGGTCATCTTACCCTCCAAGCAAGATTCACAGGTTGGGAGATCCTCCACCACTAATGAACCCAAAGGTCCATCACCTATCAACCTTTGAATTCCGCTTAGGTTAATTAATGACCAAGACTAAGATGGCAAAGATATGTTTGGTTCATCTTCGAAGGTTCTTTTCTCCTTTTGGAATTAGAAGATGAGTTATTAACTTCAATTTGCATCGTGGAGGTTTTGTATACAAATTTCCTTTCAATGTACACGAACAGATATTCTCCTATTCCTTTTATAACAACTCACATTAAAAGAAATAGAATATCCATCCATAATAATTTAGAAATCAAACTAAATTCTTTCTAAATAAAGATACATAAAGGAATTTTCAGAACCTTAGTTTTATTTTTCTCAAGAGATAAATAAAACTTCTCCCACGCAATAGCCGCCACCTTCATGGCATTGCCCAAAATGGTAATCTCCCTTTAGCTAGTCGTTGGGTTTCAAACCCCTCAAGTGTGTGCGACATGATTAGTGACTCTCATATCTACACACCAGTGCCGTAGATAACACCGCTAATCATGTTTCAACGACTAGTCCAAAGGATATACCTTTGTTCTGCTTTTGGATCGACAGTCCTTCTTCCAATGTCCATCCTCGCTAAAGTACTTGCCTTTCGGATTCTTCACTCCTCCCTGAGATCCTCCCACCACCTTTGCTCCACCTTATTTTTTCTTCTTCTTGCCTTTCGGCTTAGAAGTAGAAACCTTTTTGAGCAACCATGGCTTGAGGACACTCTTCGAAGAGTGCATACTTGTACTCCTTAGCAGATAAGACAATATCTAGATTCTTTTCCAATCAACATTATTTGGGTACAGTAAGTTTATTTCTTTTAGTATCACAACAAGTGGACTGAAAGTCATTTTGAAAATCCTAAGAATCACATAGATCATTACTTTAGATTTCAAAAAATTATTGATTCCTCAAACAATAAAATTTTGATATCAACCAACACCTCAAAACACCGAGAATATCGCATGCCACACAGTGTGGACGTATACGAATTCTACATTTGTAAGAGGAGGTTTTACCCATTAATTTTATTATCTTGTCAACCTTACTTTTTGACAAATAAAATTAATAGTTGGTTCCTCTTTGGCCCTACAAATAAAAGCAGTGACTCCGATGGGGAGGATACTTTTTATTTGCATCTAAGTGTGCACCATTACATGATACTAAGGGAATTATTTTGGATTATGTGCCTTACCGCTGTGGAAGTACACACGCTCCTAGATAATTTCCTATAACCATTATTTGACCTAGTGATCCGCAAATAAACTCATCCGCAAGGAGGAAGGCACTCAGAGCCGACATGCAAGTTTGTTGCATCACACGTCAAATTGTAATGGAGGCCGTGGGAATTAATTAAAATATCCCTCTCCCACTTAGTAAATTGACAGTGAGGAATTTTCAAGAATCCCATAGATTATTATTTTAGATTTCAAAAAATTATTGATTCCTCAAAACAATAAAATTTCGAAATCAACCAACACCTCAAAACATCGAGAATATCGCATGCCACGCAGTGTGGACGTATACGAATTCTACATTTGTAAGAAGAGGTTTTACCCATTAATTTTATTATCTTGTCAACCTTACTTTTCGACAAATAAAATTAATAGTTGGTTCCTCTTTGGCCCTACAAATAAAAGCAGTGACTCCGATGGGGAGGATACTTTTAATTTGCATCTAAGTGTGCACCATTACACGATACTAAGGGAATTATTTCGGATTATGTGCCTTACCGCTGTGGAAGTACACATGCTCCTAGATAATTTCCTATAACCATTATTTGACCTAGTGATCCGCAAACAAACTCATCCGCAGGAGGAAGGCACTCGAGCCAACACGCAAGTTTGTTGCATCACACGCCAAATTGTAATGGAGGTCGGAATTAATTAAAATATCCTCTCTCACTTAGTAAATTGAGAATGAGGAATTTTACTAGCCAACGACATGCATATCAAACAAAAGCAATAAATATGAAAAAAAAAATTTTCCAACTATTATGGCTTTTGTCTTCAATATGTCTTCCGTCGATCGCCATCTCGGCCCGCCTCCTCCTATGCCATGTACAAGCCCTCCGAGATCCGAGCCGAGACTAAAACCTATTTTAATTTACATCCATCGATCCTATACTCCACGAGGAGTGTACATGAATCTAGATCGAAAGTAAAATAAAATAAAGAGCTAAACAATGCCGTATTTAATTTACAAAACTAAATACTAACCTCACAACCCCGAGGATTCAACAAAATAAATATTTACACACATACAATCACATACACACATGGCCATAATAGTGGATCTTATGCCCGCAACCAAAGAGTTAAACTACGATATCCTACTATTATCCGACATATAATATATGAAAAGTGCATAAAATTAACCAATCCTAAACACACAAACGGAATCCTTGGCTCGATACTAATTGTTGGGGTTGATCCGCGAGGGGAAACTTCGCTTCCCTTCACCTCGGTTGCTTGACCATGGTGATCCTTCGATGTCCCCGGATTAAAAATTTAATCCTAGACAAAAGGGATTCCCAAAGTAACCAAGTCATCGTCGTGCTATTCGTTTAGAGAGGTCACTTGAACAAACTAGTTGTTCAAGCGACCATTCTCTATTCTATGAGTAGCCGCGGAATAGACGATGTCCGGATCGCCGGTTTTTGTATTTATACTCGGGATCCAAGTATTATTTAGCCTATTTACAGAAATATAACATGCTTATATTTTGAAAAACAAACACAAGCAATGAATAAAAGAGATAGAAGAATAGTTATACCTCTTGGTCTTCTAATGTATGACCCTCCTCCTTTTGGACGTCGTGGGCGACGATCCACCAAAAGTCAAGCTCGTAGATCGCAAAACTTCCTTCCTTGCTTTTCCCAAGCAAGAGGAAGAAGAGAAACAATGTTTTTCTCCTTCAAAAACTCAACCAACAAAGAACTATAGAAGTTCTTGCCGCCGGCCAACTAGAAGGAGAAGAAGATGATGGAAAACTACCAAGACACCAAGGGAAACCCTATATCTTGTTTCCACCACCTAAGGAGAAGAGAGGTGAGTGTTTTTTGGCGCCCACCAATGGCTGGGAAGGGCTGGAATAGCTGCTGGACGTTGGCCACAAGGCAAGGAAAAAGAAGGAAAACTTGCCTTATTTGGTGCCACCCTTGCTTCCAAACCCTAACCCTAATTCCAATCCTATCTCAACTAGGATTGCCCTATTCTTGCCGCCCAAGCCTTGCTCCCTCTCAATGATGTTATCCACGACCACTTCCCATGCCCTCCTTTTATAGAGTTAGGGATAAGTCATGAATTAATCTCCTCCATTGGTTCTAGGGATTTAATCTCAACCGTCGGATCTAGAGATTTAATCTCAACCGTCGGATCTTAGAGATTTAATCTCTACCAATGGATCTTAGTGTTTTGTTTCTATCCATTGGATCTAAGCATCTTGAGGTGTTAATGGGCTACATTAGGGACCATGAGGAGGAGTTGGGTCTTGGCCACCCATGGATCAAGCCCACATAAAGTCCGATCCACTAATGATGATCCAATCCACTAAAGGTCCATCATCGATCTCTCACCAACCCCCATATGATAATATGGGCTCCATATATTATTTGTACATTTTCTCCCCGTGTTTAAGATCTCGAATGTCCGTCGATTAATTAATTTACTGACCATTAATTAATCAACATCTAACTCCTTGAGTAGTAGCACTCAACCTTTTCATCATGCCGGACCAAGTCCACCTGCAGGGTTTACATGATGAACCTTATGAGCTCCTCAAGGGGACATCATCATCCTAATATATAGGACACGGTTTCCTCCTATAATCAACGGCACACCATATAAATAATATCATCTCCCAACTTACCGAGTCTATCGATTTAATCTATAAATCTCGCCCATTGGTAAATCAAAGAGATGAGTACCAAGTATATGTGCCCGTTATTATATCGGAATTAAGAGCATGTACTAAATAATATCTGAGGTCCGATTCGATTATGTAGTCAGCAATAAATCGAATCCCCTCTGTGTCGGTCCTGCTCAATACACACAAAGTGCACTAGTGTGATTCTATGGTCAAGACAAACCAATACCAAATCACACTACAACTATTCCGATGGTTTGTCCAAAGCCATCTCGGTTGTGAGCCTTTACTTATACTTTACAAGGAGCCGATAACATGATCTCCCGTGTGACACCACACACCATGTTATCTACAATGTAAGGTATTAGACAATATTGCATAACCATAAAAATATGCAAACAATGATCATGTGATTCTTATTTCAAAATAAAGATGTTCATACAAAAGAGCTAGGCTTTCAGTATACATCCCAACAGTGCCAACCTTGATTGGATGGGTAGTTAACTCAACCATGGCAAAGGTGGCATTTTAGGTCATTTTCAAGGTTATGGCTACCTTGGGAATGTGGTTTGATTTGAATCCTAAAGGTTTTTAGGATGTGCCAGTATTATTTAAGAAGCTTGATAAAATGGTCAAATTGGCACAATTTAGGTTTAGAGTGTTAGTGTGTCATTTTGGGTTGTTGGCACACTAGGGAGATTAATGATAATATGGCAAAATATATCTAACTATATCAAATGGAAATTAATATTAAAATTTTGGTATTACTATACCTATATATTTTTTATGCCATGTTTTGATTGTCATATGCCATGTCATGACATCATGCCTATTTCTATGATTTTATATGTCATGTTCATGTTTAGGATTAAGGATTAAATGTCATGTGTTTTTAGATTTCATATTATGCCATGACATCATGATTATGAGCATGTGTTTATCTATATCATCTTTAATGCCATAATCACTCATGCATTTAAGATAATTTGATTGAAATTGATTTAAGGACAATGACATGACTTGGAGTCCCATTTATAAGGGAATCAAGTAGGGTTGCCTTAGAAAAATGCATGAAACCCTAGTTTAGGGAGAACAAAACCCACATCTCACATCCAATTGACATGTATGTGTATTTATACACCCTAGATACATGTGAGATGCTAGGATATGAGTTGAGTTCAAGGTGCATAGTTTTTGCATCTAGTTGAACCAAAACTCATCTAATTTTATTGGTGGATCATTGGGAAAGCTTGTGTACAAGTCATGTACTTAGAGCCCAAGGAATATGATCCAAAATAAGGTTTTGAAATCATTTTAAAATCAATTTAGAAAACCTTGGTGAAGTCTATCTTTTAATAGCAATCACCATTGATGAAGTTGATACAAAATAGGGCCAAAACATTGAAAATTTCAATGGTTTTGAGTTTTGTATCAAACTCACTATTTTATGGGTAAAATATTTTTCAAACATTTTTCACCCATTATTTTGGTCATAAGTATTATACGTATCAAATTTCGTGTTTTTTCGATATAATATAATTAGTTATGATTTTCTCAAATTGATTTCGATAGTCAATTTGAAAATTCGACTAGTCGATCGCCATTGGTGGCGATCGATGTATGTGGCAATCGATCGACATCGTCAGAGTCGATCGCCAGTCCGATTTTCGGGTTAACAAGGTTGTTTAGCCCATTTTCAGCCATGGTAAAGGTCCCTAACCACTCCTAACCCTAGGATATGCTTTGGGAAGCATTATGAAGGGTGAAAATTCATTGGATATGGATTTGGAGAGGTGTTAGGTCAAAGTATCAATTTGAGGTGGTGGAAAGTTCAATGTTGAATTTCCAACCTTAATTTTGATGGTTTAGAGTTCCTATTGGCTTAGGGACTCCCCAAGGACATTGTCAGTGCAATGGTCAAGGGGGAGCAAGCCTTTAGGGGGAGGTATCCATCTTGGGATGATGGATGTGTTTTTCTCCTTGAAAAGGAGAAGTTATTGGGAAAGTATCATCAATTGGGAAAATTGATGATTTTTGATACCCAATTTGGAAATTGGGAGAGTGAATAGGATTGCCTCTCTTGAGTGATATGAGACTTATCACTAGGAAGATGGTAGACATCCTAGATATTTTTAAATCAAGGGGGAGATTGTAAGATCTCATTGGGACATGAGACATTGACCTCCTTGGAGAGATAACCTTTTTGATGTTAGTCAAAAAGGGGGAGAATGTTTGGGAGAACATTTGGTTTACATTTTCACTTGAATGTTTGGGGGAGAACATTTGTATTTACCAATTTGGGATAATTGGTAAGGGGATTTGAGTTAGTGTTCTAACTCATGATTTGATTTGGTTTTGTCAAACATCAAAAGGGGGAGATTGTTGGTGCAATCGGCCAGTCACGATTGTGACTCGAGTTTGACTTGAGTGATGTTTTGATGTTTGACAAAGGGATTTGACAAAATGGATTGACATTGATGTTGACATTGATGTTTGCTTAATATGTTGGGAGATTGTTTATACAATCAACCGTTATAATTGACTTTGATGGTTGACTAGGGTTGACCATGTGATTATGGGAAAGTCCAAGCATGGGTCTTGGCAAATGGAAAGTCCAACATGGGTTGACAAAGGAAAAGTCCAACATGGGTTGGCAAGGAAAAGTCCAAGCATGGGTCTTGGCAATGTAAAAGTCCAAGCATGGGTCTTGACAATGTAAAGTCCAACATTGGTTGGCAAGGAAAGTCCAAGCATGGTCTTGGCATGAAAAGTCCAACATGGGTTGGCAAGGGAAAGTCCAAGCTTGAGTCTTGGCATTTGAGAAGTCCAAGGGTTTGATATTGGCAGAAAGTCCAAGCGGAGTCTTGGGCAAGATAAGTCCAATGGTTGATACAGAAAGTCCAAGCAGAGTCTTGGCAGCGTAAGTCCAATGTGCCTTGGCGGTGTAGACACCGTTAGCATGACATAGCCGATAGAAGCACCTGGAAGCTAGCGCGATGAATGAACAAGTCATGGATGACTTAGAGGGATCAGAGAGGTGTGAGGCTGATGGAGGTGGCTAGAAGGCTTAGGTCTAGGCTAAGGGTGGTCTAGCAAGTATGGGGGCACCATACTTGGGTTAAAACCTCATTCTTGAGGTTAGCAATGATCGACATTATGGCTTCTCGATCCGTAAGTCGACTTGAGTTCGACCGCTGTGTTAGAGCCGGATTGCTCTGGCGTCCGCTCATGGGAGTAGTCGATGATGGCTCGCAATGACCGCCAAGGGATGGCAACCGACCGTGCCCGAGTGTCGAGCATGATCGCGCCGTAGTCGATCGGGCCGATTACGCGCTGGCGCGCGATCACAATGTTGGCGATCGCCAAGAGATCCGTTGGAGTTTTTCCAGCGTGGATCGATCCGTTGTCTCACGACAACAGTGACATCAGTCGACTGGTGACTTATGACAGTCGACTGATAGGCGGAAATCCAGCCCGACGTAGGTTATAAAGGCAGCTCGGAATGAGGGTTTTAGCAGCAATTTCTTGGACGTTTTTGAGGCGATTTGCTGCTGCAAATCAGGGTCTTCAACCACGATTCAAGCGATCAACAAGCAAGCGATCTAAAGAGTTTTTGTAAAGTGTTCTTTACTTCTCTTGTTGTATTTCCTATTATATTTGCTTGTTGTATTTAGATTATTGTTGTAATCTTATTGTAAGAGGTTTCTCCACCTCCGACTTGTGTCGAGAAGGAGTTATTTGATAGTGGTGTGTGTTTGGCATCGCTAGGGCTCGTTTGAGCCCGATCCGTGGAGTAGGAACCATTACGGTTCCGAACCACGTTATATCATTGTGTTCGTGTGTGATTGTATTTCGTGTATTGCTTTTATTATTATTATTCTGCTGCGCTAACACGAATTGTAGACAAGCACGCGAACGATTTCCATCTACGTACGGGTCACACGCTATTCACCCCCCCTCTAGCGGCCTCAAATCCCCAACAACTTATGGATAGGTCTTCCCATTTATGTCCTTTTCACAAGGTATGTGATTATTCCATTAGTGAATGGCATCGGCTAGCTGAGGAGGTTTGACAAATAGTACAACAACATCAACAACAATACCTAGTCGAACTACTCGGGTCTTCCGCTCATCTATCCTATCTGTCAAAACCCCCTACTTCGCACCAAGAGCAGTGACCTCAACAAGAGGAGAAGAAGAGATTGAGACAATCTCTAGAGCCACCTTGGAGGGAGCGAGATGCCAAAAATGCCCGTTATAAGGGGGCTATAAACATGATTTTAAGAGGAGCTACGGATGAGGATTCAAATCGAGCTCAAAAAGCTCACGGACATCAGCTCGAGAACTTGGTGATTAACAAGGGCAGAAGAGAAGGGGCCATCATTGGTTTTGGACCAAAAGATTTGAGAGGAGTGGAGACTCCTCGTGATGATGCGCTGGTAATCCGGGCTACGATCGCTAATTATGAAGTAGCTCGGGTCTTTGTCCATACTGAAAGCTCAGTCAATGTTCTATTTAAAGACACCTTCAACCAAATACATATCGACGTGATCGATCTCCAACCTATGAGTATAACACTAGTTGGTTTTGCAAGACTTGAAGTACATCCGCTAGGGCAGATCAGTCTACTGTTGTCTATGGGCGAAGACTAGCTCGACGGACTAGGATGACCATTTTCACGATTGTTGAAGCCTCGTCTTCTTATAATGTGATACTAGGAAGACCGACATTAAGCTCTTTCAAGGCAGTGGTCTCTACATATCATCAGAAGAACAAATTTCTAGTTGGTAGTCGAGTGGGCGAGGTGTCAGGAAGCCAGTTGTCTGCTAGAAAGTGCTACGTTGAAGTAGTAAGGGCAGGGTCAAAAATAAGAAAGAGGACTGATCAGGCAGATGTGCAGACTCTTTGGAGGGGTCAATTTCCCCTCCCAAGAACTGGACGAGGTCTAAATTGTGCCCGATAGGCCAAATCGATGCACCCAAGTCGCAGCCGACCTGCTCGATGAGCTAAAAGGTAAAGTACTAAATTCACTCTCTAACAATGGGGTACATCTTTTCTTGGTCATCGTAGGAGGTCAATGGGGTGTCTCTGAAGGTGATGGAGCACAAGCGTAATGACTTACCGAAAGCTCAGTCGGTAAAGCAAAAGAAGCAATAGTTCGGCTCGGAAAAAGATATGGTTATTAGGGTTGAGGTAAACAAGTTACTCCAAGCTGGACATATCAGAGATGTGCAATTCCCAATGTGGCTGGCAAATGTGGTGTTAGTCCTAAAGCTTAGGGGAAAATGATGAGTCTGCATAGATTTCAAAGATCTCAATAAGGTGTGCCCGAAAGATGGTTATCCTCTCTCCCAGATTGATCAGCTAGTCGATTCCACTTCGGGATCCGAGTTGATCTGTATGTTAGAGGCTTATTAGGGATACCATAAAATTTCATTGGCTAAGGAAGATCAAGAGAAGGTTAGTTTTATCACCTTGTAAGGAACTTACTATTATATTGTGATATCTTTTGGTCTCAAGAATGTAGGTGCAACTTATTAGAGGTTGATGGATTGGGTCTTCTGCCATCAAATTAGGGGAATATTGAAGTCTATGTTGATGACACATCAAGTCTGCCCGAGCCGAAGACCTTATATACAACATGCAAGAGACCTTTGAGACATTATGAAGATTCAGACTAAAGCTAAATCCAAGCAAGTGCATCTTTGGAGTCTGAAAGGGTAGATTCTTAGGTTACATAATCAGAACATGGAATTGAAGCAAACCCCCAGAAGATCCAAGCACTGCGAGATAGGTCGACACCTCAGAAAGTCTGAGAAGTCCAAAGGCTGGTGGTCAAGATCACAGCTCTTTCCCATTCATCTTTGGATTGGTCGACCAAAGGTTACATTTCTTCAAACTTCTTCAAAAGTCAGCTCAGTTCGAATGGGATGCAAAGTGTGAGGTAGCTTTCATAGAGCTCAAGAAATACTTAATCGAGTTGCTCACTCTCTCTAAACCTGTAGTGGGGGAAATATTGTGGTTGTACTTAGCCATAGCCGAGAGAGGATTGGGCACAATGTTGATTCAACATGAGGAATGTAATCAACAACCTGTATATTTTACAAGTCATCTATTAAAGGAGGTTGAGGTGTGATACACTACTCTCGAGAAACTAGCTTTTGCTCTTGTTTTGATGGTTTGTCGTCTCCACCCCTACTTCCTCTCACATCCTATTACGGTAATGACGAACAACAACCTCAGTCGTGTCCTAACCAATCTTGAGATCTCGGGTAGGTTAGTCAAATGGATGATAGAACTCGACGAGTATGACATCCAATGCCAGCCTAGGACTGTGATCAAAGCACAAGCCTTGGTTGACTTTCATGCCGAGACTTCGAGAAAAGAGTCAGTTGAAACCTAGGACATGTTCGTGGATGGATAAATGACTAAACGTGGAAGTGGAGTTGGAGTGGTACTCATCTCACCTAGGAAGGATACACTCCAACTGGCAATGCAGCTAGGTTTTGCCGCCTCGAATAATGAGACTGAGTACAAGGCATTGTTGGCTGGTCTCCAGGTTACCAAGCAGATCGGTGATTCCAAATTCATCCTGCATTCTAATTCACAGCTCATCAGGCAGCAGTTGTCAGGCTCTTTCAACGTCAAAAACGATAGGCTTCGGCAATATATGGAACTCTACCAGCAGATGGTAGAGGGTTTCCAGGAAGTCCTTCTCCGAAAAATACCTCGGATAGACAACCAAAAGGCGGATGAGCTAGTTCGAATGACTAGTGCACTAGTACTTGAACGACAAAAGAGCCAGTGGTAAAAGTACAATACATAGCCTAGATCTATTGGGGAAATGTTGACCACTAGAGGGGGTGAATAGCGTCGTAGGATACGTAGATGGAATTCGTTCGCGTTTGTCTACAAACTTTGTTAGCGCGCAGCGGAATAATAATAATAAAGCAATAACGAAATAGACAAATATGCAAACACAAATATTTAACATGGTTCGAAACTGAACGGTTCCTACTCCACGGATCGAGCTCTAGCGATGCCAATCACACACCACTAATAAAACACTCCTTCTCGACACAAGTCGGAGGCGGAGAAACCTCGTATAATAGTTTACAATAATAAACTAAATACAACAAGAAAATACAATATGAAATACAACAAGAGATGCAAAGAAAACTTTACACAAAACTCTTTTGAATGCTTGCTTGCTAGGTTGATCGAGTAGCACTTGGAGACCCTGAATTGCAGCAACAACTCATCCCAAAACACCTCAAAGAACCTTGGTGAAATCCTCCTCCACGAGCTCCATTTAAAGCTTCTGCCTGGGTTGGAAATCGCAGATCAGTCGACTGTTCGGGACCATCAGTCGACTGATGTCACTGTTGTCATGAGACAACGGCTAGATCCATGCTGGAAAAATCCAACGGAACCATCATCAATCGACTGATCATGACCATCAGTCAACTGATAGAGCCTCCACTCGACTGCTAACCCCAGCAGTCGAGTCAAACTCCATTCTGTGCCCGAAAAACTAAGCACTAGTCGACTGATCACATGATTAGTCGACTGCTGGGCCAATTCCCGCAGTCAAACCCTAGTTGACTCACACCAGTCGACTGCCACATGACACCAGTCAACTGATACACCTCAAACATGAGGTTTTAACCCAAGTATGGTGCCCCTATATTTGCTAGACCACCCATAGCGTATACCTAAGCCTTCTAGCCACCTCCATCAGCCTCACACCTCTCGGATCCCTCCAAGTCATCCATGACTCGTTCATCCATTGCGCTAGCCTTCAGGTGCTTCCATTGACTATGTCATGCTAACGGTGTCTACGCTTCCAAGACTCCGCTTTGACTTTACGCCGCCAAGACTCCGCTTGGACTTTACGCCGCCAGCCATTGGACTTATGCTGCCAAGACTCCCGCTTGGATTTTACGCCGCCAATATCAAATCCCTTGGACTTTTCAAATGCCAAGACTCAAGCTTGGACTTTCCCTTGTCAACCCATGTTGGACTTTCCATGCCAAGACCCATGCTTGGACTTTTCCTTGCCAAAACCCATGCTTGGACTTTACATGCCAAGTACTCAAGACTTGGACTTTCCATAACATGGTCAACTCCAGCCAGCCATCAAAATCCCTCTCGAGTCAAACTCGAGTCTGGTCAAACATGACCCGGGTCGATTGTGCTAACAATCTCTCCAAAATATTATCATACATCAATGTCAAACATCGATGTCAAACTTCCATGTCAAACATCAAAACATCACTCGAGTCAAACTCGAGTCCGGTCAATCATGACCTGGGTCGATTGCACCAACAATCTTCCCCTTTTTGATGTTTGACAAAAGCACATACCTTTGAGTTAGAACACTAACTCAAATATCATTACCAATTATCCCAAATTGATAATCCCAAATATTCTCTCTAATTCTCTGAATTGACAATTGATAACATCAATTGATAACACTCTCCATACCATTCTCCCCCAAAACATTTTGGAGAAAGGTAAGATTACCAATTTCCATAACATTCTCCCCCTTTTTGACTAACATAAAAAAGGTTTACTCTTCAAGAAGGTCAATGTCTCATATCCAATGAGATCTTACAATCTCCTCCTTGGTCCAAAAATACCTAGGATGCCTACCATCTTCCTAGTGATAAGTCTCATACCACTCAAAAGA
Source organism: Wurfbainia villosa (assembly GCA_025175895.1). Classification (NCBI taxonomy): domain Eukaryota; kingdom Viridiplantae; phylum Streptophyta; class Magnoliopsida; order Zingiberales; family Zingiberaceae; genus Wurfbainia; species Wurfbainia villosa. Next base: position 4,992,294 of record JAKLTH010000042.1, read on the forward strand.
GACAATCATATACACTCTCCCAATTTCCAAATTGGGTATCTCAAAATCCCTTTTCCCCCTCATGAGGAAAAATATCATCCATCATTCCATGATGGATACCTCCCCCTAAAGGCTTGCTCCCCCTTGACCATTGCACCAACAATGTCCTTGGGAAGTCCCTAAGCCAATAGGAACTTTAAACCATCAAAATTAAGGTCTAAAGTTCAACATTGAACTTTTCTTATACCTTAAATTTGATACATCACCCTAACACCTCTCCTAATCCATATCCAATGGATTTTCACCCATTCTAATATTTCCCAAAGCATATCCTAGGGTTATGAGTGGTTAGGGAACTTTACCATGGCTGAAAACGGGATAAACAACCTTTAATGAGTCCTTAAATCAATCGATCGCCTTGCACATCGATCCAAGCTGCCACTATGAGCAGTCGACTGATAATCGAAAATCTCAATTTTCAGTTATCAGAAATGAGATTTGAAAATTCATAAATAATTATACGTAATTCGAAAAATCATAAAATTTCATACGTATAATACTCATGACCAATACAATGGGTGAAAAATATTTGAAAATTATTTTACCCATAAAATAGTGAAATTGACACAAAGTTCAAAATCATTGAAATTTTCAATGTTTTGGCCCTACTTTGTATCAACTTCATCAATGGTGATTGCTATCAAAAGATAGACTTCACCAAGGTTTTCTAAAATGATTTTAAAATATTTTTGAAAACCTATATTGTTAGTAATATATGAGAGATGTCATAAGACAATCATCTTATGTTTGAACCATTTATATGATAAATGAAGATTCACTATTTGAGTATGCATGTTTTCATGTATTTGATTAGATCTTAAACTTATTTACTGAATGTCCATGATACGATTCACAGCATGAGAGAATTTGTGATTGGATCACAACTAGTGAGTATCTCTACATGTGTAATTGTGATGTATCGAAATTATCCCTAGTCGATGAATTGATGGATTTGGACACCATCAATTCTGTCGAGACTAGCACGAGGTATACTCCTTGGTGTATCCAAGCAGTTGATTCTTACTGGCTGGAGACATTGTGATGTCCGGAGTTAATCGTGGATGCTAGTTATGGTAACTAGTTTATTTGAGTGACCAGCTGTAAAACTTCACATGGTTCTCTGCATATATAGATATGTCAATGAAGTTCTTACTGCAGCTTAAGTACGATGTTCCTTTGACTTGCGGTATTCAAGTCATCTTGGTCATGAAGATGTTGGTGCAATCGGCCCAGGTCACGATTGACCAGGACTCGAGTTTGACTCGAGTGATATTTTGATGTTCGACAAAAATATATGACAATGTAACTGTCAAGGTAAAGTCCAAGTTATGGGTACTTGGCATGGAAAGTCCAAGTGGAACACTTGGCATTTGGTAAAGTCCAAGTCTTGAGTACTTGGCATGAAAAGTCCAAGTGGGACACTTGACACATGAAAAGTCTAGGCATGAGTCTTGGCAATGTAAAAGTCCAACATGGGTTGGCAAGGGAAAGTCCAAGCATGGTCTTGGCATTTGAGAAGTCCAATATGGGTTGGCAAGGGAAAGTTCAAGCTTGAGTCTTGGCATTTGAAGTCCAAGGGGTTTGATATTGGCTGCGTAAAGTCCAAGCGGGGGTCTTGGCAGCATAAGTCCGAGTCTTGGCGGCGTAAGTCCAATGTGCCTTGGCGGTGTAAACACCGTTAGCATGACATAGCCAATGGAAGCACCTAGGGGAGTTACCCCTAGAGTCAACCTAGGTAAGGCCCAAATGACCAAGGCTAATAAGCCTAGAAGGGTCATTAGGAAGGTATCTAGGGAGGTTATCCCTAAGGAATACCTAGTTAACCCAAGGAGCTCAAATAGGTTTTGGGTTCCTAGGAGCGTGATAGATTCACGCTAGATGGGGTTAGGATGTGCCAACCTTGATTGGATGAGTAGTTAACTCAACCATGGCAAAGGTGACACTTTAGGATATTTTCAAGGTTATGGTTACCTTGGAAATACATTTGAGTCTTAATCCTAAAAGTTTTAGGATGTGTCAATATTACTTGAGAAGTTTGATAAAATGATCAAAATTGATACAATTTAGGTTTAGAGGTTAGTGTGTCATTTTGGGTTTTTGGCACACTTGGGAGAAAAATAGAAATATGGCAAAATATAATTAATTATATGAAATAGAAATTAATATTAAAATTTAGGTATTACTATACCTATATATTTTATATGTCATGCTTTGTTTGCCATATAACATGCCATGACATCATGCTTATTTTTAATCATTCTATATGTCATGTACATGTTTAGGATTAAGGATTAAATGTCATGTGTTTTTAGATTTCATATTATGCCATGACATCATGATTATGAGCATGTGTTTATCTATATCATCTCTAATGCCATAATCACTCATGCATTTAAGATAATTTGATTGAAATTGATTTAAGGACAATAGCATGACTTGGAGTCCCATTTATAAGGGAATCAAGTAGGGTTGCCTTAGAAAAATGCATGAAACCCTAGATTAGGGAGAACAAAACACACATCTCACATCCAATTGACATGTATGTGTATTTATGCACCCTAGATACATGTGAGATACTAGGATATGAGTTAAGTTCAAGGTGCATAGTTTTTGCATCTAGATGAACTAAAACTCATCTAATTTCAATTATGGATCATTTGGAAAGCTTGTGTACAAGTAATATGCATAGTGCCCAAGGAATATGATCCAAAATAGGGTTTTGAAAACATTTTAAAATTATTTTGAAAAACCTTGGTGAAGTCTATCTTTTGATAGCAATCACCATTGATGAGATTGATACAAAGTGAGCTTAAACTTCAAAGTTTTTAGTCACTTTTGGATTTTGTATCAATTTTGCTATTTTATGGGTAAAATATTTTTCAAACATTTTTCACCCATTGTATTGGTCATAAGTATTATACGTATCAAATTTCGTGATTTTTTGATATACGTATAATTAGTTATGATTTTTCAAAACTCATTTCTGATAACTGAAAATCGAGATTAAGACCGATCGCTCGGGTGTCAGGTGTCGATCGGTGATGGTGTCACGATCGATTTCTGAATCACTCGACTGATAGCCTGATTTCGGGGTAACCAAGGTTGTTTAACCCGATTTCAGCTGCGGTTAAGGTCCCTAACCACTCCTAACCCTAGGATATGCTTTGGGAAGCATGATGAAGGGTGAAAATCCATTGGATATGGATTAGGAGAGGTGTTTAGGGTTTGTATCAATTTTAAGGTGTTGGAAAGTTCAATATTGAATTTCTAACCTTAATTTTGATGGCTTAGAGTTCCTATTGGCTTAGGGACTTCCCAAGGACATTGTTGGTGCAATGGTCAAGGGAGAGCAAGCCTTTAGGAGGAGGTATCCATCTTGGAATGATGGATGTATTTTTTCTCCTTGAAGAGAGAAGTTATTGGGAGAGTATCATCAATTGGGAAAATTGATGGGTTTTTGATACCTAATTTGAAAATTGGGAGAGGAAATAGGATTGCCTCTCTTGAGTGATATGAGACTTATCACTAGGAAGATGGTAGACATCCTAGGTATTTTTGGACCAAGGGGGAGATTGTAAGATCTCATTGGGACATGAGACTTTGACCTCCTTAGAGAGATAACCTTTTTGATGTTAGTCAAAAAGGGGGAGAATGTTTGGGGGAGAACATTTGGAGAATGTTTAAGATTACCAATTTGGGAAAATTGGTAAGGGATTTGAGTTAGTGTTCTAACTCAATGATCTGTTTGGTTTTTGTCAAACATCAAAAAGGGGGAGATTGTTGGTGCAATCGACCCAGGTCACGATTGACCAGGACTCGAGTTTGACTCGAGTGATGTTTTGATGTTCGACAAAAATATATGACAATGTAATTGTCAAGGTAAAGTCCAAGTCATGGGTACTTGGCATGGAAAGTCCAAGTGGAACACTTGGCATTTGGTAAAGTCCAAATCTTGAGTACTTGGCATGAAAAGTCCAAGTGGAACACTTGGCACATGAAAAGTCCAAGCATGGGTCTTGGCAATGTAAAAGTCCAACATGGGTTGGCAAGGGAAAGTCCAAGCATGATCTTGGCATTTGAGAAGTCCAACATGGGTTGGCAAGGGAAAGTCTAAGCTTGAGTCTCGGCATTTGAAGTCCAAGGGGTTTGATATTGGCTGTGTAAAGTCCAAGCGGGAGTCTTGGAAGCATAAGTCCAATGGTTGGCGGCGTAAAGTCTAAGAGGAGTTTTGGTGGCGTAAGTCTAATGTGCCTTGGCGGTGTAGATACCATTAGCATGACATAGCCGATGGAAGCACCTGAAGGCTAGCGTGATGGATGAACAAGTCATGGATGACTTAGAAGGATCCGAGAGGCGGGAGGCTGATGGAGGTGGCTAGAAGGCTTAGGTCTAGGCTAAGGGTGGTCTAGCAAGTATGGGGGCACCATATTTGGGCTAAAACCTCATGTTTGAGGATGGCGGGCCGTGATCTTTCAGCCGATCGTGATTGCATGATCAGTTGGTAGGTGCTCGAATTGACCCACCGAGTGTAGTCTCACTCGGCCGCGGACGGCCGAGTCGAGTGAGGACACCATCCGATCGGTGATGGGTTTGATCGATCCGATGGTAGATCCGTTGGACTTATCCAGCGTGGATCTAGCCGTTGTCTCACGACAACAGTGGCATCAATCGACTGATGGTCCCGAGCAGTCGACTGATCAACTTTTTCCAGCACAGGTTGAAGCTTTATAAGGAGCTCGTGATGGAGGAATTTGGCATCGATTTCTTGAATGTCTTGAGGCGATTTGCTGTTGCAAATCAGGGTCTTCAACCACGATTCAAGCAATCAACAAGCAAGCAATCCAAAGGCATTTGTAAAGTTGTTTTCTTTACTAGTTTTGCATTGTATTATTGTATATTGCTTGTATTCATCTCTTATTGTTGTAAGAGTAGTTTGTAAGGGGTTTCTCCGCCTCCGACTTGTGTCGAGAAGGAGTGTTTTATAGTGGTGTGTGATTGACATCGCTAGGGTTCGTACGAACCCGATCCGTGGAGTAAGAACCGTGTGGTTTCGAACCACGTTAAACAATTGTGTTCGTGTGTGATTGTTTATTTCGTTATTGTATTATTTCTATTTCTGCTGCTTACTAACGAAATTGTAGAGATGATCACGATCAAATTCCATCAACGAACGAACACACGCTATTCACCCCCCTCTAGCCATTACAAAGATCCCAACAAGTGGTATCAGAGCCCGGGGCTCTTCTACGGATTAACAACCCAGAGTCAAGACGCTAGAGGGAAAGATGGAAGTCCAAGAACAATTAGGATGAGACATCAACACACCGGTCCCTTATTCATTCTATGGATGAGAAGGCTTCAATTCTTGGAAGAAAAGGATTGAAGATTTTTTGATGATGAAAGATTTTGAGGGGTGGTCCCTATTAATGGAAGGATTTGAGTTTCCAAGAGGACCAAAAGGTGGATTCCTCAAAAGGAAGAGATGGAGTGAAGATCAAATTCAAGCCTTCGAGAAAAACGTAAAGGTAGTAAATTTTATTTTTGATTTGGTCCCTAATGATATTGTGTGTATGGTAGGGGACTTTATGGATGCTAAGGAGTTATGGAGCCAAGTGGCAAAGCTCCATGAAAACTCATCATCGATCCAACAAGAAGAAGAAGAAGAAGAGGTGGAAGAAGTATCCACTTCTAGGATTGAGGAGGAGAGACCATCTACACCGGAGCAACCTCAAGAAGAGCCTTCAACATCCGGTCAAGATGAGGAAGCTCAAAATTCAACTCCGGCACCTACCATCACCCTAGGTAACTCAAGCATATGTGTTAATAATAAAATGCATATAATATATTTTGAGTGTAGGGAAACCGGGCACTACAAGAACAAGTGCCCAAAGAAGGTTAAGAAAGCTCCTCCGGTGCCCAAAAGTCAACAAAAGTCAAAGGATGCCAATTCCCCAAGTCAAAAGAGCAAGGAGCATGTTATATGCTTCAAGTGCAATTCAAAAGGACATTATAGGAATCAATGTCCTAGGGGGAAGAAGAAGATCCAAGAGAGAGCTACACATGTAGGGGGGGCTTCCAAAGCTAACCCAAAGGTATTTTTAAATAAAACTCTTTATTCAAATAATGTCAAAAAGCATGCTAGAAATAATTTTAGCAATCTTGCTATCTATCACAAAGAGCATGCTAGAAATAAGGAATTTTGTCTAGGAGCTAAGAAAGTCAACCTTAGGAATAAGGAAAAATTTGGGACTAATGTCCCTAAAAATATCTTACCTAGGGAATCAATTAGGAAAATAGGAGAACACCTAGGTCTTAATCCCAAATGGACTAGGCATATGCCTAGGAAGACCCATGCCCAAGGATTAACTAAAAATTCAAAAATTGGGCAATTAGAAAAGAAAAATCAAGTCTTGAGGTCAAGGCTTGAAAAGATGGAGAAGACCCTTGCAAAAATGCAAAATCAATTTCAAGGGTCAAAAGGTCAACATTTAGGGTCGAGAAGTCAAAGCCTAGGGTCTAATGGTAAAAAATCAAGACCTAGGAAACTAGATTCATTCAAGGGCAAACCTAAGCCCAAGCAAACCTATCACAGTGTTCCATTTGATTATGGAACACAAACTAGGTCTAGGAAGACCAAGGTCAATAGGGAAGTCATCCCTAGAGTTGACCAAGGGTTGTGCCTAGTGGCTAAGGTTTCTAGGAAACCTAGGGTGGCCACTAAGAAGGTTGCAAGGGGAGTTACCCCTAGAGTCAACCTAGGTAAGACCCAAATGACCAAGGCTAATAAGCCTAGAAGGGTCATTAGGAAGGTATCTAGGGAGGTTATCCCTAAGGAATACCTAGTTAACCCAAGGAGCTCAAATAGGTTTTGGGTTCCTAAGAGCGTGATAGATTCACGCTAGATGGGGTTAGGATGTGCCAACCTTGATTGGATGAGTAGTTAACTCAACCATGGCAAAGGTGACACTTTAGGATATTTTCAAGGTTATGGTTACCTTGGAAATACATTTGAGTCTTAATCCTAAAAGTTTTAGGATGTGTCAATATTACTTGAGAAGTTTGATAAAATGGTCAAAATTGGCACAATTTAGGTTTAGAGGTTAGTGTGTCATTTTGGGTTTTTGGCACACTTGGGAGAAAAATAGAAATATGGCAAAATATAATTAATTATATGAAATGACAATTAATATTAAAATTTAGGTATTACTATACCTATATATTTTATATGTCATGTTTTGTTTGCCATATAACATGCCATGACATCATGCTTATTTTTAATCATTCTATATGTCATGTACATGTTTAGGATTAAGGATTAAATGTCATGTGTTTTTAGATTTCATATTATGCCATGACATCATGATTATGAGCATGTGTTTATCTATATCATCTCTAATGCCATAATCACTCATGCATTTAAGATAATTTGATTGAAATTGATATAAGGACAATGGCATGACTTGGAGTCGCATTTATAAGGGAATCAAGTAGGGTTGCCTTAGAAAAATGCATGAAACCCTAGATTAGGGAGAACAAAACACACATCTAACATCCAATTGACATGTATGTGTATTTATGCACCCTAGATACATGTGAGATGCTAGGATATGAGTTAAGTTCAAGGTGCATAGTTTTTGCATCTAGATGAACTAAAACTCATCTAATTTCAATTATGGATCATTGGGAAAGCTTGTGTACAAGTCATGTGCATAGAGCCCAAGGAATATGATCCAAAATAGGGTTTTGAAAACATTTTAAAATCATTTTGAAAAACCTTAGTGAAGTCTATCTTTTGATAGCAATCACCATTGATGAGATTGATACAAAGTGAGCTTAAACTTCAAAGTTTTTAGTCACTTTTGGATTTTGTATCAATTTTGCTATTTTATGGGTAAAATATTTTTCAAACATTTTTCACCCATTGTATTGGTCATAAGTATTATACGTATCAAATTTCGTGATTTTTTGATATACATATAATTAGTTATGATTTTCCAAAACTCATTTCTGATAATTGAAAATCGAGATTAAGATGTCGATCGACCGCCTTACAGGTGTCACGATCGATGGCGTGTCGATCGATCGATTACGAATCACTTGACTGATAGCCTGATTTCGGGGTAACCAAGGTTGTTTAACCCGATTTCAGCTACGGTTAAGGTCCCTAACCACTCCTAACCCTAGGATATGCTTTGGGAAGCATGATGAAGGGTGAAAATCCATTGGATATGGATTAGGAGAGGTGTTTAGGGTTTGTATCAATTTTAAGGTGTTGGAAAGTTTAATATTGAATTTCTAACCTTAATTTTGATGGCTTAGAGTTCCTATTGGCTTAGGGACTTCCCAAGGACATTGTTGGTGCAATGGTCAAGAGGGAGCAAGCCTTTAGGGGGAGGTATCCATCTTGGGATGATGGATGTGTTTTTTCTCCTTGAAGAGGAGAAGTTATTGGGAGAGTATCATCAATTGGGAAAATTGATGGGTTTTTGATACCCAATTTGAAAATTGGGAGAGGAAATAGGATTGCCTCTCTTGAGTGATATGGGACTTATCACTAGGAAGATGGTAGGCATCCTAGGTATTTTTGGACTAAGGAAGAGATTATAAGATCTCATTGGGACATGAGACTTTGACCTCCTTGGAGAGATAGCCTTTTTGATGTTAGTCAAAAAGGGGGAGAATGTTTGGGGGAGAACATTTGGAGAATGTTTAAGATTACCAATTTGGGATAATCGGTAAGGGATTTGAGTTAGTGTTCTAACTCAATGATCTGTTTGGTTTTTGTCAGACATCAAAAAGGGGGAGATTGTTGGTGCAATCGGCCTAGGTCACGATTGACCAGGACTCGAGTTTGACTCGAGTGATGTTTTGATGTTTGACAAAAATATATGACAATGTAATTGTCAAGTTAAAGTCCAAGTGGAACACTTGGCATTTGATAAAGTCTAAGTCTTGAGTACTTGGCATGAAAAGTCCAAGTGGAACACTTGGCACATGAAAAGTCCAAGCATAGGTCTTGGCAATGTAAAAGTCCAACATGGGTTGGCAAGGGAAAGTCCAAGCATGGTCTTGGCATTTGAGAAGTCCAACATGGGTTGGCAAGGGAAAGTCCAAGCTTGAGTCTTGGCATTTGAAGTCCAAGGGGTTTGATATTGGCTGCGTAAAGTCCAAGCGGGGGTCTTGGCAGCATAAGTCCAATGGTTGGCGGTGTAAAGTCCAAGCGGAGTCTTGGCGGCGTAAGTCCAATGTGCCTTGGCGGTGTAGACACCGTTAGCATGACATAGCCGATGGAAGCACCTGAAGGCTAGCGCAATGGATGAACAAGTCATGGATGACTTGGAGGGATCCGAGAGGTGTGAGGCTGATGGAGGTGGCTAGAAGGCTTAGGTCTAGGCTAAGGGTGGTCTAGCAAGTATGGGGGCACCATATTTGGGCTAAAACCTCATGTTTGAGGTGTGCCAGTGCCATGTGGCGCTGACCGGACCAGTCAACTAGGGTTTGATCGGAAGTGGCCTAGCAATCAGCTAGAGGACGACAATGATGGCTCGAGCGATCTGATGATTGCATGATCGATCGGGTGCTCGAGAATTCGACCACAGAGTGTAGTCTCACTCGATCGCTGGGACCAGCAGTCGAGTGAGGACACCATCAGTCGACTGATGGTAGATCCGTTGGACTTATCCAGCGTGGATCTAGCCGTTGTCTCACGACAACAGTGGCATCAGTCGACTGATGGTCCCGAGCAGTTGACTGATCGACTTTTTCCAGCACAGGTTGAAGTTTTATAAGGAGCTCGTGATGGAGGAATTTGGCATCGATTTCTTGGACGTCTTGAGGCAATTTGTTGTTGCAAATCAAGGTCTTCAACCACGATTCAAGCAATCAACAAGCAAGCAATCCAAAGGCATTTGTAAAGTTGTTTTCTTTACTAGTTTTGCATTGTATTATTGTATATTGCTTGTATTCATCTCTTATTATTGTAAGAGTAGTTTGTAAGGGGTTTCTCCGCCTCTGACTTGTGTCGAGAAGGAGTGTTTTATAGTGGTGTGTGATTGACATCGCTAGGGTTCGTACGAACCCAATCCGTGGAGTAGGTACCTTTCGGTTCCGAACCACGTTAAATAATTGTGTTCGTGTGTGATTGTTTATTTCGTTATTGTATTATTTCTATTTTCGCTGCTTATTAACGAAATTATAGAGACGATCATGATCAAATTCAATCAACGAACGAACACGCGCTATTCACCCCCCCCCCCTCTAGCCATTACAAAGATCCCAACAGAAGACTTATGCTTTGACATCTTAAGTAAGCATCTCTGAGGAGATATGGACCCGGGATGATTGAGCATAAGTCGAAGTGATCGAAGGTGTTTGAATATCCTATAAAGGATTCACCACTCCTTGTGAGGAGATGTATACCCATGGCATTTCGTCGGATTGTTACTAAAGTCTTTGGCTAAAACATTATATGTTTAGAGTAAGGTACTCTTGGATACATGTGCAGTAACTAGAATTCGTAGGACGAGAAAATGATACTTGGGCTAGGTGTGATGTAGTCAACCTAGTGGGGACTGACACTATAGACCATGTCCAGAACTAAGTGGGTATAAGATGCGTGAAGGGAATGAGACACGATTCATTGTAGCTGCTGAAGGGTTTCAGAAATAGTTCTGGATCAATCGTTGATATTTCGGTTAATTGGGGATCATAATGTACTACTAGGTACCACTCATGATTATTCTATAATTAATGATTAATTATAGATGAACAATATAAACCAAGAACCTATTTGGTCACATGCACAACGAGCGTAATCCGAAGAATTTAAAACGAGCTTGAGAATGAGATTCTCAGACTGAGAGAAACTAGGTTTGGTTGAACCAAAAAAGGATTGAGCATGAAATCGTTTCAGCCGCAATGGAAGCGTGGATGGGCTATGTCTTATGAAGACATGATGGATGAACCAAATTGGTTTGGTTCTAATCCAATGGTGAAGAATAAACCAAAGGGGTTTGGTTTGTTTTAAACGAATGAACCAAAAGTTGGTTCAGTTCGTTTTAACTTAAAATAGACCAACGCGGTTTGGTTTATTTTAACTTAAGTTATTGGAGCGGGTTAACAAGTTTTGGTTATGAACCAATAACCGTTAGGAGAATGTGTTCTTTATAAAACATGACTTAAGGGTTTTTCGTGGAGAACTTTTGGTTGTTGGAAAAACCTAGCCACCCAACCCCTCTCCCTCTCTTCTCCTTGCCGCCGCCCAACCTTGTTGCCGCCCAGCTTTTGTGCCGTCGTCCAAGCTACTGCTGACCATCCTCCGGCGACCCTTCGGCGATTCACCTTGGTTCCGGCGACCAAGGGTTGGCCAACCATCCTCTTTGGCCGGCGCAACATCCTCCACCAAGCTGTCCAGTTTTCTGGACAGCTTGTTTCCTTACATGTCGGAGCATCGTTTGGACGCCGTTTTGAGCTCCGACAGCGGCTACTTTTTCGGGGATTCGATCTCCGATAATTCTCATAGGTGGAGGACGAAGAATTCGTCAAACGGTTGACGAATACCTCTCCGGAGAAGCGAGTTTTGGGACTTGATTTCTAATCCGAATTTTGATTCGGATTGTGATCTTCTCTCGATCACATCATCTTTGACACGAGGCTAGTGACTCCTACGAAGACGAGGCTCGTGGCTTTGTGAAGCCATCCCGATGATACTCGGCGTGAATACAGATAGAGGCGATTCTAGCGAGAGTCGCTCCGGTTGATGTGATTCCCGCTGCACGTGATACGTCAGATATAACTAGAGTAATTTCCTTTATTGCAAAATTTAAAATTGCGATTATGTCTACACATATTGTACTATGCATGCGTGTGATGTGTGTGTTGTAATAAATTAAATTTATTATTTTTAATTCTTCCGCTGTGCATATGTTTACGAAATATGTTTGAACACACACTCGCCGTGGTGCAAGAAACTCAACAGTGGTATTAGAGCCCAGGTTGTGTTTTGACATAATTATAAAATTATTTTGCGATAGTCGTAATTGTATTTATGAAAATTTTCTACTTTTGGAAGTTTAGAAGTATTTATGAAAATTTTCTAATTTTGGAAAGTCTAGAAGTATTTATTGAAATCTTCTACTTTTGGAAAGGTAGAAGTATTTATGGAAATTAAAACTTTCCATAAATAAAATATTTGATTAGATTTGGAAATTTATTTTCTAATTTAATTATGATTTGATTTGAAAAATAAATCTAAAATATATTTGATTTCCATAAATAGTTTTGACAATTTAGGAAATTTATTTTCTAAATTAAATTTGACTTTCTTTAATTGAGACCTTCCATAAATAAAAATATGTGATTAGATTTGAAAATTTATTTCCTTATTTAATCATGATTTGATTTTGAGAATCAAATCTTAAACATATTTTATTTTCATAAATAGTTATGACATATAAGGAAATTAAGTACATGTCATAATTATATGTCTTGTAATTGCATTAGATGCATATCATTATGTCATGTGTGTCGTGACATGTAGATGTATGTCATGTATCTCATGCCATATAGATAATAGTTATTTGCATGCAAAGAGGATGAGACTTTAAAACCCTTATACAATATTAAAGTCTACACCTTCCATTAATATGATTAGAACCAGAGTTCTGTTTCTTGTTTGGGTTGTTGGACTCACTCCAAGCCCGGCTCGAACCTGAACATGTTTGAATCATTGGAATAGTTTAACTCTAATATGGTAAGAGTCAGAGGTCAATCGTTAGTTTGGGTTGTTGGACTCATTCCAAGCCTGGCTAATTGGTTGAATGCGCTCTAACCATATTAAAACTATTTCGTGATTAATGGGCCGACTCTAACTTGGAGCATCGATTTGTTGGACTCACTCCAAGGTCGATGTGAAGTGAGGTGAAGTTGGGTGCTATGCATATGATGCATACTTGTTAATGTGTTAACAACTCAATGTATGTATAAACATTCAATTAGTTGATAGCACATTGTGATAGTTATATATACGTGATATGTAATTGGTATACTTGACACCCACCATCATAGCTAAGAATGGCTTGTTGGACTCACTCCAAGATTGTTCTTATCTATATTGGATATCAGCCCATTCGGAGATTGACCTATGATCTCCCGAATTGATTTTGAGGGTTTTTTAATTCGAAAAATGAATGGGATTTTATAAATGTATGTGGATGCATTTTAAATCATCTTTCTCATATATGCTCGTTTTGTATTTCTAGGTTAATCGCTTGATCATGATGTCTTTGAATTTGTGCTCTATTTTGAATTCGAATAAATTGACTGGGTCGAACTTCTTAGACTGGCTTAGAAACTTGAGAATTATTCTCAAGGTGAAAAAGCTTGAGTATGTCCTCGAAGCGTCTCTTCCTGCCCGTCCTAGTGATGATACAACACCGGACCAATTATTGGCCCATCAGAAACATGTGAGTGATTCTGAGCAAGTGAGTTGCATCATGCTAGCCGCAATGGTACCCGAGCTGCGGAAGCAGCATTAGCATATGGATGCTCATACCATAGTCCTTCATCTTTATGAGTTGTTTGATGAGCAAGTGAGATTCGAAAGGTTCGAAGTCTCCAAGCTCTTCTTCACCTTTGAGATGCAAGAAGGTTCATCTGTGGTACTGCTCAACATGCTGAAGACTGTAGAGCCTTCTGAGAAGCATGAGCAGGGGACGGTGTTGTTAGTTGATTCCTCAAAGAAAGGTTCTAAGAGGGAGTCAAAGGAACAACAGAAGGGGAAGAAGAAAAAGGCTAAAAGACAGAACCAGCTCAAAAGGGCACTTGCCATCATTATGGCAAGGAGGGCCATTGGCGAAGAAACTGCAAGATTTATCTTGAGTCTGTGAAGAAGATATGACATCAGATGCCCCATCTTCTTCATATATCTTCGTTATTGATTGTCATTCTATTTCCTTAGACACTTGGGTATTGGATACCGGGTGTGATTCACATATATGTAATAACATACATGCGCTAAGGAATAGAAGAAGACTCATCAAGGGAGAGTCAAATTTACGTATTGGGAATGGAGCAAAGGTTGCTGCACTCGCCAATGGAATGTATTTGTTGAGACTCCCTACAGGACTTGTCTTAGAACTGGACAATTGCTTTTATGTTCCTTCGTTGATAAAGAACATCATTTCTATTTCTTGTTTAAATAGAAATTGTTACCATTTGATGTTTAGTAACAATTGTTGTTATATAACCTTGAATGGTGTTCTTTATGGGACTTGAACTTTAAGCAATGGTGTTTATACGTTAAACATATCCAGTGACATTTTCAATATCGAAGCGAGCAACAAGTGTGCTCGGAAAGATAATCAATTAGGCTCCTATATATGACATTGTCGTCTTGGCCATGCAAGCAAGAAACGCATGTCCGAATTACACTGATGTAGAATTCTGAAATAATTTGAATTGGATTCATACGATACATGCGAATCATGCTTAAAAGGCAAGATGACCAAGTTACCTTTTACTGGAAAAGGTGAATGAGTGGAAGAGTTGCTAGGTCTAATACATACTGATGTATGTTGACCTATGTCAACTCAAGCTTTAGGAGGCTATAACTACTTCGTTACCTTCATCGATGATCACTCACGGTTTGGGTATGTGTTCTTGATGAAACACAAGTATGAACCCTTTGAAAGGTTCAAAGAATTCAGAAATGAAGTAGAGAAACAACATGACAAGAGTATTAAAATACTTCGATCGAATTAAGGTGGTGAATACTTAAGTCAAGAGTTTCTAGATTATCTAAGAGACAATGGTATATTGTCTCAATGGACTCCGCCATATACACCACAGCATAATGATGTATCTGAGAGGCGTAATCGGACCTTGTTGGACATGGTCAGGTCAATGATGAATCATGCGAATCTTCCCAAGTCCTTTTGGGGCTATGCACTTTAGACAACTGTTTACTTGTTAAACAGAATGCCAACCAAAGTAGTCTCTACTACTCCATATGAGATATGGAATAGTAAGAAACCTCATGTATCTTACTTGAAGATATGGGATTGTGTTGCTTATGTGAAGCAGACTGTATCAGACAAATTGGATGCTAAGTCTAATAAATGTCTATTTATTGGATACCCTAAGGAAACAAAGGGTTACCAATTCTATCATCCTGTGAAACAAAAGGTGTTTGTTTCAAGACATGCTGTGTTTCTAGAGAAAAAGTTTCTCTTGCAAGAAAATAGTGGGAGTGTCGTTGAGCTTGAGGAGGCTCGAGAGACTCAAATAGACATTGATGAGATACCTGGTGAAGCACCACAGCCAATAACTAATAGTGATGAGTCATCGGCTGGACCTATTGAGACACCACATCTTCGTAGATCTGGTAGAACACGCAATATTTCTAAGAGATATGGATTTCTCATAAGTGAATTGAATGACGTGTTACTCATTGATGATGAGGAGCCTACCAGTTATGAAGAAGTTCTGAAAAGTTCATAAAGGGATAAGTGGCTTGACGCTATGAAGTCGGAAATAGATTCCATGTATGAAAACCAAGTTTGGAACTTGGTTGACCCACCTGAAGGCATAAAGCCTATAGGGTGCAAGTGGGTTTTCAAGAAGAAAACCGACATGGATGGTAATGTGATTACCTATAAGGCTAGATTGGTGGGGAAAAGATATCATCAAAAATAAGGTGTTGATTATGACGAAACCTATTCGCCTGTTGCTATGCTTAAATCCATTCAGATGCTCCTGACCATAGTGACTCATTATGATTATGAGATATGACAGATGGATGTGAAAATAACTTTCCTTAATGGAAACCTACTCCAGGATGTGTATATGATACAACCTGAGGGTTTCACATTGGTTGATAAAACCAAGGTATGTAAATTGTAACGGTCTATATATGGACTGAAGCAAGCATTCAGGAGTTGGAATATCCGTTTTGATGAGACAATCAAAAAGTTTGATTTCTCACAAAATCTGGACGAACCTTGTGTGTACAAGAAGGTTAGTGGGAGTGCAGTCGTGTTCCTAGTATTGTATGTTGATGACATATTACTTATAGGAAATGATGTTTCTATCTTACAGTTGGTTAAGATTTGGTTGTCCAAAATATTCTCCATGAAAGACCTGGGAGAAGCAACCTAAATCCTCGGGATTAAGATCTATAGAGATAGATCGAAACGGTTGCTTGGTCTTTCACAGTCTACATATATAGACTGAGTGCTAAAGAGGTTTAACATGTCGGAATCCAAGAAAGGTTTCCTACCATAAGGCATGGGATACACCTTTCGAAGTCTATGTGTCTGCGCACAGAAGACAAGAGGATTTGCAAGAGTAAGATTCCCTATGCATCCGCAATAGGATCTATCATGTATGCTATGTTATGTACGAGACCCGATGTATCGTATGCTCTGAGTGTCACGAGTAGATACCAGTCTGATCCAGGAATGGATCATTGGGCGGCTGTTAAGACGATCCTTAAGTACTTAAGAAGAACTAAGGATGTGTTCCTAATATATGAAGAAGGGGACATGGTGATACACAGGTATACGGATGCCAGCTTTCAGACAGACAAGGATGATTCCAAGTCTCAGTCTGGATATGTATTCACCTAGAATGGAGGCGCAATAAGTTGGAAAGGTTCCAAGCTTGACACTATAGCAGATTCTGCCACTAAGGCAGAATACATTGTAGCTTTGAAAGCAGCAAAGGAAGTGGTTTGGATCAAGAAGTTCATCTCTGAACTTGATGTGGTCTCATCAATGATCCAAACATGTGCTTCGCCACTATCATTTGATCAGAGAGATCATAAGTAAGAAGGAAATACAAATCGAGAAGATTCCCACTGAAAGGAACTTAGCGGATCCTTTAACTAAGGCATTATCTCAAAGTAAGTTTGAGGGTCATGTTAGAGCTTATGGTATTGGATACCGTAGCGATTGGCATTAGGCCAAGTGGAAGTTTGTTAGTAATATATGAGAGATGTCCTAAGGCAATCGTCTTATGTTTGAACCATTTATATGATAAATGAAGATTCACTATTTGAGTATGCATGTTTTCATGTATTTGATTAGATCTTAAACTCATTTACTGAATGTCCACGATACGATTCATAGCATGAGAGAATTTATAATTGGATCATAGCTAGTGAGTATCTCTACATGTGTAATTGTGATGTATTGAAATTATCCCTAGTCAATGAATTGATGGATTTGGACACCATCAATTCTGTCGAGACTAGCACGAGGTATACTCCTTGGTGTATCCAAGCAGTTGATTCTCACTGGCTGGAGACATTATGATGTTCGGAGTTAATCGTTGATGCTAGTTATGGTAACTAATTCATTGGAGTGACCAGCTGTAAAACTTCATATGGTTCTCTGCATATATAGATATGTCAATGAAGTTCTTACTGCAGCTTAAGTGCGATGTTCCTTTGACTTGCGGTTTTCAAGTCATCTTGGTCATGAGGACTTATGCTTTGACATCTTAAGCAAGCATCTCTAAGGAGATGTGGACCCGGGATGATTGAGCATAAGTCGAAGTGATCGAAGGTGTTTGAATATCCTATAAAGGATTCACCACTCCTTGCGAGGAGATGTATACCCATGGTCTCTCGTCGGATTGTTACTAAAGTCTTTGGCCAAAGCATTACATGTTTAGAGTAAGGTACTCTTGGATACATGTGCAGTAACTAGAATCCGTAAGACGAGAAAATGATACTTGGGCTAGGTGTGACATAGTCAACCTAGTGGGGACTGACACTATAGACCATGTCCTGAATCAAGTGGGTATAAGATGCGTGAAG
This sequence comes from Wurfbainia villosa, assembly GCA_025175895.1. NCBI lineage: Eukaryota > Viridiplantae > Streptophyta > Magnoliopsida > Zingiberales > Zingiberaceae > Wurfbainia > Wurfbainia villosa. The sequence continues at coordinate 5,010,151 of JAKLTH010000042.1, forward strand.
GGAATGAGACACGATTCATTGTAGCTGCTGAAGGGTTTCAGAAATAGTTTTGGATCAACCATTGATCTTTTGGTTAATTGGGGATCATAATGTACTACTATGTGGCACTCATGATCGTTCTATAATTAATGGTTAATTATAGACGATCAACATAAACCGAGAACCTATTTGGTCAAACACAAAATGAGCGTAATCCGAAGGATTTAAAATGAGCTTGAGAATGAGATTCTCAGACCGAGAGAAACTAGGTTTGGTTGGACCAAACAAGGATCGAGCATGAAATCATTTCAGTCGCAATGGAAGTGTGGATAGGCCGTGTCTTATGAAGACATGATGGATGGACCAAATTGGTTTGGTTCTAATCCAATGGTGAAGAATAAACCAAAGGGGTTTGGTTTGTTTTAAACGAATGAACCAAAAGTTGGTTCGGTTTGTTTTAACTTAAAATAGACCAACGCAGTTTGGTTTATTTTAACTTAAGTTATTGGAGCGGGTTAACGAGTTTTGGTTATGAATCAATAACCGTTAGGGGAATGTGTTCTCTATAAAACATGATTTAAGGGTTTTTCATGGAGAACTTTTGGTTGTTGGAAAAATCTAGTTGCCCAACCCCTCTCCCTCTCTTCTCCTTGCCGCCACCCAACCTTGTTGCCGCCCAGCTTTTGTGCAGCCGTCCAAGCTGCTGCCGGCCATCCTCCAGCGACCCTCCGGCAACTCACCTTGGTTCCGGCGACCAAGGGTTGGCCGACCATCCTCTTTGGCCGGTGCAACATCCTCCACCAAGCTATCCAGTTTTATGTACAGCTTTCCTTATAAACAATAGTAAGATTGTTTAAATTACTTCTAGCATGCTTCTTGACCTTAAAATTTGAAGATGCATTAATAAAATATACCTTAGGGTTAGCTTTAGAAGCTCCCCCTACTTGTGATGCTCCTTCTTGGGTCTTTTTCTTCCCCTTAGTGCATTGACTCTTATAATGCCCCGGTTGATGGCATTTGAAGCAAATGACATGCTCCTTGATCTTCCTAATTGAGGCACCGACATCCTTTGAATTTGTGTTGACTTTTGATGCCAAAGGAGTCTTCCTTACTCTCTTTGGGCACTTGCTCTTATAGTGTCTGGATTCCCTACACTCAAAGCAAATTATATGATTTTTGTTTAAAATCAAATTGCTCGAGTTACCTAGGGTGGTGGTGAGGTTCTCTTGAGCTTGCTCTTCCTCTCGACCGGATGTAGATGGTTCTTCTTGTTGCTCCGGTGTTGAGGATGCTCTAATATCCTCCCCCTCAATCCTAGAGGTGGAGGTCTCCTCCAATTCTTCCTCTTCCTCTTCCACTGACCCAGAAGTTGACTCCTCTTCAACTTCTGAATCCTCACTTGCTTGTGAGGATGAGCTCTCTTCCTCCTCTTCCTTTTCTTCTTGGATTGAGTGAGACTCTTCATGAAATTTTGTCAATTTTTCCCATAGCTCCTTAGCATCAAGATATTCACGTAGCCTAGACAAAACATCATTAGGTATCAAATCTTCTAAAAATTTTGTTACCTTGGCTTCGGTTTTGAATTTTTGCCGTTGCTCTTGGGTCCACTTCTTCAATTTTAGGACCTCTCCCTTCTTATCCCTCGGAGGTTCAAAGCCTTCTACGAGGATGAACCAATCCTCTATGTCCATCATCAAGAATGTCTCCATTCTTGCTCTCCACGTCAGAAAATCTTCTCGGTCGTATAGTGGTGGAGTGTTGATGTCCCATCCAAGCTTCTCTTGGAATTCCATCTTCCCTCTAACGTCTTTAGCTCCCGACGGTTAGTCCGTAGAAGAGCCCCGAGCTCTGATAGTAAATGTTGGGGAAATATTGACCACTAGAGGGGGTGAATAACATCGTAGGATGCGTAGATGGAATTCGTTCGTGTTCGTCTATAAACTTCATTAGCGCACAGCGGAATAATAATAATAAAGCAATAACGAAATAGACAAATATGCAAACACAAATATTTAACATGGTTCGGAACCAAATGGTTCTTACTCCACGGATCGAGCTCTAAAGAGCTCTAGCGATGCCAATCACACACCACTAATAAAACACTCGTTCTCGACACAAATCGGAGGCGGAGAAACCTCGTACAATAGTTTACAATAATAAACTAAATACAACAAGCAAATACAATATAAAATACAACAAGAGATGCAAAGAAAACTTTACACAAAACTCTTTTGAATGCTTGCTTGCTAGGTCGATCGAGTAGCACTTGGAGACCCTGAATTGCAGCAATAACTCGCCCCAAAACACCTCAAAGAACCTTGGTGAAATCCTCCTCCATGAGCTCCATTTAAAACTTCTACCTGGGCTAGAAATCGTCGATCAGTCGACTGCTCGGGACCATCAGTCGACTGATGCCACTATTGTCGTGAGATAATGGCTAGATCCACGCTGGAAAAATCCAACTGATCCATCATCAGTCGACTGATCATGACCATCAGTCGACTAATAGAGCCTCCACTCGACTGCTAACCCCAACAGTTGAGTTAGACTCCATTCTATGCCCGAAAAACCGAGCACCAGTCGACTGATCACATGATCAGTTGACTGCTCGGCAAATCAGTCGATTGTCAGAGGTTGGCAGTCGACTGTTGGGCCAATTCCTGTAGTCAAACCCTAGTTGACTCACGCCAGTCGACTGCCACATGACACTAGTCGACTGATACACCTCAAACATGAGGTTTTAACCCAAGTATGGTGCCCCCATATACTTGCTAGACCACCCGTAGCCTAGACCTAAGCCTTTTAGCCACCTCCATCAGCCTCACGCCTCTCGGATCCCTCCAAGTCATCCATGACTCGTTCATCAATTGTGCTAGCCTTCAGGTACTTCCATCGGCTATGTCTTGCTAACGATGTCTACACCACCAAGGCACATTGGACTTACGCTGCCAAGACTCCGCTTGGACTTTACGCCGTCAACCATTGGACTTATGCTGCCAAGACTCCCGCTTGGACTTTACACCGCCAATATCAAACCCCTTGGACTTCTCAAATGCCAAGACTCAAGCTTGGACTTTCCCTTGCCAACCCATGTTGGACTTTCCATGCCAAGACCCATGCTTGGACTTTTCCTTGCCAAGACTCATGCTTGAACTTTACATGCCAAGTACTCAAGACTTGGACTTTCCATGACATGGTCAACTCCAATCAACCATCAAAATCCCCCTCGAGTCAAACTCGAGTCCGATCAAATATGACCAGGGTCGATTGTGCCAACAATCTCCCTAAAATATTATCAGACATCAATGTCAAACATCGATGTCAAACTTCCATGTCAAACATCAAAACATCACTCGAGTCAAACTCGAGTCCGGTCAATCGTGACCTAGGCCGATTACACCAACAAGATAGACCAAGAAGATTGAGAAGGTCTGGATAGTTTATTCGATTGGAGAAAAGTCTTTGTCTCCTTTTAAAGAAATAAACCTTGCCAGAATATCTGAAACAAGCTAGGCTCTTCAGAAGAAGGGTCGTTAACTTTACACTAATTGGTGATCATTTATACAAGTGGGCTTTCTCCAAAACTTTGTTGAAGTGTCTCGGCATGGATGAAGTCGAGTACGTGATGCAGGAGATTCATGAAGGATATTGTGGCAACCACAGTGAAGCTAGGATCTTGGACCAAAAACTATTGCTAGCGGGATACTTTTAGCTGACCTTACAAAAAGATGCAGCTCATCTTGTTAGCACTTGCATAAATTGCCAAAAACATAAGAAATTGTCTAATTGCTCGACAAAACCCTTGATAGCTTCAACGGTTTCTTGCCCCTTTGACCAATGGAGTATGGACATTGTCAGTCCTTTTTTGTCGAGGCCAAGTTAGAAGAAGTTTCTTTTGGTGGCGGTCGATTATTTCTTTAAGTGGGTAGAAGCCGAGGCTTTGCCGAAGATCACAGATGATGTCATGCTCAAATTTCTCTGGAAGAATATTCTATGTTGATATGGTATACCTTGAAGATTGGTATCAGACAACGGAAGACAATTTCAGGGGAGAAAATTACAGGAATGGTGCCAAGGTTTTCATATACAATAGATTTTTATTTCAGTAGCGTATCTGCATAGCAACGGACAAGTTGAAGTCATCAACCGAGAGCTCTTCCGAGGACTCAAGATTAAGCTAGACCATCTCGGCAAAAGCTGGGTAGAACTTCCTACATCCTTTGGGCGTACCAAACGACTCCTAGAGAAAACACCGGGATGACTCCTTTCGAGTTGGTGTACGAAGCCGAAGTCGTAGTCCCTATGAAGATTGACTAGGAGTCTCTTTGAATCAGCTCCTATGAACAACTAGATAACTCAGGAAAGCAATAGACTGAGTTGGATCTGATAGGAGAGACAAGGGAGATCATGACAGCTCGGCTAAGGGCATATCGACAACGGATGTATTAGACGTACAATCGAAAGGTCTATTAGTGTCTATAAGAATCATATATCTCCACAATGACAAGATATTATTCATTTTGGGCTTAAGCCCTCATGGTTTTATTTTTAGGTTTTATCTAAAAGGTCTCATACCAATAGAGATATATTTTTATCTTATAAGAACATGATCTTTTCCATGTCTTACTAATGTGAGACTTTGATTGTATTCCCTATACTCCCAACAACTCCCCATTCAAATGAAGGACCACATTGAGCCTCCCTCCCCTCAATCCTATCTGTCCTCGAAGGACTTCTTCTGCTTGATGTCCGATCCTCAACCCAACAGGACTTCCTACCAACTATCTAGTCCTCCTGACCCAGTTGGACTTCCTGCCAGTTGTCTAGCCCTTCTAGCTCAACTAGGCTTCCTGCTAGTTGTTTGGTCCTCCCGTCCCAACTGGACTGTCTGCCTAGTGTCTAGTTTTTTTTATCAGAACATGAGAGCTCCACTTCCTTCGTTCGAGGTTCATGGCTTGATATAAGCTCTGATACCAATTGTTAGTGTATATAAGAATCATATATCTCTACAATGGCATGATATTGTCCACTATGAGCCTAAATCCTCATGATTTTATTTTTGGACTTTACCCAAAAGGTTTCATACTAATGGAGATATTTTTTTATCTTATAAGCACATGATCTTTTTCATATTTTATCAATGTAAAACTTTGATTGTATTCCTCATACTCCCAACAAGGTCATCCCTCGATCCTTTTAGGTTAGAGATCTTGTGTGGAAAAAGTTGCAAACTACAGGAGATCTCGAAAAATTGGAACCCCGATGGGAAGGGTTGTACAAGATCACTCAAAATCTGAGCTCGACTGCCTATTATCTGTAGGACGAGGATGGAAAGGAGCTCGGTCAATCATGGAATGTATTTCATTTGAGGTCGTATCGTATGTAAATCCAGTCTATTAGTTTAACTACTTTTCCTTTTGTGAAAACTGATATGTATTAATATTTTGTCTGCAATTAATATTTTTTCTCTAATCTTGGACCGAGGCGTCCATCGGCTTATTCACTCTAGTCTCGAATTGAGGCATCTCTTAACATTTTCCCTCTACCCTCAAACCAAAGCGTTTATCGATATTTTTCCTCTAGTCTCAGACCAAGGTGTCCATCGACTTATTCTCTCTGGTCTCAGACTAAGACATCCATCAACATTTTCCTTCTGGTCTCGGACTGAGGCGTCCATCGACATTTTTCATCTGGTCTCGGACCAAGGCACACATCAATATTTTCCCTCTGGTCTTAGACCAAGGTGTTCATCGACTTTTTCCCTTAGTCTCGATCTAAGGCGTCCATCAGCTTATCTCCAGCTCGGGCCTCAACGTCCTTATTATTCACTTAAGTCTTAGATTAAGGTGGCTTATGATCCATTATATCTTGCTCGGGCCTTGATGTCCTTATTATTTCCCTTAGTCTCATACCAAGATGGTTTTCAATCTATTATTTTCAGCTCGGGTCTCAGTGTCCTTATTATTTCCCTTAGTCTCAAACTAAGGTGACCTCTAGTTTTTTTTTAAATCGACATTTCTCCCTTAGTCTCGGACTAAGGTGTTCTCGGGCATATCTCTCTTAGTCTTGGACTAAGGCATCTTTCAGTATTTCTTAACGCATCATTCGGTATTCTTCCCTCTGGTCATAGGCTGAGGCATCCTCCAAGTCATGTTTTTTATCACTCTTTTCCAAAGTTTCATGGTATGGTTCATTAGCTTAATGCTCCTATAATTTGCATAATTTTGTATAATTCCTTTATTTTTATATAGGGGACTAAAATAGTTATCCCTCACATATGAAATATTTTCTTCCTTTTCAATATCAACGAATAATTTTTTAAGTCATTTAATATTTTGTTTCCTTAGGCACTTCTATACACCTATTAGAATATCATTTGATCCAATCATTTTTTTTCATTTTATATCTCATTTTTTTTCTTTCAACGCTTCCCCTTGGCAACACAATCTCTGGTTTTCGAGAAAGATTCATTATATACAGATAATTTTGGCGAAAAAAAGGAGTGTATCCATTAAGTGACAATATTCAGTATAAAGACAATTTAAAGACTCAATCTAAAAAGACAAGTTTTCCTAAAGGGCATCTTCGGGGGTCTTGTCAAGGACTTTCTATATGTCCAGGAAGTCCAAGGATACTCCTTCAAAAAGATGCTCAGCTTCTTGTACTTGGCGCACAACTCCACCGAAGTCGATCTCCAACATCTTAGCGGCTCGTTCGGTAATCTCTTGCCGTAATATGGTTTTGATGTGTGTGGCAAAGGGTTTAAGTTAGGGTGTTATGATGATTTGATATGTGCGTTGAAGTCGTGCAGGACTTAGTAATTCGCACATGGAGCCATGGCAAGTTTCACATCTCATGACTCGTGCCTTGAGTCGGTGAAGGATAGTTTTGCGGAAACCGTGCGCTTGGAGCATCCGAGGGACCGCCGGACGAGAAGCTTGGAGTGAAGCCGGAGGAAGTAGACTTCGAGGCAAGAGACGCGAAGGAGCATTGCAGAGCCTTGCGCCTGATGCTGCCGAGGGACGTGGCCGAGAACGAAGAGAACTTCGAAGGCGAGGGACTCTGAGAGATGAGAGTGAGCGAATGTAACCCGGGAAGGGGTAGCTCTTAGGTGAAACTTGGCCATTTGGCCAAGTGTCAGATGGGTTTTCCCGACACCCTGATCGCCAGGAATGACGATCGCTGCTCCGAGTCGATGGGTCGATCGGGTATAAGACCGATTTAGTGCTTGGCGACCGATGATGTCGATAGCAGAGATGAGCCAGGAATGGCGATCGATGGCACTGTGCACGGGCACAGAATGGAGTCGACTCCATTGAGCACTCGACTGATCGAGTATCAGTTGACTGATGGTAGGATCAGTCGACTGATGCTAGTACTGTTGGATGGTATCCAACGTGGAAAGCGGCCGTTATTGGGCAACAGCTACAGGACCAGTCGACTGATCGAGGGCATCAGTCGACTGATCCTGTGTCAACGGGAAGAAACCCTCTTCCTCTATAAAAAGGGAAGGGGATGGGGCTTTGGGAGGCTAATGCTTGAACGCCCAACTATTCCCAAAGTGCCCTAAACGTTTCCCCACTCTTCTACTTGCTCTAATCTTCATTCCATTGTAGAAGAGTGATCTTGATTGTAAAGGTTACCTCCACCTAGCTTGGTGCAAAGGAGAGACCAATATTGGATTGGCTTTGAAGGAGTGATTCACCTCGGACGAATCAGGATCGTGGATTAGCGGCGTAGCCGTGAACCACGTTACATCTTCTTGTTAGCGTTTGTTTTCTTGTAACTTCTATTTGCTTGTCTTTATTTATATTTGCATATTCCGCTTGCGCTAACGATTGTGTAGACGAGCAAACGAACGAGAGAATTCCGACATCCATTGTAAGAGGGCTATTCACCCCCCTCTAGCCGGCCAATCGATTTCCTACAAGTGGTATCAGAGCCAGGTTGCTTGTCACCGGACTAACCACCGCAACAAGCTCTACATCTCAAATGGCCGGCTCAAATATCCACCCACCGAAGTTTGACGGTGAATTCTCTTGGTGGAAAAAGAGAATGGAGGTATTCTTCGAAACCGACTTTGAAATTCTATTAATAATGGAAAACGGTTTCGAGTTGCCTAGGAACGAAAATGGGGAGCCATTGGAGAAATCAAGGTGGAGCAAAAGACAGAGAGGAGTATTTGGCAAATTCAAAGGCCAAGCACCACCTCTACAATGTGCTCCCTCAACAAGAAGTCAATAGGATAGGGGAGTGTGCTAGCGCTAAGGAAATGTGGGAGAAATTAATAGAGATTCATGAAGGCACATCCGAGGCAAAGTTAGCAAGGAGAGATGTCCTTCGCTCCCAATTGTTCAATATCAAACTCGAAAAGGGAGAGAAGGTAAAATCCATACACTCTAGATTTAAGGAAATTCTAACCGGTTTAACAAGTGTAGGTGAAAAGCTTTCCAACCGGGATATGGTAATGAAGGCCATAGATGCCTTTCCCCGGTCCTCAAGATGGAGTTCCATGGTGGATTCATTTTACATCTCCAAGAACTTGGAAGTAAGTACCTTGGAGGAGTTTTTCTCAACAATGGAGCTCCACGAAACTAGGCTTGAAGGAATACAAGAAGAGCCTAGAATTCAACCCTCAAGAGGAGTAGCCTTGATGGCAAACAAGGGGAAGAAGAAGATAGTGATCCCCTCCTCCTCCTCTGATGATGAAGCTTCTACCTCCTCCATGGATAGCACGGAAGAAGCCTACATGGTAAGGAAGGTAAGGCGTGCATTTAAGAATTTTAGATTTGATAAATCTCATGATAGGAATAGAAGACCAAGGGGGAAGGTCATTTGTTACAATTGTCAAGGGGAGGGACACATAAGGGACAATTGTCCCCTCCTAAACAAGAGCAAAGAGGAAAGGAAAAAGAAGGAAGAAAAGAAGAAGAAGAAGGGGAGCAAGAAGAAAAAGGAAGAAGAAAAGAAGGCCAAGGAAAGAGGAAAGGCCATGGCTCTCAAAGCAAAGACATGGGATGACCTTGCTTCCTCATCCTCATCCGAAGAAGAAGAGCATGTCTATTCCAACCTAGCACTAATGGCTCTTCATGACTCGGATTGCTCCTCCTCCTCCACCGAAAATGAAGAATCAAGCTCGAGTGGGGAGAGCTCAAATGAAGGGGGAGCTTCTACATCCTCCTCATCCGAAGAAGAAGAAGAGGACATGGAAACTATGGTAACGAATGCCTCTCCTAAGAAAATAGTTTCCATAATTTCTAGTTTAACTAAGGACTTATTTGGAATGAAAAATAAAAATAAAAGCATGTTTAATCAAATTAAGGACTTAGAAAATAAACTAGAAAATGCATGCTTAAATGATAATATTTCTTCTAATGATGCATGCTCACATGATAACTATATGCCATTTAATGTTAGTGATGCATGCATGGATGAAAATAGGGCATTAAGGGAAAAGGTAGATTATTTAACAAAAGCCCTAGAAAAATTTACTATTGGCTCAAACACATTAAATATGATCATTGGGAGCCAAAGGGCAAGTTTTAACAAGAAAGGCCTAGGTTATAAAGAAAAGAAAAATGAAAAGGCCTATAAATGCCTAATAGCTAGGGGACAAGATAAAAAGAAAGTAATTGCTAGAAAATGGATCCCTAAGGAGTTTTTAGTGAACCCAATAGGAAAGAACTTATTTTGGATTCCAAAATCCATCCTTAAGGGTTAGGATAACTCTAGGGTAGTCAACCATATACAATTAACCTAAATCATATTTTGGTTGACTTAGGATGGCGGGACAACATTTTTAGAATAGTGTTGGGTGATGATAACGTGCCCATAAATAGATAATAATGCTTAAATCATGATGATTAATGTAATTCCAATGTATGGTTGTAATCATGATTTATGCTATTGAAATTTGGCACATTATCATAAGAAATAGGTTTAAATCATGCTTTAGGTGATAATTTGTTTATTATCATTATATAATACCTAATGCATGATTGTTATTTGATGAATACATGAGTGTCATGATCATAATGTAGAATTCATTCATATATGCCTTTATGATCATGAGGATTATTAGGTTGATACTTAACCTTGATAGAATTGCATGAATATATTGGTTAAGTATATACAAATACCCCCTAGGATGCATCTCACATTCACCATAGGCTACCTTGATTAAAAACTTAGCATGAGTGAGATGTTAGGATGATACAAATGTCCACTAATGCCTATGGCATTTAGATGGTCATTTAAAGTATCAAAATAGCAATAATAGACCAATCATGGGGAAGGCTTATGTCTAATTCATAGACATATTGCCCAAAGATCATGGTTGGATATTTCATATGTTTTCAAAACACTTTCTTACCTTAAAATACATGTATTCATGTTTTGAAACAATTCAAAGCAAGACTAGGTGTTAAAATTGATACTCTTATGATCAAAAACCTAGTAGTTTTTAAAGCTTTTGTATTTTTGGCAAATACGTGGAAATATAATGATTTTTCATGAAAACCTATTTTTCACTGATAGATATACTTAAAAGAAATGTGTTCCCCAAATTTCATGATTTTTCGAATTTTCTGAAATTTTTAACGCATTTAAAATTGGTCCAAAAATCGGAAATCTCGAAAATCATGTGGTCATTGAGTATCTGAACGTCGGTGATGCTATCAATCAGACTAGTTGAGGCCGAATTCAGGTTTTAGAGCAATTTTTGGTATTTTTCCTTCTAATATACTTGATGCCATGAGTTTTTAACTTAGTGTTAATCTTTTTGATGGTGTCAAAGGGGGAGAAATAATTATGTTTAAGTTAATTATTTTAGGGGGAGAAATATATGATAGGGGGAGAAAATTTGTATAGAGAGTTTCATGGATTAAGGGGGAGTTGCATGTTGCTATATCATGTTTTATGTTTACATGCTTTCTTATCTTAGAAATTTATATCAAATATTTTTACCTAACTTAAACGGATTGCCACACATCAAAAAGGGGGAGATTGTTAAGGCAATCTCTTACCGTAATATGGTTTTGATGTGTGTGGCAAAGGGTTTAAGTTAGGGTGTTATAATGATTTGATATGTGCGTTAAAGTCGTGCAGGACTTAGTAATTCGCACATGGAGTCGTGGCAAGTTTCACATCTCATGACTCGTGCCTTGAGTCGGTGAAGGATAGCTTTGCGGAAGCCGTGCGCTTGGAGCATCCGAGGGACCGCCGGACGAGAAGCTTGGAGTGAAGCCGGAGGAAGTAGACTTCGAGGCAAGAGACGCGAAGGAACATTGTAGAGCCGTGCGCCTGATGCTGCCGAGGGACGTGGCCGAGAACAAAGAGAACTTCGAAGGCGAGGGACTCTGAGAGATGAGAGTTAGCGAATGTAACCCGGGAAGGGGTAGCTCTTAGGTGAAACTTGGCCATTTGGCTAAGTGTCAGATGGATTTTCCCGACACCAGTCAACTGCCAGGGAATGACAGTCGACTGCTCTGAGTCGATGGGTCAATCGACTGGTATAAGACCAGTTTAGTGCTTAGCGATCGCCATGGAGCGATCGACTAATGTCGGAGCGATCATGCCCGAGGAATGGCGATCGACGCATCGCTGCGGCACAAAATGGAGTCGACTCCATTGAGCACTCGACTGATCGAGTATCAGTCGACTGATGCCAGTACCGTTGGATGGTATCCAACATGGAAAGCGGTCGTTATTGGGAAATGGCTACAGGACCAGTCGACTGATCGAGGGCATCAGTCGACTGATCCTGTGTCAACGGGAAGAAACCCTCTTCCTCTATAAAAAGAGAAGGGGATGGGGCTTTGGGAGGCTAATGCTTGAACGCCCAACTATTCCCAAAGTGCCCTAAACGTTTTCCCACTCTTCTACTTGCTCTAATCTTCATTCCATTGTAAAAGAGTGATCTTGATTGTAAAGGTTACCTCCACCTAGCTTGGTGCAAAGGAGAGACCAATATTGGATTGGCTTTGAAGGAGTGATTCACCTCGGACGAATCGGGATCGTGGATTAGCGGCGTAGCCGTGAACCACGTTACATCTTCTTGTTAGCGTTTGTTTTCTTGTAACTTCTATTTGCTTGTCTTTATTTATATTTGCATATTCCGCTTGCGCTAACGATTGTGTAGACGAGCAAACGAACGAGAGAATTCCGACATCTATCGTAAGAGGGCTATTCACCCCCCTCTAGCCGGCCAATCGATCCCCTACAGAGCATGTCTTGAAATTCGGAGGAGGCCAAGAATTTCTTTTTCTTATTGGCCCATCGACCTTCTTCCCCAACCTTGTAGGTCACTAGCTCTCCCTTCAGAGACTCTACTTGAGCAATCGGTTCTTCTCGGTGTTGGATCTCATCTCTCTCCCTTGTTTTTAGATGTCGGAGTTCCTCTTTGTATTGCTCCTCCTGAACCAGTTGAAGCCTCTCGGAGTTGCATTGTTGCTCATGGAGCTCGACCAGTTGAACTTTGAGATTCATAGTGCATGCCTGATGGATAGTAGATTTTGCATGTGTCACGCCTCAATGGAGTCCCCGCCAGACGAAAATCCGATAGCATCTCCCCTGTACGGGTGACAATGTCAATTTACATACAAGGCTTACACGGCCACTATACATCGGTCAACACGACCGGAATCCAAACAACCCACGCAGATAATAAATTAGGCCTCTGGCCAACTATCAAAGAAAAAGGTAAACAGTCTACATAACTAGACTTACCCCTTCTGCCATCTGGGCAGGAATACCCAACAAAAACCAATCGAAATAAATCCGATCAAAGATCCCTAAGGACATACCAAAACATCCACAGATACAAATATCCAACTCCAGTCCTAAACATATATTCTAATCAAAATATCCAAAACCGTAAACACAGATAACCAATAGAACTTTCACGACGAGTGGGGTTTGGCAGCTGGACTCTCCTGACAGCTTCATCCTGAAATAAATATAAATCAACGGGGTAAGTTCAAAGAACTCAGCGGGTATAGTCGATATGCAAAGTAAGATATAGCTAACAATAAAAATCATGCCAGTACAGTCTCACGTATAGGGTAAGCAAGAAATAAATGCAAAAGGACTGTACTCACCTGAATTTCCTACCCTGATATAGGAGCATGTGCCCTACTATAAGAGATAAAGTCATCACCATATACGAATATGAATCTTGTATGCATGGCAATCATATGCAACATCCAAGGCATCAATAAAATAATGCAACAAACACAATACAAATGCGATCCGTGCAAAGTGTATGCCGTGCAAATGACATGGTCACCCCTGACGCCAGTCAGCCGCCTCACACACGATGGTGAAGCCGAGTGGGTAGGGCTATGACAACTATGCACTCTACCATCACTGCTCCTGAGTGACCGAGTGGACAGGATGCTGTCGGAGTACACCTATCGTCCTGCCCCAAACAAAGTGGGGGAGCTAAGCTCTCATCTCCCGGTGTCATAGACCAAAGGAGGGATCCCTGCCCGCTACCACGCTGCCTCATCGCTACCCATGAGCGGACCAGCGGAGCCTGACAGAGCAACTGCACACACTCTCCTGATGTACCACTAACCCATGAGTGACACTGTGTGCAGGCCATGTAACTGGCTGCGGACTCAACAATAGTGGAACCCCGTCTAGCCAGCATGCAATCATGCAAGATGGTGCATGATACTAAAGCATGTAAATCCAACTAAATACACCTATCCGAATAATATGCACAATCAATATGTACATATCCATAATCTAAGTAACTATGATCCAAATAAAACAGGGAAGGTATAATCATAACCTATCACATGCATGTATCAAGTAGGCACCAAAAACATACTAGGCATATAAACATGAAAATTATTGCAAGCTATCCTAACTAGCATATCAACTTGACTATATCTAAAAGATAAGACAAAGTACCCGCCTGAATAAAAATATCCGCAAGAATAAAATCGTCACGACCGAGGACCTGCCTCGTGACCAAAACCTGCATATAGCAAAACTATTTGTTAAGCACAAAAATACAATCCACCGACAAATCGAATACTTAATCGATTTCATTCGTAACCCAATTAACCCAAACCACTTCCAATTTTCACTAATTTTCCAACCATCTTATTAATCTTTTCCTACCAAAAATATCCATACAATTAATTTAGCCCACTAAATCAATTGATAAAAATTTTGATTAATTAATGATAAGCTAATTAATCAATTAAACCTGGATTAACCCACATTTTAACAACCTAAGCCAAATAAATAAAATTTAATGACTTTTAATTTATCCAATAATTGTACCAATCAATTTACCCAATTAGTTCCTAATCAACTAACCTAATTCATCACCTACAGCAAAACAACAATATCACCCAACCATCCCATATCCTCCGAATACAATACAATCAACCGAATAATACCAAAATCATACTTACCAGCCCTAGGATCCCACCGGCATCCCTTAACAGCCCACCATTGCACAAAATTAGGGATCTAATGAACCCTAATTGTAACCCAACATAACCCACAACCATTTACAGCCGACCCCTTCCCTTGTCTCACCACCCGAAAATAACCCACACACTGGACAGCAAAGGAAAAAAAATGAAACAAAGTGATTACCGTGAATTTCTCTTCACTGGCGACACTTCCCTCCCAGTCGCTCGTTTCACCGGAGACGAGGACCTACGGATGCCCTAATAGTCTGCTCCGGCAACCTCCGGCCAGAAATCACAGCGAAGGGGAAGGGGAGGCTCGGGCGATTCTGTGGCAAATGAGCCGATGCCTTCAACTGTGGCAGAGGAGGCCGACGAAATCCGATTGCTGCGGCTATGATCGGCGAGCACGCAGAGGGTCGTCGGGGCAGCGGCGGCAAGGCTCTGCAGCGACACTTGCGGAGGTCGGCACGTGCGAAGAAGAGGCGTCGGGCAGCAAAGGGAAAGAGGCGCCTGCTTCGGGCGCGAGGGGAAGAAACAGTGAGGAAGAAAGGGCTCGAGCTCGAGGAAGAAGAGATCGCGCGAGGAGAAACTGCCGAAGGGGGTCGCGGAGGGAAAATAGAAAAATTATCGCGATGGTGAAAAAAACAAACCTAGGTTTAGGTATTTGAAACCTTAGGTTAATATCACCTATTAATCCCCTTAAATAGACCACACCTAAAACCTATTTATTTTATCCCCGTAAAAAAAAAATCTCGTACGGACTCCGTTTAAATCCAGAAAAATTCCTAAAAATCCCGAAAAATTTTCAGGGTTATTTTCCTTAATTCTTTGGCCATTTAATTTAAATATTTTAAATTTTCAGTATTTAACATTCTCCCCCACTAATAAAAATTTGGTCCCCCAAATTCCTACTTAAATGCATAACGAGTAAGAAATACCATAAGTACTGAAAATATACCTCACGTACCTTAAGTAAACAAGTGGGGGTATTGAGCTCTGATATTTTCTTCAAGCTCCCATGTAACCTCCTCATCCGTATGGTGACTCCATCCGACCTTGACAAGTCACACAACCTTATTTTGGAACTGTCGTTCCTTGAAATCTAAAATCCGTACCGGAACCTCTGCGTAAGTAGCATCAGGTTGAATGAAACCTGACACATCTGACAGAATATGTGTAGAGTCCGGCACATACTTCCTCAGCATGGACACATGGAACACATCATGTATACTCGTCAAAGATGGTGGTAGCGCTAGACGATAAGCAACTGCTCCGATCCTCTCCAAAATCTCAAATGGACCAATGTATCTAGGAGCTAGCTTACCACGGAGGCCAAATCTCTTCACCCCTTTTGTAGGTGAGACTCGCAGAAATACGATCACCTATCGAGAACTCCAAAGGTTTCTGTCTACGATCTGCATAACTCTTCTGGCGATCCTATGCCTCTGCCATCCTACGTCTGATAGTACGGACCAACTCTGCCTCATGCTGAGCTCTCTGGGGTCCTAGCAACTGGGCCTCCCCAACCTCCTCCCAGAGGGTGGGTGTACGACACTGTCTACCATACAATGCCTCATACGGGGCCATTTGGATAGCCGAATGATAACTGTTATTGTAGGCGAATTCCACTAACGGCAAATGATCCTCCCAGTTGCCTCCGAAATCTATAACACAGAACCTCAACAAATCCTCTAGTGTCTGAATGGTCCGCTCAGACTGTCCATCTGTCTGCGGATGGAAGGCGATTAAAGCCGTGTGCCTAAAGCTCTGCAGACTCGCGAACCTAGGCGTGAACCGGATCTCTATCGATATAATGCTCAAAGGAACACCATGCAATCTGATCTCCCGACAATATAGCTCGCCAACCGATCCAGTCGGTCTTCCGAATCGATAAGAAGTGCGCGGATTTGGTTAGTCGGTCTATGACTACCCAAATCGCGTCATGGCCTTGACGTGTCCTAGGCAAACCCATCACAAAATCCATAGTAATATGATCCCACTTCCACTCAGGAATAGGAATCCTCTGAAGTAATCCAGCTGGTATCTGATGCTCAGCCTTTACCTGCTGACAAATCAGACATCTCGCTACAAAATCCGCGATGTCTTTCTTCATACCGTTCCACCAATACAAACGCTTTAAATCTCGATACATACGCGGTTCCGCTCGGTGGATCGCAAATCGAGAGCGATGAGCCTCCCGTAGTAACTCCTCCATAACCGGTGAGGCCGAGGTACACATAATCGCCTCGAAATAAATTATACCTTCATCATCGCGGTGAACTCATCGTGTCTGAAGTTATCCGACTACCAATGAATCAGTAGATGTTGATCATGCTCGAGCCTCCGACTTTCATCCGATAGACGATCGAACAACCATGGTAACTGTAACGCCTCGCTGGTTTGGCCTCCTCGCCTCAAGGCTCAACTCGAGAAACCCTCAATCAAATCCGTGACCAAAACTCGAAGGAAGCTAAAGTCCCTGACTTCCGGCCATGTGCATCGGCAACTACATTGGCTTTCCTCGGGTGGTAGCCGATGGTACAAATATAATCTTCAGAACTCCATCCATCTCCTCTCCGAGATTGAGTTCCTTCACAGAATGTATACTTGAGACTCTTATGATCAGTAAGAATCTCAAACGTAATACCATATAAATGATGCCTCTAAATCTTTAAGGCAAAGATAATAACAACTAACTCTAAATCATGAACTGGGTAGTTTTTCTCATGATCCTTCAAGTGGCGAAAAGCATAAGAGACTACCCTGCCATGTTGCATCAATACAGCGCCTAAACCCTGTAGAGACGCATATGTATAAAGAACGAAACCATCGTCCCCTGATGGCAATACCAGGATCGGTGCTGACACCAATCTCCTCTTCAACTCCTGAAAACTAGTCTCGCACGCCTCTGTCCACGTGAACTTCACACCCTTCCTAGTAAGGCGTGTCAATGGCATAGCAATGCTCGAAACCTAATCGGCCAAGCCTAGGAAATCGCGAACCTCCCGAACTGATTTCGCTACTCCTAATCGTGATGACCTCGATCTTACGGGGTTAACTGAAATACCTCTACTCGAAACCACATGTCCCAGAAAACCGACTGAGTGTAACCAAAATGCGCATTTATTGAACTTCGCATATAGTCGCTTCTGTCGGAGCCTATCGAGAACAAGACAAAGATGTTGCGTGTGTTCCTCCTCGGAACGAGAATAGACCATAATGTCATCGAAAAAACAATGACGAACCGATCTAGGAAATCCATAAATTCACGGTTCATCAAATCTATGAATACCGTTGTAGCATTGGTAAGCCCAAATGGCATTACCAAAAACTCATAGTGTCCATATCTGGTACGGAACGTTGTCTTCTGAATGTCTGAGTCTCTAACCCTTAATTGATGATATCCGGACTGCAGATCAATCTTAGAATAGACTGATGTACCTCTAAGTTGATCAAACAAGTCCTCAATACGTGGCAGGGGATATTTATTTTTGATAGTGACAGCGTTCAATTGCCTGTAGTCGATGCACAGTCTCATCGAACCATCTTTCTTCTTCACGAAGAGAACCGGAGAACCCCAGGGTGATACACTAGGGCGAATAAAACCTCTGTCCAAAAGTTCCTGGAGCTGAACCTTTAACTCGTCAAACTCTCTCGGGGGCATACGATAAGGAGCTTTCGATGCCGGCGACGTCCCAGGTATTAACTCAATCATGAACTCCACTTGCCTTCTGGGAGGCAGACCCGGTAACTCCTCTAGAAAGACATCTGGATACTCTCGGACAATAGGGATGTCCGCGATCTGAGAGTCACCACTGTCTTATACATTGATCATAGATAATAGAAAACTCTGACAACCGTGCAATAAAAGCTTCTGAGCCTGAATCGTAGAAATGGTTGATATGTCGTCGTCCCGGATGCCAATGAAATCCCACGAGGGTTGGTTCAGAGGTCAGAATATGACCACCCTCGTCTGGCAATCCACAGTGGCATGATATGCTGACATCCAATCCATGCCAAGGATAATGTCGAACTCGACCATGTCCAGTACCAATAAATCTACAGTAAGAATGATGTTACCGAAATCTAAGGGACAACCTCGAACCTCCTGGGTAACGTCTAACGTATCACCAGATGGTAGGGAGACGATTAACTGTTGTGCTCTAATAATGGGCAATCTACCAATCTCTCTCATAAAAGTACGAGAAATGAATGAATGCGAACTACCAGTATCAACTAGCATAATAGGTAAAAATGTATAAATTGAAATAGTACCACGAAATACGGATTCGTTGGCTCGCTGCGCATCCTCTCTGGTAATCACATGAATCTGCCTAGTCTCCGGTGGAGGTGGAGGTGGTATCACTGCCAGAGGTGGTTGTGTCTGGACCTACGACTGATATGAAGGCGGATACGTAGGCTGATAGGAAGGCTAATACATAGGCTGGTATGAAGGTGCGGCCCAGTCTGAACAGTGGAGGGGCCGATTATTCTTGTATCGATGGTATTGCTGCGCGAATAATGGTAGATGTTTGGGGCCGCATCGATCTGCGATCCTGGCCCAAATCAACCTGTGACACCGTATGGGCACTGGTGTACTCCTGTTCATGAATGTCATAAGCGACTCCTGAAGAGGGAGTTGTCCTCTGCGGGCGTTGCGAAGGTCTGGATTCGCCTCTCTCGAGTCCTGCAGCGACGCGGTCCTCCCTGAATAGAAACCCCGGAAGCCACATGCTGAGCCTTCAACGAACAATCTCGGCTCAGATGTCCAGGCAGTTTGCAATAATAGCAAACTGACTGTCCCAAGGTGCAGGCTGAGACGATATGCTCTCTCGATCCACAACGAGTACAGTGGGTGTCACTAGTGGGCGGCCTCCAGCTCTGCTGAGAAGACCAGGAGGGCCCAGCTGAAGATTGTCCTGATTTCTGAGGCCGGCTTGATGCCCTGTAATGACTGACCGGCCGATCGCGCTACTTTCGGCCAGGAGTCCGGCTACCGGGTCCGACTTGGGTTCGTTGGTGCATGCTTCCTCTTCCTATCAGTATTGATCCTCTATTGAGCCGACTCGATCGACAAAGCTCTATCCAATGCCTCTCGGTAGGAAGAACTGTCAAATCCTTCCATCTTGACTTGGAGATGCCCATCTAGTCCCTGAACAAACTGCATCATGCGTGACCTGTCCTCAACAACTAACTCTGGACAAAACCTGACTAACCGATTAAATTCTGTATTATACTCCATCACTGAGCGATTATTCTGTCGAAGACTCAGAAAATCCTGATGTCGCATCATCTGATATGCCCGTGGGAAATACTGACTCTCAAAAGCCTCTCTAACCTCGCCGTCCGATAATCGAGCAGATATCCCACCAGATCTCGGCCTCGCCTCGTAAATGGAAGGCCGCCAACTCTGCCTTCTCCCACTCGGAGCAGACCATATAGTAGAAGGTACGCTCCATCGTCTCAATCCAAGACTGAGCCACGATCGGATCAGTCTCTCCGCTGAATAAAGTGAACCGTCTTTTCATTGACTTTGTTAATCCTGGAATCTGAGCTCGTGCCGCAGCTACATCAGTAGGATAAGTAGGGGTCGATACTGAGTGAGGGTCGATCGGCTCCACTGATGGGCCTGTCGGGTCTGTAGTGGCAGGCCCCTCTGACGGAAGTGTCTGATGTGTAGCAGCAGGGTCTCCCGCTGGTACATCGGATAACCCAGCAGTGGGTATCTCGGGAGGAGGATCCGTCGAGGACTGAGGATCCACCACTCCCGTAGCACCCTGTGGAATCTGACCCTGATCAATAAGCTCATCCTCAGTAGATCTTCCTAGCAACTCTGTCGCCAAAGATCTTTGGGTCCTCCGGCGTGGTCATCCCACACCACGTCCTGGCGCAGAAGCACGCCCACCTCGTCTCATATCTGTTAAATGAATACAGATATTACTAGAATTAAAAACATATAAAAATTTTCAGCATACCTATTTCACCGTCAGGAGAGGTCCCGTAGCCGTCAAATCCCTAAATTGACCTCGTCAAAAATCCTCAAATTTCTGAAACATAAAAATCGTCGGAAATCCATACCAAATCCAAAATTTCCAGATTGCCACGCAAAAACCTGCCAAAACATGGCGAACTCCGAAAAATCCAAAAACCCCTAGGAACTCGAAAACCTGGCTCTGATACCAAATAAATTGTCACGCCCCGATGGAGTCCCCGCCAGACGAAAATCCGACAGCATCTCCCCTGTACGGGTGACAATGTCAATTTACATACAAGGCCTACACGACCACTATACTGTTAGGAGATCATTGGAATGGCTAGAGGGGGGGTGAATAGTGTTTTGCCCATTCGTGGATGGAATTCGATCTCGTTCGTGTCTACTATTTCGTTAGCGCAGTGGAATACAGATAATGATAACAATAATGAAATAGACAACAAGCTAACACAATGATATAACGTGGTTCGGAACCGCACGGTTCCTACTCCACGGATCGAGCTCTAAAGAGCCCTAGTGATGCACACACACTCACTAATGATAAACACTCCTTCTCGACACAAGTCGGAGGCGGAGAAACCCCGTACAAATGTTTATAACAATAAACAAAAGGAATACAAGCAATATACAATGTAAATACGAAATACAAGTAAAGAAAAGACTTTACTTGTTTTGATTGCTTGAATGCTTGGTTGCTTGCTTGCACTTGGAGACCTGATTTGCACCAATAAATCTCCCCAATATCCCTCAAGAACCGATACCAAAATCCTCCATCACGAGCTCCTTATAAAGCTTGGAAAGGTCGATCGATCGTCGGGACCATCGATCGTGATGTCCCTTTGTTGTCGTGAGACAACGGCTAGATCCTGGATAAGTCCGGAACCTTCATCGATCGGTGATCATGACCATCGATCGGTGATGGAGCCTTCACTCGACCGGTCAGTCTTGACTCCATTCTCGTGCGAAATCGAGCACCGGTCGGTGATCACACGATCGATCGCTGAGCTCATCGATCGATCACGACCTATGGCGCAATGATCGCTAGGCCATAACCCGCAGTCAAACCCTATTTGACTCGGTCCAGTCGACTGGCACACCTCAAACATGAGGTTTTAACCCAAGTATGGTTCCCCCATACTTGCTAGACCACCCTTAGCCTAGACCTAAGCCTTCTAGCCACCTCCATCAGCCTCACGCCTCTCGGATCCCTCCAAGTCATCCATGACTTGTTCATCCATCGCGCTAGCCTTCAGGTGCTTCCGTCGGCTATGTCATGCTAACGGTGTCTACACCGCCAAGGCACTTTGGACTTACGCCGCCAAGACTCCGCTTGGACTTTACGCCGCCAACCATTGGTCTTATGCTGCCAAGACTCCCGCTTGGACTTTACGCCGCCAATATCAAACCCTTGGACTTCTCAAATGCCAAGACTCAAGCTTGGACTTTCCCTTGCCAACCCATGTTGGACTTTTCATGCCAAGACCATGCTTGGACTTTCCTTGCCAACCCATGTTGGACTTTACATTGCCAAGACCATGCTTGGACTTTCCTTGCCAACCCATGTTGGACTTTACATTGCCAAGACCCATGCTTGGACTTTTCCCAATGCCAAGTGTCCCACTTGGACTTTCCATGTCAAGTACTCAAGACTTGGACTTTACCAAATGACAATTACATTGTCATATGTTTTTGTCGAAACATCAAAACATCACTCGAGCCAAACTCGAGTCCTGGTCAATCGTGACCTGGGCCGATTGCACCAACAATCTCCCCCTTTTTGATGTTTGACAAAAAACAAAACAAATGATTGAGTTAGAGTACTAACTCCAATCCTTTACCAATTATACCAAATTGGTAAATACTCTCCAAATGTTCTCCCCCAAACATTCTCCCCCTTTTTGACTAACATCAAAAAGGTTTTCTCCCCAAGGAGGTCAATGTCTCATGTCCCAATGAGATCTTACAATCTCCCCCTTGATCCAAAAATAAATACCTAGGATGCCTACCATCTTCCTAGTGATAAGTCCAATATCACTCAAGAGAGACAATCCCATTTACTCTCCCAATTTCCAAATTGGGTCTCTCAGAAGTCCCATCAATTTCCCAATTGATGTCATATTCAATAATTTCTCCTCTTCAAGGAGAAAAACACATCCATCATCCCAAGATGGATACCTCCCCCTAAAGACTTGCTCCCCCTTGACCATTGCACCAACAATGTCCTTGGGAAGCCCCTAAGCCAATAGGAACTCTAAACCATCAAAAATTAAGGTTCTAAGTTCAACATAGAACTTTCACTCACCTTAAGATTGATACAAAAACCCTAAAACCTCTCCAAATCCATATCAGTGGATTTTCACCCTTTAGAATACTTTCCAAAACATATCCTAGGGTTAGGAGTGGTTAGGGACCTTTACCATGGCTGACCACGGGCTAACCAAACCTAGTTTTCCCGAAATCAACCTTGGCGATCGACTGTCATACGATTGCCACATTCATCGATCAGCCACTCGAGCGATCGTCGATAAATCAAATTTCAATTTGATTATCGAATCGAGTTTTAGAAATTCATAAATAATTATACATAATTCGAAAAATCGTGAAAATTCATACGTATAATACTTATGACATATACAATGGGTGAAAAATATTTTAAAATTATTTTACCCATAAAATAGTGAATTTGATACAAAACTCAAAACCATTGAAATTTTCAATGTTTTGGTTCTATTTTGTATCAACTTCATTAATGGTGATTGCTATCAAAAGATAGACTTCACCAAGGTTTTTCAAAATGATTTTAAAATGTTTTCAAAACCTTATTTTGGATCATATTCCTTGGGCTCTATGCACATGACTTGTACACAAGCTTTCCCAATGATCCACTAATAGAATTAGATGAGTTTTAGTTCATCTAGATGCAAAAACTATGCACCTTGAACTTAACTCATATCCTAGCATCTCACATGTATCTAGGGTGTATAAATACACATACATGTCAATTGGATGTGAGATGTGGGTTTTGGTTCATTTAATCTAGGGTTTCATGCATTTTTTTAAGGCAACCCTACTTGATTCCCTTATAAATGGGACTTCAAGTCATGTCATAGTCCTTAATTCAATTTCAACCAAATTGTCTTAAATGCATGAATGATTATGGCATAATAATAGCAATAATTAAGCATGACCAATGATCATGATGTCATGGCATAATATGAAATCTAAAAACACATGACATTTATCCTTAATCCCTAAGCATACTCATGACATATAAATGATAGAACATAAACATGATGTCATGTCATGGCATATGGCAAACAAATCATGGCAAGTAAAAAGTATAGGTATAAGTATACCTAAATTTTAATATTAATTATCATTTGATATAATTAATTATATTTTGCCATATTAACCTAAACTTTCCCAAGTGTGCCAAAAACCCAAAATGGCACACTACAACCTCTAAACCTAAATTGTGTCAATTTAATCATTTTATCAAACTTCTCAAATAATATTGGCACATCCTAAAATCTTTTAGGATTAAAGCTCAAATGTATTTTCAAGGTAACCATAACCTTGAAAATATCCTAAAGTGTCACCTTTACAATGGTTGAGTTAACTACCCATCCAATCAAGGTTGGCACACCCTAACCCATCTAGCGTGAATCAATCACGCTCTTAGGAACCCAAAACCGATTTGAGCTCCTAGGGTTAATTAGGTATTCCTTAGGGATAACCTCCCTAGATACCTTCCTAATGACCCTTCTAGGCTTAGAAGTCTTGGTCATTTTGGTTTTGCCATGGTTAACTCTAGGGGTGACTCCCCTTGTAACCTTCTTAGTGGTCTCCCTAGGTTTCTTAGAAACCCTAGCCACTAGGCACACACCATGGTCAACTCTAGGAATGACTTCCCTATTGACCTTGGTCTTCCTAGACCTAGTTAGTGTTCCATAGTCAAATGGAACACTATGGTAAGCCACCTTAGGCTTAGGTTTGTGACCCAAACCTTGTTTGCCCTTGGTTAACTTTTGACTCTTAGGTCCTAGGTGTTGACTTTGACTTTTTGACCTAGAAGTTTGACTAATTGACCCTTGCATTTGATTTTGCATAGCCTTAAGGGTCTTTTCAAGTTTTTCAAGCCTTGATCTCAAGGCTTGATTTTCCTTTTCTAATATCTCAATTTTTGATTTTTCATTTTCTCTTGAGATATTTTTATTTCTAGGCATATGTCTAGATTTCTTAGCATTAAAGCCTAGATGTTCTCCTATTTTCTTAATGCTTTCCTTAGGTAATATATTTTTAGGGACATTAGTCCCAAATTTCTTCTTATTTCCTAAGTGAACACTCTTAGCTCATAGACAAATATATCTATTATTTCTAGCATGTTTTTCATGCACAATAGCAATACTATTAAAATTATTCCTAGCATGCTTCTTATCCCTAGAAATTGAAGGTGCATTAATAAATTTTACCTTAGGGTTTGCCTTGGAGACTCCCCCTACTTGTGTTGCTCCTTCTTGCCCTTTCTTCTTTCCCCTTGGACATTGACTCCGATAATGTCCTTTTGCATTGCATTTGAAGCATATGATGTGCTCCTTGCTCTTGATACTTGAGGAACCGGCGTCCGTTGACTTTAGTTGACTTTTAGGCGTCGGAGGAGCTTTCTTGACTTTCTTTGGGCACTTACTCTTATAATGCCCAAATTTCCTACACTCAAAACACATAATGTTATTTTTATTTTGAATTGAGGTGTTTGAGTTACCGATGGTGGTGGAGACCGGATGTCGAAGCTTCTTCTTCTCGATGTTCCGGTATGAAGGTTCTCTCCTCCCCCTCAATCCTTGAGGTGGATGCTTCTTCCACTTCCTCCACCTCTTCCGACCCGGAAGTTGACTCCTCACTTTCTTGTGAGGAAGATGATGACTCTTCTTCGGTCTTCTCCTCTTCCAAGTCTTCTTGGACCGATTCGGGATTGTCGTGGAACTTGATCAACTTGTTCCACAACTCCTTGGCATCCCTATAGCTTCCTAATCTGGACAAAATATCGTTAGGTATCAAATCAATCAACATTTTTGTTACCTTAACGGTTGTCTTGAATTTTTCCCATTGCTCTTCAGTCCATCTCTTCATCTTGAGTATTTTGCCATTTTCTCCTCTCGGAGCATCAAAACCTATAGTCACGGCAAACCAATTTTCTATATTCGTCATTAGAAAATATTCCATCCTACCTTTCCAATACGCAAAATGTTCGCGGTTGAAGGAAGGTGGGATGTTGACGTCGTCACCCAATCTTTCCTCAAATTCCATATTCTTCCCTCTAGCTTCTTGACTCCGGGTTGTTAATCCGTAGAAGAGCCCTGGGCTCTGATACCACTTGTTAGGAGATCGTTGGAATGGCTAGAGGGGGGGTGAATAACGTTTTGCCCGTTCGTGGATGGAATTCGATCTCGTTCGTGTCTACAATTTCGTTAGCGCAGCGGAATACAGATAATGATAACAATAACGAAATAGACAACAAGCTAACACAATGATATAACGTGGTTCGGAACCACACGGTTCCTACTCCACGGATCGAGCTCTAAAGAGCCCTAGTGATGCACACACACTCACTAATGATAAACACTCCTTCTCGACACAAGTCGAAGGCGGAGAAACCCTGTACAAACGTTTATAACAATAAACAAAAGGAATACAAGCAATATACAATGTAAATACGAAATACAAGTAAAGAAAAGACTTTACTTGTTTTGATTGCTTGAATGCTTGGTTGCTTGCTTGCACTTGGAGACCTGATTTGCACCAACAAATCGCCCCAATAGCCCTCAAGAACCGATACCAAAATCCTCCATCACGAGCTCCTTATAAAGCTTCAACCTGTGCTGGAAAAGGTCGATCAGTCGACTGATCGGGACCATCAGTCGACTGATGCCACTGTTGTCGTGAGACAACGGCTAGATCCACGCTGGATAAGTCCAATGGAACCTTCATCAGTCGACTGATCATGACCATCAGTCGACTGATGGAGCCTTCACTCGACCAGTCGAGTCTTGACTCCATTCTGTGCCCGAAATACCGAGCACCAGTCGACTGATCACACGATCAGTCGACTGCTCGAGCCATCAGTCGACTGCCAACCTATGGCAGTCGACTGCTAGGCCATAACCCGCAGTCAAACCCTAGTTGACTCGGTCCAGTCGACTGCCACATGGCACCAGTCGACTGGCACACCTCAAACATGAGGTTTTAACCCAAGTATGGTTCCCCCATACTTGCTAGACCACCCTTAGCCTAGACCTAAGCCTTCTAGCCACCTCCATCAGCCTCACGCCTCTCGGATCCCTCCAAGTCATCCATGACTTGTTCATCCATCGCGCTAGCCTTCAGGTGCTTCCGTCGGCTATGTCATGCTAACGGTGTCTACACCGCCAAGGCACTTTGGACTTACGCCGCCAAGACTCCGCTTGGACTTTACGCCGCCAACCATTGGTCTTATGCTGCCAAGACTCCCGCTTGGACTTTACACCGCCAATATCAAACCCTTGGACTTCTCAAATGCCAAGACTCAAGCTTGGACTTTCCCTTGCCAACCCATGTTGGACTTTTCATGCCAAGACCATGCTTGGACTTTCCTTGCCAACCCATGTTGGACTTTACATTGCCAAGACCATGCTTGGACTTTCCTTGCCAACCCATGTTGGACTTTACATTGCCAAGACCCATGCTTGGACTTTTCCCAATGCCAAGTGTCCCACTTGGACTTTCCATGCCAAGTACTCAAGACTTGGACTTTACCAAATGACAATTACATTGTCATATGTTTTTGTCGAAACATCAAAACATCACTCGAGCCAAACTCGAGTCCTGGTCAATCGTGACCTGGGCCGATTGCACTAACATATACATCGGTCAACACGACCGGAATCCAAACAACCCACGCAGATAATAAATTAGGCCTCTGGCCAACTATCAAAGAAAAAGGTAAACAGTCTACATAACTAGACTTACCCCTTCTGCCATCTAGGCAGGAATACCCAACCAAAACCAATCGAAATAAATCCGATCAAAGGTCCCTAAGGACATACCAAAACATCCACAGGTACAAATATCCAACTCCAGTCCTAAACATATATTCTAATCAAAATATCCAAAACCATAAACACAGATAACCAATAGAACTTTCACGACGAGTGGGGTTTGGCAGCTGGACTCTCCTGACAGCTTCATCCTGAAATAGATATAAATCAACGGGGTAAGTTCAAATAACTCAGCGGGTATAGTCGATATGCAAAATAAGATATAGCTAACAATAAAAATCATGCCAGTACAGTCTCACGTATAGGGTAAGCAAGAAATAAATGCAAAAGGACTGTACTCACCTGAATCTCCTACCCTGATATAGGAGCATGTGCCCTACTATAAGAGATAAAGTCATCACCATATACGAATATGAATCCTGTATGCATGATAATCATATGCAACATCAAAGGCATCAATAAAATAATGCAACAAACACAATACAAATGTGATCCGTGCAAAGTGCATGCCGTGCAAATGACATGGTCACCCCTGACGCCAGTCAGCCGCCTCACACGCGATGGTGAAGCCGAGTGGGTAGGGCTATGACAACTGTGCACTCTGTCATCATTTGCTCTGCTCTGAGTGGCCAAGTGGGCGAGGATCTTTGTCGAGTACACCTATCCTCCTGCCCCAAACAGAGTGAGGGAGTTAAGCTCTCATCTCCCGGTGTCATAGACCAGAGGAGAGATCCCTCCCCGCTACCATGCTGCCTCATCGGTACCCATGAGCGGACCAGTGGAGCCTGACAAAGCAACTGCACACACCCTCTTGATGTACCACTAACCCATGAGTGACAGTGTGTGCAGGCCAACTGGCTGCGGGCTCAACAATAATGGAATCCCGTCCAGCCAGTATGCAATTATGCAAGATTGTGAATGATACTAAAGCATGTAAATCCAACTAAATACACCTATCCGAATAATATGCACAATCAATATGTACATATCCATAATCTAAGTAACTATGATCCAAATAAAACAGGGAAGGTATAATCATAACCTATCACATGCATGTATCAAGTAGGCACCAAAAACATACTAGGCATATAAACATGAAAATTATTGCAAGCTATCCTAACTAGCATATCAACTTGACTATATCTAAAAGATAAGTCAAAATACCCGCCTGAATAAAAATATCCGCAAGAATGAAATCGTCACGACCGAGGACCTGCCTCGTGACCAAAACCTGCATATAGCATAACTATTTGTTAAGCACAAAAATACAATCCACCGACAAATCGAATACTTAATCGATTTCATTCGTAACCCAATTAACCCAAACCACTTCCAATTTTCACTAATTTTCCAACCATCTTATTAATCTTTTCCTACCAAAAATATCCATACAATTAATTTAGCCCACTAAATCAATTAATAAAATTTTTGATTAATTAATGATAAGCTAATTAATCAATTAAACCTGGATTAACCCGCATTTTAACAACCTAAGCCAAATAAATAAAATTTAATGGCTTTTAATTTATCCAATAATTGTACCAATCAATTTACCCAATTAGTTCCTAATCAACTAACCTAATTCATCACCTACAGCAAAACAACAATATCACCCAACCATCCCATATCCTCCGAATACAATACGATCAACCGAATAACACCAAAATCATACTTACCAGCCCCAGGATCCCACCGGCAGCCCTTTACAGCCCACCGTTGCACGAAATTAGGGATCTAATGAACCCTAATTGTAACCCAACATAACCCACAACCATTTACAGTCGACCCCTTCCCTTGTCTCACCACCTGACAACAACCCACACGCTGGACAGCAAAGGAAAAAAAATGAAACAAAGTGATTATCATGAATTTCTCTTCACTGGCGACACTTCCCTCCCAGTCGCTCGGTTCACCGGAGACGAGGACCTACCGATGCCCTAATAGTCTGCTCCGACAACCTCCGGCCAGAAATCACAGCGAAGGGGAAGGGGAGGCTCGGGCGGTTCTGTGGCAAAGGAGCCGATGCCTTCAACTGTGGCAGAGGAGGCCGACGAAATCCGGTTGTCGCGGCTATGATCGGCGAGCACGCAGAGGGTCGTAGAGGCGGCGGTGGCAAGGCTCTGCAGCGGAACTTGCGGAGGTCGGCCCGTGCGAAGAAGAGGCGTTGGGCAGCAAAGGGAAAGAGGTGCCTGCTTCGGGCACGAGGGGAAGAAACAGCGAGGAAGAAAGGGCTCGGGCTCGAGGAAGAAGAGATCGCGCGAGGAGAAACTGTCGAAGGGGGTCGCAGAGGGAAAATAGAAAAATTATCGCAATGGTGAAAAAAACAAACCTAGGTTTAGGTATTTGAAACCTTAGGTTAATATCACCTATTAATCCCCTTAAATAGACCCCACCTAAAACCTATTTATTTAAATATTCTAAATTTTTAGTATTTAACAACATGTGCCTGCTCCAGCTCCTGGGCCTTGTTTTGAATTTGAGCTATGTACTCACTCAACTGAGCTTGCATTAATTGGTAGGCAGAGGTCATCTCGAGGAGTTTGTCTGTTAACTCCCTTTGTTGGGTCAGAAGCTAGTCCACACAGAAAATCAGTATTAGTATGGGGAAAATTATTGATAAAGGCAGTATCAATACGTGGAAAGTTATTGGGAAGGGTAAATTACCTTGGTGGCAGTGACGCCCATCTAGTCGTATATCCTAGCAAGAGTCTTCTTTTTCAATTCCGCCTCCTCGGTCTCTATAATTTACTTCAAGAGACCACGCGGGGGAGAAGCCCGAGGGGGTCAAGGCGGCAAGGAGGCACAAGAGGAAAAGACATGTATGGGGGCACCAACACTCTGTTCCGGAGAGGAAGTAGGTCCTTCGCTCGTAGTAGTTTCGGCACCCTGAGTTGCTCCTTCACTCTGATCCTTAGGAACTAGATTAGGCCCGCGTCAGGAGGAGCTCGGCTCGGCATTTGTCTCTACAAGCCAACCTCGCTTGCGGGGTCGAGACACCTCCTCAGATTCTCCCAAGCTCACTGTCTCTAGATCTAGGGAAGGTCAGATCGAAGGAAGCTCAACAGAGTCAGCTGCGTCAGGGGCGGAGGACTCGACAGACGTGCTTTGACACATGTTACAATAGAGATTTCTATAAAGGTATTTGTTTTCCCATACGAAGCTAGCTAGTTTGGTTGAACCAAACCCAAGTTAAGTTAGTTGGACTCGTGCCTCTTTCGACTAAACTAAGGGGGGAGACATAATGATATGGTAAGGTCACGTGGTCATAGCAAGTCAAAGATTAAGTTAACCCTAGGTCGGGTACAACCGAGACTACATCATACCCGACCACTTTGGGAGCTCATCTGAACTGAGCTCAGTTGAAATGAACTCATCCCAAGCGACCAGAGTTCAACTGAATTAATTAAGTGCTAAGAAGCTCGATGGGTGCATCGACCGACAAAGAGCAAAGGTCCTCTTTGCATCCTCGTAATCTCCACAACCCTTCTAGGATACATTTCCATGATGACCTCTCAACGAGTCCAAGTTTTCCGAGATATGCACTCATATGGTCTTCTCTATATCTCCACGTCTCTGATTCATAGGGTCTCTCACTAGGTATAAATATCCTAATGGTAAGAAGAAAAAAGATTGACTCTCTAACTAAGAGTAGATTTTTTACTTTTTCTTTTTCTTTTTTCATCTTTGTCATTTTTCTGACTTGAGTATCGGAGAGATTTAATCGAGATCAATCTCGACCCCTTCTAACTCATCTCGAGTGGTCGTAGATTGATCAACCTTGGGCGATTGCCTAGGACCAATTCGGTTGCTTCACGGGTTGCTTCACGACCGGACTATCTCCAAACACTGGTCACCATTTGGAAGGTCGGCCTCCGTGAAAGTGCCGAAGAGATAGTGAGCTGCTTCATTCCTTCATCTCGGACCGGATCACAAGGAAATCTTCTTGATACCCTAAAAATGGTATGCTGTTTGTGATGAACTCTTGAACTGTTGGTGTCTTCTTATGGCATGAAGAGCTTGTTGCCGCATTTGCATGGCCATGCCTCGGGGCGGTACTCGAGCGGCACGTTGCGGCCGGGCTGGATGGCGACGTGCACCGGCACGCATGGGAGGCAGCGCCCGCACCGAGGCCTGCAGGTTGGCGGCCACGAGGCGGGGCCGATGAGTAATCTCCGGCGAGCCATCGAAATTAGCTCCCCGTTCCGAGGCCACCGCCGAGCTTCTCCAGCTTCTTCAAGAAGTCCAGCCAGAGCGCTACCTGCACATTAAGATAATCAGGAACATCAACGGCGAATGCATGAGCAAGAACAGTCGACGGCGAGCAAGAATCCTTCTTTTTCCTCTTTTGGGCGACACAGGGGCGGGTGCAGCAATCATTTTCCTCCTCTAGGGAAGTCTCAAGGAGAGATGGGATATTTAGTAGAAAACCATGCATGGACCACAAGGAGGAGCGGTCAGAAGAACAAGTGGCAGCAGGTACTCAATCGCGACAATAGGGGAGATTTTGAGTACGAACCGGAACGCTAGTTTGGATTTTTAAGCTGAGCAGCTCAGTCGAGCAGGCAGAAAAAGGGCCAAGGAAGAGCATAGGCAAGCTAACTCAAAATTCCAGAAACCGAGCAGAAATGGATTTCATTACTCTCACCGAGTGCGGCAGCCAGGACGAGGAAAGCAAACACGGCGGAGAGGCGGCGGCGCCGGTGGCACAGGGCGCCCATTGCCTCTCAGCAGCGCGAGGAGGAAATATTGGAAAGGGTAAGGGAAGCCCCGCAGCGAGCTTTTGGGCGGCCAGGCGAAGGGAAAGAGAGAGAGGCTGGAAGGAAGATGACGACACTTGTGTGTGCGGAGCGGTGCTGCCTATTTGGTCGGTTGCATGGGGAGTTTAACTCGGACTAATAGGGCATGCTCGATGGCTGTGAGAGACGCAGCGTTAGCTTGGAACATGGAAAACAAGGATTTTGGGTTGAATTACGAATCAGGATTCTGTTCGCAAAACGATCGCACTGTGGGACCGAATTCGATGGCAGAGGGCTAATTGTCTTCTTTGATTTATTTTTTTTTCTCCTTCTCTTTTTTCCTTCTCAATTTCAATAACAAACCGTAAATAAATACACAGTTGCTGGCGTTCCATAACCTGGACAGGCCTTGGGATGACCCCAGTTTATGCTCTCTTTTTGTATGCAAACCTCAAACCATCCAGGAGCCTCATCCGTTTGATAGGACATGACAACCTGTGTCGACGCCCAACCTTAATGGTATTATGGTCTTACAATTTTTATCAGGGAAGAAAAGGAAAAGGCAAACTTACCTACCACTGGAGACTGGAACGAGGCGATCACGACTTTGATTGCAGACTATATTTATAGTACATGATACTCTCCAGTCCACTCTGCCTCTGCATGTATTCCTTGACAACAGAAAACTCTGTTTCTGTAGTTGAAAGCATTGATCCAAGCTTGCATCGTTTAGGGTATTGAGCACATAGCAGGAGGGGGAAATGATATAAAAATAGTGGAAACTAACTTGGAAAAAGAGAAGGTATACGACATGTAATGTATTTATTTATTGGTAAGCAATAAAGATTGACTCTAATGCCCAAAGGCAATAAATGAGGGGATGTTCCTTTGGTATAAATATTATTATAGATAAGCATGGTCAAATTTCAATGTGAAATTTGACATTTTCACTCAGACTCCAAAATTTTTTATCGTTTTTCATCAACGGATCAAGAATTATAATCTCTATGATTTACTTTTTTTCATCATCATTGAAGGATCGACGATAAAAAATATCAGGATGAACATGAATTGACTTTTGAGGATGTATATAGTTGTTGATCACCCTTCACCTTTCCACGTAAGCCAGAGAGCAAATGGCTTACAGCCAAGCGTAGATTTACACGTGGACACGGCCCCAATCCACGTGATTTATTTTATAAAAAAATATATTTTTTTTATAAAAAAAATTATATACTAATATTTTTATTTTTAATAATATAATTACTATATAAAATATTTTATTATCTCTCCGACTTTCCCATTTTTCCGAGATCCTAAATCTCATCATCTTTCTCGATTTTTTCCATCGTGCTATTAGTTGTCGTTCACAATTTTTCTTCCGCCATTACTGACATGCTTTTGTGCATCCATCGTTGACTCTGCCAATTCGACATTGCCAGTTGCAGCTCTGTCCATCATCGATCTCCGCTTCACGCACACAGCCACATCGCGATCGCAGAAGTTGTCCCGTCAATGTCATACCACATTCGTAATCACAACCTCATAGGTACCTCACACGCACCGTCAACGCATGCCACTGCATCGTTACTTCCCTTCGCCCGGCCACGAAAGGAATCCATCGACCTCGACACCGACATCAGTCGCAGCTCTGCCCTTCAAGTATAACCAAAGAGGGCATTACCGAAGTCAATGTCCGAGGGGGAGTCGACCTAGGAAGGACAAGGAAGAGAGCTCAAAAATAGGGAGAGCTTCTAAGGCTAAGGTAACAGTTAATAATGCACTCTCAAATTCTAAGGTTAAGAAGCATGCTAGTGATGTATCATGTTTTAATTTACTTGCAATTGTTCATGATCATAAGAAGCATGCAAGAGATGAGTAATTTTGTTTGAGGTAAAATCTTGTGAACTTAGGATTAAGGATAATCCTAAGACTACTATACCTAATGATAAGAAGAACCTAGGTATTAATCCCAAGAAATCTAGATATATGTCTAGAAAGAAGAACAATTCCTAAAAGACGAATGAAAAATTCAAAAATTGGGAAATTAAAAAAAGAAAATCAAATTTTAAGGTTTAAGCTTTATAAATTAGAAAAGACCCTTAATAAGATAAAAAATTCAATTAAAGAGTCTAATAGTCAAAAATTAAGATTTAGGAGGCAAGCATTGCGTAAGGACAAAAAAGACTTGGGTCACAAGTCTATGTCCAAGAAGGTAATGTTTTCCTACCATAGTGTTCTATTTGATTATGGAACTATCTCTAGATCTAGAAAAACTAAAGTCACAAGGGAAGTCGTTCCTAGAGTTGACCATGGTAGATGTTTAGTGGCTAAGGTTTCAAAGAAATCTAAAAAAGTCATTAACAAGATTACAAGAGGAATTACCCCTAAGGTTAACCTTGAGAAAACCCAAATGACCAAGGCTTCAAAGCCTAAGTGGGTCATTAGGAGGGTAGCTAGAGAAGTTATTCCTAGTGAGTACCTTGTGAACGCAATGAGCTCAAATAGATTTTGAGTTCCTAGGAGCGTGATTCCATCACATTATATGGGTTTAAGGTGTGTCAACCTTAAATGAATATGTAGTTAACCTAACTATGATAAAGGTGACACTTTAGGACATTTTCTAGGTTATGTGATACCTTGAAAATGAATTTAAATTCATATCCTAAAAGATTTTAGGATGTACCAATAAAAATTATGGAAGTTGAAAAATCAATCATAATTTACACAATTAGATTTAGAGTCAATGATATGTCATTTTAGATTTTTGACACACTTAGAAAATTAATGCATTATGGTAAAATATGGTTTAATCCTAGTAAATAACAATTATGCTTGAAATTTAGATATTCTTATACCTTTATATTTTATTTGACATGCGTTATTTGTCATATGTCATGTCATAATATCACGTTTCACATAATTATTTAAATGTCATGATCATGCTTAGGGTAATATGTCATATTTATATTTATGTCTATAGTATTATGCCATGACAACATGATTCATTGGCTATGTCTTAATTTATGCAATCTTTTATACCATGATCGTCATTCATACATTTAAGGTTAATAAAATTGAATTAAGGACAATGACATGATTTAAAGTCTCATTACAAGGGAATCAAATAGAGTTGTCTAGATGAAATGCATAAGACCCTAGATTAGGAAGAATAAAAATGCACATCTCACAAAAATATTAAATTGACATGTGTGTGTATTGATACACCCTAGACACGTGAGATGTTAGGAAAATGAGGTAAGTTCAAGGTGCATAGTTCTTGCATCTAAATAAACTCAAACTCATAATATGACATTGATGAATCATGAGGAAAGTCAATGTACAAGTCATGTACATCTGACCCATAGACCATGGTTCAAAATAAAGTTTTAAAAATATTTTTAAATCATTTTAAAAATCTTAGTGAAGTCTATCTTTGATAGCAATCACCATTGAACAAGTTTATATAAGTTAGGCCAAAAATATTAAAGTTACCAATGCTTTTAAACTTTGTGTCAATACTTCAATTTAATGGGTATTTTTATATAAAATTATTTTTCATCCATTATATTTCATGTAAGCAATGTACGTATAAATTTTAAGGATTTTTCAAAATAGGTATATTTACTTATGCATTTTCAAAAATCAATTTCTGAAACTGATTTCTATATTTTGCAGAAACTAGTCGACTGGTGGTGTTTTCAGTCGATTGGTAGTTGAAACCAGTCGACTGATGTGTCTAATATTGGTTGAACAAGGTTTGTTTAGTCATTTATCAACAATGTTAGGCTATCCTAATATCTCCTAATCATAGAGTTAAACCTCATGTATGAGGGGATCATATTTGGGTTAAACTTCATGTTTGAGGTTTACTAGTCGACTAAGGTTATGGACCAGTCGACTGACCGAGTATTTGACACTCGGAAGCCTAGTTGACTCGTATTAGTTGATTGAGATTATGATCAGTCGATTGGTCGAGTAGTCGACTGAGCTTCGACTGCTCAACTTGTGTTCAGGCAGTCTACTGCCAGTTGTGGGTAGTCGATTGCCAAACTGGTCCACAACAATCAACTGCCAATGATGGGCAATTGACTGGTGGTGGTGGACACAGGCACAGAATGTCCCATAATCGATTGACCAGTAAACTACTAGGTTGGCAGTCTACTCTTAAGGTATCCATTGGACGAT
Organism: Wurfbainia villosa; assembly: GCA_025175895.1. Taxonomy (NCBI): domain Eukaryota; kingdom Viridiplantae; phylum Streptophyta; class Magnoliopsida; order Zingiberales; family Zingiberaceae; genus Wurfbainia; species Wurfbainia villosa. The sequence continues at coordinate 5,046,512 of JAKLTH010000042.1, forward strand.
TCCAATGTAGATTAAGTCCGTTGTGAGACAATGGCACTGTGGGCAATCGCTGGTGCTCTTTGGCAGTTGACTGCTAAGCGAAAATCCAGCCCGAGGCATGCTTTAAAAAGAGCTCAATGGGAGAAGGAGAAGCTGTCAGTTCTTGGGAAATTTGAAGGGGAATAGTTACTGCTTTCAAGACCTTCAAAGTCATACAAAGCAACCAAAAGATCAAGCATCCAAAAGTTCACATGTAAAGTGTTGTAAATTCATTTCTTTCAATTTTTTTTTGTATTTTTGTTGCTTCTTATTGTTGTAAGAACTTTGTATGAGGTGTCTCCGCCTCCGGATTGTTACCGAGAATGAGAAGTTTAATAATGGTGGTGTACATCACTAGAGCATGACCGTGAAGTAGAAACCCTAGTTTCGAACCATATAAAATCTGCATGTTCGTGTTTGTCATGTATTTGTTTTTATTATTCTTGTATATTCCACTGCACTAACATATTGTAGACAAACACGCGATCGATCGAAATAGAAATCGTAAGAAATCACTATTCATCCCCCTTTAGCGTGGTCACCGATTCCTCTACACAAGAGTGTAGTCTTGGCCACATAAGTCCAAGTGTGTAGTCTTGGCGGTGAAAGTCCAAATATGGATATTTGGCAAAGGAAAGTCAAAGGGTATAGTCTTAGTCACGTAAGTTCAAGTGTGTAGTCTTAGCGGTAAAAATTTAAGCATTGAGGCTTGGCAATAAAGAAGTCCCAAAGGCACAACCTCTAGGCTAAGGATACCTGAAGGCATGACATAGCTGATGGAAGCACTCGAAAGCTAGTGCGAAGGGTGAACGAGTCATGGAGGACTTGGACGGACACTGAGGGTATGAGGTTGATGGAGGTGGATAGAAGACTTAGGTCTAGACCAAGGGTAGTCGATCAAGTATGAGGAGATCATACTTGGGTTAAACCTCATGTTTGATATTTACCAGTCGACTGACCGAGTGTTCAGAATTCGGGAGCTTAGTTGACTTATAGCAGTCGATTGGAGTTATGACCCAATCGACTGGTCGTGTAGTCGACTGAGGCTCGATTGTCGACTAAGTGATCTGGTAGTCGACTGGTAGACATCACTAGTCGACTGGTCTACGGCAATCAACTAGTGGTAGTGGACACAAGCACAGAAGCTTTGGTAGTCGATTGGGCAATCGACTACTGACTTGACAGTCGACTGCTGATAAGGGTAGTCGACTGCTAGGGTATTCGTTGGCTAGAATGTCAACGTGGATTAGTCTGTTGTGAGACAACGGATAGATGAGTAGTCGACTGGTGCCTTTTGGCAGTTGGCTGCCATGCACGAAATCAGCCAACAGTATGCTTTAAATGGAGCTTGAGATGGAGAATTTCGACAACGATTTCTTGAGGACTTTGAAGGGGAGTCGTTGCATTTCAGACCTTCCAAGCATTTCAAAGCAACCAACAAGATCAAGCAAAGCTTTCTTCATTTGTAAAGTGTTCTTTATTTGTATTTGCTTTGTATTTTATTTTAGCTGTATTTTGCTTTTGTAAATTCATTGTAAGAGATTTCTTCACCTCCGAATTGTTTCCGAGAAGGAGAAGTTTGATAGTGGTGGTGTACATCATTAGAGCTCACTAGAGCTCAGCCCATGGAGTAGGAACCTTAGTTCCGAACCACATAAAAAATATTGTGTCGCGTGCTTGTTTCTTTTGTGTTTGTGGTCTATTATTTTTGTATATTCCGTTGTTCACTAAACATTTATAGACAAGAAAGCACGATTGAATTGAAGGAATCGACGAACCGCTATTCAGCCCCTCTAGCACGTCAAACTGGTCCCTACATGCCTCAAGTTTAAGGAAACTTGCACTTGAGCTACAATGAAATCTTCAACGACATAAAACCATATGAAGTCTCATAGCAGACCACTTTAATGAACTCGTTACCCTAACTAGCATCTACATGTTCACTCTCAGCATTCCTATGTTTCCATTTAGTAAGTACCGAATATTTGGATAATCCAAGGAGCATGAATTGATGATGTCCAATCTCATCAATTCATCGACTACGGATTATTTCAATACTTACACAAGATGCAATACTCATTAATCATGATCCATTCATGATTTATCTCATACTATGCATCGTATCGTGGACTTCAGTAAATGAGTTTAAGATCCAATCAAATACATATAAAAATGTATACTAAAATAGTGAATTTTATTAATCATCTAAGGCGATTGTCTTAGAACATCTCTCTATTACAACACTGTCTCCTTCTTGAAAACACACCGGAAACAAAGAAACCTCTTACAATCTGAAGCTTTACAATACAACAACCAAAACAAGTGTAAAGAAATAAACTATATACAAATGGAAAACAATTTACATAATGATTGCTTTTGCTTGGTTGCTTGTTTAGTTATTTTGGAATCCTTTTGAATAACTCGAATGCAACAGCACTTCCCTTCAAAAATTCTCAAGAACCGACACATGAAACTCATTGCGAAGTCCTCCTTTTATAATCTCGGCATTGGCTAATCTCCGCCTACCAATCAACTGGTCATACCCCTATTCGACAGGTCACTCGACCATTTACTCTCAACGACTCCTTCCACATCGGATTTCAATCGATTAGTCGACTGCTAGCCTAATTAACAGTTGAACTGGCTAGTCGATACCGTGGGGTTTTGTTCGCCTGCTATTGCAGCCAGTCAACTCTTTCGTCACAGCAGTCCACTGCTGTGTCGTAGCTTTCCTGAGCATCTGGTTTCCCATCCCGAGTATCGCAGCTGCCAGAGCACTCGACTCCCGACTCTTCCCTTCAGCCAGTCGACTGCTAAGTTGAGCATCCAATTTCTCATTTTCCCGAGCACCCATGTTTGAGCCCCGAGCACAAGCGCCGAGCACCACTCGGGATAAATTTTCTTAGCCCACTCGGGACTTCCTAGCATGTCCTGAGCGACCATCACTCGAGCACCTTTCTCTCAATGCCCGAGTACTAGTCGATTGCCCTTAATTAACAGTCAACTGTCCCACACAGTTGGGTTGGGCTAACCTGAATGATGTTACCAGTTGACTGGTAATATTATCAGTCGACTGATATCTCAATCTCAGCCCAGTTTCAAACCAACTCTCACTTTAGTTGGTATCTGGTTGACCTCAACTTACCAAGACTTTTCTCATCTAGCATCCGATCACTCTTGATCTACCAGAACCTCCCTTACCTAGTATCCAATCAACTGTGGCCTACTAGGACTTCTCTTGCCAAGTAATGTCGTCTCGACCTATCGAGATTTCACTTACCAAGCATGGTGTCGGGACTTCACTTGCCAAGTACGGTCACCCTGACCTGTCGAGACTTCACTTGTCAAGTACGATTCTCCTAATCTGTCGAGACTTCACTTGCCTAGTCATTCAGTCACCTTGACTTGCCAATACTTCTCTTCCTGTGCCAAGTGTCTAGTCAACCTTGACCCACTTGGACTTCACACTTGTCAACTCTCAGTTGGACTTTCTATCACCAAGTGTTCGGTCCTTCGTGACCCACTTGAATTTCTATCTTGCCAATGCCTTGTTGGATTTTGATCACCAAATGTTCGATCTTGTCTGACCCACTTGGATTTCTCACTTGCCAACTCATGTTGGACCTCGATCACCAAATGTCCGATCAACCTTGACTCACTTGGATTTCATATTTGTCAACTCTCAGTTGGACTTTCGATCATCAAGTGTTCGATCCTTCATGACCCACTTAGATTTCTGTCTTACCAATGTCCTATTGAACTTTTGATCACCAAGTGTTTGGTCTTCCCTGACCCACTTATCGACTGCCTGTTGGATTTTGATCATCAAATGTTCGGTCTTCCTTGACCCACTTAGATTTTTAACTCGTCAAGTATCTAGTCAACCTTGACCAAATTGACTTCATGCTAAACTCAATATGACTACGGATGTCTCATACCATCCCATAGTCATATTGTCATATATCGAAATATCAGTCTCACTCGAACTTGGTCAGCTTTGACCTAAGGTTGATTTCTTTAATAATCTCCCTCATACCATTTTGACATATTATCAAATATCAAAATTCAACTCGAGGCTTATTAAGTTTGGTCAATCTTAATCTCTTAATCTGAAGCCGACTGCACCTGTAATATTTGTATTTAAGGAGCACTATTACTCGGGACATTATCACTTGATAATGGTACAAATCTATAACTGACCATTTTACTTTGCCATAAGTTTTGCAAAATCCTCCTGGACTTTCAAAATATTCCTTCATCCTTGGACATTTTAATTTCATTCTAGAAAACTTTCCATCTCACACAAATTTAAATAACTATTTTACCAATCATTAATATTATCTATAACGATAAATGAAACTACTACTATTTATAAATCTTGACTGAGTTCATTGAAATTGTTTTTCTTATGTTCTATTAAGGATTTGTTAGTATAAAGATTACATTTGTATGGTATATTATCATTATTTTAAGTTACTATTTTACTGACACTTGAAAGTTCTCTAATTAGTTATGATAGATTGTTTCAAATGTAAATTATTTATTAGACTTTTCAATCTGAGCTGCGTAAAAGTTCATTGCTGAAAATTTTCCAATCATGAAATCATCTTTTTTAGGGATTCTTTACGTTTATTGACCTCAAGAATATGCAGTTGGTTCTGCTAGGTTATATTATTGTTAGGTTTTCATACCATTAACTTATTCTAATCTGTCTGGCTACTAATACCATAACCCTCATTGGTTTACTAGTTGATATGGACCTATCCCTTATCCTAAATTACTACAAATCTTAAACTTATCTTGACCTCCATATCTATCTTCATCCTATTATTTAACAGTAAACCACAACTAAAAACAGATCAACTGGTTTTCTTCCCCTGCCTTATTTGCAGAAAGTTTTCTTCGGATTAATTTTATTTATACAGTATGCTCAATCTTTCTGCCTTTTAGTCAAATAGTTATCGTTAACAATATTTATATTTCGGGTTTCATAGGGATCATACTTTATTTGTGTTAGCTCAATCTTGTTGAAAATAGCTTGGCAAAAATGAATGCACAAGCTAAGTTAATTATTATGCATTAGGGCAACACTAGAACTAACATGTATAGTAGTAGTGACCATCATGCAATGGTTTTTAGAACAGATTTTAGTGAATACATTACTAAGTATTTTCTAACGGGAACTAATGTCTTTCTCCATGTATACTTTGGCATGTTGGATACCTTGTTGGCTACTGAAGAACAACTACTGTAATAGAACTAGTTGTTTTAATGGTTTGATACGACCGTATATCATTAGCTACTAATCTGTAATAAAACTAACACATGTTTGAATTGGAGACCCAACTCATTGATATTTTCCTTATTTTAACATATTGTATTTTAAATATGATCTAGGGTGATTGTTACCTATTTAAATACTTCTATTGGCTACTGATACTTGTCGATTTATGGAGTTTCCCATCAATTGGAATTAAATTTTAAATTCTTGTTACAAGTGGTGTGTTGTGAACTTGAATCTATAATTTAATTCTTTCCAGTAACATGAGTTTGTGTCCTCTCAGCAGCATCATTTGCTACCAAAAATGAGCCACAAATATCACAGTGTCATTTTCTTCTCTTGTAGAAGCATTACATTATCATATTGATAAACTAAGAGCACGAAACATAGAAGTCGATGTTCGAGAGACGGTGCTCAGGCAAGCAGAGAGCGTGGACTCAGGAAGTCAGTGCTCAGTGTGCTCAAGAATGCATTTAGTGCTCAGGAACGTAGTCAATGCTCGGGTGACAGTGCTTGGGCAAGCGATGTTTGGGAATGCAATCAACACTCGGGAATTTAGTGCTCGGGAGACTATGCTCGAGCAAGCGGAGAGTGCAGACTCGGGAAGTGAGAGCTCAGGGTGCTCGAGAAGAGAAATCAGTGCTCAGGAGCACTCCCGATTCATCAATCCACTGATGTGGTGAAGTGGTCAATTGGTTTCAAAGTTAGGCGAACAGAAACTCTTTGAATTGATTGTCCAGTTCGACTGGTGGGTTATCAGTTGATTGATTGCTACAGATAGTCGACTGATGAACTGAAATCGACATGAATCATGCCCCTACAAAAACTCAATAGCAAACCACTAAAGCACTTGAACATACAAAAAAAATTACCACCATACAACAATATCAAAAAAATCACACCCTATCCATGAGTGTATGAAGTTAAAGAACACGAGAAAAAAGTAAATTTCTATCACAATATCATTCTTTACAAAAGAATATTAAAGCATTACACCAAATAAAATTCACAGTCAATATAAATTCCATCAAGTACCTAGATTCAATATGCTCATTACATACAACATTATTTGCAGAAACTATCTTTTTCTTCTTCGTTACAGGCACATGTTTCAACAAGTCCAACAACATAAAAAGAAAGACAACAAACATGTCAAATGATCCACAGACACTCAACTTTCTTTTTCTTCTTCATTGCATAAACAAATAGTTGAGATTAAACACACTTTTGAGTTTGGTAGTATCATCTAAACTATGCACTAAAATGTCAAGTAGACAATATGAACTAAGCATGTAGAAAGAAAGCCTCTAGACTTTTTGACCCTTTACTCATGCGTGACTGGGTTGTTAGAACCTGAAACAATAAAGACAATTATTAGCATCAATTTCTCAATCAATCACCAACAACTATAATTTAATACAAAGAAACTTTTATAGAACCGACTATAGATGTCAAATCTTCTTCATGTGTCGGCATCATTGTTATGATAATTATCTAAAGTTGATCCAACAATCAACACATCGTCATATTTATAAAATTTAATTAAAATATTTGAATTTCAAATAAAATAATCATAAAAATGCAAAATTTATCGACACATACCCTTGCTATAAAATTGGACAATTGTGCTTGTCTTGTCATAGTACACCTCGTTGCCCGCATCCACGATATAATCTGGACTTTGAGATTGACCTCTCCTTTGATGATTTCAATCTCTTCCCACATCCCTTTGTTCTTATAAAAGAATGATCAATAATACCAAGACACTCATCCATAGATTTTTTTCATTTGACTTTCATTGTTGCATGTTCTACTAATATTCATCTCTTCAATTTTGCTATAGATACTATCAAATTGTTCATCCAAGAAGTTTGTCCCCTCATCATTCAAAGATGCACCATCAACTAATATTGAAACTTTATAGGATAATCTCGAGTGGCTTGACATCAAAGACCTTGTTGAATCATCAATGAAATTTTGTTCCCCTAAAGCATAAATTGCTCCATCTTTGCATTTTGTGTCCATTGTTTGAGTATATACTTATCAGGCAACTGAAACACTTGGTTGATATGAAAACAAAACTAACATATGTCTGTATGGAATGCCCTCGAACTCAAATTTCCTACTTGGTTGATATGAAAAAAAAAAAAACTAATATATGTTTGTATGGAATGCCCTCGAACTCAAATTTCCTACAACTACAGGATATGTAGTACTCTTAGTTTGAAGGAAGAAGAACTTTGAAATTTCATCACTTGGTAAACAACTAACTCAACTCCTATAGATGCTTGTTGCACATGATAACCATAACTCTCACTCATTTCACTTTGAAACTCTATCCATTTTTTTTTTTGTGTACAACTTGACCATTTGAGTTTCCATTGGCTAGTTTGTTTTAATCTTGGGATGCTCATTCATATCAATATGGTCAGCAACTAACTCATTGTGTCTTAGGTATCTCAGTGCCCTATTGAAATGGATGATAAAATCCATCAATGAGTTCTGATTTGAGACATATCTCTTGAAAAATGCATGTGAGCTTTCAGATCTATGACTACTTAAAATTCCAACACAAAATATATGACTAAAATACGTTGGCACCCACTTGTGTTGCAATCCATACATCAATGACAATCAATCGTTTTTCTCCAAATCAACACACTCAATAACCTCTTCCCATAACTTCTCAAATTCATCAAATGTTGTAGATTTTCTAATGAAATTCTTTATGCTTTGGTAGTAGTCACTAAAAATCAACAGATTTAATTTTTTGGGGAATTTATTTAGTATGTGACACAAACAATATCGATACACTGTCTGAGGGAAAACTTGTGCAATGACTTTTGTCATAGCAGGATCTTGATCAGTCATGATTACGTTAGGTGCTCCTTTAGGCATGACTTCGATGAACTTGTTAAGAAACTAAATAAAAGACTCGATTTTCTCATCACTTATAAATTTGTAACCAAAAATAATTGTTTGATAATGATGATTAACTCCTACAAATGGTGCAAAAAACTATTGGCATAATCGCCCCAAGTCACGATTGAATAGACTCAAGTGGGACTCGAGTAGTATTTTGATGTTTGACATTGTGTTTGAGTGTAGATGAAAGTATGACTATGGGATGGTATAGGGCATCTATAGTCATATGGAGATGAGTGAAATCCAAGTCGGTCAAGGGTAATCGGACATTTGGTGTTGGAAAGTTTAACTGGAAGTTGGTAAGAGAAGTCCAGGTCAGTCAAAGTTGACCGGACACTTGGCACGAGAAGAGTGAAGTTCTGATAAGTCAAGAGTGACCGGATGACTAGGCAAAGGAAGACCCAACTGATCAGGGGATCAAGCTTGGCAAGAGAAGCCCTAGCAGGTCATGGTTGACTGAAGGCTAGGCAAACAAGGAAATTCTAAGCATGGATACTTAGCAAAAGGAATGTTTAAGGATGGAGTCTTGGCAATAGAAGTCTTGGAGGTACGACCTCTTGGCAAAGGCAGACCCATTAGCATGACAAAATCGACGGAAGCACTTGAAGGCTACCATAAGGATGAACGAGTCATGGAGGACTCGGATGGATCCTAGAGGCATGAGACTGATGAAAGTAGCTAGAAGGCTTAGATCTAGGCTAAGGGTACTCGATGACATAATAGCCGATTGAAGCACTTGAAGGCTAGCACGAAGGGTGAATGAGTCATGAAGGACTCAGATCAACCCTGAGGGCGTAAGGCTGATGGAGGTGGCTAGAAGGCTTAGGTCTATGCCAAGGGTGGTTGATCAAGTATGAAGATATCATATTTGGGTCAAACCTCATGTTTGAGATTTAACAGTCTATTGGAGGTTTTGCCCAATCGACTGGTTCAGTGTGGTTGACTCCCGCTGTGGGGCTCAGTTTTTAGCCTAGGTGCTCGACAGTCGACTAGTGGTTTAGCCCAGTCGACTGGTCTAATAGGAAGCCGACTTCCACTGTGGGGCTCAAATTTCAAACTGGGTGCTCGGCACTGTGCGGATCTAGAATGAGGCATGAGCCTTGTTTCGTGGAGTTCCATAGTTGAGAAGAATTCCTCCAAGGTGCTAACTTCTAGGTTCTTGGAGATGTAGAAGGAATCCACCATAGAGCTCCATCTTGAGAACTGGGGAAAGGCATCTATAGCCTTCATTACCATATCCCGGTTGGAGAGTTTTTCCCCTACACTTGTCAAACCGGTTAGAATTTCCTTAAACCTAGAGTGTAGGGATTTTACCTTCTCTCCTTTTTCAAGTTTGATATTTGATAATTGGAACCGAAGGACATCTCTCCTTGCTAGCTTGGCCTCGGATGTGCCTTCATGAATCTCTATGAGTTTCTCCCACATCTCCTTGGCTCTAGCACATTCCCCTATCCAATTCACTTCTTGTTGGGGGAGTACGTTGTAGAGGTGGTGCTTTGCCTTGGAGTTCGCCAAGTACTCATCCCTTTGCCTCTTGCTCCATCTTAATTTTTCCAATGGCTCCCCTTCTTCATCCCTAGGCATCTCGAAACTGTTTTCTATAATTAATAGAATTTCGAAGTCGGTTTCGAAAAATACCTCCATTCGCTTCTTCCACTAAGCGAATTCCCCCTCGAACTTCGACGGATGAACGTTAGAGCCGGCCATCTCTTGATATAATGCTTGTAGCGGTGGTTAGTCCTCAACAAACGCCTTGGCTCTGATACCACTTGTAGGGTCGATGGTGGTCGGCTAGAGGGGGGTGAATAGCCCTCGACGTAAACGGTGGAAGTTGTTCGTTCATTGCTCGTCTACAAACACTATTAGCGCAAGCGGAATATACAAATACAAACAATTAAAGACAAAGCAAAGAAAGAATAGAAACACAAACACTAACACCGCAATGTAACGTGGTTCACGGCCTCGCCACTAATCCACGGTCCGATTCGTCCAAGGTGAATCACGCCTCAAGCTTTCACTATTCTCTCCTTTGCACCAAGCTAGGTGGAGGTAACCTCTTTACACAAGAATCACTCCTCTTACAATTATGATGTAAATAATCTCAAGTAAGAGGATGGAAAACCTTTAGGGCACTTTGGGAGAAGTTATGAGTTGAAGCATTAGGCTCCCAAATGCCCTCACCCCTTCTTTTTATAGAAGAAGAGGGTTTCTTCCCGTTGACACAGGACCAGTCGACTGATGCCCCAATCAGTCGACTGATCCCGTAGCCGTTGCCCAATAATGGCTTCTTCCACGTTGGATTCCATCCAACGGCTCCTACATCAGTCGACTAATCTTACCATCAGTCGACTGATGGAGCTATCAGTCGAATGTCAGAAGCGAACACTCCATTCTGTGCCCGAAACCCTTGCGACCATTCGACTGATGCCTTCATCGATCGGTGGTCTCGCGATCGCGATCCATGCGATCCTGTTGCTTTGAATCGGACTCGAACACTAGTCAAGTCACAGTCGACTTAGAGTAGTCGACTACTATTACATGGCAGTCGACCGATGTCGGGAAATCTCATCCGACACTTAGCCAATTGGCCAAGTTCCACCTAAGCGCACTACCCCTTCCCGGGTTACATTCGCTCACTCTCGTCCCTTGAAGTCCCTCGCCTTTGAAGTTATCTTCGTCCGACCACGTCCCTCGGATACGCTAAGTGCACAGCTCTGCAACACCATCCTTCGCGTCTCGCCCTGAAGTCTACTTCCTCCGGCTTCACTCCAATCTCCTCGTCCGGCGGTCCCTCGGTTGCTCCAAGTGCACGGCTTCCGCAAAGCTATCCTTCACCGACTCAAGGACCGAGTCATGAGAGGTGAAACTCGTCAATGCTCCATGTGCGAATTACTAAGTCTTGCAAGACTCCAACACACATATCAAATCCAAACATCCTAACATAAACTCTTTGCCACACATATCAAAACCATATCACGGGTTGATTGCCCTAACATGTTTCAGCATCAATACCCTTTGGTTCATCTCTTAGCTCTTTCTCAAAGATTCTAATATCAGTTTCTATGCAACCTGCCCGCTCATGCTGTCACGCCCCGAGGGAGTCCCCGCCAGACAAAAATCCGGCAGCATCTCCCTTGTACGGGTGACAATATGAAACTTACATACAAGGCCTACACGACCACTATACATCGATCAACACGACCGGAACAAAACTACACACGCAGGTCATAAATAGGCCTCAGGCCACCAATCAAAGTAAATAATAAAAGTCTATCACATCTAGACTTACCCCTTCTGCCATCTGGGTAGGAATACACAACCGAATCCAATCGAATATAAATCCGAATAGAGGTCCATAGGGACAAACCAAATATCACCAAAACATCCACGAGTACATAAAGCAAACACCAGTCCTATACATATCTTCTAGTCAATACCAAAACCATAAATCCAATAACAAGAAAAACTATCACGACGAGGGGAGTTTGGCAGCTGGACTCTCCTAACAGCTTCATCCTGAAATAGATATAAAACAACGGGGTAAGTTCAATGAACTCAGCGGATAATAGTCGATATGCATAGTAAGATATAACTAACAACAATAATCATGCTAGTACAGTCTCATATATAGGATATGCAAGAAAGAAATACGAAAAGACTGTACTTACCTGAATCTCCTATCCTGATATAGAAGCATGTGTCATACTAGCAGAAACAAAGTCGTCAGACCAAATACAAATATGTATCCTGTATACATGGCAATCATATGCAACATCCAAGACAGCAATCAAAATGCAGCAAACACAATACAAAATGTCATCCATGCAAAATGCATGCGATGCAAATGACATGGTCACCCCTGACGCCAGTCAGCCGCCTCCCACGCGATGGTGAAGCCGAGTGAGTAGGGCTATGACAACTATACACTCTGCCATCACTACTCCTGAGTGACCGAGTGGACAGGATGCTGTCAGAGTACACCTATCCTCCTGCCCCAAACAGAGTGGGGGGAGCAAAGCTCTCATCTCCCGGTGTCGTAGACCAGAGGAGGGATCCCTGCCCGCTACCACACTGCCTCATCGCTACCCATGAGCGGACCAGCGGAGCCTGACAGAGCTACTGCACACACCCTCATGATGTACCACTAACCCATGAGTGGCAGCGTGTGCAGACCATGTAACTGGCTGCGGGCTCAACTACAAAGGAACCTCGTCCAGCTAGCATGCAATCATGCAAGATGGTGCATGACACTAAAGCATGTAATACCAACTAAAATACGTATCCGAATAATATGCACAACAAATAGGTACATATCAATGACATAAGTAAAACAGGGAAGGTATAACTATAAACTGATCAAATACATGTATCAAGTAGGCACAATAACATACAGGGTAGTTAAACATAAAAATTATTGCAAGCTATAACTAACTAAGCATATCAACATGACTATATCTAAAAGATAAGTCAAAATACTCGTCTGCTATGAAGAACAACATTTGTCTTTATACCCGTAGACCTATCTCATGACCAAAACCTGCATAAAACATGAGTACCATCAAATCCAAGCACACGACAACGTGCTAAATTACTACTATATAGTTTCTATATTTGCATCCTTTTTATCGAATACAAATTAGAACCCCTCTACTGACCCTCATCTTGTGTATTTAATACCTTCACACCACGAAACCCAAAATAGGCGACTTAACTACTTAATCCATTAAATCCACCATCCACATGCTGAATCCAAACCTAAATAGCTACACTACCAATCAAAACACATCTAAACCATTCACAACTCACTTAACCTTCACTCAGCCACAAACAGCTCATCTACGGCTTACACACTCACCTTCACCGCCGTACCACCGACCAAAACCCCAATCACAACCATCCCCATTGCAGCAAGGGAATTTAACAGTATCCTAAATAAATCCTTCATTTTCCTCAAGCCTAATTCACAACTCCACAACAATATACAAAATATCTCACCGATCAGAAGTATGAATCCAACCTAACCCTAGATGACATACACACAGCTCAACCAAAACTTACCTCAAACTCGATCCAACCCTTGGATCCCACAACTTGGCACCCACAATCCATTTTCAGCCGTTAACAACTCACCTAACGATAAACTCATAGCCAACAATAACACTCACCACATAGAATCGAAATGGACTGCAAGAAAACCGAGGAAATTCAAGTTATATACCTGCAACAGAACCTCCCCTCGACAGCTCTTCCCCCAATTGCTTAGTCTGTCGGAAATTATCGCTGCCCTAAATCATCAAGTGATTCAACCAAGTCAAACCACAGTTTGTCCAAAGTAAGAAGAAAATGGTTCTTACCTCACTCTGATAACCACCAACAGAGCAACCTACACACTGCCTGTCACCGCTGCATAAAATCCCCACTCAACATGATAGGAATAACAAACGGAAAGGGATTTCGTCCAAGGTCGAGTAATGACATCAACTCACCTCGCTCCAACAGTGATCAGCTAGGGAAGCTCCCAGGCCGGTCAAATGAATCCGCTGCCGATCCCTGGCTCCCAAGGTCAAAGACGTCGACAGAGACCTCCTGAGCGACCAGAATGGTGTCGCTGTGCTCCTGGCTGAGCCCACACGAAGAGGCCGACGAAGGGACAGAGCTACTGCTCGCCATCGACGCGGAGGGTGTCGGAAGCGAGAGTTGTACGAGCGCTGGTGTCAAACAGAACTCTGGCATCGTCTCCGTTGGAATGTCGGATGTTGTCCAGACTCCGTCTCCGAGTTTTTCCGAGAAAGGTAGCATGCCCGCCGAGGCGAGCCACGACACCGGCATCACCCATTTGGAGTCGCGTGACGCCAGTGGGTCAGGAGAAGAGGGCAACGAAACCCTTGCTCACCGCGGGGAAGGCAAGGAACGACGGCAGCTTGTGGCGATGGCAGCAGGTGCACGCGCGGAGAAGGAACGACGACAGTGCTTGAGGGAGAAGGCGACGGTTGCGCAAGGTCGGGAGAAAGAAAAATGACCGTGTCGTGTGAAGCGGCGCCGAAGAGATCGAGCGAAGAGGAAACGAGATCGAAGAAAAATGGTTCACTTATAACCCAAGTTTATATCTTAGGTTAATTAAACCTATTGAATAATTAAAACATGCCCTTTTAAATGCATGTTTTCCTTATCTCCGTTAATGTCTCATACAAGCCCCATTTTATTCCAGAAAAATTTCTAAAATTCTCTGAAAATCCCAAAATTTTGGCCATTTAAAATTTTGTATTTTAAATTTCAATATTTAACACATGCCCTCCATTAGAGCTGTCAAGTTGGGTTAGACCTGTTAGGTTGGCCCACCCTGCCAAATAATTTAAGCGGGTTGGGTTGAACTTTTATCAATCCGTCATTTTGGCAGTTTAAGCGGATCGATCGAATTCGCTGGGTCATGCGGGTCTAGATGGATTGGAATGTCAAACAATAAGTTTTTCACCATTACAATCTTCTTCTATCACACATACACCTCAACAAAGTATAAAAGAAGTTAAGAGTAAAGAACAAAAGAATATTTTTTAAACTCTAATTATTTTTTATTATCTTGTCACTATTATTCTAATCGATATAAGAAATAATGACATATCAAAATCAAATAATTACCCAGGCTAAAAAATCTCAATTGAATCTCTATTTGAAGGAGCAAAAATTTACATTTACATATTATCAAGATTTGGATATTTTGGAACATTAGAAAGGAATCAAAAACATCGATACTCAATTTTATAAGTCGATAATTGAATCTCAATTATAAGATTTTAGTTACTTCAAATACTTATTTTTTTAATCATGGTACTCTATCTGTCTTACAGATCATTACCTCAAGCCCTCAACACCTCATTAATTTTAGATATATTTTTTAAATTTGTGTGGCCCGCGGGTTGGCCCGCCTAACTTGCAGCCCGCCTTGGGTTGGAAATTTCTCAACCTGCCAAGATGGTAGGTCGGCCCACCCCTCTCCGCTAAATATTGGATTTACGACGGGTTGGCCCGCTCCGCCATGGGTCGACCCATTTGACAGCTCTACCCTCCATACTCTATATCAAATAATCACATTTGTTGACAGGTTAGCACATTGGTCTCTGAAAATTATTGAGTCAATGCTTTCTTTGCTACCGAAACATTATGATAAGAGCATAGCAAATGCACCTTCAAAGGAGTCAAGAATGGATGATTATAGCTTTCCATGAAATTACTGACAACTCAATTAGGTCCAGTTTATTTTTTAACAAGTGAAATTTATGACTTACAACCAGTTCTAACCTCTCCACGTGCTTTTTCCCTTGTTTGTTGATCATCTTTTTTCATGTTTATCATTTGTTTGACCTTCTTTAAAGCATATAATTTTTTTCCAGACAACTTCCTTTGTGATCTTATTTTTCTTGTTATTGCTTATCCTTGCACTAAATCCAGCTTCTTGTACATATGGTTATAGAGCAAAAATGTTTCCTCTAGTGATGAGAATTCCATACCAATTTTTGATTTTCGATCATCTGCAAGTTGAGGAATATATAGCTTATTATCATCCTCATTTTGTTCCATTATAGGCGAATGACCGCGACTCTCTATAAAAGATTACAATTTAAAATTAAAATATTTACTCATTTTTAATATAAAGAAATTCCATGAATCTTTTTTTATTTAATCGGTTAAAGAATTGCTATGAATCTTATTTTTCTTAGCAATATAACAAATAAGAGACTATAAAAAGATGCTCTAGATTTCCAACAAATTTACCACACCACAAACGCTTCAATTTTGCACCAATTTCATCCGTTCTCTAGATTCTCAACAAATGAAACACAGTGACGAAAAAAATATCAGTGAGAAATAAAAATGAACCAGAAGATAGATTCGAGCGAGGGGTGGATCACGTGCGGTGAGAGAGATGACAACCTGCGGCAAGGAGTTGCTCGTGATTGTGCAGCGAGGGGCATAGCATGAGGAGGCGAAGCTCAAGGGCGAGGGGTTATGGATCATGGTGCCGAGAGTAGCGTGTGGCAAGAGCAGGGTTGTGGATTGCAGCAGCAGGACCGATGGCATCGATGCTCAAGGGTGAGGGGCTATGGATCGTAGTGGCAAGAGCAACGTGTGGCGAGAGCAGGGTTGTGGATCGCGATGGCAGGAGCAATGGCATCGATGCTCGAGGGTGAGGGGCGGAGCGCGAGGAGGCGAAGCTCGAGGGCGAGGGGGATGACATCTTGTGGCGAGATCGATGCGACGAGGGGTTGATCACGACTATAGTGTGTGGTGAGAGACTGGATCCGTGGTGGCAGGAGCGATGGTGTTAAGTTTGAAATAAAATATCCCCTTCTCTCCCCTCCCCTCTACTTTTCCCCGTACGTACACCCATCCCCATGCCCATCCCTCTCATGCGCAGCCCCTTTCTTCCTCTCTTCTTTCCCTGTTTTTTTTTCCCAGCCACTGCTCGAGTTTTCCTTCGCCTTCTTCTTCTCTTCTCAAGTGCAGCAAGGAGCTGAGCAGAACTCCTTCGGCAACAGCAACCCCTCTTCTCTTCCTCTTCCTCTTTGCTTTTGGTTGCTTCCAGGGCCTTGTACAGCCACCGTCGGAGTTCATCGGAACCAACTGAGGCCACCAATGGGAGAAAAGGGTCTCTCTTCCTCTCTTTTCGTTTTTCTAGCTACTTTATTATTGTATTCCTAGTCAACAACCACCCTAATTGTTGTCGTTGTTTCTTTCCCCTTTACCCTGTCATTCCTACATCACAGCAGCTTCGTTGAAGCTTGCCGAAACCAAGCAAGCTTCCAACAACAAAAGCATTAGGTAGAGGATGTTATTGAAAAAAAAAGGGAAATAGATCTTTCTTCCCTTTTTGTTGTTTTAGCAGTGTTTCCTTTTGATTCTAGTAAGCAAGATTTATTCTTCAATTCCGGCACCATAAGTATGTTAAGCAAATTCGATCCGATTAAATAAAGGTCTAAGTTAGGAATTTAGGGATTCGACCGAGTAAGGAGATCAACAATGATCTAACAATTTTGAGTTTTAGACAATGTTTAGAAATTATGTTATGATTCTTATTGTATATTATTTGAATTTTGAATCATTTTTATATTGTATTTGTAGATACTAGTTCGAGCAGAGCTCGGTGATCGACTGAGATTTGACATTTTGTTATATATAAAGGCGGGTACATTCGATCCTTGGACTCTATATGTTCCTTGTGCATGAATAAATGAGATAATTGATTTATTTATATTTGTATAATTATTTTCAAAATTAGGGATAAAAATGACATTTAAAAATAGCGAAATGGGTAATAAATAATTAAACTGATGGAGGGTAAATAATTGATATTACTTCCTGTTCGTATGCGGGTTTTATATGGGGTGAACATGGAATGAGTTGTTTTAAAAATTTAAATGGATACTCTGACCTATTCTTTCGTGGATACTTGTTCGTTTATATTGCTTGACCTTCTTTACTCATGATTATTTCATCTGTTGATACTTGTACCTTTTAATGATACAACATGTAGATATAACTTTTATGTTGGTGATTAAATAAATTGAATTAAGTTGATCATGTAGATTTATCATAAGATGTACATATATAGTTGAACAAGTGTGATAAAAGAATTAAAGTTGAACATTAAAGAAATGAATGAGAAAACTAAAAGTGAAAACTTTGAGCCTGACTTGATATCAGAGTCCTTGACCACCCATATATTGTTATGGTAGCGTATTGTCGCCCGTGGTCAGCATTTTATTTACGCTTCGGTGGCTTGTTGTTATCCCTTGTTGCATTCCACCGGTGATGGGGCTTTTAGCCCATACGTCAGATGACGTTATATATACTCTGATGATATTGGCTCCAGTTATTCACTGTTTAGTTGATTTATCATATTATAACTAATCTATCAGATTGTAATTGATTTATCAGATTCACATTATTGATAATGTTTATAAATATATACATATATATCATATATATGTATGTATAAGAACTTGGAACAAATTAAAAGACTTGAAACAGAAAGGAAAGAAGAAATTGAAATTTTACAAGCTCCTTTGGCCTCTTAAACAAAATTAAATTCATGCACATCTTTCCTTATTACCCGCTTAGCAATTTGTGCTAATGTCTACTTTCTTTGGCCTCCAGTTTTGCAGGCTCGAGCACCCTTTTGATATTTCACTGATTTTGTTGTATATAGAGTCGCTCAGAGATATCGACCTACTGTCTTTCCGGTTTGATTTCTGTTCGATGTATTTTATTTTGTTTCATCGATTTTCTATCTAGATGTATTTGTAGTCTATGCAGAAAAATCTATCTTCGTTAATATAGACATTTTATGGAATTTTTGGAGTTACTTGTATTATATGGCCCTTATGTCTTCTTTATTCATTCACATGTCACCAAGTAGGGTACCGAACTGACACCCTTGGGGCGTGACAGATGGCATCCCGATGAAGGGAGGGGAGACGCGGCAAGGGTCATGGCGATCAGAAAATCTAGCACTCGAGGAAAAAAAGAAAGGAAAGAGGGGAGGCACAGATCGCGGCGGCAAAGTATAAATAAAAAAAATCAAAACCCAAGGAAATAAAAAGAAGGCCCATTTAATTAAAATCACTGTTAGGTTATGACCGGTGCGTAGATATATTTTTGTCGTTTCATAAATGAATGCAGAGGAATAAAATATAATAATTTCTTAAATTATTACAACACACACATCCACACATGCAAGATTACAATACATATGGACATATCCGTCAAATAAAATTTTATATTAAATTAAGAATAAAATTAATTTTATCCTAGGTATATCTTTCGGATGATGTTGAGCCGGAAGGCCATCAACCTACGATGCTCGCGAAGCTTCGTCTTTACACATATCCACGCTGAATCTTCGGAGGGATGTCTTCTCTAAGCCATGAGTTTGACCTTCTCTTCACTACTAGATGAAGCAAGAAGGTCGGGTGATCGGAGAGCAAAAAAACTGGCCCAACAAAATAAGAAACAACTCTTGTTTCCTTGGTGGTCGACGGCAAGCTCCAAAACCCTAACTTCTTCTATTCGGCTACACACCAAAAGAGAGCTCTCTTGTGGCCGGTTCTTCTTCCTCTTTGTGGGATCTTGGCCGAAGCTAAGGGAGGCAACAATTGCCTCTCTAATGAAACCCTTGGTCGGTGACAAGTAGCGCTAGGGCCGACAATAAGGAGGAGGAGAAGAAAGGTTGGCGGCAAGAAGAGGTGGCTAGGGTTTTAGGTATTCGGCTAGGAGGAGGAGGAGATTAAGCACCACAATTCATTAGGTTTTAGTCTTTATAACTCTTTATATAGGCTCTAAACCTAATGGGTTATGGGTTAATGGATCAAATCCATAAGTCCATAACCATTAAGGTTTAATCTCATCCATTAAATCCTAATTGGGTCCTTAATCAAAAGAAGACTCATTTAATTAAAACCAAACAGATTTGGTTTATAATTAAACCTCTTAATGCCCAACTCGTCTTCATAAGACGTGCTCTTTTCGCATTTTCGACTTGACAAATATTTCTATATTTGTCATGTGTTTGGTCCAACCAAACTCGATCTCTCTCGATCATGAGAATCCAATTCTCAAACTCGTCTTTAAGTCTCTTCAAAGGATTCGTTATGCTTGTGACCTTATAGGTTCTCAATTTATGTTGGTTGTCCATAATTAACCATTAATTATGGAACAATCATGAGTGACATCTAGTAGTACATCATGATCCCCAATTAACTGAAAAATCAACGATTAATCTCGAAACCATTTCCGAATCCTTCAGGAACTACAATAAATCGTGTCTCGTTCCTTTCACTTGTCTTATACCCACTTGGTTCATGACATGGTCTATTGTGTCAGTCCCCACTAGGCTGACTACGTCACACCTGGCTCAAGTATCATACTCTTCACATGCAATGCTTTGGCCAAAGACTTTGAGTAACAATCCGATAAGTGACCATAGGGTATACATCTCATCGCAAGGAGTGGTGAATCCTTTGTTGGCTATTCAATCACCTTCGAACACTTTAACTTATATCTAATCATCCCTTACCCACACTTCTGTAGAGATGTATCAACTAAGATATCAAAGTATAAGTCTCCATGACCAAGATGACTTGAATACCTCAAGTCGAAGGAAACTCACACTCGAGTTGCAGTAATAACTTGACTGACATATCTTATATGTAAAGAACCATATGAAGTCTTACAGCATGTCACTCCAATGAACTAGTTACCCATAATCAACATCCACATTTAACTCTCGACATCACAATGTCTCCAACTAGTGAGAAGCAGCTACTTGGATAAACCAAGGAGTATAACCCGTGTTAGTCTCACAGAATCGATGATGTCCAAACTCATCAATTCATCGACTAGAGAATATTTTCATACTTCATAATTACACATGTAGAGATACTCACTAGTTGTAATCTAATCACAAATTTTCTCATGTTATGAATCGTATTGCGGACATTCAATAAATGAATTTAAGATCCAATCAAACACATATAAGATGTACACTAAATAATGAATCTTTATTTATCAAATAAATAGTCATAAGACGATTGTCTTAGGACATCTCTTAAACATAACAAAGGTCACGGCGGTCAGAAAATCTTGCGCTCAAGGAAAAAAGAAAGGAAAGAGGGGAGGTGCGGATCGCGGCGGTAAAGTATAAATCAAAAAATCAAAACCCAAGGAAATAAAAAAAAAATGTGAGGTAAGATGTTGGTCACGAAGATGAGACAAACTAGCTCTGCCACATGGATAGATGCGCACAAGCGCACACGGAGCGTGCCCAGGATATCACCATTGACTGTAAAGCAACTTACAACTTCTTTCCTATCATTTTAGAAGGAAAACTAAAGAATATTAAGCGAGTGAATTTTGGTAAAATGCTTTTGTTTGAATAACGAAAACAGCAATTTGTTCTCCATCATCTATCCTCTGCTAACATAAACAATAGGATCATTTTGAGAAAAAGATAAACTCTGAGGTGAGAAGTTGAAAGTTTTCCTATTTAAAATTAATGGAGGAAAATAACCCAAAACATTTACTTCCGCTTTTTGGGTCGGGTGCATTCAGAGTTTGGGATGTTTTGGATGAAGTATTATAAAATATTCCATCAAATAAGATGATTTTAATAGAAGACAATTTAAATGGACATGTCAAAGTGAAAAATAACAAATATAAGAGGATGCATGGGGGTATGAGTTTGGAATAAGAAATGAAAAAAGTAAAACTATATTGATTTTGCAATAACATATGATCTTATATTAGCTAATATGTTTTTTAAGAAAAGAGAAGAACATTTGGTCACATTCAAAAGTAAAAATAATAAATCATAAATTAACTTTTTTATGGTCAGGAAGAGAGATAGAAAGATTTATAAAGATTGTAAGGTCATCCTTGGAGAAAGTTTAACTGCTCAATATAGGTTAGTAGTATTGAATATACGCCTCAAACATAATATTAATAGAAGAAAAATATATACAACTCCTAGAATTAAATGGTGGAAGTTAAACGATGAGAAACTAAATATATTCAAAGAGAAGATATGAGTACAAGTATTAGATGAAATATACAGTAACCCTAATCCAACATGGGATAAGATGACATCAAAGTTGAAAATAGTAGTCAAGAGTGTACTCGGTGAGTCAAAGAGAAATACACCATCAAGTAAAGAATTTGAGTGGTAGAATGAAAAAGCGCAAGAGAAAGTCAAGAAAAAACGAACAACACATAAAAAATTATATATTTGTAAAAATGAGAAAAATTTGAAAAAATATACAATGGTCAAGAAAGAAGCTAAGAAGGCAGTGAATGAAGCTAAGACTGAAACTTTTGAACGGTTATATCGAAAATTAGATATAAAAGAAGGAGAAAGAGACATTTATAAAATAGCTAAAGTGAGAGAGAGGAAGACAAAAGATCTTAATCAAATAAAATGTATTAAAGATGAATACAATAGGGTAGTAGTAAATGATGAAGAAATAAAAGAGCGGTGGAAGAGATATTTTCATCAACTTTTTAAGGAAGGTTTAGGAGACCAACTTAATTTACGTAATTTAAGTAGATCAAATGAGTATAAAAATTTAAATTTTTATCGTAGAATTCAATTTTCAAAAGTAGAACAAACTTTAAATGGAATGCAAAATGGAAAAGTCGTTGGACCAGATGATATTCTGATAAAGGTATGGAAGTGTCTAGGAAAAATAAGGTATTGAATGACTTACAAAATTATTTAACATGATACTGAAAACAAAAAAGATGTCTGATCAATGGAGGATAAGTATTCTAATTCTCTTATATAAGAATAAGGGAGACATACAAACTTGTGAAAAATATAGCGGTATTAAACAAATGAGTCACACTATGAAATTTTGGAAAAGAGTAATAAAAAAAATATTAAGGAAGGAGATCACGGTTCTCGAAAATCAATTTAGATTCATGCTAGGAAAGTCGACAATATAAGTTATATATCTTCTCAGATAACTAATTGAAAAGTATAGATAGCAAAGGCAAGATTTACACATGGTATTTATTGATTTAGAAAAAGCTTATGATAGAGTTTCAAGAGAAATTATATGAAGAATTTTAGAAAAAATAGGTGTTAGTGTAATATATATTGAATTAATTAAGGATAAGTATGTGGAAGTAACGACCAGAGTGAAGATTTCAAGCGGATTAACTGAAGCATTTTCAATAAATATAGGATTACATCAATGATCAGTTTTAAGTTATTATTTTTTAACTAATCATGAACGAACTCACTGGACACGTTCAAGACGCAATATCATAGTGCATGTTATTTGTAGATGATATTGTTTTGATAGATGAGACATATGAAGGAGTAAATGCTAAACTAGAATTTTAACGGAAAATACTAGAAATGAAAGGTTTTAGACTTAGTAGAGTAAAGACATAATATATGGAATTTAAGTTTAGCAATATTAGACATAATGAGATAAGTGTTAAGATAAGAGATGACAAGTTGTCTAGAACTGAGAGCTTTAAATGTTTATGATCATTTTTGCAAGATGATGGAGGGATTGAGAGAAATATCTTACATAGAATACAAACAGGATGGTTGAAATGGAGAAAAGTGTCGAGTGTTTTAAGTGATTGTAAATTGCTTCTAAAACTTAAAAGGAAGTTTTACAAAACGGCGATTAGACCTACTATGTTATATGACGCTGAATGTTAAGCTATTATTCGAGCACATGAGCAAAAGATGAGAATTGCAGAGATAAAAATGTTAAGGTGGATGTGCGGACATACGATGATTGACAGAATAAGAAATGAGAACATTAGAAAAAAAGTCGGTGTTGCATCTATTAAAGGAAAGCTCCGTGAGATATGTTTAAGGTGGTACGGACATATACTTAGACAGCTAATAAATGTTATAGTTAGACGATGTGAAACGATGACAAATATACACATCAAACGAAAAATAGGAAGACAAAAAAAAAACTTAGCCAACATTGATAAAATAAGATAAAATTTATTTAAATATAGATAATGATATAGTAGATAATAGAGTCCAATAATATTGAAGGATCATATAATCGATCTCATCTAGTAAAAGAAGGTATTGTTGTAGTACGTTCAGTCGAAGGCCCTCAATTTTTTTTAATGCTCTATCTCTGACAAGTCTAATAAAGTCGTTGTACTGATAATAATATAATTCATCTTGTGATTTTTGTTGAATCATGTGTATGTCAAACAAATAACATCAATTAAATCAAAATAGTGTTTTAGATTACAAGGTCTTTAGAAATATCATAACACCTATTTTCTTTGTCCCCCTGGCCTTTTCCACCGTCAAAAATATAATATAGAGCGTGAGACCACATATTGATCTCTTTTTAGTCCCTATAAATAAATAAAAAAAAAAAGAGCAAAAGACAGTTCACAATAATTAATTGGGACATCAAAGTAGTTTGTAACCATTAATTAATGAACGTGAATCTGATAAAATTATACAGTGTAATTAATATGAGAAGTGGCATAAAGATTTGATTATGGAAACATTTTCGATCATAATTTTCTATTTATTTTATTTATTTGTTGAGTAGCTTTGAGCAAGATATACAATTGGGACCACGAACAAGAGGAAGATAATTGGGCAAGAAATGAGGAAAGGGAAAAGAAGGGGAGAAAAAAACGTGAAAGCTTATGAAAAAGACATGGAGTGGAAGATTATGTGAAATCACTACAATATAAAAATGTCTGTTTAAACATTTTCCTTAAATTTATTTTATTTATTCCTTGAGTAGCTGTTAGCAAGATACACGTCTGGGACCACGAAATAATTGGGCAAGAAATGAGGAAAAATATTTAGTCGAAAAAAAATGTGGGCTTGAAACGAAATAAATATTTTATGGTAAAATATCGATTGGGATCCCTTTCCGAGAAATTAATTCATGCTTAATTCTGCGTCGAAACTTGCTTTCGTTGCTAAATTGACGACAGAAAGTAAGTTTCGTCGAAAATTTGACGAAACAATTTTGGTCGCAAAAACTGCTAAATAGAGATTTTGCTATGAATATTTTTTTGTCGTCAAATATGCGACGAAATTTTGTTTCGTTATAAAAAAGTGACGAAAACATATTTCATCGCAGATTTGACGACTAAACTTATTTTCGTCCCAAAATCTGTTCAATCAATCGACTGTCAATGGGTCAGTTAATTCGACGACGTTATGTGGATTGCTATAGTAAGACCAATCGACTGGTGTTGTTGATCAGCCGATTGCTTTGTCAATCGGTCGAGCGCCTTCAGCCAATCGACTAGCCTAAACTAGCAGTTAGTTGATTATCAATTTTTGGGACAAAAAAATTTTTTCATCGCTAAATTTGCGACGAAAATTATTTTCGTCGTAAAATCTGATCCATCAGTTGATATTGTAAGAAGCCATAGAATGTCATTATCAGTTGATTGATGGTCCAAATTTTGCAATGAAAATTTTTTTTCGTCATCAAATTCACGATGAATCTTGTTTTCGTTGCAAAATCTGAAAAAACCAAAAAACAAAGAGCTCCACGACTCGACCATAGAACCCGCTGTTTGTACCTATTTTTCTAAATTTTGCAACTAAAACATCTAAAATAATTCAATAATAAGCCAACATCTAACCATATAAAATAATTCACGCATCAAACTTTATATATAACCACATAATACCAAATGTAACACAGAATAAATCAGCAACAGTTGTAATAACAAAAAACAAACAATTCATAATACATATGAAACTTAATACACATATATAATATCAAATGTGACAAGTTAATTATCATTTAGAGATATAATTTCAAACATAATCGATCATTATCATTGAAAAATTCATCTCCATCATTATTATCACAAGCATCAGCAAGAGGAGATCGAGAAGGAGGAATTTGACTTGAAGCGAAGGATAATTGAAGATGTTGTATGATTATCATCTGTTGTTTGCAAAATTCATTCATCTGATCATTTAAGTTCTTAACTTCCTAATCCTTTTGCCTTTGTAATGTGCGGACATCTTCAAGTTCATTATTCTTTTGTACTAATAATTCCTTTAAATGACTAACCTCTTCATTTAATTGATTTATTTCTATTCTTACCATCAATGAGTTAGAAGAAGATGTACCAATGACTTTACAAGTTCTACTAAAGAACTCAGTCCAAGTATTCTTCCACCTTTCGGTCCGCCAGTTGCTTCGATCTATAGATTCATATTTCTAAAGGATGACTCAAATTCGGCATCACTTGCACTCAAATTTCTCCGTTCATTATATTTCTCCTGTATTGAAAGAAAAAATATTAAACATATAAAAAAGAATTGAAATTTTTGAAATTACAAACTTTCATTGTTCTATCACTCTCCCCACTCCACATCTTATCTTTCTTTTGAAATGTATGGATGAAAATGCCTATGAATAATAGCTCAATTCCCATTTCCTTGGCCTAAAAAAATATCGTTATAAATAATAAAATAGTGTGGACTAATGCAAAAATTAGAATTTAAAAAAACTCACCAATCAATATTTATGTTCATCAATATTGATTGAGTCTCCTGCATACGTCGTAGACAAAGTGTCAGAATTATAAGTTGGTTTTTTCTTATTCTGTTCACTCCTTCATTTGTTGTCCTCAGATTCCCAAGAATTAATAATTATATTTCAATTCTCCTTGGTTATGTCGTTAGTCTTCGCATGACTTAGTACGTTTGTGATGTGATCGTCATTTTTTTAAAATCCTCCTCATCTCCAATTCTTCACTCTCTTCCCAAATAAATACTTGCTGCAATGGATAAAAAACTAATTAAATATATTAACTATAATTTTATACATAAACTGATTAGAATAACTTACTTTGAACTCGTTCCACCACAGATTTTTTTTTTATGCTGGAGTGCTCGTATAAGTCATTGAAGCTCCACCCCAATAGTTAATCACTATCCTATTAACCTTGTGAATAACATGTACAAAATTTATAAATCTATATATCATAAAATAAAAACAAACAATGTTAAATAATTAAGAGAAACTAATATCTTATTAAAAACACATATAATTGAACATTTGAGCGATTACGAATCTCCACGAGAGGATATCAACTCTCAGGTATCTTCCCTCTCAACAAGTGATTGTTCTATTGAGGACATTGAGAAAGATACATTAGTAGTCATATGCGGAGAATGAGAAGATCCTACAACTGAAGAAGAGGTCAAAGGTACATTACCTGCAAGTGAATCAGACTACACAGGTGTTGAACCAGGTGAAGAGTATGATCTTCCACCACTATTTCATCTATGGTCACCATGTCAAAACTATCAATCATAATTATTAGAATAATAAAAATAAAAAAAGGATTGCATCTTCATCAGATGTATACTGAATAACATGAAAAACCTTACCATATTCAATTTGAAGTACTAAACAGGTGAAATAATCTACCAATCCGTAAACAATTTTCTCTAATAGCTTATAGAAAAAAGACAACTCATTCATATATCAAATATATAAAATTAAGAATGAGAAAATAAATAGAAAACTATTTAGCACTGAATAAAAGTTATCCATAATCAAAAATCAAAGCTCTAATTGTCATTTTTCATCCTCATCATCTGTCTCTCAATATCATTATCATCCTCCTCCTCATCCTCATCATTTATCTCAAAATTAAATTCATGATCTTCATCTTCATTAATTTCACGTGCATCAATGTTTATCACTGTGCCATTAGAATCTTGTAACATCGAAATATTATATTCTTCAATCTAAAATGTATTAGCAACTTCATCTTGTTAATATGTTATGTCTTCCCAATGTTCTTCAATTTTTTTCGTACTTTTATTTTATAAATAACCCACCAATTAATTTTGTCACGTTTCAAATTAGGATATGAAGTATAAAATATTTGAATCGCTTGTTATGCTGACATAAATGGTTCATATCTCTTATATAATTTCTTATGATTTATTTTAACCAAATTAAATTGTAGATACACTTTCATGCCTTTAACAGGGTCAAACCAATGACAAATAAATAAAACAACTCGTAAATCTGAGTCATAGTACTCAACCTCTAAAATTTCATCCACAAATCATAAAAATCATTCATTACACCACTATCATTAGATGATTGAACACAAACCCCACTATTCATTGTAATTTTTCTTATTCTATATTCTTGAGTATGAAAATTATATCTGTTTATGAAATATATTGGCTAAGTTTTCACCATTGATTTTGGACCCCATGATAGATGAATTAGCAATTCTTGCTCAATGTGAGCTTGATTATCATGAACCTAAATTAAAATAAATATGGGTTAAAGTTAAGATTTAACCAATTGATTAAAGACTACTTATATATTTTTTGAACCACGATGCAAATTCTTCATCGCAGAAAAGATCAAACTCATGTGTCAAAAGCTCAAAATATAAGTTTTGGAAAAGCCCACCATATAAAAATTATAACACGAACAATAATAATAATTTATGATACAAGAAATATATATATATATATATACTAACTCGAAATATGATATTATTTCTGAATAATTCGATAAAATATATATGTGGATTGCTCGTCATTCTTGACTTGTTAAGTATCTACGTGTACAAAATCCACTCAGTCGACCAAGGTAATTAGAAATTGAGAATAACTTCAAATTTAGATCAATAGGACTCTCATCATTTTCTTCCTACTCTCCGCCTTTTGCACTGAATGTGAGACTCAAAACAATATGATGCAAAAGTTGTAACTTCCTCCACAATATATGTATAACAATAGAAGTCTTAGCACGTGTCTTATTTTTCACTTATTTCTTCAAATGATATAAGAATCTAATAGTAATAAAATAAAACATATTAGAAAATAATATATAGTCTAACAACGAAGAGAAAATGAAAAGTTCACCTTTTAAATGGATATATCCATCGAAATTGAATAGGACCTCCAACTTTGACCTCATATGACAAGTGAACCAAAAGATGTTCCATGAAATTAAAAAATGATAATGGAAATATTCTTTTTAAATTACATAAAATGATTGAAATGTCTCTCTCTAATATCTCCATGTGTGAATATATAATGATTCAACACTGTCAAGTAAATATCATGAAGGAAAATATTTAACTCTGTAATGACACCCCATATAAAATTTGGTAAGATTTCCTTAAAAGTAATAGAAATTAGTCTTTCCATGAATATATGACAGTCATAATTTTTCAAACCAATCAATTTGCATTCCTTCAAATCAATGTATCTTCCAAGATTAGAGATATAACTATCAAAAAACTTAATGATTTTAATCATTCACAAACAATCCGTCTCTGATCCTTATTCAATGTATAAACTACTTTTTGGCTTTGGTCATCTACTATTTTCATTGACATCAAGAGTGGATTGTTTACAAATGAGACACATCTTTTCTTGCATTCAAATCATTTTTCATTTTTTTTAGTAATATCCATCACTGTATTTATCATATTATCAAAAACATTATTCTCAATATGCATTACATTGAGATTATGATGAATCAAATGACTCTGTCAATACGGTAAATCCTAAAATATACTCCGTTTACTCCATTTATGTGTATTTCTATATTCATATGTTGAAGCATTTAGTTCTTTAATAACAGATGGAAAATTAAGCATTCAATACCATATGCATTCACCGATTAATCTCAATGGTAGAGATGTTCTTTCGATTCTATTTTTAGTGAATTTTTCTTTATTTCTTCTGAATTTATGATTTTGTGATAAAAATTATCTATGACAATCAAAATAACTATTTTTTTTCATGTTTCAATCTGAATGACTTTGATCTCTCCATACATATTGGACATCCTAAAATCCCAACGGTATTCCATCTCGATAACATACCATAAATCGAAAAATAATTTACGATCCAAAAAAATGCAACTTTCATTATAAACATCTGATTAGTATAAACATCATATGTAGAAATACCCTCATCCTATAGTTTTTTTAGCTCCGCAATCAGTGGTTGCATATAAACATCTATTAATTTCTTCGAATTTTATGGGTTAGGAACAATCAATGTTAAAAACATATATGGTGTTTTCATGCACATACTGGGTGAAAAATTATACGGAGTTAAGATAACTGATCAACAAGAAAAAGTTCTTCCTAATTTACCAAATAGAGCAAATCCATCAGCACAAAGACCTAACCTAATATTTTAAGTCTCCTTCGCAAACTCAAGATATGTTCTATCAAAATTTTTCCACATCTCAGCATATGATAGATGACACATTGACTCTTCCTCTATTTCATGATTTTCATGCCAAGTCATGTGTCCAGCAGTGACCTTTGATGTATAAAGGCTTTGTAATCTAAGAGTTAAAGGCAAATAAAATATTTGTTTCTATGATTACATCGTTTATTATCACCCAACCTTCTAGTTCTCTCGTATCTATGTTGAATATAGAATTTACAAATATCTGTATTATGTCCCCAAATAATATACAACCATCTATGCAAACATCAATTCTTTCAACTGGAAGATCTAATTCTTTCACAAGTTTTTTCATACTGTAGAAATCATTGGACATTATATGATCACGCGAAAATACTTCTCCAATAACTTGAACAAAATTATTAAAATAATCTTCAAACTCATTATACTCAGTTTTACATTCAATAGTCTTGTAGTTAAAGATAATTTAATGTGACTGTCACAACCACACGAAACGGGTTCATCTGTAGCTCTCAATACTTATTAAAATTAAATATATGATTCATTATTTGCATTTTCATAAACTGAAATTTGCAGCGCTCGGTTCATGAATGAAATTCTGACCTGCTACATCAACTATCATCCACTGACATGAATTTAATTGATCATACTATATTTAATCCCCACTAACTAACATTTGTATGTTTCGTCCATCCATTTCATCGAATATGAACAGTGTTAGTACCTATAAGATTTATATATCTCCACAATAGTATAATATTGTCCACTTTGAGCCTAAGTCCTCATTGTTTTATTTTTGGGTTTTACCCAAAAGGTCTTATACCAATGGAGATATCTTTTTATCTTATGAGCACATGATTTTTTCCATGTCTTATTAATGTGAGACTTTGATTGTATTCCTCATACTCTCAACAATCTCCCCCTCAAATGAAGGACTACATTGAGCCCCCTCAAGTCTATTTGTCCTCGAAGGACTTCCTTTGCTTGATGTCTGATCCTCAATCCACTAGGACTTTTTGCCAACTATCTAGTCCTCCTGACCCAGCTAGACCTCCTGCCAGTTGTCCAACCCTTCTAGCCCAACTGGACTTCTTGTCAATTGTTCGATCCTCCTAACACAACTGGACTTCCTACTTGGTGTCTGGTTCTCTTGATCTGGACATGGGAGGTCCACTTCCTTCATTCAAGGTTCATGGCTTGACATGAACCATGACTCTGATATCAATTGTTAGTGCATATAAGATTCATATATCTCTATAATTGTATGATATTGTCCACTTTGGATCTAAGTCCTCATGGTTTTATTTTTGAGTTTTACCCAAAAGGTCTTATACCAATGGAGATATCTTTTTATCTTATAAGCACATGATCTTTTCCGTATCTTATCAATGTGGGACTTTGATTGTATTCCTCATACTCCCAATAAACAGTTCACCATGATATGACCAATTATAATAATTTGAGATAAAAATAAATCTACAAAGACGTTCTCGAACTTTATCACGGGGGGTGTGACACCCAAACAAGAGCAAAAACCCTTGGGGGGCAATGCCTGCGAGGTGGGATGTCGCCTGTGGGGCGGGGCGACACCTATGAGGTGGGGCAACACCCACGCGGAGAGTGACGCCCGGGCCGGGGGGGGTGGTCAATGCCCACACGGGGAATAATACAGGGTGGGTCGGGCCACGCTCGATGCCTGCGCGGGGGGCAATGCTCGCACGAGGAGTGATGCAAGGGGGGCTTGGGGCGACAACAAGGGAGGGGGTGGACCACTATCGACACCTGCTCGGGGATGGGGGTGACATCTGCACGGGGATGGGGGTGATGCCTGTGCAAGGGTGACAAAAATTTATAATGAAAATAGAATTCGTAGCAACATTTTGGGATGAATTCCATTTTCATCACAAAATTTGCATCAAATCTCAGCTCTCAAAATAGTAGAGGAGAAAGAAACTCTAAATGTAATTAGTACATATGCACCTCAAACATGATTAAATGAATATACCAAATTAAGATTTTGGGACAACTTAGATTAAGTATTACAAAATATTTTATCAAATAAAATGATTTTAATAGAAGACGATTTAAATGGACTTGTTAGTGTTAGTAATATATGAGAGATGTCCTAAGGCAATTGCCTTATGTATGAACCATTTATATGATAAATGAATATTCATTATTTGAGTATACATGTTTCATGTATTTGATTGGATCTTAAACTCATTTACTGAATGTCCACGATACGATTCACAGCATGAGAGAATTTGTGATTGGATCACAACTAGTGAGTATCTTTACATGTGTAATTGTGATGTATCGGAATTATCCCTAGTTGATGAATTGATGAATTTGGACACCATCAATTCTGTCGAGACTAGGATGAGGTATACTCCTTGGTGTGTCCAAGCAGCTGATTCTCACTGGCTGGAGACATTGTGATTCCGGAGTTGATCGTGGATGCTAATTATGGTAACTAGTTCATTGGAGTGACCAACCGTAAGACTTCATATGGTTCTCTGCATATATAGATATGTCAATGAAGTTCTTACTGTAGCTTAAGTGCGATGTTTCTTTGACTTACGGTATTCAAGTCATCTTGATCATGGAGACTTATGCTTTGACATCTTAAGCAAGCATCTCTAAGGAGATGTGGACCCGGGATGATTGGGTATAAGTCGAAGTGATCGAAGGTGTTTGAATAGCCTATAAAGGATTCACCACTCCTTGCGAGGAGATGTATACCCATGGCCTCTCGTCGGATTGTTACTAAAGTCTTTGGCCAAAGCATTACATGTTTAGAGTAAGGTACTCTTCGATACATGTGCAGTAACTAGAATCCGTAGGACGAGGAAATGATACTTGGGCTAGGTGTGACGTAGTCAGCCTAGTGGGGACTGACACTATAGACCATGTCCTGAACCAAGGGGGTATAAGATGAGTGAAGGGAATGGGGCACGATTCATTCGAGCTGCTGAAGGGTTTCAGAAATAGTTCTGGATCAACCGTTGATCTTTTCGGTTAATTGGGGATCATGATGTACTACTAGGTGTCACTCATGATCGTTCTATAATTAATGGTTAATTATAGACGGTCAACATAAACCGAGAACCTATTTGGTCACACGCACAACGAGCGTAATCCGAAGGATTTAAAACGAGCTTGAGAATGGGATTCTCAGACCGAGAGAAACTAGGTTTGGTTGGACCAAACAAGAAGCGAGCATGAAATCGTTTCAGTCGCAATGGAAGCGTGGATGGGCCGTGTTTTATGAAGACATAATGGATGAACCAAAATGGTTTAGTTCTAATCCAATGGAGGAGAATAAACCAAAGGGTTTGGTTTATTTTAAACGAATGAACCAAAGTTGGTTCGGTTCGTTTTAACTTAAAATAAACCATCATGGTTTGGTCTATTTTAACTTATATTAATGGAGCGGGTTAACAGGCCTTATGGTTATGATCCAATAACCATTAAGAGAATTAGTTCTCTATAAAAGAGGGCTTAAACCCTAATCCAAAAACCCTAGCCCTAAGTTGCCGCCCACCTCCTCCCTTTAACACCCCCATTACGCCGCCCTTTGCGCCGCCGTCCAAGTTGTTGCCGCCGTCCAAGCTTCGGCCGGTGATCCTCCGGCAACTCTCCGGTGTTCTCCTTTGGGTTTGACATCAAGGTGAGCTTCATCCTACCTTTTTGGCCGATCCTATTTCCTCCACAAAAGCTGTCCAGTTTTCTGGACAGCTTGTTCTCTTCTCGTCGGAGCGTCGTTTGGACGACGGTTAGAGCTCCGACAGCGCCTAACTTATCGGGGATTCGATCTCCGGTAATCCTCTGAGGTGGAGGACGAAGGATTCGTCAAACGGTTGACGAATACCTCTCCGGAGAAGCGAATTTTGAGGACTCGTTTTTGGATTCGAATTTGGATTCGGATCGTGATCATCTCTCGATCACATCGTCTTCAACACGAGGCTAGTAACCCGTACGAAGACAAGGCTCATGACTTAGCGAAGTCATCCCAAGGATACTCGGCGTGGATACGGATAGAGACGATTCTAGCGAGGATCGTTCCGGTTGATGCCGTTCCCGCTACACGTGATACGAAAGGTATAACGTAGTTAAATTTTCTTTTATTGCAAATTTAAATTTACGGTTATGTCTACACATGTTGTACTATGCATGCGTGTGATGTGTGTGTTGTAATAAATGTAGATTTATTATTTTTATTTCTTCCGCTGTGCACATGTTTACGAAACATGTTCGAACACACATACGTCGCGGTGCCGGAAACCCAACAATGGTATCAGAGCCCAGGTTGTGTTTCGACATAATCGTAAAATGGTTTTGCGATAGTCATAATGATATTTCTGGAAATTTTCTACTTTTGGAAAGTTAGAAGTATTTATGGAAAATTTTCAATTTTGAAAAGTCTAGAAGTATTTATGGAAATCTTCTACTTTTGGAAAGTTGGAAGTATTTATGGAAATTGATATTTTCCATAAATAAAATATTTGATTAGATTTGGAAATTTGTTTCCTAATTTAATCATGATTTGATTTGGGAAATCAAATCTTAAAATATTTTATTTCCATAAGTAGTCTTGATGATTTAGGAAATTGGTTTCCTAAATTGACTTTCCTTAATCAACTATTTCCATAAATAAAATATGTGATTAGATTTGGAAATTTATTTCCTAATTTAATCATGATTTGATTTGGAGAATCAAATCTTAAACATATTTTATTTCCATAAATAGTTATGACATATAAGGAAATTATATACATGACATAATTGTATGTCATGTAATTGCATTAGATGCATATCATTATGTCATGCGTGTCGTGACATGTAGATGTATGTCATGTATGTCATGCCATGTAGATAATAGTTATTTGCATGCAAAGAGGATGATACATAAAAACTCTTACTCAATATTAAAGCCTACACCTTCCATTAATATGGTTAGAACCAGAGTTCCGTTTCTTGTTTGGGTTGTTGGACTCTCTCCAAGCCCGGCTCGAACCCGAACATGTTCAAACCATGGAATAGTTTAATACTAAGATGGTAAGAGTCAGCGGTCAATCGTTAGCTTTGGTTGTTGGACTCTCTCCAAGCTGGGCTAATTGGTTGAATGCGCTCTAACCATATTAAAACTATTTCTCGATTAATGGGTTGGCTTTAACCTGGAGCATCGGCTTGTTGGACTCTCTCCAAGGTCGATGTAAAGGGAGGTGAAGTTGGGTGCTATGCATATGATGCATACTTGTTAATGTGTTAACAACCCGATGTATGTGTGAACATTCAATTAGTTGATAGCACATTGTGATAGTTGCATATACGTGATATGCAATCGGTATAGTTGATACCTACCGTCGTAGTTATGAATGGCTTGTTGGACTCTCTCCAAGGTTGTTCATATCTATGATGGATATCAGCCCATTCGGAGATGTGCCTACGATCTCCCGAAGTGATTTTGGGGTTTTTGAAATTCGAAAAATGAATGGGATTTATAAATGTATATTGATGCATTTTAAAATCATTTTCTCATATATGCTCGTTTTGTATTTCTAAAATTGATCATGATGTCTTTGAATTTGCGTTCCATTTTGGATTCGAATAAATTGACTGGGCCGAACTTCTTGGACTGCTTAGAAACTTGAGAATTGTTCTCAAGGTGAAAAGCTTGCGTATGTCCTCGAAGCGCCTCTTCCTGCCCATCCTAGTGACGATGCAACTCCGGACCAATTGTTGGTCTATCAGAAACATGTGACTAATTCTGAACTGACAAGTTGCATCATGCTAGCCGCGATGGAACCCAAGCTACGAAAGCAGCGTGAGCATATGGATGCTCATATCGTAGTCCTTCATCTTTATGAGTTGTTTGATAAGCAAGTGAGATTTGAAAGGTTCGAAGTCTCCAAGCTCCTCTTCACCTCTGAGATGCAAGAAGATTCATCTGTGGTACTGCTCAACATGCTGAAGACTGTGGAGCCTTCTGAGAAGCATGAGCAGGGGACGGTGCGGTTAGTTGATTCCTCGAAGAAAGGTTCTAAGAGGAAGTCAAAGGAACAACAAAAGGGAAAGAAGAGAAGGGCTAAGAAGGTAGAACTAGCACAAAAGGAAACTTGCCATCATTATGGCAAGGAGAGCCATTTGCAAAGAAAGTGCAAGATTTATCTTGAGTCCGTGAAGAAGAATAAGGCATCGGATGCCCCATCTTCTTCAGATATCTTCGTTATTGATTTTCATTTTATTTCCTCAAACACTTGGGTATTGGATACTAGGTGTGGCTCACATATATGTAATGACAAACATGGGCTAAGGAATAGAAGACTCGTCAAGGGAGAGTCAAATTTACGTGTTGGGAATGGAGCAAAGGTTGCTGCACTCACCATCGGAACATATTTGTTGAAACTCCCTGCAGGACTTGTCTTAGAACTGGACAATTGCTTTTATGTTTCTTCGTTGATAAAGAACATCATTTCTATTTCTTGTTTAAATAGAAATGGGTATCATTTGACTTTTAGTAACAATTGTTGTTACATAACTTTAAATGAAGTTCTTTATGGGACTGGAACTTTAAGCAATGGTGTTTATACGTTGAACGTATCCAGTGACATTTGCAATATCGAAGCGAGCAACAAGCGTGCTCGAAAGGATAATCAAATAGACTCCTACATGTGGCATTATCGTCTTGGCCATGTAAGCAAGAAACGCATGTCCGAATTACACCGATGTGGAATTCTGGAATCGTTTGAATTGGATTCATACGATACATGCGAATCATGCTTAAAAGGCAAGATGACTAAGTTACCTTTTACTAAAAAAGGTGAACGAGTGGGAGAGTTACTAGGTCTGATACATACTGATGTATGTGGACCTATGTCAACTCAAGATTTAGGAGGCTATAGCTACTTCATTACCTTCACCGATGATCACTCACGGTTTGGGTATGTGTTCTTGATGAAACACAAGTCTGAAGCCTTTGAAAGGTTCAAAGAATTCAGAAATGAAGTAGAGAAACAACATGACAAGAGTATTAAAATACTTCAATCAGATCGAGGTAGTGAATACTTAAGTCAAGAGTTTCTTGATTATCTAAGAGACAATGACATATTGTCTCAATGGACTCCACCATATACACCACAGCATAATGGTGTATCTGAGAGGCGTAACCGGACCTTGTTGGACATGGTCAGGTCAATGATGAATCATGCGAATCTTCCCAAGTCCTTTTGGGGTTATGCACTTCAGACAGCTGTTTACTTGTTAAACAGAATGTCAACCAAGGTAGTCTCTACTACTCCATATGAGATATGGAATGGTAAGAAACCTCATGTATCTTACTTGAAGATATAGGGTTGTCCAACTTATGTGAAGCGAACTGTATCAGACAAATTGGATGCTAAGTCTGATAAATGTCTATTTATTGGATACCCTAAGGAAACAAGGGGTTACCAATTCTATCATCCTGTGGAACAAAAGGTGTTTGTTTCAAGGCATGCTGTGTTTCTAGAGAAAGAGTTTCTCTTGCAAGAAAACAGTGGGAGTGTCGTCGAGCTTGAGGAGGCTCGAGAGACTCAAATAGACATTGATGAGATACCTGGTGAAGCACAACAGCCAACAACTCATAGTGATGAGCAATCGGCTGGACCTATTGTAACACCACATCTTCGTAGATCTGGTAGAACACGCAACATTCCTGAGAGATATGGATTTCTCGTAAGTGAATCGAACGACGTGTTACTCATTGATGATGAGGAGCCTACCAGTTATGAAGAAGTGCTGACAAGTTCAGAAAGGGATAAGTGGCTTGATGCCATGAAGTCGGAAATGGATTTCATGTATGAAAACCAAGTTTGGAACTTGGTTGACCCACCTGAAGACATCAAGCCTATAGGGTGCAAGTGGGTTTTCAAGAAGAAAACCGACATGGATGGTAATGTGATTATCTATAAAGCTAGATTAGTGGCGAAAGGATATCGTCAAAAACAAGGTGTTGATTATATGGAAACCTATTACTGTAGCTATCTTAAATCCATTCGGATGCTCTGGCCATAGCGGCTCATTATGATTATGAGATATGGCGGATGGATGTGAAAATAGCTTTCCTTAATGGAAACAGCTCGAGGGCGTGTATATGATACGACTGAGGTTTCACATCGGTTGATAAAACCAAGGTATGCAAATTGCGGCGATCCATTTATGGATTGAAGCAAGCATCCGAGGCTGGAATATCCGTTTTGATGAGACAATCAAAAGTTTGATTTCTCACAAAATCGAGCGAACCTTGTGTGTACAAGAAGGTTAGTAGTGCGATCGTGTTCCTAGTATTGTATCGATGACATATTACTTATAGGAAGCGATGTTTCAATCTTCTGATCGATTAAGGTTTGGTTATCAAGACATTCTCCATGAAAGACACAGGAGAAGCAACCTACATCCTCGGGATTAAGATCTATAGAGATAGATCGAAACGGTTGCTTGGTCTTTCGCAGTCTACATATATAGACCG
Organism: Wurfbainia villosa; assembly: GCA_025175895.1. NCBI lineage: Eukaryota > Viridiplantae > Streptophyta > Magnoliopsida > Zingiberales > Zingiberaceae > Wurfbainia > Wurfbainia villosa. The sequence continues at coordinate 5,084,984 of JAKLTH010000042.1, forward strand.
AGTGCTAAAGAGGTTTAGCATGTCGGAATCCAAGAAAGGTTTCCTACCCATCAGGCATGGGGTATACCTTTCGAAGTCTATGTGTTCACGCACAGAAGACGAGAGGATTTGCATGAGTAAGATTCCGTATGCATCCGCAATAAGATCTATCATGTATGCTATGTTATGTACGAGGCCCGATATTTCGTATGCTCTGAGTGTCACGAGCAGATACCAGTCTGATCCAGGAATGGATCATTGGGTGGCTGTTAAGACGATCCTTAAGTACTTAAGAAGAACTAAGGATGTGTTCCTAATATATGGAGAAGGGGACATGGTGATACGTGGGTATACGGATGTCATCTCCAGACAGACAAGGATGATTCCATGTCTCAGTCTGGGTATGTATTCACCTAGAATGGAGGCGCAATAAGTTGGAAAGGTTCCAAGCTTGACACTATAGCGGATTCTGCCACTAAGGCAGAATACATTGCAACTTTAGGCGACAAAGGCGGTTTGGATCAAGAAGTTCATCTCTGAACTTGATGTGGTCTCATCAATGATCCAAACATGTGCTTCGCCGCTATCATCTTATCAGAGAGATCATCAGTAGGAATAAAATACAAATCGAGAAAATTCTCACTGAAAGGAACTTAGCGGATCCTTTGACTAAGGCATTACCTCAAAGTAAGTTTGAGGGTCATGTTACAGCTTATGGTATTGGATACCATAGCGATCGACATTAGGCCAAGTGGGAGTCTGTTAGTAATATATGAGAGATGTCCTAAGGCAATCGCCTTATGTATGAACCATTTATATGATAAATGAAGATTCACTATTTGAGTATACATGTTTCATGTATTTGATTGGATCTTAAACTCATTTACTGAATGTCCACGATACGATTCACAACATGAGAGAATTTGTGATTGGATCACAACTAGTGAGTATCTTTACATGTGTAATTGTGATGTATCAGAATTATCCCTAGTTGATGAATTGATAAATTTGGACACCATAAATTCTGTCGAGACTAGCACGAGGTATACTCCTTGGTGTGTCCAAGCAGCTGATTTTCACTGGCTGGAGACATTGTGATGTCCGGAGTTGATCGTGGATGCTAATTATGGTAACTAGTTCATTGGAGTGACCAACCGTAAGATTTCATATGGTTCTCTGCATATATAGATATGTCAATGAAGTTCTTACTGTAGCTTAAGTGCGATGTTTCTTTGACTTACGGTATTCAAGTCATCTTGATCATGGAGACTTATGCTTTGACATCTTAAGCAAGCATCTCTAAGGAGATGTGGACCCGGGATGATTGGGTATAAGTCGAAGTGATCGAAGGTGTTTGAATAGCCTATAAAGGATTCACCACTCCTTGCGAGGAGATGTATACCCATGGCCTCTCGTCGGATTGTTACTAAAGTCTTTGGCCACAGCATTACATGTTTAGAGTAAGGTACTCTTCGATACATGTGCAGTAACTAGAATCCGTAGGACGAGGAAATAATACTTGGGCTAGGTGTGACGTAGTCAGCCTAGTGGGGACTGACACTATAGACCATGTCCTGAACCAAGTGGGTATAAGATGAGTGAAGGGAATGGGGCACGATTCATTCGAGCTGCTGAAGGGTTTCAGAAATAGTTCTGGATCAACCGTTGATCTTTTCAGTTAATTGGGGATCATGATGTACTACTAGGTGCCACTCATGATCGTTCTATAATTAATGGTTAATTATAGACGACCAACATAAACCGAGAACCTATTTGGTCACACGTACAACGAGCGTAATCCGAAGGATTTAAAACGATCTTGAGAAACTAGGTTTGGTTGGACCAAACAAGAAGCGAGCATGAAATCGTTTCAGTCGCAATGGAAGCGTAGATGGGCCGTGTCTTATGAAGACATAATGGATGAACCAAAATGGTTTGGTTCTAATCCAATGGAGGAGAATAAACCAAAGGGTTTGGTTTATTTTAAACGAATGAACCAAAGTTGGTTCGGTTCGTTTTAACTTAAAATAAACCATTATGGTTTGGTCTATTTTAACTTATATTAATGGAGCGGGTTAACAGGTCTTATGGTTATGTTCCAATAACCATTAAGAGAATTAGTTCTCTATAAAAGAGGGCTTAAACCCTAATCCAAAAACCCTAGCCCTAAGTTGCCGCCCACCTCCTCCCTTTGGAGAATTTCGGCGCCAACACCCCCATTGCCGCCGCCCAGCCCTTGTGCCGCCGTCCAAGCTTCAGCCGGTGATCCTCCGACAACTCTCCGGTGTTCTCCTTTGGGTTTGGCATCAAGGTGAGCTTCATCCTACCTTTTTGGCCGGCCCTATTTCCTCCACCAAAGTTGTCCAGTTTTCTGGACAGCTTGTTCTCTTCTCGTCGAAGCGTCATTTGGACGACGGTTAGAGCTCTGACAGCGCCTAACTTACGGGGGATTCGATCTCCGATAATCCTCTGAGGTGGAGGATGAAGGATTCGTCAAACGGTTGACGAATACCTCTCCGGAGAAGCGAGTTTTGAGGACTCATTTTTGGATCCGAATTTGGATTCGGATCGTGATCATCTCTCGATCACATCGTCTTCAACACGAGGCTAGTAACCCGTACGAAGACGAAGCTCGTGACTTAGCGAAGTCATCCGAAGGATACTCGGCGTGGATACGGATAGAGACGATTCTAGCGAGGATCGTTCCGGTTGATGTCGTTCCCGCTACACGTGATACAAAAGGTATAACGTAGTTAAATTTCCTTTTATTGCAAATTTAAATTTACGGTTATGTCTACACATGTTGTACTATGCATGCGTGTGATGTGTGTGTTGTAATAAATGTAGATTTATTATTTTTATTTCTTCCGCTGTGCACATGTTTACGAAACATGTTCGAACACACACACGCCGCGGTGTCGGAAACCCAACAGTTAGAGTGAAAATTGAGGAATATGAGAAGTGCATGGGGGTTATAGTTTTGGAACAAGAAATGAAGAAGGAAAAACTATATTGAATTTTGTGATAGCATATATCTTGTACTAGCTAATACATATTTTAAGAAAAGAGAAGAATACTTGGTCAAATTCAAAAGTGGAAATAATAAATCGCAAATTTACTTTCTTATAGTTATGAAGAGATAGAAAAATTTATAAAGATTGTAAGGTCATCCTTGGAGAAAGCTTAACTATTCAACATATGTTAGTAGTATTGTGTTAGTGCCCATGAGGTTCACATATCTTTACAATGGTATGATATTGTCCACTTTGAGCTTAAGCCCTCGTGGTTTTATTTTTAGATTATACCCAAAAAGTTTTATTCCAATGGAGATATCTTTTTTATCTTATAAGCATATGATTTTTTCCATTTCTTATCAATATAGGACTTTGATTGTATCCCTAATACTCCCAACATTCCCTCCCCTCAAACAAAGGACCACATTGCCCCCTCCCCCTCAAGCTTATTCGTCCTCGAAGGACTTCCTCTATTTGATGTATGATCCTCAACCCACCAGGACTTCCTGCCAACTGTCTGGTCTTCTTAATCCAGCTGAACTTCTTGTCAATTGTCCACCCTTCTGGCTCAACTGGACTTCCTGCTAGTTGTTTGATCCTCCTGATCCAACTGGATTTTCTGCCTAGTGTTTGATTCTCTTGATCCGGATATAGGAGTTCCACTTTCTTCGTTCGAAGTGCATGACACATGGACCATGACTCTAATACCAATTGTTAGTATCTATAAGATTCACATATCTCCACAATTGTATGATATTGTCCACTTTAGGTCTAAGCTCCCATGGTTTTATTTTTTGGTTATACCCAAAAGGTCTCATTTCAATGGAGATATCTTTTCATCTTATAAGCACATGATCTTTTCCATGTCTTACAAGTGTGAGACTTTGATTGTATTCTCAATACTCCTAACATATTGAATATATACCTCAAATATAGTATTAATATAAATAAAATATAAACGACTCCTAGATTTATGTGGTGGAAGTTAAAAGATGAAAAACAAAACATATTTAAAAGAGAATGTAAGAGTATTGGCATTAGATGAAATATACGAATAAGATGATATTAAAGTTAAAAATAATAGCCAAGAGTATACTCGGTGAGTCAAAGGGGCATGCATTACCAAGTAAGGAATCTTAGTAGTAGAATGAGAAAATGTAAGAGAAAGTGAAGGGAAAAAACAAACAACCTATAAGAAAAGTATATATTTTTAAGAATGAGAAAAACTTAAAAAATATACAATAATCAAGAAAGAAGCTAAAAAAATAGTGAATGAACCTAAGAATGAAACTTTTAAATGGTTATATCGAAAATTAGATACAAAAGAAGGGAAAAGAGATATTTATAGAATAACTAAAGTGAGAGATAGGAAGACAAAATATCTTATTCAAATAAGATGTATTAAAGATGAATGCAATAGGATACTAGTAAATGATGAAAAAAATAAAAGAGTGGTGGAAAAGGTATTTTCATCAACTTTTAATGAAGGTTTAGGTGACCAACTTAATTTAGGTAATTTAAGTAGGTCAAATGAGTATAGAAATTTAAATTTTTATCATAGAATTCAAATTTCAGAAGTAGAACAAACTTTAAATGGAAAAGTTATTGAATCAGATGATATTCCGATAGAGGTATGGAAGTACATAGGGAAACAAGGTATTGAATAATTTACTAAATTATTTAGCATGATATTGAAAATAAAAAAAAAGTCTGATCAATGGAAGGTAAGTACTCTAATTCTCTTATATAAGAATAAGAGAAACATAAAAATTTATGCAAACTATAGGAGTATTAAACTAATAAATCATACTATGAAACTTTGGGAAAGAGTAATAGAAAAAAAATTAAGGAAGGAGACTACTGTTCTCGAAAATCAATTCAGATTCATGCTAGGAAGGTCGACAATAGAAGTTATACATCTTCTCTGACAACTAATTGAAAAGTATCAGGAGCAAAAGCATAATCTATACATGATATTAATTGACTTAGAAAAAGCTTATAATAGAATTCCAAGAGAAATGATATGGAGAATTCTAAAAAAAGAGGCGTTAGCTTAACATATATTGAACTAATTAAGAATATGTATGAGAAAGTAATAACTAGAGTGAAGATTCAAACAGATTAATTGAAGTATTTCCAATAAAGATAGGGTTACATCAATGATCAACTCTAAATTTCTATCTTTTTACACTAATCATAGACGAATTTACTGGACACATTCAAGACACAGTACGGTGACACATGTTGTTTGTAGATGATATTATTTTGGTGAATGAGACACGTGAAGGAGTAAATGCTAAACTAGAATCTTAGTGGGAAACACTAGAAGTGAAAGGTTTTAGGCTTAGTAAAGTAAAGCTAGAATATATGAAATTTAAATTTAGCAATACTAAACGTAATGAGATAAGTGTTAAGATAAGAAATGATGAGTTGTATGGAACTGAAAGTTTTAAATATTTAGGATCATTTTTGCAAGGTGATGGAGGAATTGAGAGAGATATCTTACATAAAATACAAGCAGGATGGTTGAAATGAAAGAAATCCCCGGGTGTTTTATGTGATTGTAAAGTACCTCTAAAATTTAAAGGAAAATTTTACAAAATGACGATTAGACCTGCTATATTATATGATATTAAATGTTGGATTACGACTTGAGCACATGAGCAAAAGATAAGAGTTATAGAGATAAGATGTTAAGGTGGATGTGTGGACATAAAAGGATAGATAGAATAAAAAATGAGAGTATTAGAGAGAAAGTTGGAATTGCATCTATTGATGGAAAGCTCCGAGAGATTGGTTTAATTAAGATGGTACGGACATGTACTTAGACTAATAAATGTTGAAAGTTAATCAATAATCAAGACAAGCCATCATGCAAGAAGACAAAACAAATCAATGCAAGGAGGCTCATTAAATGCAACATGCAAGTCACCATGCAAGAAGACAAAACTAATCAATGCAAGGAGGCTCATTAAATGCAACATGCAAAAAGGTTTTGATGCTCAAAAGTAGGCAACGGTCTTATTCTTCCAACGGTGGTTTTTTTCATGCAAAGCTCATTAAGAGCATGTAACCCTATAAAACCCCCTTTGTATGCTTGCTTTCATTCTTAAGGAAAAACATTCATGTATTCTCCTCCTTCCCTGTTAACAAGCTTTGAAGTTCATACCAAAGCTAAGTTTCACCATTCTCCTACTTCTTACAACAAGCTTTGAAGTTAATACAGAAGCCAAGTATCATCATGGTATCAGAGCAGCAAAGTCTAGCCTTTCCGCAGCTAAGCTCACTTCCCCCACAACTCTTTTCCTCTCTTCTTCTTAATTCCTCCAACTATATTCAATGGTCCGGATTTATTAAGAGGATCCTAAGTACATATAACCTTGAAGATCAAATTCTTCAGGATCCTCCTAACGAGGTTGATCCCGTCTTCAAAGAATGGGAAAAGAAGGATAATCAAGTCTTTGTTCATCTCCTTCTTTCTTTAGATGAAGCTCACAAAAGTATGGTTGCTTGCTCTCCTAGTGCTAAAGCCTTATGGGATCATCTCTCGGTGATATACGGGCAGACCAACAACATTGGAAGGATCTTTGAAATAAGAAGACAGATAGCGGATATGAGGAAAGAGAAAAAGACTCTCCCACAACTCTTTGGAGAATTTGGTGCCTTATGGAGTGAACTTGAGGTTCTCCGACCATCAACCACTGATCCAACAATAATAATAAAGCGACAAAATGAAGACAAGGTATTTAGTCTTCTTATGACTCTCGGTGACTCATTCTCAACTATGAGACAGGAAATTCTACGAATGCAAAATCTCCCTGCGTATCATGAAGTTTTGCAAATCATCCAAAGAACTGAGTCAAGCTTTAATATTGAAGAAACTTCAAACAAAAAAATGGAAGTTCATGGGTTCAAGATTAACGAAGTTCATCCAAAAGAAGAGTTATGTCCTAATTGCAAGAAGAAAGGGCATACAAAGGACAAATGTTGGTTTCTTCATCCTCATTTAAGACCAAAGTCATTTCGAAAGAAGGAACCCGTGCAAACATTAAAAGTACAAACTTCTGTGGAAGAACATCAAGAAAACTCTACAACAGTGTATGCTTAAACTCCACTCTAGATACTAAACATTGGATTATTGATTCAAGATGTGATTATCATATGGTAAAAGATAAAAATAAAGTCCTAAAGTTTAGAACCTTAGAAAAATGTAAGACAGTTAAGGTGGCTAATGGTCAAAACATAACAGTAAATCAAATAGGAGAAATAGAACTACTAGGAAAGCCAAGTGATGCCCTATATGTTCCAAATTTTACTTCAATCTAATGTCTATTAGTAAAGTAACTAAGGAACATGGTTGCAAGGTTATTTTGATTCTAACAATGTGTCATTTTCAGGACATCAAGACAAATCTTTTGATTGGCAAGGGATAAAAAGGAATAACCTTTATGTCTTGGATCACGAATATCAAGGCTTTAAAGCAAGCCAGAAGGACTCCCAACTTTGGCCTGCCCGACTAGGTCACCCTAGCAATCATGTCCTAAAATATTTCTTCCTACAATTAGTTTAGATAATAGTATTTGTGAACCATGTATTCTCGGGAAGGAGACAAAAGCAAACTATCCTTGTTCTATCACTATATATGAAAAATCCTTTGATCTAGTTCACTTTGATGTATGGACCTCTCAAATTTTGTCTAAACAAGGTTATAAATACTTTGTTACATTCATTGATCATAAAACTAGATACACTTGGGTTTACATGATCACTAACAAATCTCAAGTGTTTGAGGCTTTTAAAACCTATAACAATTATATCTCAAGGCAATACAATGGCAATATTAAGATCCTTAGATCCGATAATGGTGGAGAATACACAAGCAATAAAATGAGAGACTACTTAAAGAAAGGGAATTATTCATCAAACCTCTTGTCCTTATACGCCTCAACAAAATGGGGGTAGCCGAAAGGAAAAATAGACATCTATTAGAAACAACAAGAACTCTCCTAAATCATGCTAATATTCCCAAAATATTCGTGTGAAGCCATTAGCTGTGACTCATCTAATAAATCTAATGCCAGCGAAAACTTAGGAGGAAATCTCCAATAGAACTCCTATATGATAGAAGGCCTAACATCTCTCATTTAAAATTTTTGGGTGTATATGCTATGTTTTCATTCCATTACAACTTAGAACTAAATTAGATGATAAAGGAAGGAAATGTGTTTTCCTTGGATATGCCACCTCGGAAAAGGATATAAATGCTTTGATCCCTACTAACAAGATGTACACATCAAAGGATGTGATATTTGTCGAAAATGAGTTTTTATTGAAACAAAGGAGGAAGAAGTAACAAAGGAAAGAAACTCAATTAGTAGTTATCCTCTATTTCTGAAGAAAGCGAGGATCCACCTCAAAATAGCAACTTAGAGGTTCGAAAGCTGCAAGAAGGAACTAATCTGAATCTTGAAGAAAGCGAGAAAGCCTAGACCAAGGGAGAGATCAAATTCCGTCTCAATTAAGCAACAATAGAGGACAATAGATTTTAAATGCAGTAGTCTCCTTGAGCGTGAAGGAATTAAAAGCAGAATAAGGTATCCTTCATTGAATGGATTAATAAGTAGAACATACTTTCATTACGGCATGTTATATCATCCTATCTCTGATTATTATACCACTAATAATATCTCACCAAGTCACCAAGCATTCTTGAGTGGCATAGATAAAACACAGGAACCTAGAACATATGAGGAAGCAAAGGACAATAATCTTGGCAAAAGGCAATGGAAGAAGAAATCAATGCCTTGGACAAAATGGCACTTGGGAGATCACAAATTTGCCTAAGGAAAGAAACTTGTCGGGTGTAAATGGGTATACAAGATCAAGCATAGAAGTGATGGTACCATTGAGCGACACAAAGCGGACTAGTCGAAGGATACACTCAAACCTATGGAATTGATTATAAGGAGACATTTGCACCTGTGGCCAAGATGAACACCATCCGAGTCTTACTTGCCCGTGCAATAAATATGGATTGGCCACTTTATCAAATGGATGTTGCCAATGCTTTTCTATAGGGAGAGCTTGAAGAAGAGGTCTATATGGATATTCGGAAGGAATTCAAAATAGATATGAGGAAGGTATGCAAAGTGAACAAGTCCATATACGGTCTCAAACAATCTCAAGGGCATGGTATGCCAAACTTCATTTCGACTCTCTTAAGTTATAAGTTCAAAAAATGCAGTAGTGATTCTTCATTATTTGTTAAAGTAGAAAATGATAAAACTATCATCATTATTATATATGTAGATGATCTCATTATTACAGGAAATGATATAAATCTAATACAACAAGTTAAGTGCTTTCTCAATTCTAAATTCGAAATAAAGGATTTAGGAAAACTAAAGTACTTTCTAGGTATAGAACTAGCCTACTCTCCTAATGGACTAGTTCTATCCCAACGGAAGTATACACTTGATCTCTTACAGAAAGAAAAACTTGGAGCAAAACCAAATTTAGTAGCCCCTACTTCACATCTAAGAAAGGAAATGATGATGGAAATCCATGGGAGGACATTCAACAATACCAAAGGTTAGTAGGTAAATTGATTTACCTAACCATTACTCGTCCGGATATTTCATATGCAGTAAATCAAATTAGCTAAAACATGCATGCACCAAAGGAGAGTCATTGGAAGGCGTGAGAGAATCCTTCACTATTTGAAAGGGACACCGGAAAGGAATCGGATGAGGAATAACCATAATACTGAAATCGTGGGATATTGTGATGCAGTTAGGCGGGAGATCACAAAGATAGAAGATCAACAGGATATTGTATGTTTGTTGGAGAAAATTTGGTGTCTTGGAAAAGTAAGAAACAATCATCGTGTCAAGATCCGATCTTTGAAAGTCTGAGCAATCTGAGCAATGAATATGGCTAAAAGCCTTAGTTGAAGAGTTGGGGTTCCCGTCGGTTCCCAATCAGTTATATCTGTGACAATCGACCATTCACATTGCAACAAATCCGATTTCATGAAAGAACCAAGCACATTGAAGTGGATTGCCACTTCATTAGGGAGAAGATTGATGAAAAGATCATCACCGCTCATCATATCAACGGACAAGATCAACCAGTAGATATCTTTACTAAGGTTACCACTACTCAACATATGAAGAACATCCTTGACAAGTTAGGTGTCATTGACATGTACGCACCTAACTTGAGGGGGAGTGTTGAAAGTTAATCAATAATCAAGACAAACCATCATGTAAGAAGACAAAACAAATCAATGCAAGAAGGCTCATTAAATGCAACATGCAAGTCACCATGCAAGAAGACAAAACTAATCAATGCAAGGAGGCTCATTAAATGCAACATGCAAAAAGGTTTTGATGCTCAAAAGTAGGCAACGGTCTTATTCTTCCAACGGTGTTTTTTTTCATGCAAAGCTCATTAAGAGCATGTAACCCTATAAAACCCCCTTTGTATGCTTGCTTTCATTCTTAAGGAAAAACATTCATGTATTCTCCTCCTTCCCTGTTAACAAGCTTTGAAGTTCATACCAAAGCTAAGTTTCACCATTCTCCTACTTCTTACAACAAGCTTTGAAGTTAATACAGAAGCCAAGTTTCATCAATAAATGCTCGAGTTAAGAGAAGTGAAATGATGATAAATATATACATCAAATGAGAATGAGGAAGATCAAAAAAGACTTAATTAGCAATAATAAAATAAAATAAAATTTATTTTAAGTATAGATGATATATAGTAGGGGCACAATGGCATGATCCATATAATCGATCCTACCTAGTGGAAAAAATTTGACTATTATTGTTATTGTTGTATCGATCGATCGATCAAATTTATCATTAATCAATCAATTTAATTAATTAATTAACAATAAAAATAAAAAAGATATTTTTTTTTTTTGGGAATCATATGTAAAGGGCGTGCTTCTTTTTTTTCTTTTATTATTAAAACAGTATTTCATCATACCTTACTCTATTTTTTATTTTCAAAACTATTGTTCGGTGTTATTCATAATTGTTATATTACGAGCCTCTGAACTCTAATCAACACTTATAATTTTATCTAGCACTGGCAAGTAATCATAATTATTACAATATAAACAATTTATTTCTTATCAATATTATTATCTCGTAGCAGTTATAAAATCATAACTACTATATTGTAACAAGAAACTATAGTTCGTTGCTCTCTAACCGTACAATTATAACAACTATAAGATTGTTATAATTACTTCAACATACTAAGCTGGGGTGGAGTCAACCATGGCTAGGGTGGCTCCAGTCCTACCCATTTTATAAAAATATATATATATATATTTGTTTTATTTTTTACAAATATAATTATAAAATTTATCGTTTTCTTAATCATTTTAAATTCTAAATTAAAAATAATTAATTTTAAAAATAAAATATCAAATTAGATGATAAATTTTATAAATATCATTATATTTATAAATTAATAAATGTAGTTAATACTAATAAAATCTTAAATCACACACTCAATGATCAAATTACGGAGTTGAATCATAAAGTAGACAAGAGTCCTAGAAGTTGAGGAATCTGAGAAGTCAGAGACTTAGAAAGTTAGAGGATTGAGTGATCAAGTTAAGGAGTCGAGTCATAGGAGAGATAGGAGTCTAGAAAATCGGAGGTATTAGTGCAAATAAGATTCATATGTCTCCATAATTGTATGTTATTGTCCACTTTTGACTCATGCTCTTATGATTTTATTTTTGGCCCAAAAAGACTCATTACAATTGAGATTTTTTTTTATTTTATAAGTTTATAATTTTTTTCATATTTTTTCAATGTGAGACTTTGATTTTAATTCTCTCAAGAATCCCAATAATCTCCCCTCAAATAAAGGATCACATTGGGCCTCCCTCTCGAGCCATCTGTCTTCAAAGGATTTTTCCTGTTTGATGTTTGATCCTCAACCCATCAGGTATTCCTGTCAAATGTCTGATCCTCCTAATCCAGTTGAACTTCTTGTCAGTTGTCCAATCCTCCTAACCCAATTCGACTTCCTATTAATTGTTCGATCCTCTTAACCCAGCTAGACTTCTTTCTAGTTGTTCGATCCAACTAGATTTTCTATCGACTATCCGATCCTCTTGACCTATAGTTGGACTTCTTACCAGTTGTCCGGTTCTCTTGACCAAACTGGACTTCCTATCTAGTGTTTGGTTCTCTTGATCTAGATATGAGAGTTTCCACTTCCTTCATTTGAATCTTATGGCTCAACATAAATCATTGGCTATACCAATTATTGGTGCAAATAAGATTCACATATCTTCACAATTATATAATATTGTCCACTTTGGATATATGCCTTCATGGTTTTATTTTTGGGTTATACTGAAAGGTCTCATTTTAATGAAGATATCTTTTCATTTTATAAGCTCATGATTTTTTTCATATTTTTCCAATGTAGGACTTTGATTGTTCTCCTAACAATCCCAATAGGGGGCTCAAGAGATCAGTTGTCTAGTAGGTCGAAAACTCAAAGAGCTGAAAGCTCGAGAGTCGAGAATTTAAGAAGGCTAGAGGGGAGTATAGTATAGGTGGGACCATGAAAAATTAGAAGTTAAAATTAACATAATTCCGTCCTTAATATCCATGGAAGAATACTTATCTGTGAACGTGGAAACATACCAAAATGGTATTTGTAGAGGTGGCAACGAGATGAGGGAGTATGTGCAGACGTGGTTACATAATAAAGGCGTGGAGTACGTGAGTATAAGGTAGTCGAAAAGGTGTACAGTAATGACGGAGAGTTAGAGAGACTATAAAAGAGGAAGTCAAATAAACAGAAAAGGGTAATTGCATTTTGCTAATTCAATTTATATTTTTTTTTCTTCCTTTTTTTACTCCTATCTGACTTAAGCATCGGAAGGGCATTGTCGGAGCACCGACATTCTCTGATCAATATTATTTTGGATAGGATCTTAGTGTGAACAAATGGAAATATCATCGTCAAAAGACTCAACACAAGGGGGTAGTAGCTAATTGCATCAATATTAATTATAACTTATTTAATTTGTTTACTCTAAATTTATCTATAATATCATCTCCTTTTTTTCTCAGTAGTAAACAAAAAATTCATTATTAAAAATAACCTAAATTTTTTATTTCTTGTTCAATAAAAAAAAATATCATCATTAAAGAGACAATGAGCACTGATCTCTAAAGAAGTGATCAACAAGACAGCAAACGATGATCACTCATGAGATAGATATTGTCTCACCAGATGATAAGCAATCCAAATTTTTTATTTTTTGTTCAATATAAAAAATTTCATTGCCGATAAAGAGATTAATAACAAAGGTCAATTGTTCAAAAAGTGATCAACAAAACAACGAGTGACGGTCACTCGTGAGACAAATGTCATCCATCAAACAATGAGCAATTGTTTTATGTGAAATTGCTTCGCGAACTATTCCAAATAATTGTCAAGCAATCCAGGTGATTTTAAATCTGGACTACACCTCTTATACTAAGTAATCCTAGTTGTTAAGGATATTTTTTAAAAAAAATATACTCTTAAAGTAGAATGGTATATAATTTTGACAACGATTCGAATAAAAAAGGTCATTTTTATTTTTGCCCATTAATTAATTTTTAATAATTAATTGAGCCAATTTCCCAAATTTAATTCTGATTTTTCAATCATTAATTAATTAACCGGTTATTAATTTCTTTGCTGCTGCTGCACATTAATTAATTAATCAGGCAACGAATTAAACTTTTAATTAATTAATTAATCTAAAACAAATTCTAAATAATTAATCAATCAATCAGTTAATTAACCGGTTATTAATTTCTTTTGCCGCCTCTGCATTAATTGATTTATTATTCATTTAACTAATCAATCAATATAATAAATCAACCCTTCAATAATTTTATACATTAATCTTTTATTTACATATAATTGAAATCCGTCAACTTAGCCGTCCCTATTAGTTCGTAATCATCGTAAAGGAGATAAATCATGATAAATCTTTTATCTTTGATATTAATAATCAGTACATAGAGAGACGATATCTTCGCATATGTGAGACTTTTATTTACATATAGTAATCCTGAACTAAAAGGATATATATTTTGACATTCAAATAAAGGATTTGCGGATAGAATATACACAATGAAAAACCAAAAGCACTCGACGTCCTACGACATTATCTAGCTCGACCAACTTTAGGCAGGGTGGGTGTGTCTAGAGTTATCAAATTGGGTTGGGTCTATCGGGTTAGTCCGCCTTGTCAAATAATTTAAGCGGGTTGAATTGAAATTTTATCAACCCGTCATTTTGACGGACCAAAACAGATTGATCCGCGGATTGCAGATCAGGCACCGATTAAAAGATAGAACATATGAAAATAAAATTGTATAAGTGTTTTTACCAATATTAACAAGACAAGTTTTTCACCATCACAATCTTCTTCTATCACATATACACCTCAATAAAGTATAAAAGAAATTAAAGAGGAAAAAATAAAAGAATATTTGATGAAGTACTTTATTTTTTATACTCTAATTATTCTATATTATCTTGTCACTACTATTCTAATCAACATAGGAAATAATGACATATCAAAATCAAATAATTATAAGAATTAGAAAATCTCAATTAAATATTTATTTGGAGAAGTAAAAATTTACATTTGCATATTAAGATTTGAATATTTTAAAACATTGAAAAGGAATAAAAAATATTAATACTCAACTTTGTAGGTCGATAATTAAATCTAAATTATAAGATTTTAGTTACTTCAAATACTTATTTTTTTTTAATTATGGTACCTCATTTGACTTACCGATCATTGTCTCAAGTCCTCAATATCTCAGTAGTACATTTAGATATATTTTTTTAATTTTTTTCACCCGCAGATTGACCCGCCTAATTCTCAATCCGCCTTGGGTTGATTTGGATTGAAAATTTCTCAACTCATCGAGATGGCGGATCGGCCCGTTCCTCTCCGTTAAATATTGAGTTTACGATGAGTTAATTCATTCTGTCATAGATCGATCCGTTTGACAACTTTAGGTGTGGCTTGGCCAAGAAGCGAGAGGTTAGGTTACCATGATTTATTTATAAAATATGTTTTATTATATTCTTATTCAATTTATTAGATGCTAAAACTAAATTAAATTAATTTCAACGTAAAACTCCCAGCATGACGGAGCTTAATATTTCAGTCTGATTAATATCCAAATTAATTTTTTTTAATGAAAGAATCTCAGGCTAAGCCACGAACTTTTGTCCGGTCAGTAAAAAAAAAAACATCCCGGACTAAACCCCCCGGGTAAAGATACACGTGGCCCTACTCTGGCCCTTTGTCTGAATTATTGAACACATTTCACCCTATAATTATGCAGAGACACACACACACAAATTAAAAGGCATTAAGTTAAGATGTCGGTCTCCCTTTCTTTTGCAGCATCCGCGACCTTCGGTTCTCGCGCTGGCTTCGGCGTTTCCCGTCCAGCCGCCGCTATCAAGCGGTGGCGCGGCCTTCCACGCATCCAATGCCACGCGGCCGAGGAATCTCAATCTCCGTCGTCGACGACGTCGAGGAGGTCGGGGAATTACCACCCGAGCATATGGAATCACGACCGCATTCAATCTCTCACTCTTAGCCACGCAGTAGTTAATTTTGATTAATTAAGTTCTTCTTTTTCATGAGGTTGTTTGAGTAACAGATGATGAGCAAATTGATTGTAGGCGGATGAGGAGGACCACGCTGAGGAAATTAAATTACTCAAGTATCAAACTAGCAAACTGATGGAAGAGAAGAAAGGCCGAGTGGAGGAGCAGCTTCAGCTCATCGACCACCTGCAACAGCTCGGAGTGGCTTATCACTTTAAGGATGAGATCAAGGACACTTTGCGTGGGTTTCATGCATCTTTCGAGGACGTAAGCCTGCAGCTCCGGGACAATCTGCACGCCTCAGCGCTGCTCTTTAGGCTTCTCAGGGAAAACGGCTTCTCTGTTTCCCAAGGTGAGCCATTAACAACACCCCCAACCGATCCGCTTTGAATATCTACTGCGTTAACTGCGTCAAATCCAATAATCTTTGTTGGTTAATGATCAAGATATATTCAAGAAATTTAAAGACGAGAAAGCTGGCCAGTTCGAAGACCGGCTCCAGAGCCAGGCCGAAGGATTATTGAGTTTGTACGAGGCTTCTTATCTTGAAAAAGATGGCGAGGAGTTATTGAACGAGGCCAGGGAGTTCACAACCAAGCACCTCAAGAACCTCTTGGAGGAAGAAGGATCTCTGAAGCCTGGCCTGATCAGGGAGCAAGTGGCCCACGCGTTGGAGCTCCCACTGAACTGGAGATTCCAGAGACTGCACACGAAGTGGTTCATTGACGCATGGCAAAGGGATCCCGCCATGGACCCTGCTCTGCTGGGGTTGGCCATGTTGGACTTCAACGCGCTGCAGAACATCTACAAGCGAGAACTCAGAGAAGCCTCAAGGTACAAACATGTATACATTTATTTATTTATTTATCAATTCATTATTCGTTAGCTAATTAAAAAAAAATTATCAGATGGTGGACGGATCTCGGGCTTCCCCAGAAGCTGCCATTTTTCAGGGACAGGTTGACTGAGAACTACTTATGGACCGTCGGCTGGGCATTTGAACCAGATAGCTGGGCTTTCAGGGAGTTGCAAACAAAGATCAATTGCTTCATAACGCTGATCGATGACGTTTACGACGTGTATGGAACGCTTGATGAGCTAGAACTATTCACTGATATAATGGAGAGGTAATTAATTAACTAATCTAATGACTAATCGATTCCTTGAAATTCAGTTACTATACATTCTTTAATCATAATAAAGCAGAATATTTACATTAAACGTTCACATATACATGATACACTTATGTCAGATGGGATGTTAACTCGATCGATAAGCTCCCAGAGTACATGAAGATATGTTTTCTAGCCGTCTTCAACACGGTAAATGATGCAGGCTACGAGGTCATCAGAGACAAGGGAGTAGACATAATACCTTACCTCAAGAGGGCGGTAATTCACTAATTAATATATACTATTCTTCCATCCTGCTCCTGTATGCATATATATACACATAATGTCACTATGAATATTTTTTTTTTCTTTTGGGTTGATTTTAGTGGGCAGAATTGTGCAAAATGTACATGAGGGAAGCCAGATGGTACCACGCAGGGTATACACCAACGCTGGATGAGTATTTAGACGGCGCATGGATATCGATATCAGGCGCGTTGATATTGTCCACTGCTTACTGCATGGGTAACGATCTCACAAAGGACGACTTGGATAAGTTCTCCACTTACCCTGCCGTCATGCACCCCTCCAGTATGCTTCTTCGACTCCATGACGATTTTGGAACCTCCACGGTGATAAAGTTCTTCAATGAATTAATTAAGATGCTACCGATGCGGATTCACTGGCTTTAACCTTTTGGTCGACCTATTTAACTGCAGGATGAGCTGGCGAGAGGAGATGTGCAGAAGGCGGTGCAGTGCTGCAGGCACGAGAGGAAGGTGCCGGAGGCAGTCGCCCGTGAGCATATCATGCAAGTGATGGAGGCGAAATGGAGACTGCTAAACGGGAACCGGGTGGCGACGTCGTCGTTCGAGGAATATTTCCTGAATGTGGCGATTAATATCCCTCGAGCGGCGCAATTCTTCTACGGACAAGGAGATGGATATGCGAAATCGGATGGAGAAACCAAGAAACAAGTCATTTCGTTGTTGATTGAACCTGTCCAGTTCTGATAATCTATCTAAATGCATGCATGCTTAATCAACCCGGTTTTTTTTTTCATGGGATATATATAATCGAACATCATGGAGACGTGTATTCATGATGTACTTGTAATGATCGACAAATTACGATGAACTATTCCTTTTGCAAGTTTAATGAACTGAACAAGATCGTGTTGAATAAGTTGGGTGACTCGATCGAACTCACTAAACAGCTGATGAATTTTAAGATAAGTTGAGGAACTAGTTAATTAATTTAGTTGAATAATAAAAGAGGCGAGCAACTGAAAGGAATGAGGCAGGTTAATTAGCTAGGAGACCGTGCAATAGAAGATTTGCAAAAATTCGATTCAGATTTAATCCGTGGAAGTTATTTTAGTCGAGAAGAGCCGAACAATAAAAAACCACGTTTGTCAATGAAATCTTGGAATATTAAAAATGATGAAAAAATCCTAATTATTTTAGTCTAATATAATTACTTATATTCACAAAGTTTCATTTTTTCTATAAAAATCAAATTCGTGCAACCGTTATAATAATTAAATAATAACATAGATTTTTTTTAATTTATTAATTATCAAAATATGAAATTTTAATTGTAGATGTACGTCCTTTAAATTAATTTTAATTCGATTCGAATTTAAATTTTCAAACGTAGATGTCCACTCCCACAGGTGTAGAAAATATG
Source organism: Wurfbainia villosa (assembly GCA_025175895.1). Classification (NCBI taxonomy): domain Eukaryota; kingdom Viridiplantae; phylum Streptophyta; class Magnoliopsida; order Zingiberales; family Zingiberaceae; genus Wurfbainia; species Wurfbainia villosa. The sequence continues at coordinate 5,103,456 of JAKLTH010000042.1, forward strand.
ATCCATTGTATCCTAAACTCTAAATCTAAATACTCTAAATTTGATTGTATCCTCAAAATTAAAGTTGGTTCCACTTGAAAATAATTCGATTACCATGCAAAAACTTATTCCTGCAAATTATAAAATTTTGCACATGGATGAAGCCATGGCTGTGTTAACATTGCCACCACGAAAGACCAGTAGACAGCTGCTGCTTTAGAAACAACATTGGGACTTAAACCCTGCCCTGACACCAATTATGAGGCAAATATTATTCTGGAGATTGGAACGGTCAATTTAATCATTTCCGTCTATTTTTTTTAGAAAATAATGAAAAATATAAATGTTAGATATTTTTTGATCTCGATGTGATCGATAAGATAATGATTCGAAGGAGCATTCTAGCCTGATTTTTTTTTAATTTTTAATCAAAAATTGATCTATATTTATTCTATAATTATTACACTGTTTTACCAATACACCATTCACAGAGGGACAAGGCAAAAATTCAATTTAATTTTTTTCCCTATTGTTGATGAAGAACATCTGTTAATAGCTTGTCCTTTTAATCTAATCTCTTTGGAGTGGTTGCACTATTACCTATACTATTCATGTCACGACCTGAAAGCTTCCATCTCTATATGAGGGATAGCTTCTCTATTCAAATAATATTTATCACTACACCAAAAACTATAAAGAATATCTAAGAAGAATACGCAAGGTTGTAAGAACATAAATATGCAACATTTTATTAAATGATGTAAAATAATATAACTATATGTTTGTCCCAAAATACTGACTTGACTATATTATGACATAACTAACAAATTGTCTAATGCAAAACAATAAAATAGAAAAAAATTAAAAATATCAAAAAAGTATAAATAATAGATAACACTAAAAATAAAATAAATTAAATGGACTCTGTAGAAGATATCTTCAAACTATCGCTGAGCAATCTCTGATGATGCGGTGACGGAGAAGAAGGTCTGCTCACTTCCTTTCGACACAATGGGGCGCGAAGGAAGCTTGGGGGGTTCTCTTTGGCCGCAACAGTAAAAATGAAACGTGAAGTAGAGAAATGCAAAACCAATACAAGCAACAAAAAGAGACACAGGATGTAACGTGCTTCGGAATAAGGATTCCTACTTCACGAAGGTGAGCTCTCCCACCAGCTACTGTGCCAAAGTACTTTCACTATGAACGTCCTCCTTCACAGAAAAGAACTTCCGGAGGTGGAGGAGAAAACCTCTTACAATTAGGTCAAGATACAGGAAACAGTACAAGAAAGATGGAGCTCACTACTCTCCTTCCCCCCTTCTTCGGCAAAGTGGTTGCTCCCCTCCTTCGAGTGTGCCTTCGTCTCTTGCTGGTTGGAATAATGTGGATCCTCTTCTCTCTCGCCCTGCTTTTCCCTTTTATCCTCTTCCTCGAGCCAGCTGTTGCATCGCAAGCCTTCTTCGTCGTACACGTGACCACTTTGCCTATTTGGAGAATCATTATGTTACAAACACGAGGGGCGAAGGCTCCTCGGAATATTATGTGGGGACCCTCTTCTGCTGTATAACAACTTCCTATCTACATTTTAGGAAAGATGCTAGCCTATCCTTTTCAACCATTTGCCTTCGACGAAACTAACCTAAACCTACTGCTCACGGGCAGCGTAGCCATTAGGCTCTACCCAGTAACCCGAACCAACTCCTCTTTTTTTCGCACCGAATTATTTCTGGGCTTGCTAGACCAAACCGATTCCTGTCCGTCTCATCTGTTTCTGGTCCTGCTAGACTAAACCGATTCTCGTCCATCTCATACCGAAGTGATCTCCGCGATCACCCTACCGTGTCAGTTACCTCGAACTGTTCTCCCGTTCCAATTGCCCCAGACGATCACGCCCGAACCATTCTACCTTGCCTCCCTTGCCGAATCGATTATTTGGTTTGGATAATACCTTATATGCGAGCCCTCTTACCTGATTCACAGAAAAGAGGTAACAGCAGTATCATTAGCCAACCCCCGAAAATAGTCAAGCGAAATTATAAGCTTGACTCTCTAAATGTATGAAGCCCCTAACTCATCATTTGCTCGCTAAGTTAAACTTACTATTTCCTCGTAGCCCTACTCCATATGTTCGAAGCGGCTTAATGGGCCCATGGGTCCCGCTTCTCTTTTTCTCTCAGATAGTCGAAAAGTCACACAAAACCCTATATAAATCTTCGCCCTTTCATTTTATCCATAACTTAGCGTGTCTAACAATCCAGTCCTTTCCACTTCTCCTTCCAGCGATTTTCTCCGAAAACGTTCCAGCAACCTAATTCCTTCTTTTGCAAACGTTCCTCCTTCAACCCCCAAGTAAGTGCTCTTCCCTGTTCTATACCTATGACCCCTAAGACCTTGACCTCGCCTCCTTAGTACGAGTACACCGTCACCCAACTAAGCCGCGAACACTATTTCTTTAACCTTAGGGATCAATTCATAGACCCCTCCATAAAATATTGTTTCACTACTAAGACTCACCGACCACATTGCCCTCCCCCTGGCCTGACCTGCTTCTTCTCTGAACAATTCCTTAACGGCTTGTTTTTACCTGTACCTTCTCCCTACTTAGAAATCTTAGATTTCTACGGGCTGCCACTAAACTAATTTACCCCCAATTCCTTTTGTATTTTATCGGGGGCTATCATAGTATTTTAACACCTAAACCTCCCTTTGCCCCCCCAACTATTTCACTGCTTCTTCCAATTAAAATCTTCTAAGTCGGGCCTTTTTTACCTTTCCAGCCGCACGAACTGTCAGTTCTTAGTAAATATGTCTTCTTTCCACAAAGGATGGGAAGAATTATATTTCTTTGTTCAGCTTCCGACACCCCTACCCCACTCAGATACTTGGAAGCTAAATCTTCCCGAGCTACCTCCTTTTCGTGAAATGAGGACCCAATGTCCTTTCTCGGAGGTTTATAAAGTATTGGGAGAATCCCACTACTGCTTGGACCATCTAATTAAAACCCCCCTTCTTTGTCACTTCAGGCTGTCCCCTTTCCCCCTAACAACCCCGACCATCATAGGTAGGACAATGTTTACATTCTGTTATAGCTTATTATATGGATCAAACTATCTTTCTTACCAACAGATTTCGCAGATAACCTAATGCAGGACGCTCTGGTAAAAGGCGAAGAGATTGATGCAACCAAGAAGAAGAAGACCTCCACAAAGCGAGGTAAATCTGTGGCTGCCCCTTCTTCACCTCGAAAGAAATTGCGTCCTATCAAGGAAGGAGCTCCTAGTTCTTCGTCCATTCCCACATCCTCTTCTACCCGTTCCTCTCCCCCATTATCCCCTTCCAATCTGGAGAAATGCCAGCGCCTAATCATCTACGGGCCAAGGGTGAGGGATACCACATTGGCCGCCCCATCCTCTTCCCCCCAAGGGGGAAACTCTCCTTCCCGCTCTCCTGTTTCATCTCCCATTCCTCTTGACTCTCCCACCTATTCCCTGACCGAAATTATCCCAGTCACCGTTCCTCCAGAGACACATCCTTCTCCCGTTCCCCTTCGGCATGTAGGTCCCCCTCCCCCTTCGGAGGGGGGAGATCTTCCCTTCCCGAACCCTTCATTGGTTACGCTGGGGTCCCTCTTGAAGATCCGTCACCTCTCAGAGGTGAAATTTTTCAACCAATCAAGTATATAGGGCCCCTGTGACCAGATGAGCAAACTGCTGGTCGAGGTAATTGTTTTCCCTCTTTACCTTCAGCGCATATATATATATATATATATATATATATATATCTGTGTGACAATGCTTACCATTTGTCTCCTTTCTTCTTTAAGTATTGGCCACACATAATAAGATGATGCCCCATGTGGCCCAATTCCAAGCCAACGTGGAGACGCGCCATTTTGCTTCCTTGGCGCACCAAAAACAACTCACTCAGCAGCTGAGTGAAAAGGAGCAGAAGGAATATGATCTAATCAGCCAATGTGAAGATTCCATGACCCAATTGGCCCTGGCTCAAAGCAAGAAGGAGGAGCTTCAACGGAAGAATAAAGACCTCAAGCAAAAAATCTTCTTGCAGTCCAGCCAGCTTCAGCAGGTGGACCTTCTTACCCACGAGCTAACAGGGTACAAAAGACAGCTTGGGGATGCAATTATTCAAGCTACTGCGGCAGCTGCGCGTAGGAACGCCAAGCATGGGAGGCTACCCAAAAATCTTGCTTGGAGAGGTGCAGCGAACTCTCCTCCTTGGTGGCTACCTTCCCTGAAGCCCTGTCGTCTATGGCTCGACAGCAGCAAGAACTTCACCGAGAATACACTGAGGCTTTTTCTGCTTTGAGTCGGCGGGCCATGACGGCAGTAACAGAAAGAGATGGCCTGGCAGCCCAATTATCTGAATGTCAGGCCCAACTTGTCGTCTGCCAATCCCAATTAAAGGAACAAGAGGTAGATTTAAAGGGGTGTTACGTCCAAAAGGGGGTGGACCTGTTCATACTGGGCTTCGATGGATCTTCGGCTTTAAATGCTGAACGAGGATATCCTCCTCCTGGTACGGACACCAGCTACCTAAATCCTGCAACAGCCTTATCCAAATGCCCCCCCCCCCGAACTCTTTGAGCCATAATTTATCATATCTGCTCTTTGTAAAGACTATTCCTTCACTTGTTAAAAAATATTTGCATTGACACGGCTTTTTGTTATTTTTCATGTATGCTTTTGATGTGGGTTTGAAATTTTGGGTATGTTTCATATTTCTTTCCTTTCGCAATTACTCTCCATTTTCTGCCTTGTATGAAATGATGACCTTCTTCGCTTGGGAATTCATTCGGAACATCCCCAGGGCGATCTTCTTTCCACCCGAACCAATTTCGGCTCGGCCAACAATTGACTTACTTTTTCCTCTTGATCTTCTTCCAGTCCGAACCCATTTTGGCTCGGCCACCTATTGGCTTACTTTCCACCTCTTGATCTTCTTCCAGTCCGAACCAATTTTGGCTCAGCCACCGATTGACTTACTTCCACCTCTTGACCTTCTCAAGTTACTGGGCCGCTCCGAAAATGACATCTCGATGTTTTCCTATGCCGACGCCATTATGATGGTAGTCTATTCCTCTTCTTCCCTTTTCTGAGGACGAATGCAATTCTCCCTCCCTCGATTATAAATTGTCATCCCAAATGTCTTTGTCCTTCCATCTCACTCTCATGGCTTCGGCGGGACACCCCATCAAGATCTCTTTAGACTCTGACTCCTTTGAGTTGAATGACTGGTCCACAGAAGACACTGAAGAATCTGAGACACGTTCGACTGCAACCTCGACCTTTCGCCTTTTTCCTTCTCCATCCTTAACCACTGCCCCAACTCCTAACACAAGGAGGTCCTTCCGAGCCCCCTTTCCTTCCTTCCGCAATCGGGTCTGGAACCCTCCCCTTACGTGGGAATACATAGTAGGAGATCCTCGGGCCTCTGCTTAACTTCCTCCGCTTCCGCCAGCCCGAGCATTCGTTCCAGTCCCTCCAGCAGATATTCATCTGCCTCCATTTGATGAAGCTCCACCAGCGTCATCTCCAGCTCGAGGCGACCTCTACAAAGTCATCTTGGCGCCTTCTCTGTCGGAGGAGTCCTCTGACAGTCCTCCTACTAGTAATAATCATAACAAGCCTGTATAGCTATTAGCTTAAATGATGTAGCTATTGTTGCGAATATTAATAAAAAGAAAGAAAAGGGTATTGAGACTTCTCTTTGTCGTTTTCCTATAAATGTAGCACAATTGCCACCAGAAAAGATTGCAACCTTATCTGGCATACTTCCCCTTACTGCTTCCGGGGAATTTGAATCATCTTTTTCGAAGTTACTGCACTAGCATCTCTCCCCTGCTGCCTTTACGTTTCCCCTTCTTTACTAGCATTTATTATATTCATCTCCTCCGTGAATCAATGCACCTTCTTCCTTCACCGCTATAAGGATCTCAAACCATCATTCATCTAATATTCATCCCCTCTTTTTTCCTTCCTCACCATGGAGTAAACTTCCGAATAGGGTAGCAACTCTTTTCCTCCTGAGGAAAATACTGAGGAACAACGTTATATCCGAACAGGGTAGTAACTCTTTTTTCCTTCCTCGTCGTTCTGGAGGAACAAGTTGGATATCTGCAGAGACGTTTGAGGGAGGCTTCTACGAGCAACTACTCCCTGTGCCAGCAACTGGCCGTATCCCGGAAGGACCTATCTAAGCACATCTTCCTACAACAGTCTTATCTCCGACAACTGATGCGTCAACCCAAGCCAAGCAAAGAGGCTCCTTCCATACCCCCCAACAAAGAACTGTAACACCTTATGAATAAGGGCCTCTTTGTTGTTCTTTTCTTCTGAGGAAGTCATGATATGTAGCTCCTTTTAGAGTAATGAACTTCTTCAGTATGAGTTTTCGCCTACATCCTTCCTTGTTCATCCTCGCTTTTTAGTCTTCCTTCTGCCGTGCCAGACTTTGCACTTCTCTTAAATAATAAGAAATTTGGACAAACATTTAATTTCTTCGCCTTTTCCTCACGCAAGGATTATATATGCACTCTAACTACACGAGGATAAAACAACCTATAGTTGAGGAATAAATTTAATTCTTCCGTTCTGTCATCGCACGGGAATAAAAATAATAAATAACTGAGGAATGCTCAGTTCTTCCGTTCCGCCACCACACGGGAATAAAAATAATATATAGTTGAGGAATAACCTCAACTCTTCCGTTCCACCACCGCACGGGGATAAAATAATATATAACTGAGGGATACTCAGTTCTTCCGTTCCACCACTGCACGGGGATAAAATAATAGATAGTTGAGGAATAAACTCAACTCTTCCGTTCCACCACTGTATGGGAATAAAATATTATATAACTGAGGGATACTCAGTTCTTCCATTCCACCACCGCACGGGGATAAAATAATAGATAGTTGAGGAATAAACTCAACTCTTCCGTTCCACCACCGCACGGGGATAAAATAATAGATAGTTGAGGAATAAACTCAACTCTTCCGTTCTACCATCGCACGGGGATAAAATAATAAATAACTGAGGAACGCTCAGTTCTTCCATTCTGCCACCATACGGGGATAAAATAATATATAACCGAGGGATGCTCAGTTCTTCTGTTCCACCACTGCACGGGGATAAAAATAATAGATAATTGAGGGATGCTCAGTTCTTCCGTTCCACCACCAAACGGGGATAAAAATAACAGCGCCCGACGCCCATTCGCATAAGAAATGTGCTAATTTGATCCCAGGATCCGCCTTCATACTATCATCATCTCTTCATTCATCTTGAAGTTAGATATCTTCGTTCACTTCATCATATTGAGACAAGGGTTTTAGCAAACAGCAGGCCCCTAAAGGGATAAATCATCACTTCCCTTTTTCCCTGGGGCCCCTTTTATAGCCTAGTAGCCCAATTAACATCGTAAGCCATTTAACATCCCCTTCTCTATAAGACGCTTCATCTTTCCTCCTCTTCGCTTTCATCTTTTCTATTTGCCTCTTTGTCTTTTCCTTCTTCTTCGTCCTTCTTTCTTTCCATCGCCATCCTTTGGCGTTCTAGTCATTACCTCCGGCGCTTCTTTTCTTTCTCCGACAGGCAAGATGTATTCCTTTTTCCAACGGGAAATGGCAAAGCGCTTCCAAGAATCCAAACGGACTGAGGGCCAACAGATAGCAGCCATTTCGCCTTCACCTTCTCCCTTACCTTCATCCATCGCCACCATGTCTGTATCCTCTCTTCCTTCTCCTCCTCATTCTTTTGAAACTCCTGTCTCCCCTGCTTCGGATGAGATCAGAGTAATCGGTCCATCCTCATCTCCGATGTTACTTATAAACCCTAACTCTTCCGTCTTTTCCCCTTCCACCTTGGGTATCCGGAAATGGCCCCCTTCCTTATCGCCACCTGAGGATGAACACAGAGAAGTGGTGCGCCAATGCCTATTGATGACAAACGTCTCTGCATCTCCTCCTTCTCCCTCCCCGGAGTATTCTTTTGCACCTGAACCCATGGTAGTCGAGGTTCGCTCATAATCATTTTCCCCAGATGGCCATAACTTGGAAGACCTTTCTTCCCTTCTGGACACAGACCAAGGTCCTTCTACTTTTCCCCTCCCCAGCGGAGAGCTTTCCACCCCCGTGCTCTCTATATCTTCCTCACCAAATCCCTCACTGGACCAATACCCTTCGGCAGATTCTTCCGTGCCCATTTCACAACCAACCACATTGAGTCTTCCACCCCACACTTTTGATTCTTCTCTTTCAACCCCTATCTCTTTGAGCCTCCTCACGAGAGATCCTTCTTCTTTTCCTTCTGAATCCCTGACACAACCTCTGGCTCCTATCTTTCCTTCCCCCATCATGAGTGAGCCTTCGCCTCTGGTGTCATCCGTCCCTTCTTCTTCTTCTACCCGAGGTCTTTGAATCTTAAACTTAGAAGAACTGATCCCCCGGATGGAAGGCCTATGCCACGCCCTGGAATTGGTATATTCCTCAAACTGACTTCTCTAACTTTCTTCACTTGATGATTTCTTTTTAATAAATGATCTCCAGGCCTTCACCAATTATCAAGAACTGGACCGCTCCTTCCAACAATATCAGGCCCAATCTCTAAAATGGGAGCAACAACGGTGGGAGGATCAGACAACTGCCCAGAACTGAGAGAAGTCTCTGTCACAACAACTAAAACAATGCTAGGAGCAACTGGCAGAGGCCCATTGCCAACACCAAAAGGATGCCGAAACTATAGCGGCATTGCAAGAACAACAGCAGACTCATACAGAATCGATACTTATCCGGCAAGACGTTCAACCAGAGCAGTCTGACAGAGAGACTCCCCCTCCTCAAGAATTAATAGACCTTCGAAAACAAGTAGCAGAACTCCTTCAGGAAAAGCAAAGGGACTCTGAGATCATCGCAAACCTGCGGGTTCAACACCAGAGGGCAGAGGACAAGATAGGGGATCTCCGCACCCGCCTATGTAAGGAGGTACAAAAAAATTCCTCCTTAATAACCTCGAGGGCGCATGCTCACGCCCATATCCGCAGGCAAGAAACGTCCCTCCAGAGGCTGAGCAGTGAGCTCGTTCGCACCAGATCCCACACGGAGGTGGTAGAGGGAATTTCGGCCTTAATACGCCAAAATATGATGGACATGACGAGGCTTCTTCAACATGACCAAACTTCCCGAGCGGATGACATCTCGGTCCTGGCTAATGCTATTATGGAAATATCCCGGCGCTATAGCGAAATGCGTTGAGCCCTCCGGGAGCATCAAGAGAATTTCCACAGGCTCCATCGAAATCGAAGTCCTGAACGTCCGAACCGACAAGAGCGATTAATAATCCTGATGCGCGCCACCTTCCAAGACGGATTTAATGAGGCGGTTCAACAGTATGCTGACCAAGGACTACCCCCTGTGAACCATCCTGCTCTTTCCTTACATTGGGAAACCGACTTCCGACGCTATCCTCCATATCGTTTTAGATTATAACTTGATGTATTGCTTCGGGACATGGCTCCCCTTTTATCTTCTTTTCTTTTCATAGCCCGCCAAAGAGAATACAGTATTAATGTAAATGATTCATCAACCAGATTCGGGTTTGCCACACATCTAATCAATATAGCAAATTGTCAAATACATTTCTCCGGGAACCTCTCAATTCCTTTTTTCATCCATCACCCCTTACACAGTATAAAAATATTTCAAGTGTACAACATTCCAAGGTTGAGGAAATTCCTTGCCCTGCTCATCTTTCAGATAATACGCTGATCCTACTACGCGGCGCGTCACTTCGTAGGGTCCCTCCCAGTTTGGAGCTAACTTTCCAGGATCTCTAGCGGGATTAACTTTGCGCAAAACCAAATCCCCCTCTCGAAACCTTCGGGGCATTACCCTTTTGTTAAAGGCTTGTTGTACCCTCCATTTGTAAAATTCCACTCGCCTCTGCGCCGATTCCCTCTTTTCTTCAACCAAGTCCAACTCAGTGCTCTAAATAATTTGGTTCTGCTCTGGCTCGTAAACTTCCACGCGGGCGCTACTTAAAAGGGCTTCCACCGGAATAACGGCCTCCGTCCCGTATACAAGGCTGAAAGGAGTTTCACCTGTTGCAATTTTTGATGTGGTTCGGTAGGCCCACAAGATCTTGGGCAACTCTTCCACCCAGTTTCCTTTTTGAGCCCCAATTTAGTCTTCAATCCTTGGATAAGGATTCTATTAGTGACTTCAACCTGCCCGTTAGCTTGAGGATGGGCTACCGAAGTGAATGTCTGCAGAATATTAAGGCTCTGGCACCATTCCTTGATCTTTTTGCCCTAGAACTGCCACCCATTATCACTAACTAACCTCCAGAGAATACCATACCGACAGACAATATTTTTTCACAGGAATTGTATCACCGCATTCTCAGTAATTTTAGCAAGGGGCTCTGCTTCCACCCACTTGGAGAAGTAATCCACAACCACCAATAAGAATTTTTTTTGCAAAGGTACCACAGGCATGGGACCTACTATATCCATTCCCCACTGATCGAAAGGGCATGAAGCAACAACAACTTTCATTAATTCCGCTGGTCGTTCGGACCGGTTGCTATGCTTCAGACAGGCTAAGCAGATTTGCACTATATGAGCTGCATCTTGTTGGAGGGTAGGCCAAAAGTATCCTGCCAACAAGACTTTCCTCGCCAGAGCTCTTCCTCCCAAATGATTGCTGTAGAAACCTTCATGGATCTCTCGGAGTACCTATTTAGCATCTTTCTTTCCCAAACACTTCAGCAGGGGTCATCCAAAAGATGTCTTGTACAAGTCTCCATTTAGAATGGTGAACCGTTTTGCTCTGTTCATCAAAACAGATGCTGCCCCCTTTCTTCCGGGACTTTTCCTTGTTGTAGATATGTGAGAATGTTCATCCTCCAATCAAGGATCGGATCTGGCTCAGGTACATTTTCCTTTCCATTGCATATCACCAAAGAGGTAGGGACTTCCACACAAACCGCTTCAAGCTGCTTCAACCCTTCCATTGCGCTAGCCAACCGAGTCAACTCATCCGCCTTCCCGTTGTTCTCCCTTGGAATCTGCTTTAAGAGGACTTGACGAAAATGAGCCTTTTCTTTCTCGAAAGCCTTCAAATATTTTTGCAATCGTTCTTCCCGAACCGTGAAAGAGCCTTGGAGTTGTGATACTGCCAACTGGGAGTCTGAATGAATTATAACGAAAGTGGCTCCTATAGCTCTGGCGGCTTGCAATCCTGCTAAAATAGCTTCATATTCGGCTTCATTGTTGGATGCCCAATATCCCAGGCGCACGACTATGCGAGTTTCTTCTTTCTCAGGGGATATCAATAGGACTCCAACCCCGCTACCTGCAGACCCAGAAGAGCCGTCCACAAATACGTTCCATGCCTCCGATCCTTCTTCTTTTGCCGACAAGCCATTTTCTGAGCCAACAGGTACCTCTGTTAGAAAATCAGCGAGAGCCTGCGCTTTGATAACGATTCAGGGTTGGTAGTGAATGTCATATTCACTTAGTTCCACAACCCATTTAGCCAATCTCCCCGAAAAATTAGGCTTAGTAACCACCTTGCCTAATTCACCGTGAGTCAAAATATTGATAGGATGAGCCAGAAAGTATGGCCTCAACTTGCGGGCTGTCAAGACTAGAATATACGTCATCTTCTCCAACTCTGTGTAACGGGATTCAGTCCCTTTCAGGATATGGCTAGTATAGTAGATAGGATGCTAATGAGGACCTTCTTGCTTTAACAAAACTGAACTGACAGCTCCTTCCGAGATGACTAAATACATCCACAATGGCTCTCCTGCCACTGGCTTGGCTAACAATGGAAGTCCAGCTAGATACTTCTTCAGCTCTTGGAAAGTCTGCTCGCACTGATCATCCCATTGAAATTTAGTAGCTTTGTGCAAAATCTTGAAGAAAGGTAGCCCCTTGTCTGCTGATCTGGCTATAAATCGAGATAAAGAAATAATTCTCCCCATTAGCTTTTGAGTCTTCTGCAAATTAGTGGGGGACTTAATATTGCATAATGCTTGCACCTTCTCTGGGTTAGCCTACAGTCCCTTCTCAGCTACTATATATTCCAAGAATTTCCCACTCTTACCCCGAACAGACATATTTTAGGATTCAGCTTCATGTTATACCGCCTCAAGGTAGCGAAAGTTTCATTTAGATCCTTAACCAATTCCCGAGTGGTTTTTTATTTGACCAGGATATTGTCCACATAAACTTCCATATTTTTCCCTTTTTGCTCTGCAAAGATCTTATCCATGAACCGTTGGTATGTAGCCCCCGCATTTTTCAGGCCGAAGGGCATTACCACATAAGCATATAACCCTCCTGCCGTTACAAAACTAACCCTCTTCTGATCTTCTTTGGCCAGTGGTATCTGATGATATCCCTGGTAAGCATCCATTAAGGACACCACCTCATATCCTACCGTAGAATCCACCAACTGATCAATGCGAGGCAAGGGGTAGCAGTCTTTAGGGCACGCTTTATCTAAATCGCAGAAGTCAATACACATCCTTCACTGCCCAGAGGGCTTGGAGACCAGGACTACATTGGAGACCCACTCGGGGAATTGAATTTCTTTCACATGACCCGCTTTTAACAAATTTTCTACTTCTTCAGCTATCACCTTGTCCTTCTCGGGTCCAAAATGTCACGGCTTCTGTTGGATGGGTTGGACTCCTCTAGTGATGTTAAGGTGATGTTCAGCAACGCGAGGGTCGATTCCCATAAGGTCATGCACATCTCCCGCGAAGATGTCTTCGTTCTTCTTCAGACAGGCCACCAACTCCTCCTTGGCCTCCAGCTACTGTGCCACCCGAGTGGCCTTTCCGGGAGCTATCTCCACCAGCTCTCCTTCCTCTATCTTGTCCGCCTTAGGAGGAGATTCTTCCAGCATGTAGACATCAGAAATCACTATGGCCTTCCCCTTGAGGTCATCGGTTCGGGCTTTCTTCTGGTCATCCCAGACCATTTGCACGTAGCAGCTTCTTGCAGCCTTCTGCTCACCTCTGACTTCCCCAATCAGCTGCCCAACTGGAAATTTCACCTTTTGGTGATACGGCAAAGCCACTGCCTGAAAAATAGAAAGGAAGGGGTGACCAAGAATTGCATTATAGGTGGACGGAGCATCCACAATGAGAAAGGGGACTATACTGATTTTTTGGCTGGATATTGTGCCCAGAGTCAAGGGCAATGAAATCTGCCCTGTGGGGTTGACCACATGTCCTGCAAACCCGAAGAGGGGTGTGGCCACATCTTCTAGTTGGGCATTTCCCAACTGCATCTGTCCATAGGCCTCCTGGAAGAAGATGTTGACAGAACTCCCCGAATCAACTAGTACCCTGGCCACTTCATAATTGGCCAGGGAAATACGGATCACCAAGGCATCCGTGTGAGGCAGTAGGATGCCTCGGAGATCTTTTGGCCCAAACGAAACTGGCGGCGCAGTCTGGACAGTCTGGTCGGTGATGAAAGCTAGGCTCTCCATGAGACGGGCATATGATTTCCATGCCTGGTTGGAATCCCCGTAAATAGGTCCTCCTACAATAACATGAATAACCCCCCGTGTAGGAGCGTTATTCATATCAGATGATGGGCCCTCACCTGATGGGCCTCCTTGTGAGACAGCCTCCTGGGCCGGAATCTGGGGGTCCGGAGGAAAAGTAACATGTGGTCGTTGGTTATATGGCCCCGGACGAACTATATTGGGTCATTGGCCTTGCCATTCCGGTCCTCCAGTCTGAGGCTGCAATTGTGGATAAGCAGCTCGGAGGTGCTCCAATTCCTCCTGCAACTTGAAACATCGGCCACTGGCGTGGCCGTACTCCATATGATACTGACAGAAGAATGGGGTGGGAGGGTTGCAAGGTAATCCCTTGTACCCCGTGGGCCGCTGTAATAGACCTTGTTGGTCATAGAATTCCATCTCTCGCTCCTTCCAAGTTCTCGGGGGAGGAATTGCATCGGCAGCCATGATCTGCAATGGCTGCGCGGGGCGAGCGCCCTATAACAATAATCGAGGTACAGGAGCCTCCAGTAGAAGAGGTCGTGCATATCCCTGCCTGGGAGGTGCTTGAGGGGCTGTGGGGCTATTTCTTTCAGCAGGGACCATCGCGGAGGCTCGTTCGACTCTCCGCACTTTCAGCCCTTCTTCCTCGTTGATATATTTCTCAGCACGACTTAATAGCTCCTCGTAGCTATTCGCGGGCTTCCTCAAAAGTGAGCTGAGGAAGGGACCCTCCCTCATCCCATGCGGAATGGACACTCTGAAAGCATCTGACCTTGATGAAGGGATGCTTCTGGCGGTGGAAGTGAACTGGTGAAGATACCCTCTGAGCGATTCCGAGGGCCCCTACGTAATGTGCAGCAGAATGGAAGCATCATGCTTGTACGCCTTGCAGCTGGTGAACTCTTGGTGGAACATCCCCTGAAAATCGGCAAAACAAGTAATAGACCCCAGGGATAGGGTGTTGAACCATTTCTGTGCTGAGCCGGTTAAGGTGGTCTGGAAGACTCGACACTTGAGGGCATCGGTATAGCAGTGGAGTGAAGCAGCTCCAGAAAATTATGATAGGTGTTCTTCCAGATTCATTGTGTCGTCGTACTTGTCTACTTGGGGATTCCTAAAGTATGACGGAGGGATTTCGAAAAGAATGTCCATGGTGAAAGGGCTGGGCTCGTAGATCTCTGGAGCCCTAGTTGACCGGCTTTCGCCCTGCTCTTCTCGTCGATTCTGAGTTAAGGGCAAAGTAGTCTGATGTACTCGCCCCCTAGCCCCTCTCTAGGCAATGCTTCAATGTTAGTGGTTGTACGAGGTGGAGGGGGCATTTCTAGTGGCGGTCCACGAGAGGAAGGTTCTCCAGAATGAGGGTGAAGGTACCCTGTCCTTCTTTTTTCTCTGGCAAGGGCCTCAACCATGGCGTTGTCCACCATGGCTCTTAGTTGTGATGGCAGTATCGTGATGGGGTTTTCCTCCGCAGCGGAGGCAACTGGGTGTTGTATCTCTTCCGACTACATCTCTACATCTTGCTCAAGTGTTTCCCACAGATGGCGCCAACTAATGCGGTGACAGGGAAGGTCTGCTCACTTCCTTTCGATGCAATGGGGCGCGAAGGAAGCTTGGGGGGTTCTCTCCGGCCACAACAGTAAAAATGAAACGTGAAGCAGAGAAATGCAAAACCAACACAAGCAACAAATAGAGACACAGAATGTAACGTGGTTCGGAATAAGGATTCCTACCCCATGGAGGTGAGCTCTCCCACCAGCTACTGTGCCAAAGCACTTTCACTATGAACGTCCTCCTTCACGAAAAAGAACTTCTGGAGGTGGAGGAGAAAACCTCTTACAATTAAGTCAAGATACAGGAAACAGTACAAGAAAGATGGAGCTCACTACTCTCCTTCCCTCCTTCTTCGGTGAAGTGGTTGCTCCCCTCCTTCGAGTGTGCCATCGTCTCTTGCTGGTTGGAATAATGTGGATCCTCTTCTCTCTCGCCCTGCTTTTCCCTTTTATCTTCTTCCTCGGGCTAGCTGTTGCATCGCAAGCCTTCTTTGTCGTACACGTGGCCACTTTGCCTATCTGGAAAATCATTCTGTTACAAACACGAGGGGCGAATGCTCCTCAGAATATTATGTGGGGGCCTTCTTCTGTTGTGTAACAACTTCCTATCTACATTTTAGGAAATATGCTAGCCTATCCTTTTCAGCCATTTGCCTTCGACGAAACTAACCTAAACTTACTGCTCACGGGTAGCGTAGCCATTAGGCTCTACCCAGTAGCCTGAATCAACTCCTCTTTTTCCCGCATCGAATTATTTTCGGGCTTGCTAGACCAAACTGATTCTCGTCCGTCTCATCTATTTCTGGTCCTACTAGACCGAACCGATTCTTGTCTGTCTCATACCAAAGTGATCTCCGCGATCGCCCTGTCGTGCCAGTTACCTCGAACTGTTCTCCTGTTCCAATTATCTCAGACGATCGCGCCCGAACCATTCTACCTTGCCTCCCTTGCCGAACCGATTATTTGGTTCGGATAATATCTTATACGCGATCCCTCTTACCCGGTTCACAGAAAAGAGGTAACAGCAGTATCATCTGAGCTACCAATCTTAATATTGATTGAACCTTGACAATCATCTCAAGTCTACAAATCTGGAGGTCAAAGGAATATAGAGTGAGCACACTGTGTAAAATGGAGAAAGGAAAGATGTGCATAATATATATAATTTAAGAGGTCAACAATAAAAGAAAACATTTATATATTTCAAATTCTGTACCTCATTTATTATTATCTCATTCACATTAATTTAACTCTTATTCCTTCTTTAATTAATTCTATTGATCTTCTTAATTTTTAATTTCCACATTAAACATATATTGCTCTTGCATATATATAATAGAAATAGGAATGTCCACGATCTGAGAGTCACCACTGTCTTCTACAATGATCATAGATAATAGAAAACTCTGGTAACCCTGTAATAAGAGCTTCTGAGCCTGAATCGCCGAAATGGTCGATATGCCGTCGTTCTGGATGCCAGTGAAATCCCACGAGGGTTGGTTCGGAGGTCGGAATGTGACCACCCTCGTCTAGCAATCAACTATGGCATGATATGCAGACAGCCAATCCATGCCAAGGATAATGTCAAACTCGACCATGTCCAGTACCAATAAATCTACACTAAGTATGATGTTACCGAAATCTAAGGGACAACCTCAGACCTCCTGGGTAACGTCCAACGTATCACCCGATGGTAGGGAGACGGTTAATCGTTGTGATCTAATAGTAGGTAATCTACCAATCTCCCTCATAAATGCACAAGAAATAAAGGAATGTGAACTACCAGTATCAATTAGCATAAAAGCTGAAACTGCATAAAGTGAAACCGTACCACGGAAAACGGATTCGCTGGCTCGCTGCGCATCCTCTCTAGTAATCGCATGAATACGCCCAGTCTCCGATGGAGGTGGAGGTGGTAGCACTACCTGAGGAGGTTGTTCCTGGGCCTGAGACTGATACGAAGGCTGATACGATGGCTGATATGATGGCTGATATGATGGCTGTGACTGGTACTATACCGATAGCTAT
The DNA here is from genome assembly GCA_025175895.1 of Wurfbainia villosa. Lineage (NCBI taxonomy): Eukaryota > Viridiplantae > Streptophyta > Magnoliopsida > Zingiberales > Zingiberaceae > Wurfbainia > Wurfbainia villosa. The sequence continues at coordinate 5,120,559 of JAKLTH010000042.1, forward strand.
GGCCGTCTGCATTAGTGGCGGGGTTGCAAGAATCGAGCATCAATCGCTGGTCGAGGCCGATCGTACTCGCATGGTTGGGTTGCACTGAGCATCGAGGTCTCAAATAGAACCTCGTGACATTGTACGCACCGAGTACTCCTGCCTATGAATGTCATATCGACTTCGTAGGGGAGCCGCCCTTGGCATTGCAAGGTCCGATCGCTTGCCCCTCTCTCGAAGTCCTGCAGATCGACGATCCGCCTCCCTGGATAGAAACCCCGGAAGCCACATGCTGAGCCTTCAACAAACAATCTCGGCTTAGATGTCCAAGCAGTTTGCAATAATAGCAAACTGACTGTCCCAAGGAGCAGACTGAGACGGTATGCTCTCTCGATCCACAATGAGTACAGTAGGTGTCACTAGTCGGCAGCCTCCGGCTCTGCTAAGAATATCCGGAGGGTCCAGCTGAAGATCATCCTGATTTCTAAGGTCGGCTTGATGTCCCAAAGTGACTCTGACTCGACTGACTGCGACCACTTTGCTGTTGTCCAGTAGTCTGTGGCTGTTGGGTCTGTCCTGTGGTTCGTTCTGTCTGTTTTCTCTTCCTGTCAGTATTAGCTCTCTGTTGAGCCGGCTCAATCAACAAAGCTCTATCCAATGCCTCTTGGTAGGAAAAACTGCCAAATCCTGCCATCTTGACCTGAAGATGCCCATCAAGTCCCTAAACAAATTGCATCATGCATGACCTGTCCTCAGCGACTAACTCTGGACAAAACCTGGCTAACCGATTAAATTCTGTATTATACTCCATCATTGAGCGATTATTCTGTCGTAGACTCAGAAAATTCTGACGGCGCATCATCTGATATGCCCGTGGGAAGTACTGACTCTCAAAGGCCTCTCTGAATCTCGCCCAGGTAATCTGCTGCTCGCTGATGATCGAACGATGCGTGTCCCACCAGATCTCGGCCTCGCCTCATAAATGGAAGGCTGCCAACTCTGCCTTCTCCCACTCGGAGCAGACCATATAGTAGAAAGTATGCTCCATAGTCTCGATCCAAGACTGAGTCACGCTCGGATCAGTCTCTCCGCTGAATAAGGTGAACCGGCTTTTCATCGACTTTGCTAAACCGGGAATCCGAGCTCGTGCCGCAGCCACATCAGTAGGATGAGTAGGGGTCGTTGCAGGAGCTGGCGAAACAACTGTAGATGGTGCCGCTGCATACTCAGGGGCAGATACCGAGTGAGGACTGACCGACACTACTGACGGGCCTGTCGGGTTTGCTTTAGCAGGCCCCATCAAGTGCGGGGTGGTGTGTGCGTAGCGGATCTCCCATCGTACATCGGATACCCCATAAGTGGGTATCTCTGGAGGAGGAACCGCCGAGGACTGAGGATCCACGACTCCCGCAGTACCCTGTGGAATCTGACCCTGATCAACATGCTCACCCTCAGTAGATCTCTCTGGCAACTCTGTCGCCCGAGATCTCAATGTCCTCTGGCGTGGGCGCCCCGCACCACGTCTTGGCGCAGGAGCACGCCCACCTCGTCTCATATCTGTTAAATTTTTAACAGATGTTACTACAAGTAAAAAAAATATATAAAATGAATCATCATACCTATTCTGCCGCCAGGAGAGGTCTCGTCGCTGCCAAATCCCCAAATTGACCTCGTCAATAATACCTCGAATTTCCGAAACATAAAAATCATCGAAAATCCGTACCAATCCATAAATACTCAAGTTAACCTGCAAAACATGGCGAACTCCGAAAAGTCCAAAAACCCCTAGGAACTCGTAAACCTAGGTGCTTTGATACCAAATAAATTGTCACGCCTCGAGGGAGTCCCCGCCAGACAAAAATCCGGCAACATCTCCTTTGTACGGGTGACAATATCAAACTTACATACAAGGCCTACACGACCACTATACATCGGTCAACACGATCGGAATCCAAACAACACACGCAGGTCATAAATAGGCCTCAGGCCAACAATCAAAGGATAGAACCAAAAGTATATCACATCTAAACCTACCCCTTCTGCCATTTGGGCAGGAATACTCAACTAAATCCAATCGAATCAAAATCCGAATAAAGGTCCATAAGGACACCAAATATCCACGAGTACATAAATCCAACTCCAGTCCTAAACATATCTTCTAATCAAAATCCAAATCCATAAATCAAATAACTAATAAAACTATCACGACGAGGGGGTTTGGCAGCTGGACTCTCCTGACAGCTTCATCCTGAAATAGATATAAAACAACGGGGTAAGTTCAAATAACTCGCAGATATAGTCGATATGCAAAGTAAGATATAGCTAACAATAACAATCATGCCAGTACAGTCTCATATATAGGGTATGCAAGAAAGAAATACAAAAGGATTGTACTTACCTGAATCTCCTACCCTGATATAGGAGCGTGTGCCATACTAGAAGAAATAAAGTCACCAGACCATATACAAATATGTATCCTGTATGCATGGCAATCATATGCAACATCCAAGGCAGCAATAAAAATGCAGCAAACACAATACAAATGCTATCCATGCAAAATGCATGCAGTGCAAATGACATGGTCACCCCTGATGCCAGTCAGCCGCCTCACATGCGATGGTGAAGCCGAGTGGGTAGGGCTATGACAACTGTGCACTCTGCCATCACTGCTCCTGAGTGACCGAGTGAACAGGATGCTGTCGGAGTACACCTATCCTCCTGCCCCAAACAGAGTGGGGGAGCAAAGCTCTCATCTCCCGGTGTCGTAGACCAAAGGAGGGATCCCTGCCCGCTACCATGCTGACTCAACGCTACCCATGAGCGGACCAGCAGAGTCTGACAGAGCTACTGCACACACCCTCCTGATGTACCACTAATCCATGAGTGGCAGCGTGTGCAGACCATGTAACTGGCTGCGAGCTCAACTACAAAGGAACATCGTCCAGCCAGCATGCAATCATGTAAGATGGTGCATGATACTAAAGCATGTAATACCAACAAAAATACCTATCCGAATAATATGCACAACCAATAAGTACATATTTATGATCCAAGTAAAACAGGAAAGATATAACTATAAACTGATCCAATGTATGTATCAAGTAGGCACAATAAAATGCAAGACAGATAAACATGAAAATTATTGCAAACTATACTAACTAGCATATCAACATGACTATATCTAAAAGATAAGTCAAAATACCCGCCTGATAAAATGCCCGTAAAAAAATGAAATCATCACGATCGTGGACCTGCCTCGTGATCGAAACCTGCATACATCATAACTATTGTTAAGCACAAAAATATAATCCACCGACAAATCGAATACTTAATCGATTTCTACATAACCAATTAACCCAAAAGCTTAATAAAATCTCGATCACCTTCCACCTAATATAACAGTCTTTTTGTCCAATTACTCGAATATAATTTCTCAACCCCTATCATCATGTGTACAACATCCAAACAAAACCTCACAGCTAACTCACCCAAAGTAGATCCACCCCACAACCCAAGATTCACCCGAAACCACAAAATATCAACCAACCATCCAATCCCAACCGAATACAATAACGATCAACCGAATAACACCAAAATCGTGCTTACCAGCCCTAAGATCCCACCGGCAGCCAATCCTTCCCACAAATCAGATCCCCAACTCAATTCCCTAAATTCACAGCCGACCCCTTCCCATGTCTCACCACCCTCTCAACCGACATCAAACTCCAATCACAGCCACACAACATCACACACTGGTATTCATTACAACCCCTTCATAGCCGTGCAAACCCCCCCCCCCCAATTTATAGCCTCTAATCCACCACATCATTATACTAATAATAAAATAAAGAAATCTTACCAGCCGCTCGGTTCACCGAAAAAAAAGGATCCGTCGTTGCCCTAATCGCCTGCTCCGACAACTACTGGAGAGACCACAACCCCCAACTGAGGTGGCGACAGCGCGATGGTGTGAGACGGCGGCTCGCACGACGCTGACCCCTGCTTGTGGTGTCGGACGCAAGGCCGACGGCGATCCTGTGGTCGTAGGCACGGGGAAAGAAGAGGCTCACGGCGATCCTGTGGCCGCGGAGGCCGGCGCGCGCGGTTGTGGTCGGCGAGCACGCAGAGGGCCGCTTGGCAAGGCGGCGGTTGCTTATTACTGCCGACTGTGACACGCAGGCTTTCGTGGGGCAGCGTGCAAAAGAAGGTTCTGCGAGGAAAAAAGGTGAGAGGAGGAAGAGGGTAGGGTCGCGCGGTGAAATGTCGCGGAAGAAGAAAACCGGCGTCGCGTCGCGTGGAAACCGATCGCGAGAGAAAGATGTGGTCACGAGGGGAAAAACCGACGGTGCGGCGCGAATTGGGAAAACTAAACCTAGGTTTAGGTATTTGAAACTTTAGGTTAATGTCACCGATTAACCCCCTTAAATAGACTCCACCAAAGCCTATTTATTTTATCCCCGTAATTATCTCGTACGGACTCCGTTTAAATCTAGAAAAATTCCAAAAAAATTCCTAAAATTCCCTAAAAATCTCAAAAAATTTCCAGGATTATTTTCTTAAATTTTTGGCCATTAAAATTTAGTATTTTAAATTTTTCGTATTTAACAGGGAAGGTTAGGATAGTTCATTCGATTGGAGAAAAGTCTTTGTTTCCTTTTAAAGAAAGAAACCTTGCCAGAATATCTAAAACAAGCTAGGCTCCTCAGAAGAAGGGTCGTTAACTTTACACTAATTGTTGGTGCAATCGACCCAGGTTACGATTGACCAGGACTCGAGTTTGACTTGAGTGATATTTTGATGTTCGACAAAAACATATGACAATATGATTGTCATGGGAAAGTCCAAGTCATGGGTCTTGGCAAGGAAAAGTCCAAGCATGGGTCTTGACATGGAAAGTCCAATATGTGTTGGCAAGGAAAGTCCAAGCTTGAGTCTTGGCATTTGAGAAGTCCAAGGGGTTTGATATTGGCGGCGTAAAGTCCAAGCGGGAGTCTTGGCAGTATAAGTCCAATGTTTGGTGGCGTAAAGTCCAAGCGGAGTCTTGGTGGCGTAAGTCCAATGTGCCTTGGCGGTGTAAACACCGTTAGCATGACATAGCCGATGAAAGCACCTGAAGGCTAGCGCGATTGATGAATAAGTCATGAATGACTTGGAGGGATCCGAGAGGCGTGAGGCTGATGGAGGTGGCTAGAAGGCTTAGGTCTAGGCTAAGGGCGGTCTAGCAAGTATGGGGGAACCATACTTGGGTTAACACCTCATGTTTGAGGTGTGCCAGTCGACTGGTATCATGTGGCAGTCGACTGGCTGAGTCAACTAGAGTTTAACTGCGGGAATTGGCCTAGCAAATGATCGCGAGGTGGGCGCTGATTAGCTAGCAGAATGATCGATCGTGATCACCGATCGGTGCTCGGGTTTTAGAGCATGATGAGTCTCACTCGACCGGCCGGTCGGCGATGAGTGATGGTCATGATCGCTGATCATGTCTTAGCCATTGGATTTTTCTAGCGTGGATTACACCGTTGTCTCATAGCAATAGTGTGATCAGTCGACTGATGATCCCTATCAGTTGACTGATCGGCTTTTCCAGCACAGGCAGAAGATATAAATGGAGCTCATGGAGGAGAAAAAGTCATCCAGTTCTTGAGAGCTTTTGGAGCAATTTATTGCTGCAAATCAGGTCTCCAAGTGCAAGTCAAGCAACCAAGCATTCAAGCAATCAAAAGCAAGTGTTATAAAGTTTTTCTTTACTTGTCTTTCGTATTTGCATTGTATATTGCTTGTATTTCATTCTTGCTATTGTAAGATCACTTGTACGAGGTTTCTCCACCTCCGACTTGTGTCGAGAAGGAGTTATTGTGATTAGTAGCGCATTTTTGCATTGCTAGGGCTTTTAGAGCTCGATCCGTGGAGTAGGAACCGTTCGGTTCCGAACCATGTTACATCTCGTGTCTATCGTGTTGTGTTTGTTCTTGTTGTATTTATTGTATATTCCGCTGCATACTAACAAGATTATAGACAAGCAAACGTGAACGAATTTCATCGTACGAGCACATCGCTATTCACCCTTCCCCTCTAGCGGCCTCAAATATTCTACAATTGGTATCAGAGCCCGGGTCTCTTCTACGGACTAACCGTCGGGAGCTAAAGAAGCTAGAGGGAAGATGGAATTCCAAGACAAGCTTGGATGGGACATCAATACTCCACCACCATACGACTGAGAAGATTTTTTGACGTGGAGAGCAAGAATGGAGATATTCTTGATGATGGATATAGAGGATTGGTTCATCCTTGTAGAAGGCTTTGAACCCCCTCGGGATAAGAAGGGAAACGTCTTGAAGTTGAAGAAGTGGACACAAGAGCAACGTCTCAAGTTCAAGACCGAAGTCAAGGTAACAAAGCTTTTAGAAGATTTGATACCTAATGACATTTTGTCTAGCTTAGTTGAGTTTCAAGATGCCAAGGAGCTATGAGATAAATTGGCAAAGTTCCATGAGAAGCCTCACTTGGCACAAGTAGAAGAAGAAGAATCTTTATCGGCTCAAGAAGAGGAAGAAGCCGAGGAAGAATCATCATCATCCTCACAAGCAAGTGAGGACTCGGAAGTTGAGAAGGAATCAACTTCCGGATCGGTGGAAGAAGAGGAGACCTCCACCTCTAGGATTGAGTGGGAGGAGATTAGAGCATCTGCACCGGAGCAATCTCAAGAAGAACCATCCACATCTGGTCGAGAAGAAGCTCAAAATTCCACCATTGTCCTAGGTAACTCAAACATTTCGGTTCAAAATAAAATCCATATAATTTGCTTTGAGTGTAGGTAAATCGGGCACTATAAGAGCAAGTGCCCAAAAAGGATCAAGAAAAGTCCACCCGTGCCAAAGGTTAAGGATGCCGATGTCCAAGGTCAAAGGAGCAAATAGCACATCATTTGCTTCAAGTGTCATCAAAAGGGGCACTATAGGAGTCAATGCTCTAGGGGGAGCAAGAAGACTCAAAATGGAGCATCACATGTGGGGGGGAGTCTCTAAGACTAACCCTAAGGTATATTTTCATAATGCTCATTCTTTAAATTTTAGGCAAAAACATGCTAGAAATAATTTAAACAATTTTGCTATTACTCATGAATCAAAGCATGCTAGAAATAATAAGTATGTTTGTCTAGAAGCTAAATATGTTGGTTTTAAGTCTAAAGAAAAATCTAGAAATAATAACTCTAGACCCATTTCAAAGAAGGAGAAATTTGGGACTAATGTCCCTAGAAATGTCCTTCCTAGGGAAACAATTAAGAAAATCGAAAACCATTTAGGCATTAACCCTAATAAGGGTAGGCATATGCCTAAAGAAAATGGTAATGCCCAAAAACCTAATCAAAAATTAATTGGGTAATTAGAGTTAGAAAATCAAGCCTTGAGGTCAAGGCTTGAGAAATTGGAAAAGACCCTTGCAAATATGCAAAATCAATTTAAATGATCAAATTATCAAACTCTAGGATTTAGGAGTCAATGTAAAGGGTGTAAGAGGCAAGAATCATCTAAGAGACAAGGTTTGGGTTACAAATCTATGTCCAAGGAAGTAATGTCTACTTACCACAATATTCCATTTGATTATGGAAGTAGACCTAGGTCTAAGAAAACCAAGGTCTCTAGGGAAATTATCCCTAAGGCCAACTATGGAGGGTGCCTAGTGGCTAGGGTTTCTAAGAAACCTAGGGAAACCACTAAGAAGGTTACTAGGGAGGCAATCCCTAAGGTTAACCATGGCAAGACTATAGTGACCAAGGCTAACAAGCCTAGAAGGGTCATTAGAAAGGTATCTAGGGAGGTCATCCCTAAGGAATACCTAACTAATCCAATGAGCTCAAATAGATTTGGGTTCCAAGGAGCGTGATTGACTCACGCTAAATGGGTTAGGATGTGCCAACTTTGATTGGATGGGTAGTTAACTCAACCATAGCAAAGTTGACATTTTAGGTTATTTTCAAGGTTATGGATACCTTGAAAATAGATTTGATCTTATATCCTAAAAGATTTTAGGATGTGCCAATACATTTTTGGAATCATGAAAAATTAATATAATTGGCACAATCTAGATTTAGAGGTCATAGTATGTCATTTTGGGTTTTGACACACTTTGGAAATCAGTGTATCAAGAGAATTGTCTTAAGGTTTAGAAGTTACATCAAGAGTGATACTCAAGTGTTACACACCTTGATGTCTTACACTTACCATGCTTCATGTGTTTTACCATATGTTTGCATAGAAGGAATGTTTATGGTATATTACATCTCACAAAATAGGTCATTCACCTTGATTGTGTATTTCAACACTTAGAAAGGGTGAGATGTTAGGATTTTGAAACCATTGGATGTTAATGTTTGTTAAAATGAAATAAAATACCAAAATACATTAACAAATACATGAATATAAGCATAACATTAATATATTCGACATACAAGAGTAAACATGATAAAATGAAACAAATTGAGTGAAGAAATCAAATTTAACTAGAAATCGAGATCAGATCGATCACATCAGAGCACGATACAAGTCCAGAATCGAGTGCTACTAGACTCGATCGATTTGGTACATCACGACCGATTAGCTCATCACCGATCGTTAGTACCGCTCATCGGGTAGAAGAGTCATCACGAGTGGCTCGCCCAAAGAATAAGTGATGATCACATTAGTCGATCGATACTTAATATCACGATCGATGTTACTATAGCTCGATATGTAATGCTCGCAATGAAAGGCCGAGCCGAGTGAGCTGATCGACGGCTCAAAGAAACCGCACTAATCTTCTGCGCCATCACCGACCGATTTCACATCACCGATCGCATCGCGATTTTATAATGCCGAACCGCTAGGGTTCAGCTTCTTCACGCTTTCTCCTTCGCGCGATTATTTTCTCCGATCATCGCCAACTCTCTCCGACCAGCCATTCCTTGTCCACGCCGGCGACCAAAGCCCTAGGTTTGGTAGTTTTCTCTTCCGTTTATGTTTTTGATCTCTCTATGGCCCTAATGGCACCTCACAGCCCTAGTTTTCTTCTCCAAACGTTAGGGTTCCGGCGAGATCCTTCCTCCGGCGATCTTTCCGGTGTTCTCTTCAGCAAACCAACTATCCATTTGCCTTGTGCCTTCTCCTCATCAACTTCCAATGGCACCAAAGTATAATTTCTATACCCCTTAAACCCTATTTTTTTTTACAACTCAGTTTGATCTAATCATTGTGTTTGTATCATCGCATTCCATCGCATTGCATTGCATTCATATAGACGCCCCCGTAGAAATGACCAGAGTGAGGTTGGATCACGATTGTACCAACCCATGACAGTTAGGTACATCGATGTCGATTTCTTTAGGCATTACTGTAGCGATGTCATGGATATTTTAGCATATTATCAGCTCATGAAGGTAGCTCTATGTAATCATGCCATCAATGATGATCTCCTTAAGGAGTTTTATCAAAATCTAAAGAAAGTAGATGATAGTCCTACATACACTACTCGGGTCGCAAAACGCGACCTAGAGTTCACTCCTGCAATCCTGTAGGAGTTCCTTGAGTGTAGGCCATTGAATGACACTTTCATATTATATCCTACCTTCGATGCCCCTCTTCCTGAGCCTTTTGACCATATTTCTCTAGACTCCATGCATGAGCACATTTTTCGCCATCCTCGCCCACCAGCTCAGAACCTATTTCCTATCACTAAGCTATCTGCACCTGACAATGTGCTCTACAAAGTCATTGTTGGGTGTTTTCTCCCTATTGTGACTCGGGGTCTGGCCAAGATTCGGCCTCCCCATCTCTTCCTCATGTACGCCATGCATCATAGATTAGATATAAACATTGCATTGAACATGTTTCATTGCATTGTACATTTCATATCCCCTGTGCAAGAGAAAGTGCATATGCCTTTTGGACATATCATCACTGCATGGCTAGAGTCCATAAGCATTAACCTTTCCAAGGGATCTCTGAGGGTGCTATCCGAGGTTTACGACTGTATATAAATTCGTAACTTCACATTGGTGAGGCTGCGGATCGGAGATAGGTAGATGGAGTTGATACCTCGGCCTCAGCCCAGGGCACATGGGGAGCCACCTCTAGTACCGGGAGAGTCTGCAGGATGATATGAGGATCCAGATGCTGCTGACAAGGATGACCAGATGCCAGCAGATGCATCAGCAGCAGGTCCTTCAGATCGGATTGCCCAGCTGGAGGCTAGCTTTCAGGATTACCAACAGACGATTGACTCTCAACTGGCAGAGATTATATCGGGGCAATCCTCCATGGGGCAGCACCTCAGTCGGATGGATGAGTGCCACACCCGGATTGAGGAGTGCCAGAGGCGCATGGAGCAGCATCAGCTTGACATGTATGAGATGATGCAGGCCTAAACCCTGAGCCAGCAGCCTCCTCCGCCTCCACCTTCTGCAGGAGATTAGAGCTAGAGGATGTCTAGGGTTTCCGTTTTTAGTTTCGTAGTGAGATTGAGCGTTTCAAACTTTTATTTTGGTTGTAAAAATTGAAGTTTTAATTGAATGAAATGTTTTGCTTATAAAAGAACTATTTTTGTCTGATTATATGTGTGTATTAATGTGCTTGTTTATACAAATTTGTCATGTCATGACATCGAATTTTATCTTATCATATAACATGTCATGACATTGTTTAGGATTATTTTAGATGTCATGTTTGTTTTTAGATTATATCATATGTCATGACATATGTTTTATTATTGCTATCATTTATGTCATGATCATTCATGCATTTAACTTGATTAAAATTGAGTTAAGGACAATGGTATGACTTGGAGTCCCATTTATAAGGGAATCAAGTAGGGTTGCCTAGAAAATGCATGAGGCTATAATAATCCTAACTCCACATCTCACATCTAAATTGACATGTATGTGTGTGTATACACCTTAGATAACATGTGAGATGTTAGGATAATAAGTTAGGTTCAAGGTGCATAGGTAGTGCATCTAGATGGACTTAAACTTATTTCAATCATCACTAAGAATCATGAGGAAACCTAATATACAAGTCATGTATATCTAGCCAATAGTCCATGGTTCAAAATAGGTTTTCAAAAATATTTTAAAATCACTTTAGAAAACCTTGGTGAAGTCTATCTGTTGATAGCAATCATCATTGTAAAAGTTGATACAAAGTAGATTAAAAACTTTAAAGTTTTAATAGTTTTTTAACTTTGTATCAATCTCATATTTTAATGTTTAAAATATTTTTCCAATATTTTTCACCGATTGTATGTGTTACAAGTATTATGCATGTGAAATTTTGTAATTTTTCTAGCTATGTATAATTAGTTACAATTTTTCAAAGTATGTTTCTTATAATTGAAAAACTGGGTTTTCAGTTATCAGTCGACTGCCTCTACAGGGCAATCGACTAATGGGTGGCACCGCCTGGGTAACTACTCAAGCGTAAACCGCCGCAAACCGCCGCATCAAACCGCCTAGCAAATTGCTCGGCGCCTGGCGCACGACGGCACTACCCTGGCGGAAACCTCCCTGGCGGAAACCACCCTGGCGGAAACCACCCTGGCGGAACTGCCCTGGCACAGTATCAGTCGACTGCTGCTCAGTGCCAGTCGACTGATGGGCACTTCAGTCGACTGGTTTCTGAATGACTCGACTGATAGCCTGATTTTGGGATAAACAAGGTTGTTTAACCCGATTTCAGCTATGATAAAGGTTCCTAACCACTTCTAATCCTAGGATATGCTTTGGAAAGCATTATAAAGGGTGAAAATCCATTGGATATGGATTAGGAGAGGTGTTAGAGTGATGTATCAAAATTTAAGGGTGGAAGAGTTCATGTTTGAACTTTGAACCTTATTTTTGATGATTTAGAGTTCCTATTGGCTTAGGGACTTTCCAAGAACATTGTTGGTGCAATAGTCAAGGGGGAGCAAGCCTTTAGGGGGAGGTATCCATCATGGGATGATGGATAGCATTTTTCCTCATAAGGAGGAAAATGGGATTTTAAGATACTCAATTTGGAAATTGGGAGAGTATAGGATTGCCTCTCTTGAGTGATATGAGACTTATCACTAGGAAGATGGTAGGCTTCTTAAGTATTTTTGGACCAAGGGGGAGATTGTAAGATCTCATTGGGATATGAGACATTGACCTCCTTGGAGAGATAACCTTTTTGATGTTAGTCAAAAAGGGGGAGAAGTTAGAATTATCAATTTGAGATAATTGGTAAGGGATTTGAGTTAGTGTTCTAACTCAATGGTTTGTTTGGTTTTTGTCAAACATCAAAAAGGGAGAGATTGTTGGTGCAATCGGCCCAGGTCACGATCGAGTTTGACTCGAGTGATGTTTTGATGTTCGACAAAAACATATGACAATATGATTGTCATGGGAAATTCCAAGTCATGGGTCTTGGCAAGGAAAAGTCCAAGCATGGGTCTTAGCATGGAAAGTCCAACATGTGTTGGCAAGGAAAGTTCAAGCTTAAGTCTTGGCATTTGAGAAGTCCAAGGGGTTTGATATTGGCGGCGTAAAGTCCAAGCGGGAGTCTTGGTAGCATAAGTCTAATGTTTGGCGGTGTAAAGTCCAAGCGGAGTCTTAGCGGCGTAAGTCCAATGTGCCTTGGCGGTGTAGACACCGTTAGCATGACATAGCCGATGGAAGCACCTGAAGGCTAGAGCGATAGATGAACAAGTCATGGATGACTTAGAGGGATCCGAGAGGCGTGAGGCAGATGGAGATGGCTAGAAGGCTTAGGTCTAGGCTAAGGGTGGTCTAGCAAGTATGGGGGAACCATACTTGGGTTAACACCTCATATTTGAGGTGTACCAGTCGACTGGTGTCATGTGGTAATCGACTGGCTGAGTCAACTAGGATTTGACTATGGGAATTGGCCTAGCAGTCGACTGTTAGAGGTGGGCAATCGACTGATCAGCCAACAGTCGACTGATCATGTGATCAGTCGACTGGTGCTCGAGTTTTGGAGCACATAATGGAGTCTCACTCGACCGTTGCGGCCAGTAGTTGAGTGATGGCTTGAACAGTCGACTGATGGTCATGATCAGTCGAATGATATCCTAGCCGTTGGATTTTTCCAGCGTGGATTACACCGTTGTCTCACAGTAACAGTTGTTGGTGCAATCGGCCTAGGTCACGAATGACCAGGACTCGAGTTTGACTCGAGTGATGTTTTGATGTTCGACAAAAATATATGACAATGTAATTATCATGGGAAAGTCTAAGTCTTGGTTACTTGGCATGGAAAGTCCAAGTGGGACACTTGGCATTTGGTAAAGTCCAAGCATGGGTCTTGGCAATGGAAAGTCCAACATGAGTTGGCAAGGGAAGTCTAAGTGGGACACTTGACATTTGGGAAAGTCCAAGGGGTTTGATATTGGCGGCGTAAAGTCCAAGCGGGAGTCTTGGCAGCATAAGTCCAATGGTTGGCGGTGTAAAGTCCAAGCGGAGTCTTGGCGGCGTAAGTCCAATTTGCCTTGGCGGTGTAGACACCGTTAGCATAACATAGCTGATGGAAGCACCTGAAGGCTAGCACGATGGATGAACAAGTCATGGATGACTTGGAGGGATCCGAGAGGCGTGAGGCTGATGGAGGTGGCTAGAAGGCTTAGGTCTAGGCTAAGGGTGGTCTAGCAAGTATGGGGGAACCATACTTGGGCTAAAACCTCATGTTTGAGGTGTGCCAATCGACTGGTGTCATGTGGCAGTCGACTGGCCTGAGTCAACTAGGGTTTGACTGTGGAAATGGCCTAGCGATCGCGCGAGGTGGGCCGATCGGCTGGCGACCGATCGATCGTGTGATCGGTGACCGATGCTCGATAAATTAGCCCGCAGAATGGGGTCTCACTCACCGCGCGCGCGCGGCAATCAGTGGAGGCTTGACCAGTCGACTGATGGTCATCATCAGTCGACTGATGGTAGATCCGTTGAACTTATCCAGCGTGGATCTAGCCGTTGTCTCACGACAACAGTGGCATCAGTCGACTGATGGTCCCGACCAGTCGACTGATTGATTTTTTCCAGCACAGGTTGAAACTTTATAAGGAGCTCGTGATGGAGGAAAATGCAGCGATTTTCTTGGGCAAAATTGAAGGGGAAAGTTGGTGCTTTCCAGTCCTTCAAAGCTAGTTCAAGGCAATCAAAGATCAAGCAATCAAAATCTCTTGTAAAGTATTTTTCCGTTACTTGCATTTGTATTTCATTATATTTGTTTGTATCTATTTGTTTATTGTTGTAAACAATTGTAAGAGGTTTCTCCGCCTCCGACTTGTGTCGAGGAGTATTTGTGATTAGTGTGTGTGTGTGCATCACTAGAGCTCTTTAGAGCTCGATCCGTGGAGTAGGAACCGTGCGGTTCCGAACCACGTTATATCTTTGTGTTCGTGTTTGTTTCAATTCGTTATTGCTTTTATTATTACTATTCCGCTGCGCATAACGAGTTTTGTAGAGACAACACATGAACGAATTCCATCACGCTTAGCACGACGCTATTCACCCCCTCCTCTAGCGGCCTCAAATCTCCTACAATTAGTATCAGAGCCCGGGGCTCTTCTACGGACTAACCGCCGGGAGCTAAGATAAAGAAGCTAGAGGATGAAGATGGAAGAACAATTGGGATGAGATATCAACACCCCAATTTCCGTATGCCTTCTATGGACGAGAAGGTTTCAATTCTTGGAAGGCGAGAATTGAAAATTTTTTGATGATGAGAGACCTTGAGGAATGGTCCTTATTAATGGAAGGATTTGAGTATCCAAGAGGACCAAAAGGGGGTTTCCTCAAAAAGAAGAGATGGAGTGAAGAGCAACTCTGAAAATTCGATAAAAATAAGAAGGTAATCAAATTTATTTTTGATTTAATTCCTAATGACTTCTTGTGTAGCCTAGGTGACTATATGGATGTCAAGGAGCTATGGAGCGATTTAACAAAACTCCATGAAGATTCGATACCGGTCCAAGAAGAGGAGTGCTCACCCTCTCAAGCTCAAGCAAGCACATCGCCATCTAGAGAGCTTGAGGAGTCAGAAGTTGATAGGGAGTCAACTTCCAGATCGGTGGAGGAAGTGGAAAAAGCATTCACCTCAAGGATTGAGGGGGAGGAGAGACTTTCCACACCGGAACATCAAGAAGCTTCGACATCCGGTCAAGATGAAGAAGCTCAAAATCCAACTCCGGCACCTTCCACCACGGACCTAGGTAACTCAAGCAATTTGGTTTTAAATAAAAAACATATAATTTGCTTTGAGTGTAGGGAGTATGGGCACTACAAGAGCAAGTGCCCAAAGAAGGTTAAGAAAGCTCCTCCGGCGTCCAAAAGTCAAAGGATGCCGATTCCCCAACTATTAAAAGCAAGGAGCAAGTCATTTGCTTCAAATGCCGGCAATCGGGACACTACCGGAGTCAATGCCAAAAAGGGAAAAAGAAGACTAAAAAGGGAGCTACACATGTAGGGGGAGCTAAGGCAAACTCTAGGGTAACTTCTAATTTTGCTTCTTCTTCAATTTACAAGCAAAAGCATACTAGAAATTTTAATTCTCTTGCAATTCATCATAAAAAGCATGCTAGAGATAAATATTTATGTTTAGGTGTTAAAAGTGTCCATTTTGGTAATAAGGAGAAATTTGGGACTAATGTCCCTAGAAAAACCATACCTAGGGAATCTATTAGGAAAATACAAGAGCACATAGGTTTCAATCCTAAATGGACTAGGCATATGCCTAGAAAGGACCATGCCCAAAGACCAAATCAAAATTCTAAAATTGGGCAATTAGAAAAGGAAAATCAAGCCTTAAGGTCAAGGCTTAAAAAATTAGAAAAGACCCTCAATAAGATCCAAAATCAATTTCAAGTGTCTAATGGTCAAAGTCAAAGGTCTAGGACTCAAAGTCAACACCTAGGACCTTAAAGTCAAAAGTCAACCAAGGGCAAGCAAGGTTTGGGTCACAAACTTAAGCCTAAGGTGGCTTACCATAGTATTCCATTTGATTATGGAACACAAACTAGGTCTAGGAAGACCAAGGTCAATAGGGAAGTCATCCCTAGAGTTGACCAAGGTGTGTGCCTAGTGACTAGGGTTTCTAGGAAACCTAGAGTGGCCACTAAGAAGGTTGCAAGGGGAGTTACCCTTAGAGTCAACCTAGGTAAGACCAAAATGACCAAGGCTAACAAGCCTAGGAGGGTCATTAGGAAGGTATCTAGGGAAGTTATCCCTAAGGAATACCTAGTCAACCCTAGGAGCTCAAATCAGTTTTGGGTTCCTAAGAGCGTGATTGATTCACGCTAGATGGGGTTAGGGTGTGTCAACCTTGATTGAATGGGTAGTTAACTCAACTATGACAAAGGTGGCACTTTAGGTTATTTTTAAGGTTATGGTTACCTTGGAAATAGATTTGAATTATCATCCTAAAAGATTTTAGGATGTGCCAATATTATTTGAGAAGTTTGATAAAATGATCAAATTGACACAATTTAGGTTTAGAGGTTAGTGTGTCATTTTGGGTTTTTGGCACACTAGGGAGATTAGTGATAATATGGCAAAATATACTTAATTATATCAAATGGCAACTAAGATTAAAATTTAGGTATTATATACCTTGATATCTTATTTGTCATGCTTTTATTGTCATATGTCATGTCATGACATCATGCTTATTTCTATCATTTATATGTCATGAGTATGCTTAGGTTTAGGTAAATGTCATGTGTTTTAGATTTTATCATATGTCATGACATCATGATCATTGGTCATATTTTAATAATGCTATTATTTATGCCATGATCATACATTCATGCATTAACTTGATTTAAAATTTAACTAAGGACAATGACATGACTTGGAGTCCCATTTATAAGGGAATCAAGTAGGGTTGCCTAGAAAAATACATGAAACCCTAGATTAAATGAACCAAAACCCACATCTCACATCCAATTGACATGTATATGTATTTATACACCCTAGATACATGTGAGATGCTAGGATATGAGTTAAGTTTAAGGTGCATAGTTTTTGCATCTAGATGAACTAAAACTCATCTTTAACCAACATGTGGATCATTGGGAAAGCTTGTGTACAAGTCATGTACATAGAGCCCAAGGAATATGATCCAAAATAAAGTTTTGAAAACATTTTAAAATCATTTTGAAAAACTTTGGTGAAGTCTATCTTTTGATAGCAATCACCATTGATGAAGTTGATACAAAGTAGGGCCAAAACATTGAAAATTTTCAATGGTTTTGAATTTTGTGCCAATTTCACTATTTTATGGGTAAAATAATTTTCAAATATTTTTCACCCATTATATTGGCTATGAGTAATATACGTATCAAATTTCATGATTTTTTGATATACGTAGAATTACTTATGATTTTTCAAAATTCGTTTCTGATAATTGAAAATCGAGATTTTTAGTTATCAATCGACTGCCCCTGGGTGGCAGTCGACTGATGAGGGTGTCAGTCGATTGATATCTGAATCACTCGACTGATTATCTGATTTCGGGGAAACTGGGTTTGTTTAGCCCGTGTTCAGCTGCGGTTAAGGTCCCTAACCACTCCTAACCCTAGGATATGCTTTGGGAAGCATTATAAAGGGTGAAAATCCATTGGATATGGATTAGGAGAGTTGTTTAGGGTTTGTATCAATTTTAAGGTGTTGGAAAGTTCAATGTTGAATTTCTAACCTTAATTTTGATGGTTTAGAGTTCCTATTGGCTTAGGGACTTCCCAAGGACATTGTTGGTGCAATGGTCAAGGAGGAGCAAGCGTTTAGGGGGAGATATCCATCTTGGAATGATGGATGTGTTTTTATCCTTGAAGAGGAGAAGCTATTGGGAGAGTATCATCAATTGGGAAAATTGATGGGATTTTGAGAGACCCTATTTGGAAATTGGGAGAGTAAGTAGGATTGTCTCTCTTGAGTGATATGAAACTTATCACTAGGAAGATGGTAGGCATCCTAGGTATTTTTGGACCAAGGGGAAGATTGTAAGATCTCATTGGGACATGAGACATTGACCTCCTTGGAGAGAAAACCTTTTTGATGTTAGTCAAAAAGGGAGAGAATGTTTGGGGAAGAATATTTGGAGAAGGTTAAATTACCAATTTGGGATAATTGGTAAGGGATTTGAGTTAGTGTTCTAACTCAATGGTTTGTTTGGCTTTTGTCAAACATCAAAAAGGGGGAGATTGTTGGTGCAATCAGCCCAGGTCACGATTGACCAGGACTCGAGTTTGACTCGAGTGATGTTTTGATGTTCGACAAAAACATATGACAATGTAATTGTCATGGGAAAGTCCAAGTCTTGTGTACTTAGCATGGAAAGTCCAAGTGGGACACTTGGCATTTGGTAAAGTCCAAGCATGGGTCTTGGCAATGGAAAGTCCAATATGAGTTGGCAAGAGAAGTCTAAGTGGGACACTTGGCATTTGGGAAAGTCCAAGGGGTTTGATATTGACGGCGTAAAGTCCAAGCAGAAGTCTTGGCAGCATAAGTCCAATTGTTGACGACGTAAAGTCCAAGCGGAGTCTTGGCGGCGTAAGTCCAATGTGCCTTGGCGGTGTAGACACCGTTAGCATGACATAGCCGATGGAAGCACCTGAAGGCTAGCGCGATGGATGAACAAGTCATGGATGACTTGGAGGGATCCGAGAGGCGTGAGGCTGATGGAGGTGACTAGAAGGCTTAGGTCTAGGCTAAGGGTGGTCTAGCAAGTATGGGGGAACCATACTTGGGCTAAAACCTATGTTTGAGGTGTCCGATCGGTGCCATGTGGCGGTGACCGCCCGAGTCAACTAGGGTTTGATCCTGGGAAATGGCCTAGCGATCGAGGTGGCGGTCCGACTGATCATGTGATCAGTCGACTGATGCTCGAGAAATTGGCCACAGAATGGGGTCTCACTCGACTGCTGCGGCGAGCAGTTGAGTGGAGGCTTGACCAGTCGACTGATGGTCATCATCAGTCGACTGATGGTAGATCCGTTGGACTTATCCAGCATGGATCTAGTCGTTGTCTGGTCCACCAACGGCCGATCGATCGACTTTTTTCCAAAGACAGTTGATGCTTTATAAGGAGCTCGTGATGGAGGAAAATGCATCGATTTTCTTGGGCAAAATTGAAGGGGAAAGTTGGTGCTTTCCAGTCCTTCAAAGCTAGTTCAAGGCAATCAAAGATCAAGCAATCAAAATCTCTTGTAAAGTGTTTTTCCTTTACTTGCATTTGTATTTCATTGTATTTGCTTGTATCTATTTGTTTATTATTGTAAATAATTGTAAGAGGTTTCTCCGCCTCTGACTTTTGTCGAGAAGGAGTATTTGTGATTAGTGAGTGTGTGTGCATCACTAGAGCTCGATCCGTGGAGTATGAACCGTGCGGTTCCGAATCATGTTATATCTTTGTGTTCATGTTTGTTTCAATTCGTTATTGCTTTTATTATTACTATTCCACTGCGCATAACGAGTTTTGTAGAAATGACACGCGAACGAATTCCATCACACTTAGCACGACGTTATTCACCCCCCCTCTAGTGGCCTCAAATCTCCTACAACAGTGTGATCAGTCGACTGATGGTCCCTATCAGTCGACTGATCGACTTTTTCCAGCACAGGCAGAAGATATAAATGGAGCTCATGGAGGAGAAAAATCCATCCAGTTCTTGAGAGCTTTTGAGGCGATTTGTTGCTGCAAATCAGGTCTCCAAGTGCAAGTCAAGCAACCAAGCATTCAAGTAATCAAAAGCAAGTGTTGTAAAGTTTTTCTTTACTTGTCTTTCGTATTTGCATTGTATATTACTTGTATTTCATTCTTGCTGTTGTAAGATCACTTGTACAAGGTTTCTCCACCTCCGACTTGTGTCGAGAAGGAGTTATTGTGATTAGTAGTGCGTGTTTGCATTGCTAGGGCTTTTAGAGCCCATTCCGTGGAGTAGGAACCATTCGATTCCGAACCACGTTACATCTCGTGTCTATCGTGTTGTGTTTGTTCTTGTTGTATTTTATTGTATATTCCACTGCGTACTAACAAGATTGTAGACAAGCAAACGCGAACGAATTCCATTGTACGAGCACATCGCTATTCACCCCCTCTATCGGCCTCAAATCTTCTACACTAATTGGTGATCATTTATACAAGTGGGCTTTCTCCAGAACTTTGTTGAAGTGTCTTGGCATGAATGAAGCCGAGTACGTGATGTAGGAGATTCATGAAGGATGTTGTGGCAACCATAGCAAAGCTAGGATCTTAGACCAAAAACTATTGCTAGCGGGATACTTCTGGCTGACCATACAAAAAGATGTAGCTCATCTCGTTAGCACTTGCATAAATTGCCAAAACATTAGAAATTGTCTAATTGCCCGACAAACCCCTGATAGCTTCAACGGTTTCTTGCCCCTTTGACCAATGGAGTATGGACATCATCGGTCCTTTTTCGTGGGGGGGCCAAGTCAGAAGAAGTTTCTTTTGGTGGCGGTCGATTATTTCTCTAAGTGGGTAGAAGCCGAGGCTTTTCCAAAGATCACAGAGGATGTCGTGCTCAAATTTCTCTGGAAGAATATTCTATGTTGATATGGTATACCTTGAAGATTGGTATCAGACAACGAAAGACAATTTTAGGGGAGAAAATTGCATGAATGGTGCCAAGGTTTTCAAATATAATAGATTTTTATTTCAGTAGCGTATCCGCATAGCAACGAACAAGTTGAAGTCATCAACCGAGAGCTCTTCCGAGGACTCAAGATTAAGCTAGACCATCTCGGCGGAAGCTGGATAGAAGAACTTCCTACATCCTTTGAGCGTACCAAACGACTCCTAGAGAAAACCCCAGGATGACTCCTTTCGAGTTGGTGTACGAAGCCGAAGTCGTAGTCCCTGTGGAGATCGACCAAGAGTCTCTTTGAATCAGCTCCTATGAACAACTAGATAACTCAGGAAAGCGATAGACTTAGTTGGATTTGATAGGAGAGACAAGGGAGATCATGACAGCTCAGCTAAGGGCATATCGACAACGGATGTACTAGACGTACAATCGAAAGGTATATTAGTGTCTATAAGAATCATATATCTCCACAATGACATGATATCGTTCATTTTAGGCTTAAGCCCTCATTGTTTTATTTTTGGGTTTTATCCAAAATATCTTATACCAATGAGATATCTTTTTATCTTATAAACACATGATCTTTTCCATGTCTTACTAATGTGAGACTTTGATTGTATTCTCCATACTCCCAACAACCCCCCTTCAAACGAAGGACCACATTGAGCCCCCCCTCCCCTCAAGCCTATCCATCCTCGAAGGACTTCTTCTGCTTGATGTCCGATCCTTAATCCAATAGGACTTCCTACTAACTATCTAGTCACCCAGTTGGACTTTCTACCAGTTATCTAGCCCTTTTAGCCCAACTAGGCTTCCTACTAGTTGTTTAGTCCTCCCGTCCCAACTAGACTGCCTGCCTGGTCTCTGGTTCTCTTGATCCAAACATGAGAGCTCCACTTCCTTCGTTCGAGGTTCATGTCTTGACATGAGCTCTGATACCAATTGTTAGTGTATATAAGAATCATATATCTCTACAATTGCATGATATTGTCCACTATGAGACTAAGCTCTCATGATTTTATTTTTGGACTTTACCCAAAAGGTTTCATACCAATGGAGATATCTTTTTATCTTATAAGCACATGATCTTTTTCATGTCTTATCAATGTGAAACATTGATTATATTCCTCATACTCCCAACTGTTAGGACCTCGGTGGCCGCTAGAGGAGGGTGAATAGCATCGTCGTCGTTTGTCGATGGATTTCGTTTACGATTGCGTGATTGCTATAAAATGTGTTATACGCAGTGGAAATAGAAGTAATAAAACAAATACAACACAAACACAAGCACAACAATACGATGTAATATGGTTCGGAACCGAATGGTCCCTACTCTACGGATTGAGCTCGAATGAGCCCTAGCGATGTCAATCATATACCACTATAACAATAACTCCTTCTCGGAACAATCCGAAGGTGGAGAAACCTCGTACAATAGTTCTTACAACAATAAGAATGAAAATACAAGCAAAATACACTAAATGCAAGTAAAGAAAACTTTACAAAGAACTTTTGGATGCTTGCTTGTTTGGTTGCTTGAGTTGCACTTTGAGACCCAGATTTGCAGCAACAAATTGCCCCAAACACATCCAAGAACCGATGCCAAAAATCCTCCTTCCGAGCTGCTTTTATAATCTGCATTCGGGCTAGATTTTCACCTAGCAGTCGATTGATTGGGACCATCAATCGACTGCCCCTGTAGCCGTTGTGAGACAATGATATGTGCCACGTTGGATAAGTTCTAACGGATAGACCATCAGTCGACTGATCACTCAATCAGTCGAGTGCTTGGGTTGATCACTCGATTGGAGAGCTTTCTGTGCCCGAAAACCTAACCATCAATCGATTGATCATGTCCATCAGTCGACTGATAGCTCAATCAGTCGAGTGTTCGGGCCGATCACTCGAATGGAGAGCTTACTATGCTTGTGGCTGAAGCATCAGTCGACTGTCATACCATAGCAGTCGACTGATGGCACCATCAGTCGACTGCCCAATGCTGGCAGTCGACTGCTAGGCCATCTTTCTGCAGTCAAATCCTAATTGACTCTCATCAGTCGACTAACCTTAGTCTCAGTCGACTGATACACCTCAAACATGAGGTTTTAACCCAAGTATGGTATCCCCATACTTGCTAGACCACCCTTAGCCTAGACCTAAGCCTTCTAGCCACCTCCATCATCCTCACGCATATCGAATCCCTCTAAGTCATCCATGACTTGTTCATCCATACGCTAGCCTTCAGGTGCTTCCATCAGCTATTGTCATGCTAATGTGGTCTACATCGCCAAGACACATTGGACTTACGCTGCCAAGACTCCGCTTGGACTTTACGCTGTCAACCATTGGACTTATGCCGCCAAGACTCCCGCTTGGACTTTACACCACCAATATTCCCCTTGGACTTCTCAAATGTCAAGACTCAAGCTTGAACTTTCTCTTGCCAACCCATGTTAGACTTTCCATGCCAAGACCCATGCTTGGACTTTTACTTGCCAAGACCCATACTTGGACTTTCCTTTGCCAAGACTCATGCTTGGACTTTCCTTGTCAACCCATGTTGGACTTTCCATGCCAAGACTCAAGCTTGAATTTTTCATGCTAAGTACACAAGACTTGGACTTTTCCCATGACAATGGTCAAACCATCGTCAAACATCAAGTATGACCTGGGTCGATTGTACCAACAATCTCTCCAACACGTCAGACATCAATGTCAAACATCAAAATACTACTCGTGTTAAACTCGAGTATGATTAATTGTGACCTGGGCCGATTGCACCAACACCAACAAGGTCATTCTTCGCTCCTTTTAGGTTAGAGATCTTGTGTGGAAAAAGTTGCAGATACTGGAGATCTCAGAAAACTGGAACCCCGATGGGAAGGGTCGTACAAGATCACTCAAAATCTGAGCTCGACCGCCTATTATCTGTAGAACGGGGATGGAAAGGAGCTCGGTCGATCATGGAATGTATTTCATTTGAGGTCGTATCGTATGTAAATCCAGTCTATTAATTTAACTACTTTTCCTTTTGTGAAAAATGATATGTATTAATATTTTCTCCGCAATTAATATTTTCCCTCTAATCTTGGACAGAGGCGTCCATCGGCTTATTCACTCTAGACTCGAACTGAGGCATCTCTTGACATTTTCCCTCTGGCCTCAAACCAAAGTGTTTATCGATATTTTTCCTCTAGTCTCAGACCAAGGTGTCCATCGGCTTATTCTCTCTGGTCTCAGATTGAGGCATTCATCAACATTTTTCTTCTGGTCTCGGATTGAGGCATCCATCGACATTTTTCATCTAGTCTCGGACCAAGGCACCCATCAATATTTTCCCTCTAGTCTTAGACCGAGGTGTTCGTCGACTTTTTCCCTTAGTCTCGATCTAAGGCGTCCATTAGCTTATCTTCAGCTCGGGCCTCAATGTCCTTATTATTCACTTAAGTCTCAAATTAAGGTGGCTTACGATCCATTATATCCAGCTCGGGCCTTGACGCCCTTATTATTTCCCTTAGTCTCAGACCAAGATGGCTTTCGATCTATTATCTTCAGCTCGGGTCTCAGTGTCCTTATTATTTCCCTTAGTCTCAAACTAAGGCAGCCTCTAGTTTTCTTCAAATCGACATTTCTCCTTTAGTCTCAGACTAAGGCGTTCTCGAGCATATCTCCCTTAGTCTCGGACTAAGGCGTCCTTCGGTATTTCTTAACGCATCATTCAGTATTCTTCCCTTTGGTCACAGACTGAGGCATCCTCCAGGTCATGTTTTTCTTTTTGCGAGTTCGAAATGGAGCATTTTTCTTTCAACGCTTCCCCTCGACAACACAATCTTTGGTTTTCGAGAAAGATTTGTTATATACAGACAATTTTGGCGAAAACAAAGGAGTGTATCCATTAAGTGACAATATTCAGTATAAAGACAATTTAAAGACTCAATCTAAAAAGACAAGTTTTCCTAAAGGGCATCTTTGGGGGTCTTGTCAAGGACTTTCTGTATGTCCAGGAAGTCCAAGGATACTCCTTCAAGAAGATGCTTAGCTTCTTGTAATTGGGGCACAGCTCTGCCGAAGTCGATCTCCAACATCTTGGCGGCTCGTTCCCCCAGCATGTCTTGAAATTCGGAGGAGGTCAAGAATTTCTTTTTCTTATTGGCCCATCGACCTTCTTCGCCAACCTTGTAGGTCGCTAGCTCTTCCTTCAAAGACTCGACTTGAGTAGTCGGTTCTTCTCAGTGTTGGGTCTCATCTCTCTCCCTTGTTTTTAGATGTCGGAGTTCCTCTTTGTATTGCTCCTCTTGATCTAGTTGAAGCCTCTCGGAGTCGCATTGTTGCTCATGGAGCTCGACCAGTTGAACTTTGAAATTCATAGTGCATGCCTGATGGATAGAAGATTTTGCATGTGCCTACTCTAGCTCCTTGTCCTTGTTTTGAATTTGAGCTATGTACTCACCCAACTGAGCTTGCATTAATTGGTAGGCAGAGGTCATCTCGAGGAGTTTGTCTGTTAACTCCCTTTGTTGGGTCAGAAGCTAGTCCACACAGAAAATCGGTATTAGTATAGGGAAAATTATTGATAAAGGCAGTATCAATACGTGGAAAGTTATTGGGAAGGGTAAATTACCTCGGTGACAGTGACGGCCATCTAGTTGTATATCCCAGCTAGAGTCTTCTTTTTCAATTCCGCCTCCTCGATCTCTATAATTTACTTCAAGAGACCACGTGGGGGGCCCGAGGGGGTCGAGGAGGCAAGGAGGCACCAGAGGAAAAGACAGGTATGGGGGCACCAACACTCTATTCCAGAGAGAAAGTAGGTCCTTCGTTCATAGTAGTTTTGGCACCCTGAGCTACTCCTTCACTCTGATCCTTAGGAATTGGACTAGGCCTGCATTTGGAGGAGCTCGGCTCGACATTTGTCTCTACAAGCCAACCTCACTTGCGAGGTCGAGACACCTCCTCAGATTCTCCCGAGCTCACTGTCTCTAGAACTAGGGAAGGTCAGATCGGAGGAAGCTCAACAGAATCTACTGTGTCGGGGGCGGAGGACTCCTCAGTCATTTCAGGGGGAAGGGGCAACCTGAGCATGACCCCACTTTAGGTTCTTAGAACACAAGGCCTTCCACATCAGTTGAAAATAGAAAATAGATTAGTACTTGGTTTCAAGAAAAGAAAGAGTAAACCTCTTACCTAGAAAACCACTGAGTTCAACTTCTATCAGACTTAGTTCGAAATAAAAAAGAAGTCCCTCCTCAAGTAGAAGGCTAATGTCAAACTGGAGGTCGGCAAGAATATTCGAGTACTCTTGATAGGAGGCAAGCTCCTTAAAATTACCTAACTCAGGCGCTGGAGACAACTCCATTTGCCAAGAGGTTGATCACTCAAAGACAGGGATGGGTCAGACGAAGAAATATCTAGTCTTCTAAAATTTATAGAGGTCAGAAATTTTACTAAAAATTTGGTGGAAGGTCAGACAACGAAGTAGAAGACTCCGCTCTCTTTCTTCTTTAGGGTAAAATTGAAGTGGAAGTTCTCAGGTGTTAAGAGGATATTATAGAAACGGAAGACTATCACTACCCCTCACATTAGGCGAAAGGAGTTCAGGATTAATTGTTGCAGAGGAATAAAAAAAATAATTGGAGAGGTCGGTAAAAAAGGGCGAAAGAGGAAATCAAAGGTCATTAACTAGTTGGTCATAAAAAAAGGTAACTAAGCCATCATTGGGCGGAAGATGGGGGCGTTCCTCAGGTAGAGGAATTCGAATGTGATGGTCATGGAGGGCTTCATAAAAAGCCCTAAGAGATATCTCATCGTCCCTCATGAAGGAAGTAGAAAGGGTATCAAACAAGAAGGGAAGACTCTCATCCAGGAATGCACGAAGCAGTGAAGGAGACTTACATGTTGATGATCGGCATGCCAAAAGCTCGAGAGCAAGAAGATGGAAGACGGACGATGGAAGAAGAAGGCAGCGACACAAATGAAAGTCGCACGGTCAAGTCCAAGTTTCCCTAATAAAGGAGGGGTAAGGGGCCACGACTGTCCGATCTAAAGGGACGTGGGTTATAGATCGTCAGATTGAGAGAATAATGATCACGCGATGTCACCCGTCATATCAACTTTGATCCTCATTTATTATTTCGATCGGATCAGAGAGAGATAGTCAACATTGATTGTCCAATCCAAGGTGAGACAGAGGATGTGACCATCAGATATGAAGACAAGTGGCAGAATCACCTGGCCATCAAATCAGATCGGATCATCATGATTACTTAGGTAATGGTAATCGTTGGGTCTTTATGACTCGACAGACGTGCTTTGACACATGTTACAATAGAGGTTTCTATAAAGGTGTTTGTTTTCCCATACGAATCTAGTTTGGCTGAACCAAACCCAAGTTAAGTTAGTTGGACTTGTGTCTCTTTCGACTAAACTAAGGGGGGAGACATAATGATCTAGTAAGGTCACATGGTCAAAATAAGTCAACAGTCATGGCAAGTCAGAGATTAAGTTAACCCTAGGTCGGGTACAACCGAGACTACATCATATCCAACCTCTTTGGGAGCTCATCCGAACTGAGCTCGGTTGAAATGAACTCATCCCAAGCAACTAGAGTTCAACTGAATTAGGCGCTAAGAAGCTCGATGGGTGCATCGACCGACAAAGAACAAAGATCCCCTTTGTATCCTTGTAATCTCCACAACCCCTCTAAAACATATTTCCTTGATGACCTCTCAACGAGTCCATAATTTCTGAGATATGCACTCATATGGTCCTCTCCATATCTCTTCTCTGATTCATGGGGTCTCTCTCTAGGTATAAATTTCCTAATGGTAAGAAAAAGGATTGACTCTCTAGCTAAGCGTAGACTTTTTACTTTCTCTTTCTCTTTCTCCATCTTTGCCGTTTTTTTGATTTGAGCATCGGAGAGATTTAACCGAGATCAATCTCGACCCCTTCTAACTCATCTCGAGTGCTCGTAGATTGACCAACCTTGGGCGATTGCCTAGGACCAATTCGGTTGCTTCACGGGTTGCTTCACGACCGGACTGATCTCCAAACACTGGTCACCATTTGGAAGGTAGGCCTCTCTGAAAGTGCCGAAGAGATAGTGAGCTGCTTCATTCCTTCATCTCGGACCGGATCATAAGGAAATCTTCTTGATACCCTAAAAATGGTATGCTGTTTGTGATGAACTGTTGGTGTCTTCTTATGGCATGAAAAGCTTGTTGCCGCATTTGCATGGGCATGCCTCGGGGCAGTACTCGAGCGGCATGTTGCGGCCGGGCTGGATGGCGACGTGCACCGGCACGCATGGGAGGCAGCGCCCGCACCGAGCCCTGCACGTTGGAGGCCACGAGGCGGGGCCGATGAGTAATCTCCGGCGAGCCAACGAAATTAGCTCCCCGTTCCGAGGCCACCGCCGAGCTTCTCCAGCTTCTTGAAGAAGTCCAGTCAAAGCGCTACCTGCACATTAAGATAATCAGGAACATCAACGGCGAGAAAGAATCCTTCTTTTTCCTCTTTTGGGCGACACAGGGACGGGTGCAGCAATCATTTTCCTCCTCTAGGGAAGTCTCAAGGAGAGATGAGATCTTTAGTAGAAAACCATGGACCACAAGGAGGAGCGGTCAGAAGAACAAGTGGCAGCAGGTACTCAATCGCAACAATAGGAGAGATTTTGAGTACAAACCGGAACGCTAGTTTGGATTTTTAAGCTGAGCAGCTCAGTCGAGCAGGCAGAAAAAGGGCCAAGAAAGAGGATAGGCAAGCTAACTCAAAATTCCAGAAACCGAGCAGAAATGGATCTCATTACTCTCACCGAGTGCGGCAGCCAGGACGAGGAAGGCAAACACGGAGGAGAGGCGGCGGCGCCGGTGG
The DNA here is from genome assembly GCA_025175895.1 of Wurfbainia villosa. Taxonomy (NCBI): domain Eukaryota; kingdom Viridiplantae; phylum Streptophyta; class Magnoliopsida; order Zingiberales; family Zingiberaceae; genus Wurfbainia; species Wurfbainia villosa. Next base: position 5,149,020 of record JAKLTH010000042.1, read on the forward strand.
CACAGGGCGCCCATTGCCTCTCAGCAGCGCGAGGAGGAAATATTGGAGAGGGTAAGGGAAGTCCCGCAGCGAGCTTTTGGGCGGCCAGGCGAAGGGAAAGAGAGAGAGGTTGGAAGGAAGATGACGGCACTTGTGTGTGCAGAGCGGTGCTGCCTATTTGGTCGGTTGCATGGGGAGTTTAACTCGGACTAATAGGGCATGCTCGATGGCTGTGAGAGACGCAGCGTTAGCTTGGAACATGGAAAACAAGGATTTTGGGTTGAATTACGAATCAGGATTCTGTTCGCAAAACGATCGCACTGTGGGTCCGAATTCGATGGCAGAGGGCTAGTTGTCTTCTTTGATTTATTTTTTTTTTCTCCTTCTCTTTTTTCCTTCTCAATTTCAATAACAAACCGTAATTAAATACACAGTTGCTAGCGTTCCATAACCTGGACAGGCCTTGGGATGACCCTAGTTTATGCTCTCTTTTTGTATGCAAACCTCAAACCATCCAGGAGCCTCATCCGTTTGATAGGACATGACAACCTGTGTCGACCCCCAACCTTAATGGTATCAAGGTCTTACAATTTTTATCAGGGAAGAAAAAGAAAAGGCAAACTTACCTACCACTGGAGACTGGAACGAGGCGATCACGACTTTGATTGCAGACTATATTTATAGTACATGATACTCTCCAGTCCACTCTGCCTCTGCATGTATTCCTTGACAACAGAAAACTCTGTTTCTGTAGTTGAAAGCATTGATCCAAGCTTGCATCTTTTCTTGTTTAGGGTATTGAGCACGTAGCAGGAGGGGGAAATGATATAAAAATAGTGGAAACTAACTTGGAAAAAGAAAAGGTATACGACATGTAATGTATTTATTTATTGGTAAGCAATAAAGATTGACTCTAATGCCTAAAGGCAATAAATGAGGGGATGTTCCTTTGATATAAATATTATTATAGATAAACATGGGTCAAATTTCAATGTGAAATTTAAAATTTTCATTAAATTTTTTATCGTTTTTGATCAACGTGTCAAGAATTATGATCTCCATGATTTACTTTTTTTCATCATCGAAGAAGAATCGACGATAAAGAATATCAAGATGAACATGGATTGACTCTTGAGGACGTATATAATTGTTGATCACCTTTCACCTTTCCACGGAAGTCAGAGAGCAAATGGCTTGCAGCCAGACGTAGATTTACACGTGGACACGCCCCAGTCCACGTGATTTATTTCATAAAAAAATATATATTTTTTATAAAAAAAAATTATAACCTAATATTTTTATTTTTAATAATATAATTACTATATAAAATATTTGATTATCTCTCCGACTTTCCCATTTTTCCAAGATCCTAAATCTCATCATCTTTCTCAATTTTTTCCATCATGCTATCAGTTGTCGTTCATAATTTTTCTTCCGCCATTGCTCACACACTGTTGTGCATCCATCGTTGACTCTGCCAATTCGACATTGCCAGTCGCAGCTCTGTCCATCATCGATCTCCGCTTCGCGCACACAACCACATCGCGATCGCAGAAGTTGTCCCATCAATGTCATACCACATTCATAATCACAACCTCATAGGTACCTCACACGCACCATCAACGCATACCACATCATCGTTACTTCCCTTCGCCCGACCACAGAGGAATCCATCGACCTCGACACCGGCATCAGTCGCAGCTTTGCCCTTCAAGTGTAACCAAAGAGAGCATTACCGAAGCCAATGTCCGAGGGGGAGTCACCCTAGGAAGGACAAGGGAGAAAGCTCAAAAATAGGGAGAGCTTCTAAGGCTAAGGTGACGATTAATAATGCACTCTCAAATTCTAAGGTTAAGAAGCATGCTAGTGATGTATCATGTTTTAATTTACTTGCAATTGTTCATGATCATAATAAGCATGCTAGAGATAAGTATTTTTGTTTGAGGTAAAATCTTGTGAACTTAGGATTAAGGATAATCCTAAGACTACTATGCCTAATGATAAGAAGAACCTAGGCATTAATCCCAAGAAATCTAGACATATGTCTAGAAAGAAGAACAATTCCTAAAAGATGAATGAAAATTCAAAAATTAAGAAATTAGAAAAAGAAAATCAAACTTTAAGGTTTAAGCTTGATAAATTAGAAAATACCCTTAATAAAATGAAAAATTCAATTAAAGGGTCTAGTAGTCAAAAATTAGGATTTAGGAGGCAAGCATTACCTAAGGACAAGAAAGACTTGGGTCACAAGTCTATGTCCAAGAAGGTAATATTTTTCTACCATAGTGTTCCATTTGACTATGGAACTATCTCTAGGTCTAGAAAAACTAAAGTCATAAGGGAAGTCGTTCCTAGAGTTGACCATGGTAGATGTTTAGTGGCTAAGGTTTCAAAGAAATCTAAAAAAGCCATTAACAAGATTACAAGGGGAATTACCCCTAAGGTTAACCTTGAGAAAACTCAAATGACCGAGGCTTCAAAGCCTAAGTGGGTCATTAGGAGGGTAGCTAGGGAAGTTATCCCTAGTGAGTACCTTGTGAACACAATGAGCTCAAATAGATTTTGAGTTTCTAGGAGCGTGATTTCATCACACTATATGGGTTTAAGGTGTGTCAACCTTGAATGGATATGTAGTTAACCTAACCATGGTAAAGGTGGCACTTTAGGGCATTTTCGAGATTATGTGATACCTTGAAAATGAATTTAGATTCATATCCTAAAAGATTTTAGGATGTACCAATAAAAATTATGGAAGTTGAAAAATCAATCATAATTTACACAATTAGGTTTAGAGTCAATGATATATCATTTTAGATTTTTGGCACACTTGGAAAATTAATGCATTATGGTAAAATATGGTTTAATCCTAGTAAATGACAATTAGGCTTGAAACTTAGATATTCTTATACCTTTATCTTTTATTTGGCATGCTTTGTTTGTCATATGTCATGTCATAATATCATGTTTCACATAATTATTTAAATGTCATGATCATGTTTAAGAAATATGTCATATTTATATTTAGGTCTATAGTATTATGCCATGACAACATGATTCATTGGCTATGTCTTAATTTATGCAATCTTTTATACCATGATCATTATTCATACATTTAAGGTTAATAAAATTTAATTAAGGACAATGACATGATTTGAAGTCTCATTACAAGGGAATCAAATAGAGTTGTCTAGATGAAATGCATAGGACCCTAGATTGGGAAGAACAAAAATGCACATCTCATAAAAATATTAAATTGACATGTGTGTATATTGATACACCCTAGACACATGTGAGATGTTAGGAAAATGAGTTAAGTTCAAGGTGCATAGTTCTTATATCTAGATAAACTCAAAGTCATAATATGATATTGATGAATCATGAGGAAAGCTAATGTACAAGTCATGCACATCTGGCCCATAGACCATGGTTCAAAATAAAGTTTTAAAAATATTTTTAAATTATTTTAGAAAATCTTAGTGAAGTCTATCTTTTATGGCAATCACCATTGAACAAGTTTATACAAGTTAGGCCAAAAATATTGAAGTTACTAATGCTTTTAAACTTTGTGTCAATACTTCAATTTAATGGGTATTTTTATATAAAATTATTTTTCATCCATTATATTTCATGTAAGTAATGTACGTATAAATTTTAAGGATTTTTCAAAATACGTATATTTACTTATGCATTTTCAAAAATCAATTTCTGAAACTGATTTATGCATTTTGTAGAAACCAGTCGACTGCTGCTTAGAGCAGTTGACTGGTGGTGTTTTTAGTCGATTGGTAGTTGAAACCAGTCGATTGATGTGTCTAATATTGGTTAAATAAGGTTTGTTTAGTCATTTATCAACAATGTTAGGCTATCCTAATATCTCCTAATCCTAGAGTTAAACCTCATGTATGAGGGGATCATATTTGGGTTAAACTTCATGTTTGAGGTTTACTAGTCGACTAGGGTTATGGACAAGTCTATTGACCGAGTATTTGACACTCGGAAGCCTAGTTGACTCGTATCAGTCGATTGAGATTATGATCAGTCGACTAGTCGGGTAGTCGACTGAGCTTCGACTGCTCAACTTGTGTTCAGGCAGTCAACTGCCAGTTGTGGGTAGTCGACTGCCAAACTGGTCCACAGTAGTCAACTATCAATGATGGGCAATTGACTAGTGGTGGTGGACACAGGAACAAAATGTCCCATAATCGATTGACCAGTCAACTACTAGGTTGGCAGTCTACTCTTAAGGTATCCGTTGGACGATTCCAATGTAGATTAAGTTCGTTGTGAGACAATGACACTCTGGGCAATCGCTGGTGCCCTTTGATAGTCGACTGCTAAGCGAAAAATCCAGCCTGAGGCATGCTTTAAAAGGAGCTCGATGGGAGAAGGAGAAGTTGTCAGTTCTTGGGAGATTTGAAGGGGATATAGTTACTGCTTTCAAGACCTTCAAAGTCATATAAAGCAACCAAAAGATCAAGCATCCAAAAGCTCACATGTAAAGTGTTGTAAATTCATTTCTTTCATTTTTTTTTTTGTATTTTTGTTGCTTCTTATTATTGTAAGAACTTTGTATGAGGTGTCTCCGCCTCCGGATTGTTATCGAGAAGGAGAAGTTTGATAATGGTGGTGTACATCACTAGAGCTCGACTAGAGCATGACCATGAAGTAGGAACCCTAGTTTCGAACCATATAAAATCTGCATGTTCGTGTTTGTCGTGTATGTATTTTTATTATTCTTGTATATTCCATTGCACTAACATATTGTAGACAAACACGCGATTGATCGAAATAGAAATTGTAATAAATCACTATTCATCCCCCTTTAGCGCGGTCACCGATTCCTTTACACAAGAGTGTAGTCTTGGCTACATAAGTCCAAGTGTGTAGTTTTGGCGGTGAAAGTTCAAACATGGATATTTGGCAAAGGAAAGTCAAAGGGTATACTGAGGGTATGAGGTTGATAGAGGTGGATAGAAGGCTTAGATCTAGACCAAGAGTAGTCGATCAAGTATGAGGAGATCATACTTGGGTTAAATCTCATGTTTGAGATTTACCAGTCGACTGACCAAGTGTTCAGAATTCGGGAGCTTAGTTGACTTGTAGTAGTCAATTGGGGTTATGACCCAATTGACTGGTCGTGTAGTCGACTGAGGCTCGACTGCCGACTAAGTGCTCTGGTAGTCGACTGGTAGACATCACCAGTCGACTAGTCTATGGCAATCAACTGGTGGTAGTGGGCACGAGCACAGAAGCTTTGGTAGTCGATTGGGCAATCGACTACTGACTTGATAGTCGACTATTGGTAAGGACAGTTGACTGCTAGGGTATTCGTTGGCTAGAATGTCAACGTGGATTAGTTCATTGTGAGACAACGGATAGATGAGCTGTCGACTGATGTCTTTTGACAGTTGGCTATCAGGCGCGAAATAAGCTAGCAGTATGCTTTAAATGGAGCTTGAGATGGAGAATTTCGACAATGATTTCTTGAGAACTTTGAAGGGGAGTTGTTGCATTCCAAACCTTCCAAGCATTTCAAAGCAACCAACAAGATCAAGCAAAGCTTTCTTCATTTGTAAAGTGTTCTTTATTTGTATTTGCTTTGTATTTTATTTTAGTTGTATTTTGCTTTTGTAAATCCATTGTAAGAGATTTCTTCACCTCCGGACTGTTTCCAAGAAAGAGAAGTTTGATAGTGGTGGTGTGCATCATTAGAGCTCACTAGAGCTCAGCCCATGTAGTAGGAACTTTAGTTCCGAACCACATAAAAAATTATTGTGTCGTGTGCTTGTTTCTTTTGTGTTTGTGTTCTATTATTTTTGTATATTCCACTGTTCACTAATCATTTATAGACAAGAAAGCACAATTGAATTGAAGGAATCGACGAACCGCTATTCACACTCTCTAGCACGTCAAACCGGTCCCTACATGCCTCAAGTCTAAGGAAACTTGCACTTGAGCTGCAATGAAATCTTCAACGACATAAAACCATATGAAGTCTCATAGCAGATCACTTTAATGAACTCGTTACCCTAACTAGCATCTACATGTTCACTCTCAGCATTCCTATGTTTCCATTTAGTAAGTACCGAATGTTTGGATAATCCAAGGAGCATGAATTGATGATGTCCAATCTCATCAATTCATCGACTAAGGATTATTTCAATACTTACACAAGATGAGATACTCATTAATCATGATTTCTCTCATACTATGCATCGTATCGTGGACTTCAATAAATGAGTTTAAGATCCAATCAAATACATATAAAAATGTATACTAAAATAGTGAATTTTATTAATCATCTAAGGCGATTGTCTTAGAATAACTCTCTATTACAACACTTTCTCCTTCTCGAAAACACACCGGAAATAAAGAAACCTCTTACAATCTGGAGCTTTACAATACAACAACCAAAACAAGTGTAAAGAAATAAACTATATACAAATGGAAAATAATTTACACAATGATTGTTTTTGCTTGGTTGCTTGTTTGGTTGTTTTGGAATCCTTTTGAATAACTGGAATGCAACTGCACTTTCCTTCAAAAATTCTCAAGAACCGATACATGAAACTCATTGCGAAGTCCTCCTTTTATAATCTCGGCATCGGCTAATCTCCGCCTACCAGTCGACTGGTCATACCCCTATTCGACAAGTCACTCGACCATTTACTCGCAATGACTCCTTCCACATCGGATTTCAATCGATCAGTCAACTGCTAGCCTAATTAACAATTGAACTGGCTAGTCGATACCGTGGGGTTCTATTCGCCTGCTATTGCAGCCAATCGACTCTTTCCTCACAGCAGTCCACTGTTGTGTCGTAGCTTGCTTAAACATCTAGTTTCCCATCCCGAGTATCGCGGCTGCCCGAGCACTCGAATCCCGACTCTTCCCTTCAGCCAGTTGACTGCTAAGTCGAGCATCCGATTTCTCATTTTCCTGAGCACCCATGTTTGAGCCCCGAGCATGAGCACGAGCACCACTCGGGATAGATTTCCTTAGCCCACTCGGGACTTCCTAGCATGTCCCGAGCGACCATCACCCGAGCACCTTTCTCTCAATGCTCGAGTACTAGTCGACTGCTCTTAATTAACAGTCAACTATCCCACACAGTCGAGTTGGGCTAACCTGAATGATGTTACCAATTGACTGGTAACATTATCAATCGATTGATATCTCAATCTCAGCCCAGTTTCGCGCCAACTCTCACTTTACTTTGTATCTGGTTAACCTCAACTTACCAAGAATTTTCTCATCTGGCATCCGATCACTCTTGATCTACCAGAACTCCCTTACCTAGTATTCAATCAACCATGACCTACTAGGACTTCTCTTGCCAAGTAATATCGTCTCGACCTATCGAGATTTCACTTACCAAGCATGATCACCCAGACCTGCCGGGACTTCACTTGCCAAGTACGGTCACTCTGACCTGTCGAGACTTCACTTGTCGAGCACGATCATCCTAATCTATCGAGACTTCACTTGCCTAGTCATTCAGTCACCTTGACTTGCCAAGACTTCCCTTCCTGTGCCAAGTGTCTAGTTAACCTTGACCCACTTGGACTTCACACTTGTCAACTCTCAGTTGAACTTTCTATCACCAAGTGTTCGGTCCTTCGTGACCCACTTGGATTTCTATCTTGCCAATGCCCTGTTGGATTTTGATCACCAAGTGTTCGGTCTTTTCTGACCCACTTGGATTTCTCACTTGCCAACTCCTGTTGGACCTCGATCACCAAATGCCCAATCAACCTTGATTCACCTGGACTTCACATTTGTCAACTCTCAGTTGGACTTTCGATCATTAAGTGTTTGATCCTTCATGACCCACTTAAATTTCTGTCTTACCAATGTCCTATTGAACTTTTGATCACCAAGCGTCTGGTCTTCCCTAACCCACTTGTCAACTCCCTGTTGGATTTTGATCACCAAATGTTCGGTCTTCTTTGACCCACTTAGATTTTTAACTCGTCAAGTATCTAGTCAACTTTGACTAAATTGACTTCATGCTAAACTCAATATGACTACGGATGTCCCATACCATCCCATAGTTATATTGTCATATATCGAAATTTCAGTCTCACTCGAACTTGGTCAACTTTGACCTAAGGTTGATTTCTTTAATAATCTCTCTCATATCATTTTGACATATTATCAAATATCAAAATTCAACTCGAGTTTTATTAAGTTTGGTCAACCTTAATCTGAAGCCGACTGCACCTGTAATATTTGAATTTAAGGAGCACTATTACTCGGGACATTATCACTTGATAATGGTACAAATCTATAACTGACCATTTCACTTTGCCATAAGCTTTGTAAAATCCTCCTGAACTTTCAAAATATTCCTTCATCCTTGGACATTTTAATAGATCCTTCATTTTAGAAAACTTTCCATCTCACACAAATTTAAATAACTATTTTACCAATCATTAAAATTATCTATAACGATAAATGAAACTACTACTATTTATAAATCTTGACTGAGTTCATTGAAATTGTTTTTCTTATGTTCTATTAAGGATTTGTTAGTATAAAGATTACATTTGTATGGTATATTATCATTATTTTAAGTTACTATTTTACTGACACTTAAAAGTTCTCTAATTAGTTATGATAGATTGTTTCAAATGTAAATTATTTATTAGACTTTTCAATCTGAACTGCGTAAAAGTTCATTGCTGAAATTTTTCCAATCATGAAATCATCTTTTTAAGGGATTCTTTATGTTTATTGACCTCAAGAATATGCAGTTGGTTCTGGTAGGTTATATTATTGTTAGGTTTTCATACCATTAACTTATTCTAATCTGTCTGGCTACTAATACCATAACCCTCATTGGTGTTGAGTCTAGTTGATATATATGGACCTATCCCTTATCCTAAATACTACAAATCTTAAACTTATCTTGACCTCCATATCTATCTTCATCCTATTATTTAACAGTAAACCACAACTAAAAAAAATCAACTGGTTTTCTTCCCTTGCCTTATTTGCAGAAAGTTTTCTTCAGATTAATTTTATTTATACAGTATGCTCAGTTTTTCTGCCTTTTAGTCAAATAGTTATCGTTAACAATATTTATATTTCGGGTTTCATAGGGATCATATTTTATTTGTGTTAGTTTAAAACACTGAAAAGCTTTCTCAATTTCACAATATTTATTCATATCTAAACCTTATATTATGAATCAAGTAGTTGTAAAAATGAATGCTTATTCTTGTTGAAAATAGCTTGGCAAAAATGAACGCACAAGCTAAGTTAATTATTATGCATTAGGACAACACTAGAACTAACATGTATAGTAGTAGTGAAGATCATGCAACGTTCCCACGGGGATGGCGGATTGGTTAAGGCAAAGGGTGCTTGCAGATGAGGCCAGGGTTCGATCCCTGGGGTGGCGGGATTTATCCTCCCCCCAATCGTAGCAGAACCTTCCCTCTGCTGGTACCAGCCCGTCAAAGGTCATAGGTCTGTCCCGTGATTTACCCCTTCGCGATTTCCTCTTGGGACGGGGGGCCGGAGGCTGCTAGGTTGGCAGTTCTAACCTTTTTGCAGTGAAGATCATGCAACGGTTTTTAGAACAGATTTTAGTGAATACATTACTAAGTATTTTCTAATTGGAACTAATGTCTTTCTCCATGTTTACTGATGCGGTGACAGGGAAGAAGGTCTGTTGACTTCTTTTCAACACAATGGGGCGCGAAGGAAACTTAGGAGGTTCTCTCCGATCGCAACAGTAAAATGAAAACGTGAAGCAGAGAAACGCAAGCCAACATGAGCAACAAACAAAGACACAGGATGTAACGTGGTTCGGAATAAGGATTCCTACTCCACGGGGGTGAGCTCTCCCACCAGCTACTGTGTCAAAGCACTTTCACTATGAACTTCCTCCTTCACGGAAAGAACTTCCGAAGGTGGAGGAGAAAACATCTTGCAATCAGGTCAATACACAAGAAATAGCTTAAGAAAAATGGAGCTCACTACTCTCCTTAGCTCCATCTCCGGCGATGTGGTTGCTCTCCCCTTCAGAATGCGTCTTCGTCTCTTGCTGGTTGGAATGATGCGGATCCCCTTTCTCCTGCCCTGCTTCTCCCTTTTATCCTCTTCCTCTGGCCAGCTGTTGCATCACAAGCCTCCTTCGTCATACACGTGGCCACTTTGCCTATCTGGAGAATCATTCTGTTATAGACACAAGAAACGAAGGCTCCTCGGAATATTATGTGGGGGCCCTCTTCTGTTGTGTAACAACTTCTTATCTATATTTCGGGAAATATGCTAGTCTATCTCTTTCAGTCATTTGCCTTTGACAAAACTAACCTAAATCTACTGCTCACGTGTAGCGTAGCCATTAGGCTCTTCTCAATAGCCCAAACCAACTCCTCTTTTTCCCCGCACCGAATCATTTCCGGGTATGCTAGACCGAACGATTCTTATCCACCCCGTACCAAAATGATCTCTGCCATTGCCCCGCCATGCCAACTACCTCAAATTGTCCTCCCGTTCCAACTGCCCCAAACTATTGCGCCCGAACCATTCTACCTTGCTTCCCTTGCCGAACCGATTATTCGGTTTGAATAGTGTCTTACACGCGAGTATTCTTACCCGGTTCATAGAAAAGAGGTAACAATAGTATCATTAGTCAACCCCCAAAAATAGTCAAGCGAAGTCATAAGCTTGACTTTCTAAATATATGAAGTCTCTAATTCACCCTTTGCTCGCTGATTTAAACTCACTCTTTTCTCATGGTTCTACTCCATATGCTCGAAACAGCTCGATGGGCCCCGCTTCTCTTTTTCTCTTAGATAGTCGAAAAGTCACACAAAACCCTATATAAATCTTCGCCCTTTCTTTTTATGCATAACTTAGCATGCCTAACAATCCAGTCCTTTCCACTTCTCCTTTCCAGCGATTTTCTCCGGCAGCATTCCAGCGACCTAGCCCCTTCTTTCGCAAATGTTCCCCCTTCAACCTTCAAGTAAGTGTTCTTCCTTGTTCTGTACCTTTGGCCCCTAAGACCTTGCCCTCATCTCCTTGGTACGAGCACACCGTCACCCAACTAAACAGCGAACATTATTTCTTTAACCTTAGCACCAGTTCATAGACCCTTCCATACAATGTTGTTTCAATACTAAGACTTACCGACCACATCGTCCTCCCCCCGGCCTAACCTGCTTCTTTTCTGAATAATTCCTTAATGTCTTATTTTTACCCATGCCCTCTCCCTACTTAGAAATCCTAGATTTTTATGGTCTGCCCTTAAATCAATTTACCCCAAATTCCTTCGACATCTTATCGGGGGTCATCATAGTATTTCGGCACCTAAACCTCCCTTTGCCCCCCAAATATTCCATTGCTTCTTCCAACTAAAATCTTCTAAGGCAGACCTTTTTACCCTCTCCAGCCGCACGGACTGCCAATTCTTAGTGAATATGCCCTCTTCCCACAAAGGATGGAAAGAATTATATTTCTTTGCTCAGCTTCCAACACCCCTCCCCTACTCAGATACCTGGAAGCTAGATCTTCCTGAGCTACCTCTCTTTCATAAAATGAGGACCCAATGTCTTTTCTCGGAGGTTTATAAAGTGTTGGGAGAATCCCACTCAGTCACTTCAGGTTATCCCCTTGTCCTCTAATGGCACCGGCTGCCATAGGTAGGACGATGTTCGCATTTGATATAGCTCATTATCTGGATCAACCTATCTTTCTTACCAATGGATTTCGCAGATAACCTAATGCAGGACACTTTGGTAAAAGGCGAGGATATTGATGCAGCTAGGAAGAAGAAGACCTCCATGAAGCGAGGTAAATCTGTGGCTGCCCCCTCTTCACCTTGGAAGAGATTGCGTCCTGTCAAGGAAGGAGTTCCCAGTTCTTCATCCCTTCCTGCATCTTCTTCTTCCCGTTCCTCTCCCCCGTCATCCCCTTCCAATCTAAAGAAACACCAATGCCTAGTCATCTACGAACCGAGGGTGAGGGATACCATATTGGTCGCCCCATCCTCTTCCCCCCAAGGGGGAGACTCTCCTTCCCACTCTCTTGTTTCATCCCCCATTCCTCTTGACTCTCCCACATATTCCCCAACTGAATCTATCCCAGTCACTGTTCCTCCTGAAGCACATCCTTCTCCCGCTCCCTCTTGGCTCGTAGGTCCCCCTCCCCCTTCGAAGGGGGGAGATCTTCCCTTCCTGAACCCTCCATTGGTTACGCTGGGATCCCTCCTAAAGATTTGTCACCTCTCAGAGGTGAAATTTTTCAACCAATCAGGTGTACAGGGTCTCTGTGACCATATGAGCAAACTGCTGGCCGAGGTAATTCTTCTCCTTCTATATATATATATATATATATATCAATGCTTAATATTTGTCTCCTTTTTCCTTCAGGTATCGGTCACTCATAATAAAATGATGTCCCACGTGGCCCAATTCCAAACTAACGTGGAGACGCCCTATTTTGCTTCTCTGGCGCACCAGAAGCAACTCACACAGCGGCTGAACGAAAATGAGCAAAAGGAATCTAATTTAATCGGCCGATGTGAAGATTCCATGATCCAATTGGCCCTGGATCAAAGCGAGAAGGAGGAGCTCCAACGGAAGAATGAAGACCTCGAGCAGCAAATATTCTTGCAGTCTAGCTAGCTTCAGCAGGTGGACCTCCTTACCCACGAGCTAACAGGATACAAAAGATAACTTGGGGACGCAATTATTCAGGCTGCTGATTCTTCAACTACCATTCAGCTGTTGCAGCAAGAACGTCAAGCATGGGAGGCCACCCAAAAATCCTGCTTGGAGAGGTGCGAAGAACTCTCTTCACTGGTGGCTACCTTCCCTGAAGCCCTGTCTTCTGTGACTCGGCAGCAACAAGAGCTTCACCGAGAATATACCGAAGCTTTATCTGCTCTGGGTCAGCGGGCCATGACGGCAGCAACAGAAAGAGATGTCTTAGCAGCACAATTAGTTGAATGTCAGGCCCAACTTGTCGCCTGTCAATCCCAACTGAAGAAACAGGAGGCAGATCTAAAGGGGCGTTACGTTCAAAAGGGGGTGGACTTATTCATACTGGGCTTTGATGAATCTTCGGCTTTAAACGCCGAATGAGGATACCCTCCTCCTGGTATGGACATCAGTTACTTAAATCCCGCAACATCTTTATCCAAATGCCCCCCTCCAACTCTTTAAGTTGTAATTTATCATATCTGCTTCTTGTAATGACTTCTCCTTCGATGTTAAAGAATATTTGCATTGATACGACTTTTCGTTATTTTTCATGTATGTCTTGATGTGGGTCTGGAATTTTGGGTCTGTTCTATGTTTCTTTCTCTTCGCAATTACTGCTCATTTTCTGCCTTGTATGAAATGATGACATTTTTCGCTCGGGAATCCGTTCGAAATATCCCCAGGGTGAACTTCTTCCGGCCCGAACCAATTTTGGCTCGACCAACAATTAACTTACTTCGGCCTCTTGATCTTCTCAAGCTACCTGGCCGCTCCGGAAATGATATCTCGAAGATTTCCTATGCTGACGTCATTATGATGTTAGTCTTTTCCTCTTCTTCTCCTTCCCGAGGACAAATGCAATTCTTCCTCCCTCGATTATAAATTGTCATCCCAAGTGTCTTTGGCCTTCCATCTCACTCTCATGGCTTCCGTGGAACACCCCATCGAGATCTCTTCGGATTCTGACTCTTTTGAATTGCATGACTGGTCCACAGAAGACACTGAAGAATCTGAAACGCAATCGACTGCGACTTCTGCGTTTCATCCGTTTCCGACTCCATCATCGACCACTGCTTCCCCTCCTAATCTAGGGAGATCCTTCCGAGCCCCCTTCCCTTCATTCCACAACCGAGTCTGGAACCCTCCCCTGACGTGGGAATATACGGTAGGATATCCTCGAGCCTCCACTGAACTTCCTCCGCTTCTGCCGGCCCTAGCATTCGTTCCAGTCCCTCCAGCGGGGACTCATCCACCTCTTTTTGTTGGAGCTCCACCAGCGGCATCTCCAGCTCAAGGCGACCTCTACAGAGTTGTCTTAGCGCCTTCCCCTCCGAAGGACTCCTCTGACAATCCTCCTACTAGTGATAACCCTAAAAAGCTTGTATAATAATTAGCTTAAATGATGTAGCTGTTATCAAGAATATTAATAAAAAGAAAAAAGGGGGTACTTAGACTTCTTTTTGTCGCTTTCCTGTGAATGTAAAAAAATTGCCATCAGAAAAGACTGCACCCCTATCTGAACATACTTCCCCTTATTGCTTCCGTGGAATTTGAACCATCCTTCTCAGAGTTACTGCACTAACAACTCTCACATACCGTCTTTACGTTTCTCCTTCTTTACTAGCATTATTTATTATTTTTACCTCCTCCGCAAGTCAATGCACCTTCTTCCTTCGCCGTTATAAGGACCCTAAATCATCACTTGGTTAACATTCATCCTCTCTTCGCCATGGAACAAACCTCTGAACAAGGCAGCAGCTCTTTCCCTCCTGAGGAAAAGACTGAGGAGCAGTGCTACATCGCCACTTTGGAGGAACAGGTCGGATATCTGCAACGACATTTGAGGGAAGCTTCTACCAGCAACTACTCCCTGCGCCAGCAACTGGCAGTGTCCCAGAAGGACTTATCCAAGCACATCTTCATACAACAGTCTTACCTCCGGCAGCTACTACGCCAACCTGAGCCACGCAAAGAGGCCCCTTCCGTATCTCCCAATAAAGAACTGTAATGCCCTACGAATAGGGGCTTCTTTTGTTATTCTCTTCCTTTGGGGAAATTGTGATATGTAGCTCTTTTAGGGTAATGAACTTCTTTAGTATGAGTTTTCGCCTACATCCTTCCTTGTTCCTCCTCACTTTTCGACCCTCCTTCTGCTGTGCCAAACTTTGCACTTCTCTTAAATAATAAGAAAATTAGACAAACGTTCAACTTCTTCACCTTTTCCTTACGCAAGGATGATATATGCACTGCCGCTGCATGAGGATAAAACAATCTACAGCTGAGGGCATACTCAGCTCTTCCGTTCCACCACTACACGGGGATAAAAATAATATATAGTTGAAGAATAAACTCAACTCTTCCGTTCCACCACCACACGGGAATAAAATAATATATAGTTGAGGAATAAACTCAACTCTTCCGTTCCGCCACCACACGGGGATAAAGATAATAGATAAATGAGGAATGCTCAATTCTTCCATTCCACCACCGTACGGAGATAAAATAATATATAGTTGAAAAATGAACTCAACTCTTCCGTTCCGCCATCACAGGGGGATAAAAATAATAGATAACTGAGGAATGCTCAGTTCTTCCGTTCCACCACCACACGGGGATAAAATAATATATAGTTGAGAAATAAACTCAACACTTCCGTTCCGCCACCACACGGGGATAAAAATAATAGATAATTGAGGGATGCTCAGTTCTTCCGTTCCACCACCGCACGGGGATAAAATAATATATAGTTGAGAAATGAACTCAACTCTTCCGTTCCGCCACCACACGGGGATAAAAATAATATATAGTTGAGAAATGAACTCAACTCTTCCATTCTGCCACCACACGGGGATAAAAATAAAAGATAATTGAGTAATGCTCAGTTCTTCCATTCCACCATCGTACGGGGATAAAATAATATATAGTTGAGAAATGAACTCAACTCTTTCGTTCCACCACCACACGGGGATAAAAATAATAGATAACTGAGGAATGCTCAGTTCTTCCATTCCACCACCGTACGGGAATAAAATAATATATAGTTGAGAAATGAACTCAACTCTTCCGTTCCGCCACCACACGGGGATAAAATAATAGATAACTGAGGAATGCTCAGTTCTTCCGTTCCACCACCACACGGGGATAAAATAATATATAGTTGAGAAATGAACTCAACTCTTCTGTTCCGCCATCACACGGGGATAAAAATAATAGATAACTGAGGAATGCTCAGTTCTTCCGTTCCACCACCATACGAAGATAAAATAATATATAACTGAGGAATGCTCGGTTCTTCCATTCCACCACGCACAGGGATAAAATAATATATAGTTGAGAAATGAACTCAACTCTTCACCACCGCAGGGGGATAAAAATAATAGATAACTGAGGAATGCTCAATTCTTCTGTTCCACCACCGCACGGGGATAAAATAATATATAGTTGAGAAATGAACTCAACTCTTTCGTTCTGCCACCACACGGGAATAAAAATAATATATAGTTGAGAAATAAACTCAACTCTTCCGTTCCGCCACCACACGGGGATAAAAATAATAGATAACTGAGGAATGCTCAGTTCTTCCGTTCCACCACCTTACGGGGATAAAATAATATATAGTTGAGAAATGAACTCAACACTTCCGTTCCGCCACCACACGGGGATAAAAATAATAGATAACTGAGGAATGCTCAGTTCTTCCGTTCCACCACCGCACGGGGATAAAATAATATATAGTTGAGAAATGAACTCAACTCTTATGTTCCACCACCACATGGGGATAAAATAATAGATAACTGAGGAATGCTCAGTTCTTCCGTTCCACCATCGCACGGAGATAAAATAATATATAGTTGAGAAATAAAATCAACTCTTTCGTTTTGCCACCACACGGAGATAAAAATAATAGATAACTGAGGAATGCTCAGTTCTTTCGTTCCACCATCGCACGGGGATAAAATAATATATAACTGAGGAATGCTCAGTTCTTCCGTTCCACCACCGCACGGGGATAAAATAATATATAGTTGAGAAATGAACTCAACTCTTCCGTTCCGCCATCACACGGGGATAAAAATAATAGATAACTGAGGAATGCTCAGTTCTTCCATTCCACCACCGCACAGGGATAAAATAATATATAGTCGAGAAATGAACTCAACTCTTCCGTTCCGCCACCACACGGGGATAAAAATAATAGATAACTGAGGAATGCTCAGTTCTTCCATTCCACCACTGCACAGGGATAAAATAATATATAGTTGAGAAATAAACTCAACTCTTCCGTTCCGCCACCACACGGGGATAAAAATAATAGATAACTAAGGAATGCTCAACTCTTCCGTTCCGCCACCACACGAGGATAAAATAATATATAGTTGAGAAATGAACTCAACTCTTTCGTTCCGTCATCACACGGGGATAAAAATAATAGGTAACTGAGAAATGCTCAGTTCTTCCGTTCCACCACCGCACGAGGATAAAATAATATATAGTTGAGAAATGAAATCAACTCTTCCGTTCCGCCACCACACGGGGATAAAAATAACAACGATCGATGCCAAATCGCATAAAAATGTTCTAACTTGATCCTAGGATCTGCCTTCATACTACCGTCATTTCTTCATTCATCTTGAAGTTGGATACCCTCGTTCACTTCATCATATTAAGACAAGGGTTTTAGCGGATAGCAGGCCATTAGAGGAATAAATCATCAA
The DNA here is from genome assembly GCA_025175895.1 of Wurfbainia villosa. Lineage (NCBI taxonomy): Eukaryota > Viridiplantae > Streptophyta > Magnoliopsida > Zingiberales > Zingiberaceae > Wurfbainia > Wurfbainia villosa. Next base: position 5,166,433 of record JAKLTH010000042.1, read on the forward strand.
TTCCCTTTCTCTCGAGGCCCCCTTTTACAGCCTAGTAGCCCAATTGCCATCGCAATCCCATTTAACACCCCCTTCTATATAAGACGCTTCATCTTTCCTCCTCTTTACTTTCATCTTTTCTATTTGCCTTTTCGTCTTCTCCTTCTTCTTTGTCCTTCTTTCTTTCCACCGCCATCCTTCAGCGTTCCAGCCATTAACTCCAGTGCTTCTTTTCTTTCTCCAGTAGGCAGGATGTATTCCTTTTTCCAACGGAAAATAGCAAAGCACTTCCCAGAATCTAGGCAGAATGAGGGCCAACAGCTAGCAGCCCCTTCACCTTCATCTTCTCCCTTACCTTCATCCATCACCACCACGTCTGTCTCATCTCTCCCTTCTCCTCCTCGTTCTTCTGAAACCCCTGCCTCTACTGCTTCATATGAGACTAAGGTAGTCGGTCCATCCTTATCTCCAATGTTTCTTGTAAACCCTAACTCTCCCGTCTTTTCCCCTTTCACCTTGGGTATCTGCAAATCGCCCCCTTCCTTATCACAGCCTGAGGCTGAATATAGAGAAGTGGTGCGCCAACGCCTGTCGATAGCAGACATCCCTGTATCCCCTCCTTCTCTTTCCCCGAGGCATTCTCTTGCACCCGAATCCATGATAGTTGAGATTCCCCTCTCGTCATTTTCCCCCGATGCTCATAATTTGGGAGGCCTTTCTCCTCCCTTGGATATAAACTAGGGTCCTTCTACTTTTTCCCTTCCTAGCGAAGATTTTTCCATCCCAGTGCTCTCTATATCTTCCTCACCAAACTCCTCTCCTAACGAATCCCCTTCTACAGATTCTTCGGTGCCCGTTTCACAGCCAACCACGTTGAGTCTTCCACCCCACACTTCTGCTTCTTCTCTCTCGGCCCCTATCTCTTTGAGCCTCCTAACGAGAGCTCTTTCTTCTCTTCCTTCTGAACCCCCAACACAACCCCTGGCTCCAATCTTTCCTTCCCCTATCATAAGTGAATCTTCACCTCTGGTGTCATCCATCCCTTCTTCTTCTTCTACCCGGGGTCTTCGGATCTTAAACTTAGAAGAACTAATCCCCCAAATGGAAGATCTGCGCCACGCTTTGGAATTGGTATGTTCCTCAAACTGGCTTCTTTGATTTTCTTTGCTTAACGACTTCTTTTTGATAAACAATCTCCATGCCTTAACCAATTATCGAGAACTGGACCGCTTCTTCCAGCAATATCAAGCCAGTCTCTAAAGTGGGAACAACAGCGGCTGGAGGACCAAACTGTTGCCCAGGATCGGGAGTGTTTCTTGTCGCAACAGCTAGAACAATGTCAGGAGCAATTGGCAGAAGCTCGCTGCCAACACCAGAAAGATGCAGAAACTATAGTGGCATTACAAACACAACAGCGGGCTCACACAGAATCGCTACCTATTCGGCAGGACATTCAGCCAGAACAGTCTAACAAAGAGACTCCCCCTCTTCAAGAACTAACAAACCTCCGAGAGCAGGTAGCGGAACTCCTTCGGGAGAAACAAAGGGACTCTGAGATCATCGCGAACCTACGGGTTCAACACCAGAGAGCGGAGGACAAAATAGGGGATCTCCGCACCCGCCTGTACAAGAAGGTACAAGAAAACTCCTCCTTAATAACCTCTAGGGTGCATGCTCACGCCCGTATCCGCAGGCAAGAAACATCCCTCCAGAGGCTAAGCAGTGAGCTTGTTCGCACCAGATCCCACATAGAGGCGGTAGAGGGAATTTCGACTTCAATACGCCAAAATATGATGGACATGACGAGGCTCCTTCAGCATGACCAAACTTCCCGAGCAGATGACATCTCGGTCCTGGTGAATGCTATCATGGAAATATCCCGGCGTTATAGCGAAATGCGTCGATCTCTCCGGGAGCATCAAGAGAATTATCGCAGGCTTCATCGTAATCAAAGTCCAGACGACCCGAGCCGACGCAAACGGCTAATAGCCCTGATGCGTGTTGCCTTCCAGGATGGATTTAACGAAGCGGTTCGGCAGTATGCTGACCAAGGACTACCCCCTACAAACCATCATGCTCTTTCCTTACACTGGGTAACCGGCTTCCGACGCTATCCTTCAGATTGTTTTAGATTATAACTTGATGTATTGCTTCGGGACACGACACCTTCTTTATCTTCTTTTTCTTTTCATAGCCCGCCCAAGAGAATTTAATGTTAATGTAAATGATTCATCAATCAGATTTGGGTTTGCCATACATCTAATCGACATAGTGAATTATCAAATACATTTCCCAAGAAACTTCTTAATCCTTTTTTCCAGTCACTCTCCCTTACATAGTATAATAATATTTCAAGTGTCAGTCGAGGTTGAGAAATTCTTTACTGATCATCTTTGAGATGTCTGGCTGATCACCTTTCTCGCAGTGTCACTAATCATCAAGGGTCCTTTCCAATTTGGAGCTAACTTTCCAGGATCTCCAGCGGGATTAATTTTGTACAGAATCAAATCCTCTTCTTGAAATCTTCGGGGCATTACCTTTTTGTTAAAGGCTTGTTGTACCCTCCGTTTGTAAAATTCCGCTCGCCTCCGCGCCTGTTCCCTTTTTTCTTCCACTAAGTTCAGCTCGGTGCTCCGAATAATTTAGTTCTGCTCCGACTCATAAACTTCAACGTGGGCGCTGCTTAAAAGGGCCTCCACCGGAATAATGACCTTCGTTCCGTATACCAGGCTGAAAGGAGTTTCACCTGTTGCAGTTTTTGGCATGGTTCGGTAGGCCCACAAGATCCCCGGCAATTCCTCCACCCAGTTTCCTTTTTGAGCCCCCAGTTTAGTCTTTAATCCTTGGATAAGGATTTTATTTGTTACTTTGACCTGCCCGTTGGCTTGAGGATGAGCCACCGAAGTAAAAGTTTCCTGGATGTTAAGACTTTGGCATCATTCCTTGATTTTTTTGCCTTGGAATTGCCGCCCATTGTCACTAACTAACCTCCGGAGAATACCTATCGGTAGACAATATTCTTCCACATGAATTGTATCACAGCATTCTCAGTAATTTTGGCAAGGAGGTCTGCTTCCACCCACTTGGAGAAGTAATCCACAGCCACCAATAAGAATTTTTTTTTCAAAGGTGCCACAGGCATAGGACCCACTAGATCCATCCCCCACTGATCGAAAGGGCATGAAGCAACAACAACTTTCATTAATTCAGCCGATCGTTCAGACTGGTTGCTATGTTTTTGACAGGGCGAGCAGATTTGCACTATATGAGTTGCATCTTATTGGAGAGTAGGCCAAAAGTATCCTGCTAACAAGACTTTCCTCGCCAAAGCTCTTCCTCCCAAATGATTGTTGTAGCAACCTTCGTGAATTTCCCAGAGTACCCATTCAGCATCTTCCTTTCCCAAACACTTCAGCAGGGGTCGTCCAAAAGATGTCTTGTACAAATATCCATTTAGGATGGTGAACCATTTTGCTCTGTTCATTAAAATAGATGTCGCCCCTCTTTCTTCCGGAACTTTTCCTTGTTGTAGATATGTTATAATGGCAGTCCTCCAATCAAGGATTGGATCTGGCTCAGGTACAGTTTCCTCTACATTGTATATCACCAGAGAAGTAGGGACTTCCACGCAAACTGTTTCAAGCTGATTCACCCCTTCTATCGCGCTAGCCAACCGAGCCAATTCGTCCGCCTTCCCATTGTTCTCCCTTGGAATCTGCTTTAAGAGGACTTGGCGAAAATGAGCCTTTTCTTTCTCGAAAGTCTTCGAATATTTTTGTAACCTTTCTTCCCGAACTGTGAAAGAGCCTTGAAGTTGTGATACCGCCAACTGGGAGTCCGAATGGATTATAACGAAGGTTGCTCCTACAGCCCTAGCGGCTTGTAGCCCAGCTAAAATAACTTCATATTCGGCTTCATTGTTGGACGCCCTATATCCCAGGTGCACGGCTATGCGAGTTTCTTCTTTCTTAGGGGGTATCAATAGGACTCCCACCCCGCTACCTGCAGACCCAGAAGAGTCATCCATAAATACATTCCATGCCTTCGATCCTTCTTCTTTTGTCGACGAGCTATTTTCTGAACCAATAGGTACCTCAGCTAGAAAATCAGCGAGAGCCTGAGCTTTGATAACGGTTTGGGGTTGGTAGTGAATATCATATTCACTTAGTTCTACGACCCATTTAGCCAGTCTCCCAGAAAAATTAGGCTTAGTAACCACCTTGCCTAATCCACTGTGAGTCAAAACATTGATAGGATGAGCTAGAAAGTATGGCCTCAACTTGCGGGTTATCAAGACTAGAATATACGTCAACTTCTCCAGCTCTGTGTAATGGGATTCAACCCCTTTCAATATATGGATGGTATAATAGATAGGTTGTTGATAAGAACCTTCTTACTTCAACAAAACTGAACTAATGGCTCCTTCTGAGATAGCTAAATACATCCACAATGGCTCTCCTGCCACTGGCTTAGCTAACAGCGGAAGTCCAGCTAGATACTTCTTCAGCTCTTGGAAAGCCTACTGGCATTGATCATTCCATTGAAATTTAGTAGCCTTGCACAAAATCCTGAAGAAAGGTAGCCCCTTGTCCGCCGATCTGGCTATAAATCGAGACAGAGAAACAATTCTCCCTACTAGCTTTTGAGTCTCTCGCAAATTAGTGGGTGACTTCATATTGCATAATGCTTGCACCTTCTCTGAGTTAGCCTGCAGTCTCTTCTCAGTTACTATATATCCCAAAAATTTCCCGCTTTTCACCCTGAACAGACATTTTTTAGGGTTCAGCTTCATGTTATATCATCTCAAGGTAGCGAAAGTTTCCTCTAGATCCTTAATCAAATTTCGAGTGGTTTTTGATTTGACCAGGATGTCGTCCACATAAACTTCCATATTTTTTCCATTTTGTTCTGCAAAGATCTTATCCATGAGTCGTTGGTATGTAGCCCCAGCATTTTTTATGCCGAAGGGCATTACCACATAAGCATATAACCCTCCTGCCATTACAAAACTAACCCTCTTCTGATTTTCTTTGGCCAGTGGTATCTGATGATATCCCTGGTAAGCATCCATTAAAGACACCATCTCATACCCTATCGTAGAGTCCACCAACTGATCAATGTGAGGCAAGGGGTAGCAGTCTTTAGGGCACGTTTTATTTAAATCGTGAAAGACAATACACATCCTCTACTGCCCAGAGGGCTTGGGGACCAGGACTACATTGGAGACCCACTCGGGGAATTGAATTTCTTTCACATGACCCACTTTCAACAATTTATTTACTTCTTCAGCTATCACTTTGTCCTTTTCGGGTCCAAAATATCGCCGCTTCTGTTGGACGGGTTGGACTCCTCTGGTAATGTTGAGGTGATGTTCAGCGACGCGAGGGTTGATTCCCGTAAGATCATGCACGTCTCCAGCAAAAATGTCTTCATTCTTTTTTAGACAGACCACCAGCTCCTCTTTGGCCTCCAGCTTCTGTGCTACCTGAGTGGCCTTTCCGGGAGCTATCTCCACCAACTCTCCTTTCTCTATTTTGTCCGCCTTGGGGGGAGATTCTTCCAGCACGCAAACGTCCGAAATTACGATGGCTTTCCCTTTGAGGTCATCGGTTCGGGCCTTCTTTTAGTCATCCCTGACCATTTGCACGTAGCAGCTCCTTGCAGCCTTCTGCTCGCCTCTGACCTCTCCGATCAGCTGCCCGACCAAAAATTTCACCTTTTGGTGATACGGAGAGGCCACCGCCTGAAAAATGAAAAGGAAGGGGTGACCCAGAATTGCATTATAGGTGGACGGAGCATCCATAATAAGAAAAGGAATTATATTGGTTTTTTGGCTGGGCTTTGTGCCCAGAGTCAGGGGCAATGACATCTGCCCTGTGGGGTGGACCACATGTCCCACGAACCCGAAGAGGGGTGTGGCCACATCTTCTAGCTGGGTGTTTCCCAGCTGCATCTATCCGAAAGCCTCCTGGAAGAGGATATTGACAGAACTCCCCGAATCAACTAGTACCCTGGCCACTTCATAGTTTGCCAGGGAAATACGAGTCACCAAAGCATCCGTGTGAGGCAACAGCACGCCTCGGAGATCTTCCGGTCCGAACGAAATCGGCGACGCGGTCTGGATAGCCTGATCAGTGATTATAGCCAAGCTCTCCATGAGACGGGCGTATGATTTTCACGCCCGATTAGAATCTCCATCAGTGGGTCCTCCTGCAATAACATGAATAACCCCCTGCGTGGGGACGTTATTCATATCAGATGATGGGCCCTCTCCTGATGGGCCCCCTTGTGAGATACCCTCCTGGGTCGGGGTCTGAGGGTCCAGAGAAAAAGTAACCTACGGTCATTGGTTATATGGCTCCGGACGAGCCACATTGGGTCGTTGGCCTCGCTATGCCGGTCCTCCAGTCTGAGGTCGCTCCTTGGAAGGCGGCTCGGGCGCTTGATTCTTCTTGCAACGAAACGCCGACCACTAAGCGTGGTCGTATTCCATATAATCTTGGCAAAGATTGGGGTGGGAGGTTGCGAGGCCTCCCCTATACCCAGATTGGCGGCTTTGTAGAAGACCTTCAGATCATAGAATTCCATCTTCCCTCCTTCAAGTCCTCGGGGAGAGACACATCGACCATGATACAGCGGCTATGTTGGGTGGCGCCTGTAGTAATACAGAGGCACAGGAGCCTCACTCTAGGAAAGGTCGTGCATATTCCCATCTGGGAGGTTCTCGAGGAGCTACGGGGTGATTTCTTTCGGCAGGGACCATTGTGGAGGCTCGTTCGGCTCTCCGAACTTTCAGCCCTTCTTCCTCATTGATATACTTCTCGGCACGGCTCAACAGCTCCTCGTAGCTGTTCGCAGGCTTCCTCAAAAGTGAGTTGAGGAAGGGACCCTCCCTTAGCCCATGTGGAATGGCCACTCTGAAAGCATCTGACCTTGCTGAAGGGATGCTCCGGGCAGTGGAAGTGAATCGATGAAGAAACCCTCTGAGCGACTCTGAGGGCTCCTACGTAATGTGCAGCAGGATGGAAGCGTCGTGCTTGTACGCCTTGCAGCTGGCGAACTCTTAGCGGAACATGTTAGTGCATATAAGATCCACATATCTCCACAATGGTATGATATTGTCCACTTTGGGCCCAAGCCCTCATGGTTTTGTTTTTGGGCTTTACCCAAAAGGCCTCATTCCAATGGAGATATCTTTTTTCTTATAAGCACATGATCTTTTCCATGTCTTACCAATGTGGGACTTTGATTGTATTCCCCATACTCCCAACAATCCCCCCCTCAAACGAAGGACCACATTGGGCCCCCCCTCAAGCCTATCCCTCCTCGAAGGATTTTCTCTGCTTGATGTCCGATCTTCAACCCACCAGGACTTCCTGCCAGTTGTTCGGTCCCCCCGACCCAACTAGAATTCCTTCCTGATGTCTGGTTCTCTTGATCCGGACGTGGGAGCTCAACTTCCTTCGTTCGAGGTTCATGGCTTGACATGGACCACGGCTCTGATACCAATTGTTAGTACTTATAAGATCCACATATCTCCACAATGGTATGATATTGTCCACTTTGGGCCCAAGCCCTCATGGTTTTGTTTTTGGGCTTTACCCAAAAGGCCTCATTCCAATGGAGATATCTTTTTTCTTATAAGCACATGATCTTTTCCATGTCTTACCAATGTGGGACTTTGATTGTATTCCCCATACTCCCAATGAACATCCTGAAAATCAAAAAATAAGCGATAATGACCAGGCGGGGTGTTAAACCATTTTGTCTAGGGGTTAAGGTGGTTCGGAAGACCCGACACTTGAGGGCGTCGATATAGCAGTGGAGGGAGGCTGCTCTGGAAAATTGCGATAGGTGTTCTTCCAGATCCGTTGTGCCATCGTACTTGTCTACTTGGGGATTCCTGAAGTATGACGGCGGGACTTCAGAAAGGATGCCCATGGTGAAAGGGCTGGGCTCATAAATCTCTGGAGCCCTAGAGCCCTTCTTCGCCTGCTCTTCTCGTCGGTCTGGGTTAATGGCAAAGTAGTGCGATGAACTCGCCCCCAGCCCCTCTCGGGCAATGCTTGATATATTAGTGGTTGTGCGAGGTGGAGAGGCCATCTCGGTGGCGGTCCCACGGAGGAAGGTTCACGAATGAGGATGAAGATACTACATCCTTCTCCTTTCTCTGGCGAGGCCTCGACCACTGGCGTTATCCACCATGGCTCTCGGTTGTAGCGGTAGTATCGTGATGGTGGTTTTTCCTGCATGAGGCTACTAGTGTTGTATTTCTTTCATTTGCATCTCGTCTTGCTCAAAGTTTCCCCTGACGGCGCTTAGTGATCACGCGTGGCGAGGAAGGTATCTTGACTTCCTTTCAACGCAATGGAGCCTGAAGGAAGCTTAGGGGTTCTCTCTGGGCGTAGGCGTGAAAGCGTGAAAGCTGCAAGCCAACACGCAGCAACAAACAGGCACGAGGATGTAGCGTGGTTGAATAAGGATTCCTACTCCACAGTGAGCTCTCCCACGACTCTACTGAAGCACTTTCACATGAACACTTCCTCCTTCACGAAAGAACTTCCGAATGTGGAGAAAACCCTCTGATCATTGATACAATACACAAGAAAGCGATGAGAAAAATGGAGCTCACTCTCTCCTTAGTCTCCCGTGATGTGGTTGCTCTCCCCTTGAGAATGTGCCGTCTCTTCTTGGTTGGAATAATCCCTTTCTCCTACCACTTCTCCCTTTTATCCTCTTCCTCTGGCCAGCTGTTGCATCACAAGCCTCCTTCGTCATACACGTGGCCACTTTGCTTATCTGGAGAATCATTCTGTTATAGACACGAGGAGCGAAGGCTCCTCGGAATATTATGTGGGGGCCCTCTTATGTTGTGTAACAACTTCTTATCTATATTTTGGGAAATATGCTAGCCTATCTCTTTCAGTCATTTGCCTTCGACGAAACTAACCTAAACCTACTGCTCACGTGTAGCGTAGCTATTAGGCTCTTCCCAATAGCCCGAACCAACTCCTCTTTTTCCCTGCATCGAACCATTTTCGGGCCTGCTAGACCTAACCGATTCTTATCCACCCCGTACTAAAATGATCTCCACCATCGCCCCACCGTGCCAACTACCTCAAACTATCCTCTCGTTCTAACTGCCCCAAACTATCATGCCCAAACCATTCTACCTTGCTTCCCTTGCCGAACCGATTATTCAGTTCGAATAGTGTCTTACACACAAGTATTCTTACCCGGTTCACAGAAAAGAGGTAACAGAAGTATCATTTACTTTGGCATGTTGGATGCCTTGTTGGCTACTGAAGAACAACAACTGTAATAGAACTATTTGTTTTAATGGTTTGATACGATCGTATATCATTAGCTACTAATCTGTAATAAAACTAACACATGTTTGTGGAAAGTTCAACATGGGTTGGCAAGGAAAGTCCAAGCATGGGTCTTAGCATGGAAAGTCCAACATGGGTTGGCAAGAAAAAGTCCAAGCATGGGTCTTGGCATTTGGAAAGTCCAAGGGGAATATTGGCGGCGTAAAGTCCAAGGGTGGAGTCTTGGCAGCATAAGTCCAATGGTTGGCGGCGTAAAGTCCAAGCGAAGTCTTGGCAATATAAGTCCAATATGCCTTGGCAGTGTAGATACCGTTAGCATGACAATAGCCAAAGGAAGCACCTGAAGGCTAGCATATGGATGTTCAAGTAATGGATGACTTGGAGGGATCTGATAGGCGTGAGGCTGACGGAGGTGGGTAGAAGGCTTAGGTCTAGGCTACGGGTGGTCTAGCAAGTATGGGGGCACTATACTTGGGTTAAAACCTCATGTTTGAGATATATCAGTTGACTGGAACTATGGGGCAGTCGACTGGTGGGAGTTAACTAGGGTTTGACTATAGGAAGTGCCACAGCGATCATCGCTGAGGAGGGCGATCGGCGGCACGAGCGATCGTGATCACGGTGATTAGTCGACTGATGGTCGGGATTCCGAGCACAGAAGGTTCTCTAGTCGAGTGATCGGCCCAACCACTCGACTGATTGAGCCATCAGTCGACTGATGGGTATGGTCAGTCAACTGATGGTGTATCCGTTGGATTTTTCCAGCGTGGATCTAGTCGTTGTCTCACGACAATAGTGGCATCAGTCGACTAATGGTCCCGATCAGTCGACTGATAGACAAAAATTCAGCCCGATTGCAGGTTATAAAAGTAGCTCGGAGGAAAGATTTTGGCAGCAATTTTCTTGGGCAATTTGGAGCGATTTGTTGTTGCAAATCAAGGTCTTCAAGGCTAGTCCAAGGCAATCAATAAGCAAGCATTCCAAAGCAATAGTTGTAAAGTTTTCCTTACATTGTTTTATATTTTCATCTTGTATTTGCTTGTTTACTTTGTATTACTTGTTGTAATTCATTGTACGAGGTTTCTCCACCTCCGACTTATTGTCAAGAAGGAGTTTATGTGATTAGTAGTGCGTGTTTGCATTGCTAGGGCTTTTAGAGCTCAATCTGTGGAGTAGAAATCATTTGGTTCCGAACCACGTTATATCGTTGTGTAATTGTGTGCTTGTCTTTTGTTATTGCTCTATTTCTGTTGCGCACTAATCATTTGTAGCAAGCACGCGATCGAGTTCCATCGACGATGCTATTCACCCCCCCCCCCTCTAGCGGGCGCAACGTTCCTAACAATTGGTATCAGAGAGGGTCGCTCTTCACCGGCTTCACATCCGAGGGAGCAAGCTAGAGGAAAGATGGAATTCGAAGAAAGACTTGGATGGGACATCAACACACCTCCACCATACAACCAAGAGGATTTTCTAGTTTAGAGGGCTAGAATGGAGACATTTTTTATGATGGACATAGAAGAATGGTTTATCATCATGGAAGGTTTTGAACCACCTAGGAATAAGAAGGGAGAGATCTTGAAGTTGAAGAAGTGGACCCAAGAGCAACGCCAAAAGTTCAAAACCGAAGTCAAGGTAACAAAACTTTTAGAAGATTTGATACCTAATAATGTTTTGTCTAGATTAGGTGAATATCTAGATGCCAAGAAGCTATGGGAAAAATTGGCAAAGTTCCATGAAGAACCTTCCATGGCTCAAGTAGAGAGAGAGCCCGAAGAAGAAGAATCTTCATCCTCACAAGAAAGTGAGGATTCAGAAGTTGATAGGGAATCAACATCCGGATCCGGATCGGAAGAGGAAGAAAAGGTAGAAGAAGTCTCCACCTCTAGGATTGAGGGAGAGGAGATTATGGCATCCTCAATACCGGAGCAACAAGAAGAACCATCTACATCCAGTCGAGAGGAAGAGCAAGCTCAAGAGACCCTCACCACCACCCTAGGTAACTCAAACACTTTAATTCAAAATAAAATTCATATTATGTGTTTTGAGTGTAGAGAAAATGGATACTGCAAAAGTAAGTGTCCTAAAAGAGTCAAGAAGACTCCACCGGCTCCAAAGGTCAAGAGTGTTGGTCCCCCAACACATAAAAGCAAGGAGGATATCATTTGCTTCAAGTGTCGACAACCGGGACACTACCGGAGTCAATGCCCAAAGGGGGAGAAAAAGACTCAAAAGAGAGCTACACATGTAGGGGGAGCCTCTAAGGTAAACCCTAAGGTAAAATTCAATAATGTTTCTACTTTAATTTATAGGCAAAAGCATGTTAGAAATAATTTTAGTAATCTTGCAATTTATCATAAAGAGCATGCTAGAAATAGGGAGTATTGCTTAGGGGCTAAGAATGTTAACATTTCAAATAAGGAGAAATTTGAGACTAATGTCCCTAGAAAAATCCTTCATAGGGAGACCATTAGGAAGATAGAGAACCACTTAGGTTTTAATCCTAAATGGACTAGACACATACCTAGGAAGAACAATTCCCAAAGGACATATGAAAAATCTAATTTGGGAAGATTAGAGCTAGAAAATCAAGCCTTGATGTCAAGGCTTGAGAAATTAGAGATGACCATTGCAAAAATGCAAAATCATATTAAAGGGTCAAATGATCAAAAGTCTAAGTCAAAGAGTCAACACCTAAAGTCTAGGAGACAAGGCTCATCTATGGGCAAGAAAGGCTTGAGACACAAGTCTAGGTCCAAGGTAGATAAGCCTACCTATCACAATATTCCATTTGACTATGGAACTAAACCTAGGTCTAGGAATACCAAGGTCACAAGGGAAGTCATCCCTAGAGTTGACCATGGTGTGTGCTTAGTGGACAATGTTTCCATGAAATCTAGGAAGACCACTAAGAATGTTACAAGGGGAGTCACCCCTAGAGTTAACCTAGGTAAGACCCAAATGACCAAGGCTTCAAAGCCTAGAAAGGTCATTAGGAGGGTATGTAGGGAGGTTATCCCTAAGGAATACCTAATTAACCCAAAGAGCTCAAATAGGTTTTGGGTTCCTAAGAGCATGATCGATTCACGCTAGATGGGTTTAGGTGTGCCAACCTTGAATAGATGGGTAGTTAACCTAACCATGGTAAAGGTGGCACCTTAGGATATTTTCAAGGTTATGGATACCTTGGATATGTGGTTTGAATTTATATCCTAAAAGATTTTAGGATGTGTCAATATTAATTAAAAAGTTTGATAAATCAATCAAATTAGCATAACTTAGGTCTAGAGGTCATAATGTGTCATTTTGAGTTTTTGCCACACTTGGGGGAATTTGGGTAATATGACAAAATATACTTAATTATATCAAATAGCAACTAATATTAAAATTTAGGTATTCTTATACCTATACCTTTCATTTGTCATGTTTGATTTGTCATATAACATGTCATGACATCATATTTATTTTTATCATATAAAATGTCATGATTATGCTTAGGACTATTTGATGTCATGTGTTTTTGGTTTTAATCTCATGTCATGACATGATGATTATGAGCATGTATTTATTTATATCGTCATTAATGTCATAATCATTCATGCATTAATAAAAATTGAGTTAAGGACAATGACATGACTTGAAGTCTCATTTATAAGGGAATCAAGTAGTGTTGCCTTATAAAATGCATGAGGTCTTAGTTTAAGATAAACCAAAATCCACATCTCACATCTAAATTAACATGTATGTGTATTTATACACCCTAGATACATGTGAGATGATAGGATATGAGTTAAGTTCAAGGTGCATAATTTTTGTATCTAGATGAACTCAAACTCATCTAAAATCATGTTGTGGATCATTGGGAAAGTTTATGTTCAAGCCAAACACATTAAGCCCAAAGAACATGATCCAATATAGGTTTTCAAAAACATTTTAAAATTATTTTAGAAAACCTTTGTGAAGTCTATCTTTTGATAGCAATCACCATTGATGAAATTGATACAAAGTGAGCTAAAACATTGAAGTTTTTCTTCACTTTTGAACTTTGTGTCAATTTCATTATTTTATGAGTAAAATATTTTTCTAACAATTTTCACCCATTGTATTGGCAATAAGTATTATACGTATGGAGTTTAATAATTTTTCGAATTACGTATAATTATTTATGAATTTCTGAAATTCGATTCTAATAAGTGAAATTCAGAAATTTCAATTATCAGTCGATTGCCCTTGTTGGCAGTCGACTGTTGACTGATAGAGTCGACTGCCAGGCTGATTTCAAGAAAATAAGGTATGTTTAGCCCGTGTTCAGCTATGTTTGGATTCCCTAACCACTCATAACCCTAGGATATGCTTTGAGAATCATTATAAAGGGTGAAAATCCATTGGATATGAATTAGGAGAGTTGTTAGGGTGATGTATCAAATTTAAGGAAGGGAAAGTTTAATGTTGAACTTTGAACCTTATTTTTGATGGTTTAAAGTTCCTATTGGCTTAGGGACTTCCCAAGGACATTGTTGGTGAAGGGTTTTGCTTATCGAGTTCGTGAGGGGAAACTTCGCTTCCCACTTCACCTCGGTAGCTTGACCATGGCGATCCCTTCGATGTCCCCGGATAAAAAAAATTTAATCCTAGACAAAAGGGATTGCCTAAACAACCAAGTCATCGTCGTGTTATTCGTTTAGAGAGGTCACTTGAACAAACAAGTTGTTCAAGCGACCAACCTCTATTCTACGAGTAGCCGCGGAATAGACGATGTCCGGATCACCGGTTTTTGTATTTATACTCGGGATCCAAGTATTATTTAGACATTTACAGAAATATAACATGCTTATATTTGAAAAACAAAAACAAACAACAAACAAAAGAAGAAAGTAGAATAGGTATACCTCTCGATCTTCTAATGTATGACCTTCCTCCTTTTGGACGTCGTGTGGGCGATGATCCACCAAAAGTTGAAGCTCCTAGATCACAAATCTTCCTTCCTTGCTCTTCCAAAGCAAGAGGAAGAATAGAAACAAGGTTTTTCTCCTCACTAGAAACAACCAACAAGGAACCAATGCTTTCCTTGCAGTCGGCCAACTAGAAGAAGGAGAAGATGGTAGAAAACAACCAAGACACCTAGGGAAACTCTATATCTTGTTTCCACCACCTAAGGAGAGGGAGAAGAGAGGTTTTTCCGCTGGCTAAGAGCTGGAATAGGGCTGGAAAAGGAGCTGGACGCCGGCCACCCTTGGAGGAAGAAGAAGAAAAGGAATTTCTTTCCTTAATAGGTGTCGCCACCCTCCTAAAACCCTAACCCTAGCTTTGCCGCCAACTAGAAAACCTAAGCCTCTCTTCAATTGTAGTTCACGCCAACCCCATGCCCTCCTTTTATAGAGTTTAGGGGTAAGTCATGAATTAATCTCCTCCATTGGTTCTAGGGATTTAATCTCAACCGTCGGATCTAGAGATTTAATCTCAACCGTCGGATCTTAGAGATTTAATCTCTACCTATGGATCTTAGAGTTTTGTTTCTATCCTTTGGATCTAAGCTTCATGAGGTGTTAATAGGCTACATTAGGGACCATGAGGAGGAGTTGGGTCTTGGCCACCCATGGATCAAGCCCACATAAAGTCCGATCCACTAATGATGATCCAATCCACTAAAGGTTCATCATTGATCTACCTCACCAACCCCCATATGATAATATGGGCTCCATATATTATTTGTATATTTTCTCCCCGTGTTTAAGATCTCAAATGTCCGTCGATTAATTAATTTACTGACCATTAATTAATCGACATCTAACTCCATGAGTAGTACCACTCAACCTTTTCATCATGCCGGACCAAGTCCACCTGCAGGGTTTACATGATGAACCTTATGAGCTCCTCAAGGGGACATCGTCATCCTAATATATAGGACACGGTTTCCTCCTATAATCAACGGCACACCATATAAATAATATCATCTCCCAACTTACCGAGCCTATCGATTTAATCTATAAATCTCGCCCATTGGTAAATCAAAGAGATGAGTACTAAGTATATGTGTCCGTTATTATATCGGGATTAAGAGCATGTACTAAATAATATCTGAGGTCCGATTCGATTATGTAGTCAGCAATAAATCGAATCACCTCTAAATCGGTCCTACTCAATACACACAAAGTGCACTAGTGTGATTCTATGGTCAAGACAAACCAATACCAAATCACACTACAACCATTCCGATGGTTTGTCCAAAGTCATCTCGGTTGTGAGCCTTTACTTATACTTTTCAAGGGGTCGATAACATGATCTCCCGTGTGACACCACACATCATGTTATCTACAATGTAAAGTATTAGACAAGATTGCATAACCATAAAAATATGCAAACAATGATCATGTGATTCTTATTTCAAAATAAAGATGTTCATACAAAAATAGACTTTTAAGTATACATCCCTACAATCTCCCACTTATACTAAAAGACTATGTTGTCCTCAAACTGCCATACATCTGATCCCCATTCCCTTCACATGCCTATCAAAAGCTCTCGCCGGAAGGGCCTTAGTGAAAGGATCTACCAGGTTATCCTCCGATGCAATCTTGGCCACAGCAACTTCTCCTCTCTTTACGATCTCTCGTATCATGTGGTACTTACGCTCTACGTGTTTACTATCCTTATGGGCTCGTGGTTCCTTCGAGTTTGCAACTGCACCACTATTATCACAATAAATTGTGATAGTTCTGGGCAAACCAGAAATCACATCCAAGTCCATCAGGAAGTTCCTAAGCCATACAGCTTCTTTGGCTGCCTCAGAGGTCGCCACATACTCAGCTTCCATGGTGGAGTCCACCACGCACTTTTGCTTGACACTCCTCCATACAATGACTCCACCTCCCAAAGTAAACACAAAACCTGAGGTAGACTTACTATTATCCCTATCAGATTGGAAGTCGGAATCCGTGTAACCCACAGAGAGTAATTGGTCTGCCCGGTAAATCAGCATATAATCCCTAGTCCTTCTTGTTGGTGCAATCGGCCCAGGTCACGATTGACCAGGACTCGAGTTTGACTCGAGTGATGTTTTGATGTTTCGACAAAAACATATGACAATGTAATTGTCATGGGAAAGTCCAAGTCTTTTGTACTTGGCATGGAAAGTCCAAGTGGAACACTTGGCATTTGGTAAAGTCCAAGTCTTGAGTACTTGGCATGAAAAGTCCAAGCATGGGTCTTGGCAATGTAAAGGTCCAAGCATGGGTCTTGGCAATGTAAAAGTCCAACATGGGTTGGCAAGGGAAAGTCCAAGCATGGTCTTGGCATTTGAGAAGTTCAACATGGGTTGGCAAGGGAAAAGTCCAAGCATGGGTCTTGGCAATGTAAAAGTCCAACATGGGTTGGCAAGGGAAAGTCCAAGCTTGAGTCTTGGCATGAGAAGTCCAAGGGGTTTGATATTGGCTGCGTAAAGTCCAAGCGGGAGTCTTGGCAGCATAAGTCCAATGGTTGGCGGCGTAAAGTCCAAGCAGAGTCTTGGCGGCGTAAGTCCAATGTGCCTTGGCGGTGTAGACACCGTTAGCATGACATAGCAGACGGAAGCACCTAGAGGCTAGCGCGATGGATGAACAAGTCATGGATGACTTGGAGGGATCCGAGAGGCGTGAGGCTGATTGAGGTGGCTAGAAGGCTTAGGTCTAGGCTAAGGGTGAGAGCCGAAATGCTCGGCAATGATCGCTCATGAGCGGCCGACCGGGTGTCGACGGCAATCGATCGCTAAGGGTCGGGCAATGATCGCACCAATGTCATCGGCATGAGCCGCGGCTCAGTCGACCGCACGGGCCATTACGCCGGGCAATGATCGCCAATGTTGGCAATCGACTGCCAAGAGTCCCGTTGGAACTTGTCCAACGTGGATTGAGTCATTGTCTCACGACAATAGTGGCATCAGTCAACTGGGGACTTATGGCAGTCGACTGATAGACGGAAATCCATCCCGACGCAAGATAAAAAGGGGAGCTCGTGGAGGATTTCATCATCAGTTCTTTGGGGGCTTTGGTGAGGCGATTTGAAGGCGATTTGCAGGTGCATTTCAGGGTCCTTCAAGCTCATCCAAGCAACCGATAAGCAAGCGCTCAAAACCCTAGTTTGTAAAGTGTTCTTTACATTTTCACTTTTATTTGCTTGTATTTCTTTCGTTTATTGTTGTAAACGTTTGTACGAGGTTTCTTTGCCTCCGACTTGTTGTCGAGAAGGAGTTTATTGATTAGTGATTGCATTGGCATCGCTAGAGCTCGTTAGAGCTCGATCCGTGGAGTAGAAATTGTGTGGTTCCGAACCACGTTAAATCTTCGTGTTATTGTGTTTGTGATTGTGTTTCGTTATTGTTATCGTATATATATTCCGCTGTGCTAACGAAACTTGTAGACACGAACATGCGATCGAATTCCATCTACGAATGGCCAAACGCTATTCACCCCCCCTCCTCTAGCGGCGTCAAATCTCCAACAAGTGGTATCAGAGCCCGGGGCTCTTCTACGGACTAACCGCCGAGAGCTAAGATAAAGAGGCTAGAGGGTGAAGATGGAAGAACCATTGGGATGGGACATCAACACCCCAATTCCCTATTCCTTCTATGGACGAAAAGGTTTCAATTCTTGGAAGCCGAGAATTGAAGATTTTTTGATGATGAGAGACCTTGAGGAGTGGTCCGCGTTGATGGAAGGATTTGAATATCCTAAGGGACCAAAGGGAGGGTTTCTCAAGAAGAAGAAGTGGAGTGAAGATCAACTCCAAGCCTTCGAGAAAAACAAGAAGGTAATCAAATTCATTTTTGATTTAATTCCTAATGACCTCTTGTGTAGTCTAGGTGACTATGTAGATGCCAAGGAGCTCTGGAGCGACTTGGCCAAGCTCCATGAAAACCCTCAACCGGTCCAAGAAGAAGAAGAAGATGTAGAATGCTCATCGGTTCAATCGGAAGAGGCCGAAGAAGCAAGCTCCTCCTCACAAGCAAGTGAGGATTCGGAAGTTGAAGAAGAGTCAACATCCGGGACAAGAGGAGAGTGTGAAGAATTGGAGGTTGAGAGGCCATCAATCTCCAAGGAGGAGGTAGAAGTGGAAGAAGCATCCACCTCAAGGATTGAGGGGGAGGAGATAACTTCCACACCGGAACATCAAGAAGAAGCTTGGACATCCGGTCAAGATTAAGAAGCCCAAAGTCCAATTTCGGTCTCCATTAACCTAGGTAACTCAAACATATGTGTTAATAATAAAATGCATATAATATGTTTTGAGTGTAGGGAAACCGGGCACTATAAGAGCAAGTGCCCAAAGAAGAATAGGAAAGCTCCACCGGCTCCAAAGGTCAAGGATGCTGGTCCCTCAATGCAAAAGAGCAAAGAACAAGTAATTTGCTTCAAGTGCCGACAACCGGGACATTTCCGGAGTCAATGCAAGAAGGGGGACAAGAAGACTCAAAATGGAGCATCATATGTAGGGGGAGCTAAGGCAAACCCTAGGGTAACTTATAATTTTGCTCCTTCTTCAATTTACAAGCAAAAGCATGCTAGGGATTTCAATTCACTTGCAATTTATGAAAAGCATGCTAATAGGAACAAGTATTTTTGCTTAGGAGCTAAGAATGTCTACTTAGATAATAGGGAGAAATTTGGGACTAATGTCCCTAAAAATAATTTACCTAAGGACAAACCGAGGTCAAATAACTCAAGATCAATTTTACCTAGGGAGGCAATTAGAAAGGTGCAAGAGCACCTAGGTCTAAACCCTAAATGGACTAGGCATATGCCTAGAAAGTCCCATGCCCAAGAATTTAATCAAAAATCAATTGGGCAATTAGAATTAGAAAACCAAGCCTTGAGGTCAAGGCTTGAGAAACTAGAAAAGACCCTTAGGAATATACAAAACCAATTTAAAGGGTCTAATGGTCAAAGTCAAAGGTCCAAAAGTCAAAAGTCAACCAAGGGCAAGCAAGGTTTGGGTCACAAACTTAAGCCTAAGGTAGCTTACCATAGTGTTCCATTTGATTATGGGACACAAACTAGGTCTAGGAAGACCAAGGTCAATAGGGAAGTCATCCCTAAGGTTGACCAAAGGTTGTGCCTAGTGGCTAGGGTTTCTAGGAAACCTAGGGTGGCCACTAAGAAGGTTGCAAGGGGAGTTACCCCTAGAGTCAACCTAGGTAAGACCCAAATGACCAAGGCTAACAAGCCTAGGAGAGTCATTAGGAAGGTATCTAGGGAGGTTATCCCTAAGGAATACCTAATTAACCCTAGGAGCTTAAATCAATTTTGGGTTCCTAAGAGCGTGATTGATTCACGCTAGATGGGTTTAGGGTGTGCCAACCTTGATTGGATGGGTAGTTAACTCAACCATGGTAAAGGTGGCACTTTAGGATATTTTCAAGGTTATGGTTACCTTGGAAATAGATTTGAATCAATATCCTAAAAGATTTTAGGATGTGCCAATGCACTTTTGAAATTAAGAAAAATCAATTAAATTGGCACAATTTAGGTTTAGAGGTTAGTGTGTCATTTTAGGTTTTTGGCACACTAGGGAGATTAATGATAATATGGCAAAATATTATATCAAATGGCAATTAATATCAAAATTTAGGTATTACTATACCTATATATTTTATATGTCATGCTTTGTTTTCCATATAACATGCCATGACATCATGTTTATTTTAATCATTTTATATGTCATGTTCATGTTTAGGATTAAGGTTTCAAATGTCATGTGTTTTTAGATTTCATCTTATGCCATGACATCATGATTATGAGCATATGCTTATTTATATCATTTCTAATGCCATAATCATTCATGCATTTAAGACAATTTGGTTGAAATTGATTTAAGGATTATGGCATGACTTGAAGTCTCATTTATAAGGGAATCAAGTAGGGTTGCCTTAGAGAATGCATGAAACCCTAGATTAGGATGAACAAAACCCACATCTCACATTAAATTGACATGTATGTGTATTTTATACACCCTAGATACATGTGAGATGCTAGGATATGAGTTAAGTTCAAGGTGCATAGTTTTTGCATCTAGATGAACTAAAACTCATCAAATTTCAATTATGGATCATTGGGAAAGCTTGTGTACAAGTCATATACATAGAGCCCAAGGAATATGATCCAAGACATGGTTTTGAAATCATTTTAAAATCAATTTAGAAAACCTTGGTGAAGTCTATCTTTTGATAGCAATCACCATTGATGAAGTTGATACAAAATAGGGCCAAAACATTGAAATTTTCAATGGCTTTGAGTTTTGTATCAAACTCATTATTTTATGGGTAAAATAATTTTCAAATATTTTTCACCCATTGTAATGACTATAAGTAATATACGTATAAAATTTTATGATTTTTCAAATTACGTATAATTACTTATGCTTTTCCAAATCTCGATTCTGATAGCTGAAATTCGGAAATTTCAGCTGTCGATCAGCTACTACTGGTGGCGGTCGATCGATATAGTGGCTGATCATTGATTCTGTGAGTCGATGGGTTAACAAGATTTGTTTAGCCCGTGTTCAGCTATGGAAAAGGTTCCTAATCACTCCTAACCCTAGGATATGCTTTAGGAAGCATTATAAAGGGTGAAAATCCATTGGATATGGATTAGGAGCTGTGTTAGGTCAAAGTATCAAATTTAGGGTGAGTGAAAGTTCTATGTTGAACTTAGAACCTTAATTTTGATGGTTTAGAGTTCCTATTGGCTTAGGGGCTTCCCAAGGACATTGTTGGTGCAATGGTCAAGGGGAAGCAAGCCTTGAGGGGGAGGAATCCATCTTGGGATGATGGATGTATTTTTCTACTTGAAGAGGAGAAGTTATTGGGAGAGTATCATCAATTGGGAAAATTGATAGGTTTTTGATACCCAATTTGGAAATTGGGAAAGAGTATAGGATTGCCTCTCTTAAGCGATATGTGAATTATCACTAGGAAGATGGTAGGCATCCTAGGTATTTATTTTTGGATCAAGGAGGAGATTGTAAGATCTCATTGGGACATGAGACATTTACCTCCTTGGAGAGAAAACCTTTTTGATGTTAGTCAAAAAGGGGGAGAATGTTTGGGGGAGAACATTTGGAGAGTGTTTACCAATTTGGGATAATTGGTAAGGGATTTGAGTTAGTAGTCTAACTCAAATGATTTGTTTGGTTTTTGTCAAACATCAAAAAGGGAGAGATTGTTGGTGCAATCGGCCCAGGTCACGATTGACCAGGACTCGAGTTTGACTCGAGTGATGTTTTGATGTTTCGACAAAAACATATGACAATGTAATTGTCATGGGAAAGTCCAAGTCTTGTGTACTTGGCATGGAAAGTCCAAGTGGAACACTTGGCATTTGGTAAAGTCCAAGTCTTGAGTACTTGGCATGAAAAGTCCAAGCATGGGTCTTGGCAATGTAAAAGTCCAAGCATGGGTCTTGGCAATGTAAAAGTCCAACATGGGTTGGCAAGGGAAAGTCCAAGCTTGAGTCTTGGCATGAGAAGTCCAAGGGGTTTGATATTGGCTGCGTAAAGTCCAAGCGGGAGTCTTGGCAGCATAAGTCCAATGGTTGGCGGCATAAAGTCCAAGCAGAGTCTTAGCGGCGTAAGTCCAATGTGCCTTGGCGGTGTAGACACCGTTAGCATGACATAGCCGACGGAAGCACCTAGAGGCTAGCGCGATGGATGAACAAGTCATGGATGACTTGGAGGGATCCGAGAGGCGTGAGGCTGATTGAGGTAGCTAGAAGGCTTAGGTCTAGGCTAAGGGTGGTCTAGCAAGTATGGGGGCACCATACTTGGGTTAAAACCTCATTTTTGAGGTTGGCAGTCGACTGGCATTATAGCCGGTTCGACTGCCGTGAGTCGACTAGAGTTATCGACCGCCGATTTAGAGTCGGAAAATGCTCTGCGATCGGCCGATCATTCGAGCAGCCGATCGGCCCGACGGTGTCGGCAGCCGTCGGCCCGTGTCGACGGCCGATCGGTGTCAACGATCGGCGATCGGTGTCGATGTCGGCAGCGATCGGCTAGTGTCGACGGCAGCGATCGGGTGTCGACGCAGGATCGCGGTGTCGACAAGTCGGCCCGGTGTCGACGGCAATGATCGCCAAGGGTCGTGACCGCCGCAATGTCAATTACAGCCCGTGAGCCGACCGCCGGCGATCGGCTCCGATCAAGAGTCCGCTGGAACTTGTCCAACGTGGATTAGTCGTTGTCTCACGACAACATGGCATTAGTCGACCGGGACTTATGGCGATGATAAATCAAGATAAAAAGGGAGCTCGTGGAGGATTTCATCATCAGTTCTTTGGGGGCTTTGGTGAGGCGATTTGCAGGTGCATTTCAGGGTCCTTCAAGCTCATCCAAGCAACCGACAAGCAAGCGCTCAAAACCCTAGTTTGTAAAGTGTTCTTTACATTTTCACTTGTATTTGCTTGTATTTCTTTCGTTTATTGTTGTAAACGTTTGTACGAGGTTTCTCCGTCTCCGACTTGTTGTCGAGAAGGAGTTTATTGATTAGTGATTGCATTGGCATCGCTAGAGCTCGTTAGAGCTCGATCCGTGGAGTAGGAACCGTGTGGTTCCGAACCACGTTAAATCTTCGTGTTATTGTGTTTGTGATTGTGTTTCGTTATTGTTATCGTATATATATTCCGCTGTGCTAACGAAACTTATAGACACAAACACGTGATCGAATTCCATCTACGAACGGTCAAATGCTATTCACCCCCCCCCCTCTAGCAGCGTCAAATCTCCAACACTTCTCAGGTACTTCAATATATGCTTTACCGCAGTCCAATGTCCCTGTCCTGGATTACTCTGATATCTACTGACCATGCCCACGGCAAAGCAGATATCTGGTCTCGTACAGAGCATCGCATACATGAGGCTTCCTACTGCCGAAGCATAAGGGACCACCTTCATTTCCTCTATCTCCTCAGATGATCTAGGACACATCTCCTTAGATAGAGGTACTCCATGCCTGAAAGATAGAAAACCCTTCTTGGAGTTCTGCATGCTAAAACACTCCATAATCGTGTCTATGTATGAAGCTTGGGATAAGCACAACATCATTTTCTTGCGATCCCTTATAACCTTGATCCCAAGGATGTGTCCCACTTTTCTCAAGTCCTTCATATCAAATTGTTTGGACAACCATACCCTTACGTCCGATAACACCTTGATATTGTTGTCAATCAACAAAATGTCATCTACGTATAGTACAAGAAATACCACTACGTTTCTGTCACATCTCTTGTATACACAAGACTCATCCGGACTTTGAATAAATCCATAAGACTGGATTACCTCATCAAAGTGGATGTTCCAAGATCTCGAAGCTTGCTTCAATCCATAAATAGACCGATTAAGCTTACACACAAGATGCTCTTTGCCCTTAGCAATGAATCCCTCTGGTTGCTTTATATAGACGGTTTCCTCAAGACTTCCATTAAGGAAAGTTGTCTTGACATCCATCTTCCACACCTCATAATCCATATGAGCTGCTATGCATAAGAGAATCCGGATAGATTTAAGCATGGCTACCGGCGAAAAGGTCTCCTCATAATCGATACCCTCTTTCTGAGTATACCCTTCGCAACAAGCCTCGCTTTGAAGGTCTCAATCTTCCCATCTATTCCTCTCTTTCTCTTGTAGATCCACTTGCATCCAATGGTTTTTACACCATCGGGTGCTTCTACTAGCTCCCAGACCTGATTTGAATCCATAGATTCAATCTCAGCATTCATTGTACTTTGCCAAGATACTGCATCTTTATCTTGGATTGCCTCGTCATATGTCCAGGGATTAGGTTCATGTTTGCCAGGGACCAAATCAGAAGATTCTCCCAAGAACATGAATCTATCAGGCTGTCTCACAACCCTCCCACTACGACGAGGTATCACCTGTGTATCCTCTGTGACACGCGGTGCAGTGACATGTGGTATATCCTCTTGTACCGGTGATACTAAAGAAGTGACTTCCCCTTTTAACTCCTCCAGAACAATTTTACTCTTGGGCTTGTGGCTCATCACATAGTCTTCCTCTAGAAATCTGGTGTTCGTGCTAACGATCACCCTCTGATCTCTAGGACTATAAAACAATCCACCCTTCGTTCCCCTGGGATAGCCAACAAACATGCGTACTTCTGTACGAGGTTCCAACTTACCAGCATCTGCCTTCAGCACATGTGCTGGACTCCCCCATATCCCAATATGTCTGAGACTAGGCTTTCGCCCAGTCCACAACTCTGTGGGAGTAGAAGGCGATTTAGATAGAACCAAGTTCAGAATGTACACTGTCGTATCTAGAGCATATCCCCAGAACGAATCTGGCAAGTCAGAATAACTCATCATCGATCTAACCATCTCCATAAGAGTCCTATTCCTTCGCTCTGCTACACCATTCTGTTGGGGTGTGTCAGGTGCAGTCAATTGAGATTGAATCCCAGCCTCTGATAAGTAGTTCCTAAACTCTACCAAGAGGTACTCACCACCACGATCAGATCGTAGTATCTTGATACTTTTACCTTGACGTTTCTCCACATCAGCCTTGAATTCTTTGAACTTGTCAAAGCATTCAGACTTGCGGCGCATCAGGTAAATGTATCCATATCTTGAGTAATCGTCTATAAAAGAGACGAAATACTCAAAACCACCTCTAGCCTGGATAGACATAGGACCACACAAATCAGAATGTACCAATTCTAACACATCTTTGGCTTTATACCCCTTGGCCTTAAAAGGCCTCTTGGTCATCTTACCCTCCAAGTAAGATTCACAGGTTGGGAGATCCTCCACCACTAATGAACCCAGAGGTCCATCGGCTATCAACCTTTGAATTCTGCTTAGGTTAATGTGACCAAGCCTAAGATGCCAAAGATATGTTTGGCTCATCTTCGAAGGTTCTTTTCTCTTATTGGAATTAAAAGATGAGTTATCAACTTCAATTTGCATCGTGGGAGGTTTTGGTTCAAGTGTGTACAAATTTCCTATCAATGCACCCGAACAGATAATGTCCCTATTCCTTCTTATAACAACTCTGTCATTAAAAGAAATAGAATATCCATCCATAAACAATTTAGAAACTGAAATTAAATTCTTTCTAAACAAGGGTACATAAAGGCAATTCTTAAGAACCAAAAGTTTATTTTTCTCAAAAGATAAATGAACGTCTCCCACTGCAACTGCCGCCACCTTCGTGGCATCACCCAAGTACACTGTAATCTCTCCCTCAGCCAGTCATCTGGTTTCCTGGAACCCCTGCAAAGTATTGCAGACATGATCAGTGGCTCTCGTATCTACACACCAGGTGCCGGTAGATAACACCGCTAAACATGTTTCAACGACTAGACTAAAAGATATACCTTTGTTCTTGCAGTTGGGGCAGTCCTTCTTCCAGTGTCCAGTCTGCTTACAAGTGAAGCACTTGCCTTTCGGCTTCTTCACTCCTCCCTGAGTACCTCCCACCGCCTTCGCCCCGGTTTGTTTCTTCTTCTTCTTGCCTTTCGGCTTAGAAGTAGAAACCTTCAGGTCACACGACATCGCTGAGCACTCGACAAAATAGTCCTCTGTCGCACGGAGTTACATCGGAAGTTACGCGTGAATACAACCTCTTGTTCATGTTGTAGTTGAGGCGAAACTGCTCAAAACTCCTGGGTAGAGATTGGAGTATGATATTGACCTGGGTTTCCCCATCAATCTCAGTTCCTATGACCTCTAGCTCATTCAAATGAGTCATCATCTTGAGAACATGATCCCTTATGGGTGTTCCCTCGACTATGGTGGTCGTCATCAAGTTTCTCATGGCCTCTTGCCTCGCAGCCCGATTCTGATGTCCGAAAAGCTCCTTGAGATTGAGCATCATATCATAGGCAGTGGGCATAGCTTGATGCTGATGTTGGAGTACATTTGACATAGATGCCAAAATGTAACACCGTGACATCTCATCGGCCTTGATCCACTTCCTATAGCTCTCTCTCTCCTTTTCCCCAGAATCATCTGCAGGATTGGGAGGGCACTCTTCGAGGAGTACATATTTGTATTCCTCAGCAGTCAAGACAATATCTAGATTTCTCTTCCAATCTACATAGTTGGGTCCAGTAAGTTTGTTCTCTTTCAGTATCACAGCAAGTGGGTTGAAAGTCATTTTGAAAGAAAACCTAAGAATCACATAAATCAAAACATTAGATTTCAAAAAATTATTGATTCCTCAAACAATAAAATTTTAAAATCAACCAACACATCTAAACACCGAGAATATCGTATGCCACGATAGTGTGGACGTATACGAATTCTACATTTGTAAGAGGAGATTTTACCCATTAATTTTACTATCTTGTCAACCTAACTTTTTGACAAGTAAAATTAATAGTTGGTTCCTCTTTGGCCCTACAAATAAAAGCAGTGACTCCAATGGGGAGGATACTTATATTTGTATCTAAGTGTTCACCATTACTCGGTACCAAGGTAATTATCTCGGGTTATGTGCCTTCCGATGGGGAAGTACACACGCTCCTAGATAATTCCCTATAACCATATTTGACCTTGTGATCCGCAAACAAATCCATCCGATGGGGAGGAAGGCACTCAGAGCCAACACGCAAGTTTGTTTGCATCACTTGTCAAATCGTAATGGAGGTCGTGGGAAATAATAAAAATTTCCCTCTCCCACTTAGTAATTTAAAATTGAGGAATTTTCCTACGACATGCATATCAAACAAAAAGCAATAAATATGAAAAATAAAAATTATCCAACTATTATGGCTTTTATCTTCAATATGTCTCCCGTCGCATCGCCATCTCGTCTGCTCCTCCTACGCCATGTACGAGTCATCCGGAGATCCGAGCCGAGACTAAAACCTATTTTAATTTACATCCATCGATCCTATACTCCATGAGGGAGTGTACATGAAATCTAGATCGAAAGTAAAATAAAATAAAGAGCGGCTAAACAATGTCGTATTTAATTTACAAAAACTAAATACTAGCCTCGTCAACCCCGAGGATTCAACAAAATAAACATTTACACACATACAATCACATACACACATATGGTCATAATAGTCGGATCTTATGTCTGCAACCAAAGAGTTAAACTACGCATATCCTACTATTATCCGGCACATATAATATATGAAAAAGTCCATAAAAATTAACTGAATCCTAAACACACAAAATCGGAAACCTTGGCTCTGATACCAATTGAAGGGTTTTGCTTATCGAGTCCGTGAGGGGAAACTTCGCTTCCCACTTCACCTCGGTAGCTTGACCATGGCGATCCCTTCGATGTCCCCGGATAAAAAAATTTAATCCTAGACAAAAGGGATTGCCCAAACAACCAAGTCATCGTCGTGCTATTCATTTAGAGAGGTCACTTGAACAAACAAGTTGTTCAAGCGACCAACCTCTATTCTACGAGCAGCCGCGGAATAGACGATGTCCGGATCGCCGGTTTTTGTATTTATACTCGGGATCCAAGTATTATTTAGCCATTTACAGAAATATAACATACTTATATTTGAAAAACAAAAACAAGCAACAAACAAAAGAAGAAAGTAGAATAGGTATACCTCTCAATCTTCTAATGTATGACCTTCCTCCTTTTGGACGTTGTGTGGGCGACGATCCACCAAAAGTTGAAGCTCCTAGATCGCAAATCTTCCTTCCTTGCTCTTCCAAAGAAAGAGGAAGAATAGAAACAAGGTTTTTCTCCTCACTAGAAACAACCAACAAGGAACCAATGCTTTCCTTGCCGCCGGCCAACTAGATGAAGGAGAAGATGGTGGGAAACGACCAAGACACCTAAGGAAACCCTATATCTTGTTTCCACCACCTAAGGAGAGGGAGAAGAGAGGTTTTGCCGCCGACCAAGAGCTGGAATAGGACTGGAAAAGGAGCTAGACGCCGGCCACCCTTGGAGGAAGAAGAAGAAAAGGAATTTCTTTCCTTAATAGGTGTCGCCACCCTCCTAAAACCCTAACCCTAGCTTTGCCGCCAACTAGAAAACCAAAGCCTCTCTTCAATTGTAGTTCACGCCAACCCCATGCCCTCCTTTTATAGAGTTTAGGGATAAGTCATGAATTAATCTCCTCCATTGGTTCTAGGGATTTAATCTCAACCGTCGGATCTAGAGATTTAATCTCAACCGTCGGATCTTAGAGATTTAATCTCTACCTATGGATCTTAGAGTTTTGTTTCTATCCTTTGGATCTAAGCTTCATGAGGTGTTAATAGGCTACATTAGGGACCATGAGGAGGAGTTGGGTCTTGGCCACCCATGGATCAAGCCCACATAAAGTCCGATCCACTAATGATGATCCAATCCACTAAAGGTTCATCATTGATCTACCCCACCAACCCCCATATGATAATATGGGCTCCATATATTATTTGTACATTTTCTCCCCGTGTTTAAGATCTCGAATGTCCATCGATTAATTAATTTATTGACCATTAATTAATCGACATCTAACTCCATGAGTAGTACCACTCAACCTTTTCATCATGCCGGACCAAGTCCACCTGCAGGGTTAACATGATGAACCTTATGAGCTCCTCAAGGGGACATCATCATCCTAATATATAGGACACGGTTTCCTCCTATAATCAACAGCACACCATATAAATAATATCATCTCCCAACTTACCGAGCCTATCGATTTAATCTATAAATCTCGCCCATTGGTAAATCAAAGAGATGAGTACTAAGTATATGTGTCCGTTATTATATCGAGATTAAGAGCATGTACTAAATAATATCTGAGGTCCGATTCGATTATGTAGTCAGCAATAAATCGAATCACCTCTAAATCGGTCCTGCTCAATACACACAAAGTGCACTAGTGTGATTCTATGGTCAAAACAAACCAATACCAAATCACACTACAATCATTCCGATGGTTTGTCCAAAGTCATCTCGATTGTGAGCCTTTACTTATACTTTTCAAGGGGCCGATAACATGATCTCCCATGTGACACCACACACCATGTTATCTACAATGTAAAGTATTAGACAAGATTGCATAACCATAAAAATATGCAAACAATGATCATGTGATTCTTATTTCAAAATAAAGATGTTCATACAAAAATAGACTTTTAAGTATACATCCCTACAGTTTGTGCAATGGTCAAGGGGAAGTAAGCCTTTAGGGGGAGGTATCCATCATGGGATGATAGATGGTATTTTTCCTCATGAAGGGAAAAAATGGGAATTTCAAATACCCAATTTGGAAATTGAGAGATTGTAGGATTGCCTCTCTTTAGTGATATGGGACTTATCACTAGGAAAATTATAGGCATCCTAGGTATTTTTGGACCAAGGGGAAGATTATAAGATCTCATTGGGATATGAGACATTAACCTCCTTGGGAGAACCTTTTTAATGTATGTCAAAAAGGGGAAGAATGTTAGAGTTATCAATTTGGGAAAATTGATAAGGGAATTTGAGTTAGGGGCCTAACTCAAGGGTGTTTTTGTCAAACATCGAAAAGGAGGAGATTGTTGGTGCAATTGGCCCAGGTCACGTTTGACCATACTCAAGTTTGACTCGAGTAGTGTTTTGATGTTTGACATTGATGTCTGACATGTGTTGGGGAGATTGTTGCTGCAATCGACCCAGGTCACATTTAATGTTTGACGTTGGTTTGATCATTATCATGGGAAAGTCCAAGTCTTGTGTACTTTACATGAAAAGTCCAAGCTTGAGTCTTAGCATGAAAAATCCAACATGGATTGGCAAGGAAAGTCCAAGCATGGGTCTTGGCATGGAAAGTCCAACATGGGTTGGCAAGGAAAAGTCCAAGCATGAGTCTTGACATTTGGAAAATCCAAGGGGAATATTGGCGGCGTAAAGTCCAAGGGTGGAGTCTTGGCAGCATAAGTCCAATGGGTGGCGGCATAAAGTCCAAGCGGAGTCTTGGCAGTGTAAGTCCAATGTGCCTTGGCGGTGTAGACACCGTTAGCATGATAATAGCTGATGGAAGCACCTGAAGGCTAGCATATAAATGAACAAATAATGGATGACTTGGAGGGATCCGATAGGCGCGAGGCTGATGGAGGTGGCTAGAAGGCTTAGGTCTAGACTATGGGTGGTATAGTAAGTATGGGGGCACCATACTTGAGTTAAAACCTCATGTTTGAGGTGTATCAGTCGATTGGGACCATGGATCAGTCGACTGGTGGGAGTCAACTAGGGTTTGACTGCGGGAAGTACCACAGCGGTCATTGCGGAGGAGGGCAATCATTCTTGGCACGGCGATCGTGATCCGTGATCGGTGATCGACTGATGGCCGGGATTTCGGGCATAGAAGGTTCTCCAGTCGAGTGATCGGCTCGACCACTTGACTGATTGAGTCATCAGTCGACTGATGGTGTATCCGTTGGATTTTTTCAGTGTGGATCTAGCCATTGTCTCACGACAATAGTGGCATCAATCGACTGATGGTTCCGATCAGTCGACTGATATCCAAAAATCCAGCCCAATTGCAGGTTATAAAAGCAGCTCGGAAGAAAGATTTTGGCAGCGATTTGCTATTGCAAATCAGAGTCTTCAAGGCTAGTCCAAGGCAATCAACAAGCAAGCATTCCAAAGCAATAGTTGTAAAATTTTCTTTACATTATTTTGTATTTTCATCTTGTATTTGCTTGTTTACTTTGTATTACTTGTTGTAATTCATTGTATGAGGTTTCTCCACCCTCGACTTGTTGTCGAGGAGTTTATGTGATTAGTAGTGCGTGTTTGCATTGCTAGGGCTTTTAGAGCTCAATCTGTGGAATAGGAATCATTCGGTTTCGAATCACGTTATATCGTTGTGTAATTGTGTGCTTGTCTTTTGTTATTTCTCTATTTCCGCTGCGCACTAATCATTTGTAGCAAGCACACGATCGAGTTCCATCGACGACGCTATTCACCCCCCCCCCCCTCTAGCGGGCGCAATGTTCCTAACATATTGTATTTTAAATACTATACTGGCTACTGATACTTGTCGATTTATGGAGTTTCCCATCAACTGGAATGAAATTTTAAATTCTTGTTACAAGTAGTGTGTTGTGAACTTGAATCTATAATTTAATGCTTTCTAGCAACATGAGTTTGTGTCCTCTCAGCAGCATCATTTGCTACCAAAAATGAGCCACAAATATCACACAGTGTCATTTTCTTCTCTTGTAGAAGCATTACATTATCATAATGATAAACTAAGAGCACGGAACGTAGAAGTCGATGCTCGGGAGACGGTGCTCGGGCAAGCGGAGAGCGCGGACTCAAGAAGTCAATGCTCAATGTGCTCAGGAATGCATTTAGTGCTCAGGAACGCAGTCGATGCTCATGTGACACTGCTTGGGCAAGCGACGCTTGGGAATGCAGTCGACACTCGAGAATTTGGTGCTCGGGAGACTATGCTCGAGCAAGCAGAGAGTGTAGACTCGGGAAGTTAGAGCTCGGGGTGCTCGAGAAGAGAAATCGGTGCTCAGGAGCACTCTCGATTTATCAATCGACTGATGTAGTGAAGCAGTCAATTGATTTCGAAGTTAGGCAAACAAAAAGTCTTTGAATCGATTGTCCAGTTCAACTAGTGGGTTATCAGTTGATTGATTGCTACAGACAGTTGACTGATGAACTGAAATCAACATGAATCATGGCTCTGCAAAAACTCAATAGCAAACCACTAAAGCACTTGAACATACAAAAAAAATTACAACCATACAACAATATCAAAAAAATCACACCCTATCCATGAGTGTATGAAGTTAAAGAACACGAGAAAAAAGTAAATTTCTATCACAATATCATTCTTTACGAAAGAATATTAAAGCATTACACCAAATAAAATTCATAGTCAATATGAATTCCATCAAGTACCTAGATTCAATATGCTCATTATATACAACATTATTTGCAGAAACTATCTTTTTCTTCTTTGTTACATTCACATGTTTCAACAAGTCCAACAACATAAAAAGAAAGACAACAAACATATCAAATGATCCACATACACTCAACTTTCTTTTTCTTCTTCATTTCATAAACAAATAGTTGAGATTAAACACACTTTTGAGTTTGGCAGTATCATCTAAACTATGTACCAAAATGTCAAGTAGACAATATTAACTAAGCATATAGAAAGAAAGCCTCCAGACTTTCTGACCCTTTACTCATGCGCGACTAGGTTGTTAGAACCTACAACAATATAGACAATTATTAGCATCAATTTCTCAATCAATCACCAACAACTATAATTTAATACAAAGAAACTTTTATAGAACCGACTACATATGCCAAATCTTCTTCATGTGTCGTCATCATTGTTATGATGATTATCTAAAGTTGATCCGGCAATCAACACATCATCATATTTATAAAATTTAATTAAAATATTTGAATTTCAAATAAAATAATCATACAAATGTAAAATTTATCAACACATACCCTTGCTGTAAAATTGGACAATTATGCTTGTCGTGTGACACACCTCATTGCCCGCACCACGATATAATCTAGACTTTGAGGTTGACCTCTCTTTTGATGATTTCAATCTCTTCCCACATACCTTTGTTCTTACAAAAGAAGGATCAATAATACCAAGGCACTCATCCATAGATTTCTTCATTTGACTTTCATTGTTGCATGTTCTACTAATGTTCATCTCTTTAATTTTGCTATAGATACTATCGAATTGTTCATCCAAGAAGTTTGTCCCCTCATCATTCAAAGATGCGCCATCAACTAATATTGAAGCTTTATAGGATAATCTCGAGTGGCTTGACATCAAAGGCCTTGTTGAATCATCAATGAAATTTTGTTCCCCTAAAGCATATATTGCTCAATCTTTGCATTTTGTGTCCATCGTTTGAGTATATACTTATCAGGCAACTGAAACACTTGGTTGATAAGAAAAAAAGCTAACATATGTCTGCATGGAATGCTCTCGAACTCAAATTTCCTACTTGGTTGATATGAAAAAAAAAACTAACATATGTCTGCATGGAATACCCTCGAACTCAATTTCCTACAACTACAGGATATGTAGTACCCTTGGTTTGAAGGAAGAAGAACTTTGAAATTTCATCACTTGGTAAACAACTAACTCAACTCCTATAGATGCTTGTTGCACATGATAACCATAACTCTCACTCATTTCACTTTGAAACTCTATCCATTTCTTTTTCGTGTACAACTTGACCATTTGAGTTTTCATTGGCCAGTTTGTTTTAATCTTGGGATGCTCATTCATAGCAACATGGTCAGCAACTAACTCATTGTGTCTTAGGTGCCTTAGTGCCCTATTGAAATGGATGATAAAATCCATCAATGAGTTCTTATTTGAGACATATCTCTTGAAAAATGCATGTGAGCTTTCAGATCTATGACTACTTAAAATTCCAACACAAAATATATGACTAAAATACGTTGGCACCCACTTGTGTCACAATCCATACATCAATGACGACCAATTATTTTTCTCCAAATCAACACACTTGATAACCTCTTCCCATAACTTCTCAAATTCATCAAATGTTGTAGATTTTCTAATGAAATTTTTTATGCTTTGATAGTAGTCACTAAAAATCAACAGGTTTAATTTTTGAGGGAATTTATTTAGTATGTGACACAAACAATATCGATGCACTGTCTGAGGGAAAACTTATGCAATGACTTTTGTCATAGCAGGATCTTGATCGGTCATGATTACGTTAGGTGCTCCTTTAGGCATGACTTCTATGAACTTGTTAAGCAACTAAACAAAAGACTCAATTTTCTCATCACTTATAAATTCGCAACCAAAAATAATTGTTTGATAATGATGAGTAACTCCTACAAATGGTGCAAAAATCTATTGGTGTAATCACCCCAGGTCACGATTGACCAGACTCGAGTGGGACTCGAGTAGTATTTTGATATTTGACATTGTGTTTGAGTGTAGATGAAAGTATGACTATGGTATGGTATAGGGCATCTATAGTCATATGGAGATGAGTGAAATCCAAGTCGGTCAAGGGTGATCGAACATTTAGTGTTGGAAAATTCAATTGGAAGTTGGTAAGGGAAGTCCAGGTCAGTCAAGGTTGACCAGACACCTGGCATGAGAAGAGTGAAGTTCTAGTAAGTCAAGAGTAACTGAATGACTAGGCAAAGGAAGACCCAACTGATCAGGGGATCAAGCTAGGCAAGAGAAGCTCTGATAGGTCATGGTTGACTGAAGGCTAGGCAAACAAGAAAAGTCTAAGTATGGATACTTGGCAAAGGGAAAGTTTAAGGATGGAGTCTTGGCAATATAAGTCCCGAAGGTACGACCTCTTGACAAAGATAGACTCGTTAGCATGACGAAGCCGACGAAAGTACTTGAAGGCTATCACAAGGATGAACGAGTCATGGAGGACTCGAATGGATTTTAGAGACATGAGGCTGATGAAAGTGGCTAGAAGGCTTAGATCTAGGCTAAGAGTACCCGATGACATGATAGCCAATGGAAGCACTTGAAGGCTAGCACGAAGGATGAATGAGTCATGGAGGACTCCGATCGACCTTGAGGGTGTGAGGCTGATGGAAGTGGCTAGAAGGCTTAGGTATATGCCAAGGGTGGTTGATCAAGTATGAAGGGATCATACTTGGGTCAAACCTTATGTTTGAGATTTAACAATCTACTGGAGGTTTTACCCAGTCGACTAGTTCAGTGTGGTCGACTCCCGCTATGGGGATTAGTTTTTAGCTTAGGTGCTCGACAGTCGACTAGTGGTTTAGCCCAGTCGACTGGTCCAATAGGAAGTCGACTCCCACTGTGGGGCTCGGATTTCAAACTGGGTGTTCGGCACTATGCGAATCTAGAATGAGGCATAGTGCTCGACAATCAACTGTTGAGGAAGAGCAGTCGATTGGCCGAAGGAAGTCAAGAATCAACCTAGGTGGTCAGGCAATGGGAGAAATATTATTCCGATAAGCAGTCGACTACTGTGGTAGAGCAGTCGACTGGGGACACTATAGCAAGCAGTCAAAAGTGAGGTGTGCTCGACTAGTACCTCGGCTGCGGACTATAATCAATTGGGGTTATGAGCAGTCGACTGTTATATATCCGTTGAGCGGTGATCCAAAGAAACAGCGGTGTCAGTAGTCATTGGATTCAAGCGGCAGTCGATTGAGGGTGACGAGCAGTCGACTGAAGGCGACGAAATGGTTCATGTGAAGCTTGTAAAAGGAGGGCGCGGAGGAGTTCTTCAGTAGCAGTTCTTTGAGGAATTTGAAAGGTAAATGTTGCTACTTTCTAGACCTTCAAGGCATTCCAAAGCAACCAAAAGAGATCAAGCAAAAATATTTTTCATGTAAAGTTGTTTCTTATTTGTATTTTTTTACTTGTATTTGGTTACTTATTTTGTATAAACTCTTGTA
The DNA here is from genome assembly GCA_025175895.1 of Wurfbainia villosa. Taxonomy (NCBI): domain Eukaryota; kingdom Viridiplantae; phylum Streptophyta; class Magnoliopsida; order Zingiberales; family Zingiberaceae; genus Wurfbainia; species Wurfbainia villosa. The sequence goes on from JAKLTH010000042.1 coordinate 5,202,123, forward strand.
CGAGGTTTCTCCATCTCCAACGTGTTGCCGAGAGGGAGAAGAGTTCATAGTGAGGGTAGATCCCTAGAACGTTGTCGTAGAGTAGGAACTTGAGTTTCGAACCATATAAAACATTGTGTCTTACGGTTGTGCTTGTTTCTTTCATATTTGTTTCTATTTGTTTTATCCCTTGCGCCAACGCTTTGTAGATATGAGCACGACTGAAACGATTGAACGTCGAAGAATCGAACGATCACTATTCATCCCCTCCCCCCTCTAGCACACCAACGGTCCAATAAAATCAACCCATATTTGTTGATGTTATATGTCGTATCAAATACAACTACATCACCAAATATAATATATTTCATCTTGGATACATGATCTGCCCAAAAAAAACTACTAAATTTGTTATCTGAATCAATCTTGTAATCAAAGAAAAAACAAAATTCTTTTTTGTCTCAAATGATTTGAATTTAGGTTCATGATAATCAAACTCACATTGAGCAAGAATTGCTAATTCATCTGTCATGGGGGTCCAAAATCAATGGTGAAAACTTAGCCGACATATTTCATAAACGAATATAATTTTCATACTCAAGAATATGGAATAAGAAAAACTACAATGAATAGTGGGGTTTATGTTCAATCATCTAATGATGGTGCTGTAAGGAATGATTTTTATGATTTGTGGATGAAATTTTAGAGGTAGAGTACTCTAGCTCAGATTTACGAGTTGTTTTATTTATGTATCGTTGGTTTGACCCAGTTAAAGGCATGAAAGTGTATCTACAGTTTAATTTGGTTAAAATAAATCATAAGAAATTATATAAGAGATATGAATCATTTGTGTTAGCACAACAAGTGATTCAAATATTTTATGTTTCATATCCTAATTTGAAACGTGACAAAATTAATTGGTGGGTTATTTATAAAACAAAAGCACGAAAAAAATTGAGGAATGTTGGGAAGACAAAGCATATCAACAAGATGAAGTTGTCAATACATTTCAGATTGAATAATATAATATTTCGACATTACAAGATTCTAACAACACAATGATAAACGTTAATGCAAGTGAAATTAATGAAGATGAAGATGATGAATTTAATTTTGAGATAAATGATGAGGATGAGGAGGATGATGATAACGATATTGAGAGACGGATGATGAAGATGAAAATGACAATTAGGACTTTGATTTTTTATTATGGACAACTTTTATTCAGTGCTAAATGGTTTTCTATTTATTGTCTCATTCTTAATTTTATATATTTGATATATGAATCGACTGTCTTTTTCTATAGGCTATTAGAGAAATTTTTTTACATATTAGTAGATTATTTCACCCATTTAGTACTTCAAATTAAATATGGTAAGTTTTTTCATATTATTCAATGTACATCCGATGAAGACGCAATTCTTTTTTTACTTTTATTATTCTAATAATTATGATTGATAGTTTTGATATAGTGGTCGTAGATGGAATAGTGATGAAAGATCACACTCTTCACCTGCTTCAACACTTGTGTAGTCTGATTCACTTGCAAGTAATGTACCTTCGACCTCTTCTTCAGTTGCAGGATCTTTTCATTCTCCGCATATGACTACTAATGCATCTTCCTCAATGTCGTCAATAGAACCATTATTTGTTGAGAGGGAAGATACCCGAGAGTTAATATCCTCTCGTGGAAATTCGTAATTGCTCAATTTTTCAAGTATATGTGTTTTTAATAAGATATTAGTTTTTCTTAATTATTTAACATTGTTTGTTTTTATTTTATGATAGATTTATAAATTTTGTACATGTTATTCACAAGGTTAATAGGATAATGAATAGTCATTATGGTAGAGATTCGACGACTTATAAGAGCACTCCAGCACAAATAAAAAATCTATGGTGAAACGAGTTCAAAGTAAATTATTCTAATCAGTTTATATATAAAATTATAGTTAATATATTTAATTAGTTTTTTATCCATTGCAACAAGTATTTATTTGGGAAGAGAGTGACGAATTGGAGATAAGGAGGATTTAAAAAGAAAATAACGATCACATCATAAACGTACTAAGTCATGCGAAGACTAATTGCATAACTGAGGAGAATTGAAATATGATTGTTAATTCTTGGGAATCTGAGGACAACAAACGAATGAGTGAACAGAATAAGAAAAAACAAACTTATAATTCTGATGTTTTGTCTACGATGTATGTAGGAGACTCAATCAATATCGATGAACATGGACATCGATTGGTGAGTTTTTTTTTATTCTAATTTTTGAATTAGTCCGTACTATTTTATTATTTATAATGATATTTTTTTAGGCCAAGGAAATGAGGGTTGAGCTATTATTCAGACACTTTCATCCATACATTTCAAAAGAAATACAAGACGTGGAGTGGGGAGAGAGCCAGAACAATAAAGGTTTGTAATTTCAAAATTTTCAATTCTTTTTTATATGATTTAATATATTTTTTTCAATATAGGAAAAATATGATGAACTAACACGGAGAAATTTGGGTGCAAGTGATGTCGAATTTGAGTCGTCTGTTAGAATATGAATCTATGGAGCGAAGCGACTGGCGGACCGAAAGGTGGATGAATACTTGGACTGAGTTCTTTAGCAGAACTTGTAAGGTCACTGATACATCTTCTTCTAATTCATCGACGGTAATAACAAAAATAAATCAATTAAATGAAGAAGTTAGTCATTTAAAGGAGTTATTAGTACAAAAGGATAATGAACTTGAAGATGTCCGCACATTACAAAGACAAAGAGATTAGGAAGTCAAGAACTTAAATGATTAGATGAATGAATTTTGCAAACAACAGTTGGTGATCATGTAACATCTTCAGTTATCCTTCACTTCAAGTTAAATTCTTCCTTCTCGATCTCCTCCTGCTGATGCTTGTGATAATGATGATGAAGATGAATTTTTCGTTGATGACGGTTATGTTTGAAATTGTTATCTCTAAATGCTAATTAACTTGTCACATTTGGTATTATGTGTATTAAGTTTCATATGTATTATGAATTTTTTGTTATTTGTTATTACAACTATGTTGATTTAATCTGTGTTACATTTGGTATTATGTTGGCTTATTATATCCTTTAGATGTTTTAGTTGCAAAATATAGAAAAACAAGTACAAACAACCGGTTCTACGGCCGAGTCGTGGAGTTTTTTTTTTTAATTTTTCAAATTTTGTGATGGAAATAAGATTCATTGTGAATTTGACGATGAAAAAAAAATTTCATCGCAAAATCTAAACCATCAATCGACTGTTTATGTCCAATCGACTTGCAATGGACCAGTCGATTGGTTAATCGATTCAATGATATTCTATGGCTTTCTACAATGTCAATTGATGGATGAGATTTTATGACGAAAATAATTTTCATCATAGATTTAACGATGAAAAAAAAAATTTTAGTCTCAAAAATTGATAATCAACTGACTACTAATTTAGGTCAGTCGACTGACTGAAGGCACTCGACCGATTGACAAAGCAATCAATTGGTCAACGATATCAATCAATTGGTCTTACTATATATAGCAATCCACGTAATATCGTTGAGTCTGACCAGATTGATTTATTGACAGTTGATTGATTGACTGAATTTTGAGATAAAAATGACGAAACTTACTTTCCCTCGTCAATTTAGCAACGAAATTAAAGCAAGTTTTGACGCAGAATTAGACATGAATTAATTTCTCCCCAATCGATATTTTTCGTGCCAGACGTGTATTTTTAAGGAAAATAAACAGACAGGCAATTCTTTTATTATTATTATTATTATTATTATTATTTTATTTTTTATATTGTATATGACTTTGTTATCACTTTTGTCCCCGCATGATCCATCTTTTTCATAAGCATTTTTTTTTTCAAGCCCACCTTTTTTTGTCCCCTTCTTTTCCCTTTCCCCATTTCTTGCCCAATTATCTTCCTCTTGTTCGTGGTCCCAATTGTATATCTTGCTCAAAGCTACTCCACAAATAAATAAAATAAATAGCAAATTATTCTCGAAAATTTTTCCATAGTCAAATCTTTATGTGACTTCTCATATTAATTACAGTGTATAATTTTATCAGATTCATGTGCATTAATGGTTACAAACTACTTTGATGTCCCAATTAAATATTGTGAAATGTGTCTTTTGCTCTCTTTTTATTATTATTATTATAGGGACTAAAAGGAGATCACGCTCTATATTTAGAGTCGTAAAAGAGTCAAGTCAAATTAAATTTTATAATTTTCAGATTTTTATGATAAGATAATCAAGCCGAGCCGAGTCGAGTCGAGTGAAGCTAAGTCTAAAATTAATTAAACTATTAAAAAATATATTCCAGCTTGGCTTGGTTTCTTTTTTTAGAGCTTGAGCTTGGCTTAAGCTTGGCTTGAGTTTAGCTTGTTTATTGGGTATCAAACTTCTAATCAAGCTTGAATCAAGTTTGATTCAAACTTGTTTATGTTCGGTTTATTTAAATATTATCAAAATTTTAAGTTAAACTTATTTGTTTATTTTAAATTTTTAATATTTTAATAATTGTTTATAAATAAGTTGATAAATAATTTTTAAATAAGTTTATTCATGAACACTGTTCACGAACATTGTTTATGAATATTGTTCATGAACATTAACAAGTCAAACATACATATGTTCAAACTTGTTTATTTAATTTATCAAGTTGTTAAAACTTATTTATTAATTGATTTTGATACGTATTAAATGAACATAAATGGACTCTTATCAAGTCGAATACCAAATTTATTCATAAATATTTGATTCATTTATAACCCTATATTTATATTATATTTTTGATGGTGGAAAAGCCAGGGGGACAAAGAAAATAGGTGTCATGATCTTTCTAAAGACCTTGTGATCTAGAACACTATTTTGATTTAATTGATGTTATTTGTTTGACACAGTTGATAGACACCTACTAATACAATTGCGTAGTCCATGCCAATCCAATTAATCGAAATGTTGTGATACACATGATTCAACAGAAATCACAAGATTAATTATATTATTATCAGAACAACGACTTTATTAGACTTGTCAGAGATAGAGCATTAAAAAAATTAAGGGTCGTTCAAATCAATTGAATGTACAATAATAATATCTTATCTCACTAATAAATGAGATTGACTATATGGATCATTTTATATTATCGGACTCTATTTCCTACTATATTATCATCTATATTTAAATAAATTTTATCTTGTTTTATTGTTACTGACTAAGTCTTTTTTGGTCTTCCTCTTTCTCATTTAATGTGTATATTTGTCATCATTTCACATCGTCTAACTGGAGCATTTATTGACCATCTAAGTACGTGTCCGTACCACCTTAAACGTATCTCACAGAGTTTTCCTTCAATAGATGCAACACCGATTTTTTCTCTAATACTCTCATTTCTTATTCTATCCATCCTCGTATGTCCGCACATCCACCTTAACATTTTCATCTCTGCAACTCACATCTTTTGCTCATGTGCTCGAGTCGTAGTCCAACATTCAGCGTCATATAATATAGCAGGTATAATCGTCATTTTATAGAACTTCCCTTTAAATTTTAGAAGCACTTTACAATCACTTAAAACACCTGACGCTTTCCTTCATTTCAACCATCCTGCTTGTATTCTATGTAAAGCATCTCTCTCAATCCCTCCATCATCTTGCAAAAAAAGATCATAAATATTTAAAGCTCTCAGTTCCAGACAACTCATCATCTCTTATCTTAACACTTGTCTCATTACGTCTAATATTGCTAAGCTTAAATTCCATATATTATGTTTTTACTCTACTAAGTCTAAAACCTTTCACTTCTAGTATTTCCCGTTAAGATTCTAGTTTAGCATTACTCCTTCACGTGTCTCATCTACCAAAACAATATCATCTACAAATAACATGCATAACGGTACTGTGTCTTGAACGTGTCCAGTGAGTTCGTCCATGATTAGTATAAAAAAATAATGACTTAAAGTTGATCATTGATGTAACCCTATCTTTATTGGAAATCTTCAGTTAATCCGTCTGAAATCTTCACTCTGGTCGTTACTTCCTCATACTTATCCTTAATTAATTCAATATATGTTACACTGATATATCTTTTTTCTAAAATTCTCCATATAATTTCTCTTGAAACTTTATCATAAACTTTTTCTAACTCTTCTATTGTCGACCTTCCTGGCATGAATCCAAATTGATTTTCGAGAACCGTTGTCTCCTTCCTTAATCTTTTTTCTATTACTTTTCCCAAAGTTTCATAGTGTGACTCATTTGTTTAATACCTCTATAGTTTTCACAAGTTTGTATGTCTCCTTTATTCTTATATAAGGAAATTAGGATACTTCCTCCATTGATCAGCATCCTTTTTGTTTTCAATATCATGTTAAATAATTTTGCAAGCCATTCAATATCTTGTTTCCCTAGACACTTCCATACCTTTATAAGAATATCATCTGGTCCAACGGCTTTTTCATTTTGCATTCCATTTAAAGCTTGTTTTTCTTCTAAAATTTGAATTCTACGATAAAAATTTAAACTTGTATACTCATTTGACCTACTTAAATTACCTAAATTAAGTTGGTCTCTTAAACCTTCCTTAAAAAGTTGATGAAAATATCTCTTCCACCGCTCTTTTAATTTATTTCTTCATTATTTACTAGTACCCTATTGCATTCATCTTTAATACATCTTATTTGATTAAGATCATTTGTCTTCCTCTCTCTCTCACTTTAGCTATTCTATAATTATCTCTTTCTCCTTCTTTTGTATCTAATTTTCGATATAACCGTTCAAAAGTTTCAGTCTTAGTTTCATTCACTACTTTCTTAGCTTCTTTCTTCGCTATTGTATATTTTTTAAAATTTTCTTCATTTTTACAAATATATAATTTTTATATGTGTTCGTTTTTCCTTGACTTTCTCTTGTATTTTTTCATTCTACCACCAAGATTCTTTACTTCTCCCTAGGTAAAATAGGTCTAGAGTTGTTGTTCCTAGATTTGTCCTTAGATAAATCTACATGCTTAGCACCAAAATAGTAAAATCTATTATTTCTACTAGCATATTTTTCATTAACAATTGCATAAGTACTAGAATAACTTCTAGCATGCTTTTTAACCCTAGAACTATAAGGTGCATTAAGATATACCTTAGGGTTTGCTTTAGAAGCTCCTCTACTTGTGTAACTCCTTCTTGCCCCTTCTTCTTCCTCCTAGGGCATTGGCTTCGGTAGTGTCCCCTTTAGTTGCATTTGAAGTACACTATATGCTTTTTGCTTTTCTTAGCGAGGACTCCGGCATCCTTTGACTTTTGGTTGACTTTTGATGTCGGCACTTTCTCCTTAGCCAATTTTGGGCATTTTCTCTGGTAATGTCCTTTCTCCCTACACTTAAAGCAAATTATGTGATCTTTATTATTATAAATTGCATTTGAGTTACCTAGGGTGGTAGAAGTCTCTTGATCTTTTTCATCACTTCTTCGGGAAGTAGATGCTTCTTCTATTTCTTCCACATCTTCCTCGGATGTTGATTCCTTCTCAACTTCCGAATCCTCATGGACTTGTGAGGATGAGCTTGCTTCTTTTTTAGCATGAGAGGATAAGCACTCCTCTTCTTCCTCACCATAGACCGATGCGGGCTCTTTATGGAACTTGACCAACTTGTTCCATAGATCCTTAGCGTCCCGATATTCACTTAGCTTAGACAAAATATCGTAAGGTATTAATTTAATTAACATTTTCGTTACCTTAATCGTTGTCTTGAATTGTTGCCTTTGCTCCTCGGTCCATCTTGATTTTTCAATTAGCTTTCCTTCTTCATCCCTAGGCACTTCAAAACCATCTTCAATTGTTAGCATCATATCGAAATCTATTTCGAAATATACCTTCATCCTTTTCTTCCACCATAAGAATTCTCTTTCGAATTTCGGTGGTTGGATATTGATGCTGGCCATTTTGGTTGTTGTCGTGGCGGTGAATCCGATGATAACCTCCTCACTCTGATATCACTTGTTGGAGGATCGTTGCCCGACTAGAAGGGGGTTGAATAGCCCAAATCATGCTCGTTGGACTTTGATCGTGTTCTTCTCTACAATTCTTATTAGTGCAATGGAAATATGAAATACAATACAAATATGAAGACGAAAATACAATCACACAAAATATACAAGCGATATACGTGGTTCGGAATCTTAGGGTTCCTACTCCACCGGGCGAGCTCAACGAGCTCTAGTGATGCACACATCACTACTAAATCTCCTTCTCGACAACATGTCCGAGGTAGAGAAACCTCGTACAATGATTACAAAAGTAATATAACGAAATACAAGTGAATACAAGACAATAAACAAAAACAAGTAAAGAACACTTTATAACAATTGCTTTGAACTATTTGCTTGTAGCTTGCTTTGGTTTGCTCTTAAAGGTTTGGAATGCAGCAACAATTCTCCTCCAAAATTACCCCAAATATCGCTGTGGAAATCCTCCCCAAGCTCCTCCTTTTATGCTTGTCTCGGGCAGATTCCGCGCCTGACAATCGACTATCATAAGTTCCCAGTCGACTGCTCTTGTAGCTGTTGTGAGACAATGACCTAATTCACATTAGTATCCAACCAACGAATACATCGATACGATCATTGCCCGGCCTCATAGCTGATCGATCGCTCAAGCGCGTTAGGCTTCGAACCAACACCGGCGTGATCATTGCTCCTTCATGGCGATTGACTACCATCGATTGATCGCCAAGGCCGACAATCGATTGTCAAGCATTGCAATCTGATCGAATGATCGGCTACCACCAAACCTCAAACACGAGTTGTTTGAGCATCCAACCATCGGGTAAAATCTCAAACAACATGTTTGAGCATCCAACACACCCTTAGCCTAGACCTAAGCCTTCTAGTCACCTCTACTAACTTCACGCCTATCGGATCCCTATAAATTGTCCATGACTTGTTCATTCATGCGTGGATCCCTCCAAGTCATTCATGACTTGTTCATCCATACGCTAGCCTCCAGGTGCTTCCTTCGGCTATTGTCATGCTCTTGGTATCTATACCTCCAAGGTACATATGGACTTACGCTCCCAAGACTACCGCTTGGACTTACGCCATCAAACCACCCCTTGGACTTCCCAAATGCCAAGTCCCCATAACTTGGACTTTCACCGCCAAGATTACACACTTGGACTTACATGGCCAAGACTACACACTTGGACTTCCCATTGTTAATGTCAACCCATGTTGGACTTTCATCGTCAAGGCTATACACTTGGACTTACGTGGTCAAGGCTATACACTTGGTCTCCCCTTGCCAATTCCATGTTGGACTTCCAATGTCAAGCCCCATGCTTGAACTTTCACCATCAAAGCTACACACTCAGACTTACGTGTCCAAGGCTACACACTTGGTCTTCCCATGACAATCACATGTCATATATTTTGTCTAACATCAAAATACTGTTCGAGTCAAACTCGAGTCCAATCAATCGTGACTTGAGCTGATTGCATCAACAATGAGAGTATTAGAGAGAATCGGAATTGCATCTATTCAAGGAAAGCTCCGGGAGACAGGTTTAATTAAGATAGTACAAACATGTACTTAGACTAATAAATGCTCAAGTTAGGAGAAGTGAAACAATAACAAATATACACATCAAATGAGGAAGAAGAAGATAAAAAAAAAGACTTAATTAGAAATAATAAAATAAGATAAAATTTATTTTAAGTATATATGATGATATAGTAGAGATCTAATGACATAGAATGATCTATATAATCGATCTTACCTAATGGAAAAAATTTGACTATTATTGTTATTGTTGTATCAATCGATCAATCAAATTTTTCATTAATCAAATAATCAATCAATTTAATTAATTAATTAACGATAAAAATAAAAAAGAATTTTTTTTGGGGGAATCATATGTAAAGGGCGTGCTTCTTTTTTTTCTTTTATTATTAAAACAGTATTTCATCATACCTTACTCTATTTTTTATTTTCAAAACTATTGTTCGGTGTTATGATCATAATTGTTATATTATGAACCTCTCAACTCTAATCAACACTTATAATTTTATGTAGCACGGGCAACTAATCATAATTATTACAATATAAACAATTTATTTCTTATCAATATTATTATCTCGTATCAGTTATAAAATGATAACTACTGTAATTGTATAGTTGTAACAAGAAACTATAGTTGCTCTATAAGTGTACAATTATAACAACTATAAGATTGTTATAATTACTTCAACATACTAAGCTGGGGTGGAGTCAACCATGGCTAGGGTGGCTCCAGTCCCACCCATTTTATAAAAAAAAATATTTGTTTTATTTTTTATAAATTTAATTATAAATTGTATCGTTTTCTTAATATTTTTAAATTCTAAATTAAAAATAATTAATTTTAAAAATAAAATATCAAATTAGATGATAAATTTTACAAATATCATTATATTTATAAATTAATAAATATAATTAATACTGATAAAATCTTACATCGCATCAAATTACATAGTTGAATCATAAAGGAGATAAGAGTCCCAAAAGTTAAGGAGTCCGAGAGGTCAAAGACTAAGAAAGTTAAGGGATTGAGTGATCAAGTTAAGGAGTGAGTCATAGGAGAGATGGAAGTCTGAAAAGTCAGAGGTATTACTGCAAATAAGATTTATATATCTTCACAATTATATGATATTGTCCACTTTTAACCCATGCTCTCATGATTTTATTTATGGGTTATGCCCAAAAAGACTCATTCCAATTGAGATATTTTTTTATTTTATAAGTTCATAATCTTTTCTATGTCTTTTCAATGCAAGACTTTGATTTTTCTCTCAAGAATCCCAATAATCCCCCCCCCCCTCAAATAAAGGACCACATTGGACCTCCCTCTCGAGCTCATTTGTCTTCAAAGGATTTCTCCTATTTGATGTCTGATCCTCAACCCATCAGGTATTCCTATTAAATGTCTGGTCTTCTTAATCCAGCTGAACTTCTTGTCAATTGTCCAATCCTCTTAATCCAACTCGACTTCTTGTCAACTGTTCGATCCTCTTGACCCAGTTGGACTTCTTGCTAGTTGTTCGATCCTCCTGATCCAACTAGATTTTCTATCGACTATCCGATCCTCTTGACCCAGTTGGACTTCTTGTCAGTTGTCCAATCCTCTTGATCCAACTGGACTTCCTATCTGGTCTCTAGTTCTCTTGATCTAAACATGAGCACTTCCTTCGTTTAAAGCTTATGGCTCAACATAGATCATTGGCTATAATACCAATTATTGGTGCAAATAAGATTCGTATATCTCCACAATTATATGATGTTATCCACTTTGGGTATATGCCCTCATAGTTTTATTTTTGGATTATACCGAAAGGTCTCATTTTAATGAAGATATCTTTTCATTTTTAAGCTCATAATCTTTTCCATATTTTTCCAATGTAGGACTTTGATTGTTCTCCCAACAATCCTAATAGGGGGCTTAAGAGATCAGGTGTCTAGTAGGTCGAAAACTCAAAAGTTAAAAACTCAAAGAGTTGAAAGCTCGAGAGTTGAGAATTTAAGGAGGCGGGAGGGGAGTATAGTAGAGGTGGGATCATGAAGAGTTAGAAGTCAAAGTTAACATAATTCCGTCCTTAATATCCCTTGAAGAATACTTATCTGTGAATGTGGAAACATACCAAAATGGTATCTGTGGAGGTGGCCACGAGATGAGGGAGTATGTGCAGACGTGGTTACATAATGAAGGTGTGGAGTACGTGAGTATAAGATAGTCGAAAAGGTGTACAGTAATAACAGAGAGTTAGAGAAACTATATAAGAGGAAGTCAAATAAACAAAAAATAATAATTGCATTTTGCTAATTCAACTTATATTCTTTTTCTTTCATTTTTTGCTCCTGTCTGACTTAAACATCGGAAGGGCATTATCGGAGCACCGACATTCTCTAATCAATATTATTTTGGATAGGATCTTAGTGTGACCAAGTGGAAATATCATCGTCAAAAGACTCAGCACAAGGAGGTAACAGCTAACTGCATCAATATTAATTATAACTTATTAAATTTTCTTACCCTAAATTTATCTATAACATCATCTCCTTTTTTCTCCTTAGTAAACAAAAAAAATTCATTATTAAAAGTAACTTAAATTTTTTATTTCTTGTTCAATAAAAAAAATTATTGTTAATAAAGAGACCATGAGCACTAGTCTCTAAAGAAATGATCGACGAAACAACGAACGATAATCACTCATGAGACGGATGTTGTCGTCTCACCAAATGATAAGCAATCGAAATTTTTTATTTTTTGTTTAATATAAAAAATTTCATTGTCGATAAAGAGATTGATAACGAAGGTCAATTGTTCAAAAGGTGATTAACAAGACAACGAGCGACGATTCGTGAGATGAATATTGTTCCACTAAACAATGAACAATTGTTTTATATGAGATTGCTCCGTGAACTATTCCAAATAATTGTCAAGCAATCCCAGGTGATTTTAAATCTGGACTACGCCTCTTATACTAAGTAATCCAGTTGTTAAGGATATTTTTATAAAAAAAAAATACTCTACAGTAGAATGGTATACAATTTTGACAACGATTCCAATAAAAAAAAAGGTCATTTTTATTTTTGCTCATTAATTAATTTTTAATAATTAATTGAGCCAATTTCCCAAATTTAATTCTGATTTTTCAATCATTAATTAATTAACCGGTTATTAATTTCTTTGCTGCTGCTGCACATTAATTAATTAATCAGGCAACGAATTAATCTTTTAATTAATTAATTAATCTAAAACAAATTCTAAATTGTTATGAAATATCAAGAAAAAAGAATATCTTTTAGAGAAGAAAAGAGGAATAATTTTATTTCTTTCGTTCAATCTATATCTTATATATTCTTTTACAAAGATACATGTATATATATATAGGTATAGATATAAAAAAATGTTTTTATTTACTATGGTAACCTTAAAAGGTTACTCATAGACATTCAATCAATAACTTAAATTATTCATAATACTCCCGCTTGGATGTCTATTTTATAAAGAATATGTCTCATTAAAACCTTACTAGAGAAAAATCCAGCGGAATAAAAACTCTAGTGAAGGAAAAAGAGTACATCCTTCTTTATATATGTATTTCGATATAATACTCCCCCTGTTAAGGACATTACTTAATATCTCTATAACGTCGCATTCCAATCTTATGAATCAACTTCTCAAATGTTGTTGTGGGTAATGATTTTGTGAATAAATTTGCAGGATTCTCACTTGATTGAATTTTGTGTACATCAATGTCTCCACTCTGTATTAAATCATGTGTGAAAAATAATTTTGGAGAGATATGTTTCATTCTATCACCTTTGATATATCCACCTTTTAATTGGATTATGCAAGCAGCATTATCTTCATGAAGTATCGTTGGAGTCTTCTTATTTATTAACAAACCACATGACTCCTGAATATGATTAGTCATTGCTCTAAGTCATACACATTCACGACTTGTCTCATGAATTGCAATTATTTCAGCATGATTTGATGAGGTAGCTGTTATAGTTTGTTTCATAGATCTCCAAGATATTGCTGTGCCACCATATGTAAATACATATCCAGTTTGTGACCTAGCTTTGTGTGGATCTGATAAATATCCTGCATCTGCATACCTAATTAATTGTGCATTTGGTTCATACGGGTAGAATAGACTCATATCAATTGTTCCACGGAGATATCGAAAAATATGTTTAATTCCATTCCAATGTCTTCTGGTTGGAGTATAACTATATCTTGCTAATAAATTTACAGCAAAAGCAATATCAGGTCGAGTATTATTAGCAAGGTACATTAAAGCACCAATTGCACTTAAGTATGGCACTTCAGGACCAAGAATTTTCTCATTTTCATCTTGAGGACGGAAAGGATCCTTATGTATATCAAGTGACCGAACAATCATTGGATTGGTTAATGGATATGAATTGTCCATATTAAATTATTTTAAAACTTTCTCAGTATAAGTTGATTGATGAACAAAAATTTCATTCTTTAAGTACTTGAATTACAGGCCGAGACAAAATTTAGTTTTACCAAGATCTTTCATTTCGAACTCTTTCTTTAAATAGTTTATTGCATTAGAGATCTCTTCAGGAGAGCCAATAATATTTAAGTCATCAACATAAACAGCGATTATTACAAAACCATGTCCAAATTTCTTTATAAAAACACATGGACAAATATGGTTATTTGTATAACCATCTTTTAGCAAATATTCACTAAGACGATTGTACCACATTCGTCCAGATTGCTTTAAACCATACAAAGATCTTTGTAATCTAATAGAAAATAATTCTCGAGAATTGCATGTTTTTGAAATCTTTAGTCCTTCTGGGACTTTCATATATATGTCATTATCTAGTGCACCATATAAATATGTTGTAATGACATCCATCATCTGCATATGAAGTCTTTTCTGTGCTATTAAACCAATAAGATAACGAAAAGTAATAGCATCCATTACAAGAGAGTATGTTTCTTCATAATCAATTCTAGGTTGTTGCAAAAAACCTTGTGCAACTAGTCAGGCTTTATATCGCACAATCTCATTTTTCTCATTTCTTTTTCGTACGAATACCCATTTGTATCCTATTGGTTTAACACCTTTAGGCGTTTTGATAATAGGCCCAAAACCTCATGTTTAGAGAGAGATGTTAATTCTGTTTGAATTATTTTTTTCCATTTTGGCCAATCTTCTCTTGATTGACATTCTTTTAAAGTCATGGGTTCAAAATCCTTATTTTCACTCAAAATATCATTTGCCACATTATATACAAATATATCATCAATATTTGTATTTGTTCGATCTCATGTTTTCATTGTAGAAATGTAATTTATCGATATTTCTTGATTATCCATTTCAACTTCTTCTGAAAGTTTTTCTTCTTGGATTGACTTATTTTCTTTTTCTAGACGATCAATTTGTTCATGCGTTCCCTTTTTCTTTCGAGGGTTTTTGTCTTTAGAACATATTGGTCTTCCACGCTTCAGGCATGGTTTGGATTCATTTGTTGAGAGAGGTCTTTCAAAGACATCAATTCTAATAGGAGCATTTTCTGCTGGAATATGTGATTTTGTTACTCGTTTTGGATCAGAGAAATTATCTGGCAATTGATTTGCAATCTGTTGCAAATGAATGATCAGTTGAACTTCTAGTTCACATTGTTTTGTGCGAGGATCAAAATGGCATAAGGATGGATTACTCCATATAATCTCTTTTTCTATCTTTTCTTTACTAGTATTATTACCCCCTAAAGTTGGAAAAAATGCTTCATCAAATCGACAATCAAGAAATCTAGCAGTAAAAACATCTCCTGTCATAGGTTCAAGATATTTGATAATTGACTGAGAATCAAAACCAATATAAATGCCTAATTTTCTTTGAGACCCCATTTTTGTTCTATGAGGAGGAGCAATGGGGACATAAACTGCGCATCCAAAAGTTCGTAAATTAGAGATATTAGGTTCTCTTCCAGAGACCAATTGGAAAGGAGAAGCTTGAGAATTAGTGAGTCAAATGCGAACTAGTGTTGCTGCATGTAAGATTGCATGTCCCCAAGCATGAACAGGAAGCTTGGATTTCAACAGCAATGGTCTCGCTATTAATTGAAGACGTTTAATAAATGATTCTGCTAAACCATTTTGAGTATGAACATAAGCTACATGATGTTCAATTTGTATACCAATAGACATGCAATAGTCATTAAATGCTTGAAAAGTAAACTCTCCAACCTTATCAAGGCGAATTGTTTTAATGGGATAATCAGGAAAATGTGCACGTAATCGAATTATTTGAGTAAGTAATCTCGAAAACGCCAGGTTTCGAGTTGATAATAAGCACACATGTGACCATCTTGTAGATGCATCTATTAAAACCATAAAATATCTAAATGGTCCACATGGTGGGTGAATTGGTCCACATATATCACCTTGAATTCGATTTAAAAATGTAAGACATTCAAATTCAATTTTACTCGGTGAGGCCTTTACTATTAATTTGTCTTGATAACATGCAACACATGAGAATTCATTTGATTGAAAAATCTTCTAGTTCTTCAATGGATGTCCAGAAGAATGTTCCATAATTCGTCGCATCATTACAGATCCAGGATGCCCCAATCTATCATGCCATAAAAGGAATTCATTTTGACTAGTAAACTTCTGGTTTACTATAACAGTTATTTCAATTGGTTTAATGTATGTATAATAAAGGCCTGAAGAGAAAACAGATAGCCTTTCCAAAACTTGTTTATGCCCCATTTTAACATTAGTAATGCACAAATACTCATTATTTCCCATATTAGCTGTTTCTATATGATGGTCATTAAGGCGAATATCTTTGAAACTTAATAAATTTCGATGGGACTTGGGTGAATACAATGCATTATTGATCGAGAAATTTGTTCCTCCTGGTAGTAAAATGTTTGCTCTTCCGAAGCCTTCTATTAAGGTTACACTACCAGATATAGTATTCACATTTTGTTTTTGCATGATAAGATGAGAGAAATATCTTTTACTTTTGAGAATTGTATGTGTAGTTGCACTGTCTACAAGACAGAGATTCTCATCTTCAATCTTTGACCCAATAATATCCATAGGTCTTCAAAAAAAATAAATAAATAAATTAGCAATAAGTTTGAATTTATTATAAATATTGAGAAATAAAAATAATTACATTAATTAAAATCATCATATCCAGTATTCTCAAGAAAGTCACCAACTTCTAATTGGGGCAAATTTTCAAGACCCTCAAAAATATTATTAGGGTCATTATTTTGATATAAGACATTTGCCTCCACATTTTTATCCTTTTCCTTCAACGAGGCTTGATAAAGCTCGACAAGATGCTTTGGCGTACGACAGGTACGTGATCAATGTCCAATCACCCCACATCGGTAGCATTTATTCTCAACATTCTGACTAGATCCATTTTTTTCTTGTTTTTATCATTATATTTCCACTTCTGATTGTTTGTATGTCCACCATGATCATTACGATAAATATTCCAGCCACGACCACGGCCACAACCACGACCACGGTCGCGTCCTCGTCCATGATCATTTTCACATCCTCGTCCATGTCTAGAATTATTATGAGTTGTCACATTCACTTCAGGGAATGGACTAGAGCCAGTTGGACGAGATTCATGATTTTTCATTAATAACTCGTTATTTTGTTCAGCCATAAGCAAACAAGAAATTAGTTCAGAATATTTCTTGAAACCTTTCTCTCAATATTGTTGTTGCAGGAGCATATTCGAGTCATGAAAAGTGGAGAGTGTTTTCTCTAACATATCATAATCAGTAATATTCTCTCTACATAACTTTAATTTAAAACTGATTTTAAAAACGACTGAATTGTATTCACTCACAGATTTAAAATCTTGGAATCGCAAATGAATCCAATCATAACGAGCTTTAGGAAGTATTACCGTTTTTTGGTGATTAAACCTTTCCTCTAAACTTTTCCATAACTCAAGTGGATCTTTCACTGTTAAATACTCGATTTTTAAATCTTCGTGGAGGTGATGACGGAGAAAAATCATTGCCTTGGCTCGATTTTGCAAAGTTTCTTTATTATTTTCTTTAATTGTTTCTCCGAGTCCATTTGCATTCAAATGGATTTCAGCATCAAGGATCCATGATAAGTAATTTTTTTCCGAAATGTCGAGAGCCACAAACTCAAGTTTGGTGAGGTTTGTCATAAAATACGAAGATAAACTTTGACGTTGAGTGTGTATAAAATTGGAGCAAAAGTCGTGCTAATAACGTGTTATGAAATATCAAGAAAAAAGAATATTTTTTAGCGAAGAAAAGAGGAATAATTGAAAGAGGAATAATTTTATTCCTTTCGTTCAATCTATATCTTATATATTCTTTTACAAATATACATGTATATATATATATATAGGTATAGATATAAAAAACGTTTTTATTTACTATGGTAACCTTAAAAGGTTACTCATAGACATCCAATCAATAACTTAAATTATTCATAATATAAATAATTAATCAATCAATCAGTTAATTAACCGATTATTAATTTCTTTTGTTGCCTCTGCATTAATTGATTTATTAACCATTTAACTAATAAATCAATATAATAAAACAACCCTTCAATAATTTTATACATTAATCTTTTATTTACATATAGTTAAAATTCATTAACTTAGCGGTTCCTATAAATCCACAACTATCATAAAAAAAATATATTATGATAGATCTTTGATCTTTGCTATTAATAATCAACACATAAACAGACGATATATTCGCATACGTGAGACTTTTATTTACATATAGTAATCTTGAACTAAAAGAATATATATTTTGGTATTCAAACAAAGGATTTGCGGATAGAATATAAAAAATCAAAAGCACTCGACGTCCTGCGACATTATCTAGCTCGACCAACTTTAGGCAGAGTGGGTGTTTCTAGAGTTGTCAAATTGGATTGGGTCTGTCAAGTTAACCCATTCCGTCAAATAATTTAAGCGAGTTGGATTAAAATTTTATTAATCCGTTATTTTGACGGGCCTAAACGGATTGATCCGCGTGGATTGCAGGTATAGATGGGTTGGCCCACCGTGGGCACGGGTTGACCCACGAGTTAAGAAATGTTAAAAGATAGAACATGTGAAAATAAAATTATATAAATTTCTTTATCAATATTTTAATATTAATAAGATAAATTTTTCACCATCACAATATTCTTCTATCACACATACACCTCAACAAAGTATAAAAGAAGTTAAGAGAAAAAAACAAACGAATATTTGATGAAGTGCTTTATTTTTGTATACTCTAATTAGTTTATATTATTTTGTCACTACTATTCTAATTAATATATGAAATAATGATATATTAAAATCAAATAATTACAAGGATTAGAACATCTCAATTAAATCTCTATTTGGAGAAGCAAAAATTTACATTTGCATATTATCAAGATTTGGATATTTTAAAACATTGAAAAGAAATAAAAAATATCAGTACTCAACTTTGTAGGTCGATAATTAAATCTCAATTATAAGATTTTAGTTATTTCAAATATTTTTTTTTTTAATCATGGCACCCCATCTGTCTTACTGATCATTGTCTCAAGCCCTCAATACCTCAGTAATTTTATATTATTTTTTTTAAATTTTTTTCACCCACAGGTTGGTCCGTCTAATTCGCAACCTGTCTTGGGTTGAGTTGGATTGGAGATTTCTCAACTCACCGAGATAGCGGATCGATCCACCCCTCCTCGCTAAATATTGAGTTTACAATGGATTAATTCGCCCCATCGTGAATCAATCCGTTTGATAACTCTAGATGTGGCTTGGCCAATAAGTGAGAGGTTACCATGATTTATTTATAAAATATGTTTTATTATATTCTTATTCAATTTATTAGATGCTAAAACTAAATTTAATTAATCTCAACGTAAAACTCCCAACATGACGGAGCCTAATATTTCATTCTGATTAATATCCAAATTAAATTTTTTTAATGAAAGAATCTCAGGCTAAGCCACGAACTTTTGTCCGGTCAGTAAAATAAACACCCCGGACTAAACCCCCCCGGGTAAAGATACACGTGGCCCTACTCCGGCACTTTTTCTGAATTATGGAACACATTTCACCCTATAATTATGCAGACACACACACACAAATTAAAAGGCATTAAGTTAAGATGTCGGCCTCCCTTTCTTTTGCAGCATCCGCGACCTTCGGTTCTCACGCTGGCTTCGGCGTTTCCCGTCCAGCCGCCGCTATTAGGCGGTGGCGCGGCCTTCCACGGATCCAATGCCACGCGGCAGAGGAATCTCAATCTCCGTCGTCGACGACGTCGAGGAGGTCGGGGAATTACCACCCGAGCATATGGAGTCACGACCGCATTCAATCTCTCACTCTTAGCCACGCAGTAGTTAATTTTGATTAATTAAGTTCTTCTTTTTCATGAGGTTGTTTGAGTAACAGATGATGAGCAAATTGATTGTAGGCGGATGAGGAGGACCACGCTGAGGAAATTAAATTACTCAAGTATCAAACTAGCAAACTGATGGAAGAGAAGAAAGGCCGAGTGGAGGAGCAGCTTCAGCTCATCGACCACCTGCAACAGCTCGGAGTGGCTTATCACTTTAAGGATGAGATCAAGGACACTTTGCGTGGGTTTCATGCATCTTTCGAGGACGTAAGCTTGCAGCTCCGGGACAATCTGCACGCCTCAGCGCTGCTCTTTAGGCTTCTCAGGGAAAACGGCTTCTCTGTTTCCCAAGGTGAGCCATTAACAACACCCCCAACCGATCCGCCTTGAATATCTACTGCGTTAACTGCGTCAAATCCAATAATCTTTGTTGGTTAATGATCAAGATATATTCAAGAAATTTAAAGACGAGAAAGCTGGCCAGTTCGAAGACCGGCTCCAGAGCCAGGCCGAGGGATTATTGAGTTTGTACGAGGCTTCTTATCTTGAAAAAGATGGCGAGGAGTTATTGAGTGAGGCCAGGGAGTTCACAACCAAGCACCTCAAGAACCTCTTGGAGGAAGAAGGATCTCTGAAGCCTGGCCTGATCAGGGAGCAAGTGGCCCACGCGTTGGAGCTCCCACTGAACTGGAGATTCCAGAGACTGCACACGAAGTGGTTCATTGACGCATGGCAAAGGGATCCCGCCATGGACCCTGCTCTGCTGGGGTTGGCCAAGTTAGACTTCAACGCTCTGCAGAACATCTACAAGCGAGAACTCAGAGAAGCCTCAAGGTACATACATGTATACATTTATTTATTTATTTATTTATCAATTCATTATTCGTTAGCTAATTAAAAAAAAATTATCAGATGGTGGACGGATCTCGGGCTTCCCCAGAAGCTGCCATTTTTCA
The DNA here is from genome assembly GCA_025175895.1 of Wurfbainia villosa. Classification (NCBI taxonomy): domain Eukaryota; kingdom Viridiplantae; phylum Streptophyta; class Magnoliopsida; order Zingiberales; family Zingiberaceae; genus Wurfbainia; species Wurfbainia villosa. The sequence goes on from JAKLTH010000042.1 coordinate 5,223,034, forward strand.
GGGACAGGTTGACTGAGAACTACTTATGGACCGTCGGCTGGGCATTTGAGCCAGATAGCTGGGCTTGCAGGGAGTTGCAAACAAAGACCAATTGCTTCGTAACGCTGATCGATGACGTTTACGACGTGTATGGAACGCTTGATGAGCTAGAACTATTCACTGATATAATGGAGAGGTAATTAATTAACTAATCTAATGATTAATCGATTCCTAGAAATTCAGTTACTATACATTCTTTAATCATAATAAAGCAGAATATTTACATTAAACGTTCACATATATATGATACACTTGCGTCAGATGGGATGTTAACGCGATCGATAAGCTCCCAGAGTACATGAAGATATGTTTTCTAGCCGTCTTCAACACGGTAAATGATGCAGGCTACGAGGTCATCAGAGACAAGGGAGTAGACATAATACCTTACCTCAAGAGGGCGGTAATTCACTAATTAATATATAATATTCTTCCATCCTGCTCCTGTATGCATATATATACACATAATTTCACTATGAATATATTTTTTTTTCTTTTGGGTTGATTTTAGTGGGCAGAATTGTGCAAAATATACATGAGGGAAGCCAGATGGTACCACGCAGGGTATACACCAACGCTGGATGAGTATTTAGACGGCGCATGGATATCGATATCAGGCGCGTTGATATTGTCCACTGCTTACTGCATGGGTAACGATCTCACAAAGGACGACTTGGATAAGTTCTCCACTTACCCTGCCGTCATGCACCCCTCCTGTATGCTTTTTCGACTCCATGACGATTTTGGAACCTCCACGGTGATAAAGTTCTTCAATGAATTAATTAAGATGCTACCGATGCGGATTCACTGGCTTTAACCTTTTGGTCGACCTATTTAACTGCAGGATGAGCTGGCGAGAGGAGATGTGCAGAAGGCGGTGCAGTGCTGCATGCACGAGAGGAAGGTGCCGGAGGCAGTCGCCCGTGAGCATATCATGCAAGTGATGGAGGCGAAATGGAGGCTGCTAAACGGGAACCGGGTGGCGACGTCGTCGTTCGAGGAATATTTCCAGAATGTGGCGATTAATATCCCTCGAGCGGCGCAATTCTTCTATGGACAAGGAGATGGATATGCGAAATCGGATGGAGAAACCGAGAAACAAGTCATTTCGTTGTTGATTGAACCTGTCCAGTTCTGATAATCTATCTGCATGCATGCATTCATAATCAACAGGGTTTTTTCTTCTTTTTTTTTCATGTGATATATATAATCGAACATCATGGGGACGTGAATTCATGATCGATGTACCTGTAATGTAATGATCGAAAAATTAAAAATGAACCACGTTTGTCAATGAAATCTTGGAATATTAAAAATGATGAAAAAATCCTAATTATTTTAGTCTAATATAATTATTTATACTCACAATTAAAATTTCATTTTTTTTTCCCTATAAAAATCAAATTCGTTCAACCGTTATAATAATTAAATAATAACATAGATATTTTATTTTTAATTTATAAATTATCAAAATATGAAATTTTAATTGTAGATGTACGTCCTTTAAATTAATTTTAATTCGATTCGAATTTAAATTTTCAAATGTAGATGTCCACTCCCACAGGTGTCCGTAGAAAATATATGCTCTTTCCATACTACAATAAATATTATACCGATTTTTTTTTTTTTTTTTGTTTCATTGCCGTGGATGTGATATGGAGGACTCTCCTCTCTCGTAAGAAGAAGAAGAATCCCAAGTGACTACGGCATATAGCTCCCAACCTCCAATTTAATGGCGTGCAGCTCTTAAGAATCAAGACATGGCCCAGCGCGCGTCGGTGTCTCTTTATTTTTCCCCTACACATTTTGTTTTATTAGCATCCGAATGTTCGAGTCTTCCGCCCAATTAATTTTTAAGATGATCAATTCGATCTTACAAAAATATTTCTTCAACAACTAAGTCGAAGAAGTAGAAACTCTATAGATCTCCATCAATCATCTGAGTACATTAAAAAAACACTCATAGTTTGACGATTCAATTCAGACTCCGTAGTCTTGTCGTCCCTAAAAGACTATCCAATGTTAAAATATTACTTCATCCGTTGAGCAAACTTATGTACATATAAAGGACCGTTTCTATGGATTTTTTCAAAATTCGACATTGAACGTTGTCTCAACAGAAAATTAAATTACATTCTTCTGTAGGATATCTTTTCGTTTTTGTCATTGCACCATCCCTTGGGGCTACAATCTCTTTCGATTCTCCACCGGTGTACGATCTATTTCAACCTTTCATTTTTTACAATCTCCAAGTCCATTTAAAGAATCCTAAAAATCTCATATGAGAGAATTGAATTTCATTCGACATCACTAATTTTCTTTTCTAAATTAAGATTAAAATTATAAATAAATCAAACGCTCATAAATGAATTTGAATTTGATAACTTTATTCAATATATATAAAAATTAATTAAATAAATAAATTTGATAAATTAAATGAATAAATTTGAACATATATATTCATTTAATGATCATAAACATTGTGGAATACAATTTATAAAATATATTCATAAATAAAATCGTGAATCATATTTATGATAAGATGTATTTATGAGCTTTGTTTATATCTAATTAATCAAATCAAATGAAAAGTTAAATTTTTAAAATTTTAAACATAACGTTTAAACAAAAAAAAGGTATAAATCAAATTTGATCAAATTCAATTTAAATTCGAACTAAATTCGATTAAAAAAATAAACCAAACTTAAATAATTATTTTAATAACTTAATTAATTATAAATTTAATTTAGTCCGATTTATTTATTTTATTAAATAATTTTGGATACTGTAAAATTTAATTTGACTGAATCGGATTAAAGTGGTGATGGTAACTTTGTTTATTCTCCAAGTCCTTGCAGCTTCACACAGTGCCGATCGAGGCAGGGAACCCACTTGCTCTACTCCTTCGGCCTCTGTTCGGTACCTCCTCCCTTTGATCATATGTTCGTTGCCACTTGCCACCTTGTATGTGTCGTCTGTGCGTGTGTTTTGTCTCGATGTGATCGTGTGGTGGAATCATAGGCAACATGTGCAGCCGGAGTTTTGTGACGTGCGGAAGAGTCGTCGGACAACATCAATTCGGCTACGTACGTGTGCAATTGCGACGGTCGGTGGAGTCAGTTCCATGTGGGGGATAGTTTCAGGTTCCTCCCTTAATTGCGTCGTCCCCGATCAACTGAGTCCTCTTGTTTTCTTTCCTTAATTCATCACTCTTATCCTCAATATTCATATTAATCTGTAAAAATCTTTTCCAGATCTACGTGTTAAAGAAGAAAGCAGCAACATTAAATCATTTTTGCCGGTTACTAATACTTCAAAGCATGTCCTTTGATTCTTAAAAATCAAGAAATTCTATTTTTTTAGTCAATATTAAATATTCAGAATTTATTAATCCTAAAGACGTCCGATCAACCGCTAGTTAGGACAAATCTGAAAATGCTTATAATGAGCGATGCAGTCTAATATTAAAAAAAAAAAACTATCAATGCATTGCAATTAGAGATCAAATCGGAGTGAATATTCTACTATAACCTCGAGGGTTAAAAAAAAAAAAATTCAAAAAAATCTAGCACTAAAGTTGTGTGTGCTAATGCTGAGGTTGACTTTTATCATCTGAATTTCCAAAGGTGTGTTCATATGCCTATTGTGGAGGAGGCAATTGCGTGCAAAATTCAACATTCGGGCATCCTTATGAATGCCGCGAGGGCTACAGCAATCTTCTCGACACCACAAGTTTCCCTTGCTATAGAGACTGTAAGAATATTTGTATTATAGCCCATAGTTATTAGTAAAAGATCATTTTGACCATTTAACCCTGTTTGAGGTTCTTTTGGAGCTGATTGTTCCGACCTTGGTACCTCGCTGAACAATTCTTCGTCGTCATCGTCACAACCAAGTCTTTCAGATAGTGATCGGAGTTCATTAGGAGGAGGTAAGATTAAATTGCCATATCTCACTCGTAGTCAACCGCTTTTGTTGTAGATTAACACAATCAGATACATGTTTTTTTTTTCCTGTTAAGATCGCGCATTCTTCTGATGCTCTTTGACAGGTAGGTTTGCTCCCAATAGCTTGTTTCGGATGGACAGTAGTTTGGGGATTTCCATCGTCATAGCTTTAGTGAGATAGGTACGTAGAAACCAGAATAGTAGCGCATATTCATACAATCATACTAGTTGATCATTTTTCACATACTGACATTGTGGAACATTTCATAGATTTTTGAGCTTTGATATAAATGATACGAAGAGCAGCCATTGACTCTGATGAGGATGTTGTCAGACCATTCTAGATTGATATTGAAATAATATAGTGGTAGATCAACTATTATTATTTCCATTACTTGATATCACATCCAAGGCTAATGAAGACTAGCAAACCAAGAATAAAGCGAAACAAAATATGAGCAAACTAACATGAGTATGAGAATCGTCTGAAATTCATTATGATCTAAAGTAGCAACAAAGTGAGTCAGAAAGTAAATGTTTTCATGAACTGTGATTAAGCTATATTATAAACGAGGACCTGGATTCTCTGCTGGCATGAAGGAAGCCTGTTAATCGTAGATTAATTGTGCGTCGAGAAACCTAAGATGGACAAAAGCAGGTTGATGATGTCCATGTATAAGGAGATTGCAGCAATGATGTATTCGTTGTAAGTGTGGCGCTTAATCATTTTCTCAGTGTCAATGACGATAAAGGCTGAGAAGATTGTGGAGGCTATACAACTATATATTGAGTAGACGATGTTTGGCAGAGGGAAGAAAATCTGCAGGATGAACGCATGAAATAACTTACCTCATAATGGATTAACAGGGTAAGGATGCGCAAAGGATCAAAATAAAATTTAAGTATCAAGTACCTGAATTGTGATGTAAATCAGAAGCACCGGAAGGCATGCAAATAGAAATGGACCGAGGAAGGAAAAATCAAGGCCTTTTCTTGCTGCCCAGAAAGTGTATAATGTGAGCCCGATGACAATGGCAGCAGTAACACTTACAGCTTGTAGCATGGCTCTTCCTGTTTCAGTTGGCACCCACAAGAAAAGAACATCAAATGCTATATATAAGGAATACAAATTGCAGTTATCAGCATTCTCAGGAGAAAGTCAGCATAGAAATTCATTCTCGAAGGACAGATTTCCAGAGGCAAATGTGCGTTTCATCATGTCAGAGATCAAAATTTTCATAATGCTTATAGGAATGAACAAATTTCAAAGTACATATAGGGAAGTTGGCTAGTTCCAAAAAGAGTTGCTATTGTGAATATATGATATCAGGAACTAATCTTAGAGACAATTGTCATATCAAACATATTCATATGGTGAACTTCAGAATTTAGTCCTAACAAAGTTCCATGAGACAGAAAACCTAAAGTCTGTTAATGATTTTCTTATTGTTATTATTTTATTCATTATCATGTTGAAAAGAAGTTCGAGTTAAAATTGCTTTCTTCAAGCTTCGGGCATTAAGAACTAAAATTTGCAATAATTATCCAATTTATGATTCATAGAAACAAAATTCTCAGGAATGGAATCGTCATATTGCTCACCACTTGGGATACTAATGTTCACTTTGAACAACTCATTTTACAGTCTAATGTTCTGAGATGATTGTAATTTTGTCTCTTTTCAAGAGCAATCGAAATGTGTGCTCCACTGCCATGTGTTTTTCTTACCATAATAAACTCAGTAAAACAGGGTAACTATTGTGTTGGGTTTACATTATCTTGTCTTGTAGATGCGAGTTCTTGGGGGTCAACAACCTATAATTACCTGGGCAGTCATAACAGTATATAGATGTACGAGTTTTAGTTGTTTTAAATTCTTAAGGTTGTGTCATCTTTAACAATTTCTTATTCTATCAATCAAGTTCATTCCCGACAGTAAACGATGTTGATGTATTTGTCTTCTAAACAGGTTATATAGAGTGATGATGTCACAGTCAGTAAAACTAAAATGATCAAGTAATGAATGTTAATATTACAAACTTTGGTAAGCTCATATTTTTGCTAGATTAACAGGTAGTTTGTCAGGCACCAAGATGGTGAGGCTTTTCACCGTACTATCTTTAGAGGTTATTGTACCTCTAATCATCCTGACATCAAGATAAGCACACCATTTTACTACGCATGATGCTGGAAAGACTATATGCATATACAAATCAATAAAAATCACTGGGACAACATTCATAAAAAGAGATATGGTTTAAGGACTATTAAAAAAAATACTTTGTATACAATATTACGTGTTTCACACAGTCCATTTGTACAAATTCAAGCAAAATAGACAGAGTAACCAAAATCAGTCTCTGAAGTAATTACTATCACCAGCCAAATTGAACATCGACAAAATACAAAAGTAATAATTGCTTTAACTATGACGGATTAGTTCACTACTGTTTTAAACCGCAGTGCAACAGATGAAGGTACATAAAATAATTTGCATTGGAAAGAATTTCTATATTTATCTCTTACCAGCAACAGTCGCGGACGTGACACCGATGCAAAGGCTGATGCTAATAGTATAGATCGCCAAGAATACTAGATTGATCGGGTGGCGCTCCCGGAATCGCAGCATGGGCCACATCGCTATCCATGGTTCGGCCACAAAAGCCCGTCAAGAAAAGGCACCAGGAACATTAATGGTAAGAAAAGTAAGCGTCCCCATCAAACAATCTGTAAATCGAGACGATTACCGAGCAGCGGCAACATCATGATGGCGATGAAGACGCCCAACGCGGCCAGGGTGCGGGAACGGAGGAAGTCAGGGATAGGGTGGACGAAGGATATCACGGAGGCGACGCCGGCTGTGAAGACCAACTGGGCGCCGATGATCGCGTAGACCTTACGGATGAACATCCAGCGGAGCCGGGGGTCCTCCATCATATTCGGGTACAAAGCCGCCGTCGCCGATATGGCAGCCGCATCCACCTTTCCGGCCTCAACATCGACAGTCTCTTTCGACACAGCAGGCAGCGCGGCCATCCCCGCCTTCTCCGCGATCGCAGGACTCTCTTGGGCCGACATGCTCATGATCAAAAGCAAAAGAGAGGGAATGCAATGGGGAAGGAGATTTGTCGGGCGGACGGAGCAGAGGAAATTTGCAGCGACGGAATATTTATTAGGGTTACGTGATGTGACCGCGATGGAGGGAGAAAGCAGGAGGAGAAGAGGAACAGCAAAAACGGAAAGCGGCGAGTGCAGTTATGTACGACGACACGATGGGGTTTGTTTTCCTTCGCTATTATTGAGTTTTGTTCGGCCAACTCCTTTATTTTTCATTTAATTACCATTACCTGTTTAACATTTTTTTTTAAAAAAAAATATCCTTCAGCTGTTGCTTCTCTTCGCATGTATAGTCATTGTGGCAAATAATGATTTTTTTTTAACTATATAATACATTTTAATGCTTAATTAAATTTTTCTTTGAAATGCTACTAACTTAATTACGCTTAAGGTCTTATTTGAGGCTTAAATCGATATTAAATAATAGATTTGTCTTTTTGGAAGGATTTTTGAGACTTACCCAAAACCAAAAAAAAGGTGTGATTTTGTAAAGTGGCCAAAGTATAATAAAACACATGTAATTTTAACGCATCAATTAATTACATAATCTCACATATATTTTTGCCTCCTCGCCTTCCATCACCTTAATTAACAATTTCAATTAAAAAATTACTTCTTTTTTTTTGAATTATAAATGTTATCATCTATATTTTTTTCACATACTATCGTTATTTAGCTCGTATTGTAGTCGCATCATATTTTGAAAATATTAATTATGACAAACAACTTGTAATTTTCTGTTTATCTTATTTTTAAAAAAAATAAAAATTGTCTCGTGGAGTTTATTGAACTGTTTTAGTATGCATTAGATCATTTAATTAGTACTATATACTATTTTTAAGATTATTATAATTTTTATGTTATTTTAGAAATAATTTTAATTAGTTTTCTTAAGACTGCTATAAAATCTACAAGAATATATATATGCTTTAATTAAGGATAGCAACTCTGTGCTATAATTAAATAGTGAGAATAATTATATATTAATTTTGTTTCAAATGAATATAATTGTGGTTGACTTTTTAGTCAATTAGAGAGAGAGAAAAAAATTATACTATACTCGTATATATCTCTATTATGCATCGTCCGATCACTTGTGTATTATAGTTCAATCATTTAATCCTAAGAAACCTATCATTTTGACTCATCTAAATCATATCTAAACTCAATCTGATCAAGTTAGGAATTTGATTCAGGTTGGTAATTAATTACGAAGGTTAGTCAAGCCGACAATCACACGAAAGGACTCAATTTCAAGGAGGTGCATCTTTTTATATATCAAATATGTGTCCTTTTGTCTCTAGCATATGCACTCATACCTTCTCTTTATATAAAAGATAGTGGGAAAAAAAAGAGTAATCAAAAAATCTTCTCAAACTTTACTCACTCTAGTTTCTCTATATTTTTTTCAATTTCTGACTTGAGTATTAAAGGAGTTACGCTGAGATATCCCTCAGTCCATTCTCACATATTTTCGAGTGCTTTTAAATCTGAAGCACTTTGCATTTAGACGATCAATCTGAAGAAGGTTAACTTTTCAAAGGTCAACCTACGGATTATCGATCTCCCGAGGTCTTGTTAATGTATGATCTGTCAAAGTCCAAGTGATGATCAACCTCTCGAAGCTCAAATATCAATCGATCTCTCAAAGTCTCGTTGATGCCCGATCTATCGAAGCCAAAGTGACAACTGCCTTCTGAAACTCAAGTGGCGATCGACCTTCCGAAGTCTAAGCAACGATCAACCACTTAATTAAGGTTCAATTGCAACTCGACCTATTAAAGTTTAAAGACCGATCTGATTCATATTTAGTCAGCTGAAAAATACTTAATCGTGAGTATTATGTTGAGTCATCTCCTCTACTGATTTTCGGAGTGGATCACCACTAAAGTCTAAAGCATTGTCGATTCAAGTAGCAAATTGATCAATCTCCTTTCATTTTTCTCAAGCAAAAATAAATAAATAAATAAAATGCTAGCTTTAACTTAATTTCCCAACTCATGGATGTGCAACGGCGTATGTCAAGTTGACTTGGCGGCCTAAATGAATCAAAGTCCATATCAATGGTTGGTTTTAAACGTTAACTTGTAGGTTTACATACCAATTGGCAACCTTTCGAAGGAGAAAAAAACAACAATTAGATACATAAACACCAGCAATGGGAAACTTACAAGAAAATAAGATATCCTCTTGTAGCAATCAATTAATGTCTCTCTTGCCAAAGGCATAGTTTCTTTTAATTTCCTTACTCGAAGTGTGCGTTGATGCTTCTCGAAATTTTTTTGAGAGATTTACTAGAACATGTCCTAATTTTGTTTTTATTATCATAAAAGAAGCAACATTTTTCATGAAAAATTAATTTCACGGATAGAATTGATTCTTGTCCATAAGATGAAGCGAAGAAGATAAGGAACAAGAATGGCCCAAGAAGCTGAAGCCCCGGCATTTCGAAGCAGACCAAGAGATGAAAAAACATTTTTCGAACCGTGGAAATTACTATCAAACCGTTTTCATTGCATCCTAAAGTCTAAATCTTGAACCCCAAATACCCTAAATTTGATTGTATCCTCGAATTTAAATTTGCTTCTACTTGAAAATAATTTGATTACCCAAAAGTTTGCTCCTGCAAATTATAAAATTTTGCACATAGAAGAAGCCATGGCTCTGTAAACATTGCCACCATGAAAGACTAGTAGACAGCTGGTGCTTTAGCAACGACATTGGGACTTAAGCCCTGTCCTGACACCAAATTGCGAGGCAAATATTATTAAATCCACTCTCTACCTAATCCACGAGATGCCGATGAATTTTTTTTTTTTTTGTTTCCCTGTTGTAGATGAAGAACATCTGTTAATTGCTTGTCCTTTTAATCTGATCTCTTTGGAGTGGTTGTCACTGTTACCTATACTGTTCATCTATCCCTCTATTATTGCCAGAACAAGTTCTAGTCTTCGAAAAGATGGAAAGACCAGAGCGAAGGGAATTCTTTTCCTTACTAAATATGCCAACCAATTAATGCAATGCACCCTTTCTTCAGTGATCAGATGGTACTCTGATATCAGTTCTTCCAACATCTCCTCATCAGTCTCTGGCGAATTATGATCATGATGTCTGCAGTAACCTATTCACTCAAAAATCTCATTAATGATAGAACAGGGTCAAATTGTGACTCGTGAGCATGAGATTTATCCTGTGTTTCTGAAGATGAGATCAGTCGACGAAGTAGCTAATTTAGCATTACGTAGAAATCTTTTGTACAAATAATGTTTACAAGGAAATCTTCTTGCTGCTCTAAAAATGGTCTCCTGTTTTTGATGAACTCTTGAACTGTTGGTGTCTTCTTATGGCATGAAGAGCTTGTTGCCGCATTTGCATCGCCATGCCTCGGGGTAGTACTCGAGCGGCACGTTGCGGCCGGGCTGGATGGCGACGTGCACCGGCACGCAGGGGAGGCAGCGGCCGCACCGAGCCCTGCAGGTCGGCGGCCATGAGCCGGGGCCGATGAGTAATCTCCGGCGAGCCATCGAGATTAGCTCCCCATTCCGAGGCCGCCGCCGAGCTTCTCCAGCTTCCTCAAGAAGTCCAGCCAAAGCGCTACCTGCACATTAAGATAGTCAGGAACATCTACGGCGAATGCATGAGTAAGAACAGTCGACGGCGAGAAAGAATCCTTCTTTTTCCTCTTTTGGGCGACACAGGGACGGGTGCAGCAATCATTTTCCTCCTCTAGGGAAGTCTCAAGGAGAGATGGGATCTTTAGTAGAAAACCATGGACCACAAGGAGGAGCGGTCAGAAGAACAAGTGGCAGCAGGTACTCAATCGCGACAAGAGATTTTGAGTACGAACCGGAACGCTAGTTTGGATTTTTAAGCTGAGCAGTTCAGTCGAGCAGGCAGATAAAGGGCCAAGAAAGGGGATAGGCAAGCTAACTCAAAAGTCCAGAAACCGAGCAGAAATGGATCTCATTACTCTCACCGAGTGCGGCAGCCAGGACGAGGAAGGCAAACACGGCGGAGAGACGGCGGCGCCGGTGGCACAGGGCGCCCATTGCCTCTCAGCAGCGCGAGGAGGAAATATTGGAGGGTAAGGGAAGTCCCGCAGCGAGCTTTTGGGCGGCCAGGCGAAGGGAAAGAGAGAGAGAGAGGATGGAAGGAAGATGACGACACTTGTGTGTGCAGAGCAGTGCTGCCTATTTGGTTCCTTGCATGGGGAGTTTAAATCGGACTAATAGGGCATGCTCGCTGGCTGTGAGAGACGCAGCGTTAGCTTGGAATATGGAAAACAAGGGGTTTGGGTTGAATTACGAATCAGGATTCTGTTCGCAAAACGATCGCACTGTGGGACCGAATTCGATGGCAGAGGGCTAGTTGTCTTGTTTGATTTATTTATCTTTTCTCCTTCTCTTTTTTTCCTTCTCAATTTCAATAACAAACCGTGATTACATACACAGTTGCTGGTGTTCCATAACCTGAACAGCCCTTGGGATGACCCTAGTTTATGCTCTCTTTTTGTATGCAAACCTCAAACCATCCACTTATGCTGTCTGTCGTCTTTGGAGCCTCGTCCGTTTGATAGGACATGACAACCTGTGTCGACCCAAATAATTGTGTCCCAACCTTAATGGTATCAAGATCTTACAATTTTTATCAGGGAAGAAAAAGAAAAGGCAAACTTACCTACCACTGGAGACTGGAACGAGGCGATCACGACATTGATTGCAGACTATATTTGTAGTACATGATACTGATCCTCCAGTCCACTCTGCCTCTGCATGTATTCCTTCACGACAGAAAACTCTGTTTCTGTAGTCGAAAACATAGATCCAAGCTTGCATCTTTTCTTGTTTACTTGTCCTGGTCAATTACCATCTCGCTTCAGTTTTGGATTAAAAAGATGATCTTTTGCAGAGACCAATTGAGTCGCCAGCAAAGAAGTCACGTCTCGCAGGGGGTTAGAGAGGGAACAGAAGTGAAGCAAACACTTAAGAAGCGGGCCGCGCGTAACACGACAGAGTAGGAGGGGGAAATTATATAAAAAATTGAGAAGACTGGCGTGGAAAAAAGAGAAGGTATACGATACGTAATGTATTTATTTATTGGTAAGCAGGAAAAATTGATCCCATGGGCAATAAATGAAGGGGTGGCTTTTGGGGACGTGCATAGCTGTCGATCACCCTTCGTCTTTCCACGGAAGCCAGAGAGCAAATGGCTTGCAGCCACACGCAACAACTAACAAGTATTATATACATAGCCTCCTCTCCTTTTCTTCATTCTCTTCTTTCTTCTTTGAAACAGTGGCCTCCTCCGCGTTAGGTTGTTCTTCTCCATTGATCTTCTCATACTTTTTTTTTTTTTAATTTAAAAAAGGGATCCGAGAGATTTGGGCTGTAGGGGAAAGAGAGGAATGGCGAAGCGAAGGCGGAGTGGTTTGACTCGTGTGGGGTTTGCACGTGGAGAGGCTGTCAGAGGAGGCAGAGACAGAGGAGGGAACAGAGGAAGGAAAGAAAACGACGAATTCACGAGCGAGAGCGACGGCGACGGCTTAGCTAGTCGCACTAAATGAGTGGGGCCCTGCGCGGGGTCGGTTTACCTGCTCCTATCGCCAGTCGCCAGGTTCTCAGGTGTGCTTGGCCCCATCGCTCTCAGCTCCTCTGTTCCACAGTTCAATGCTGAACTCATAGATAGGTGCAATATTTATAAGGTTTGACGAGTCGCATGTTAATGTGGCTCGGGGGATCAAAAACCTAGTGTTTGATGGAAAAGAAGATCGACATTGTGGGTTGCATCTAGGTTGGACATGGGCATTCAAAACTTATTATGCATCTATTAATTCCAGCACTCTGTCCTTGTCCCTTACGAGTTACGAGCTGCGCAGTGAAACAATGAGCAACTGTGTTCTCTTCTGGGTTTTGTTATTATCGCTTAGATGGAAGCATTCTCCACGACAATTAATAAATTGGGTTCGTTTTGATGAGTAAATTTTGAAGAAAAAAAAATATATACGTATAAAACTCAAATAAATTAAAGGCTTTTTTCTTCGTCTGCCATTTTCATGCCCTCACTCAACAGATCTTCATCACTCGCATCATCCATTTTCAGGCGCTTGCATTTGTGGTTGTCTTCATCCATTTCTTTTTGTTGAAACAGAAGAACAATTAGGGCGTACTATACTGTTGCTGCACACATGGACGATGCAGTTGCTCGTCTTCCAAATTAAACTCCAGACTGATCTGTTTAGTGTCTCACTGTTCTTCTCCTTTTCCACCAGCAGCAAGCTTTCATTAGACGACCTATGTTTAGGAAGGTGGAAGCGGTGACTTGAGCCTGCAGAGAGAAGGACTACTGCATAACCATGCTCACTGTTAGTCTGGTCATTTCAACCGTCCTCCTCTTCCAGCCAGTTTTGTCCGCGCCTGAAAGCAAACTCGAAAAGGGAGATGAAAGCTCTTCCTTTTTCTTATCCATGCTTTTCATGCATCATATGATCTCCCTAAACAACAACCTCTACAGTATTATGTATTCGCGATGAAACATCGTGAGATTTAACCGTTGGATAAACAATAGTCTATTTCTTCTTTTGTTTTTTCCAAAAGAAAAAAACCAGTTAAAAGCTTTATTGGGCTTTTGCATTCCAGTCTGCGGTTAATATTCAGCAGTCTCCAAGTGGGCTTTACATGCCGGCCCGATGAGTTGGGCCTTCTTCTCGGAGACAAGTAAGATCGCGAGAGAGCTCCCGTTTAAATTATAGATTTTTTTTCAGTAAATTAATAAAAGTTGTACAAATAAAGTCCTGCACTATCTATCGGTGTGTATCCGTGCACAATGCATAACCGTCCAATTGCACAGAAAAATAAAAAATATACGGTGTTTCAATCCACAATTTTTTTCTCCGATTAGCATTATAGTTTAACTCTTGAATTTATCAGGCCCACCGTCATCGTCGTCCAACTGACCAACCCATAGTAGGATTTCGATCAGATTGCGATCGGAATCCGACCAAATTATCATTGAAACCCGATCGAATTGCGATCGGTATATATATATATCCTGAGCGACACGATTTGAGCGACTAGTGCACGACGATGAGGAATGCACAGTAATCACGTGCTCGATGTCGCTCGCAACCGTCAACAGGAGGTCGAATTTCGATCACAATCCAACGTGCGCGCCGATCGGAATCCGACTGCGATCCGACAAGCACCAGAGTCCGCTCGGGTGGCAGCCAAGTTTTGACCGAATCACGACCGCCAGTGGCTACGGTGTTGGGGACCGCCATCGTGGTCGTTTCCGCCCGCGATCTGATCGGACTTTGGTGTCGGCCGGATCGCGATCGGAAATGCCCGCAATTACGATCACTAATGGGCGCGCGCGCCATCGGGCGCAATCGCGATCAGATCGGCCGGATTAACCACGATCCGATTAGCTCCGTCGCCGAATCGCGCACCGAATTGATCGACCGATGGTGAAATGTGCAGAGAAGAAACAATGTGTATTCCTCATTTACTATGCAATCATGATGATCGGGCGACTGAGAAGTGTTGTCGCACACGAGCCGCGTATTCGCGGGCACTCAGTATATATATATATATAATTGGTATAATTGCTATCCCAAACGACAATCGTTGTGCGATGCGTGAGCATCGCGATATCATTCGTCCGATCAAACGGGATTACATAGTAATGAAAAAAATATAGTATTTTTTCATCGCTATTTCTTCTCCGATGAGCACTATAATCCAATTCTTGAATCTGTCGAAGTCGTCGTTGTTGATCGATCGATCAAAACGTGGTCGGATTTTGGTCGAAATTTGGGTGAATTACGATCGCTAGTGCTGCGGCTGTTGGCGGTCGCTATCGCGGCTGATGGCGACCAAACGTGGTTGATTCTGATTGCAATTCGATAGAAATTCGATCAAGGTTCGATTGAGCATGAAGCCCTGTCAGATTGTGGTTGGATTCTGATTGGATTGTAGTCGAAATCCGACTGAATTACGACCTCTAGCGCTGTAATCGTTGACGACCACAATTGCAGCTGCAATTTTACTGGAATTATACCACGATCCGCCCGAACTTCGATGAGATTGTTGTCGACCACAATCGCGGCTGATTCAGGTCAGAATCCAACTGCGATCCAATCTGATCGCGGTCGGATTTTGATCGAATCACGTCTGGAATCAGGCGTGATTGCAGTTGACAACGACCACGGTGGGATTTTGACCGAATCGTAATCGGAATTTGACCGCTCGACGGTGGTGTCGAGCAGCTAGGCACAGTGAAATCTTTGACGAAAAAAGTTAGTGTATATTTTTCCTTACTATGCTTACTTAGCCGACAAAGAAATTATTATATTTTCTCCGTTATTATGCAATCACGTGTATATATATATATATATATATATATATTAGAAGGAAAAATAAAGAATATTATGCGAGTGAATTTTGGTAAAATGCTTTTGTTTGAATAACGAGATGGAGGAAAATAACCCATAACATTTACTTGTGCTTTTTGTTTGGGCCGGGCACGTTTAGTTGACGACCCCTAATTTTTATTTATGCTCTATCTAGCTCTGACAAGTCTAATAAAGTCATTGTTGTACTGATAATAATATAATTAATCTTGAGATTTCTGTTGAATCATGTGTATAACAGCATTTAGATTAATTGGATTGGCATGGACTAAGCAATCGTATTAGAAGGTGGTTATCAACTGTGTCAAACAAATAACATCAATTAAATCAAAATACTGTTCTAGATCACAAGATCTCTAGAAAGATCATGGCACCTATTTTCTTTGCCCCCCTTGGCCTTTTCCACCATCAAAAATATAATATAGGGCGTGAGACCACAGATTGATCTCTTTATAGTCCCTATATTTTTTTTTAAAAAAAAAGAGCAAAAAACACAGCCCACAATAATTAATTGGGACATCAAAGTAGCATATTTGCAACCATTAATGCACATGAATATGATAAAATTATAAACTGTAATTAATAGGAGAAGTCGCATATATAAAGAGAGTTGATTAAGCAAACATTTTCGAGAATATATAATTTGCTATTTATTTATTTGTGGAGTAGCTTTCAGCAAGATATATACAATTGGGACCACGAACAAGAGGAAGATAATTGGGCAAGAAATGGGGAAAGGGAAAAGAAGAAGGGGAGAAAAAAACAAGGATGGGCTTGAGAAAAAATGCTCAGGAAAAAGATAGAGCATGCGGGAACAAAGTGAAATCACTACAGTTCTGCAGGAAAAGGAGTGATAAAAAAGTCAGATACAATATTAAAAAAAAAAAATGCTTGTCTGCTTATTTACCTTATATTTATATTTTTCCTCTTGCTGTTAAAATACACGTATGCCGGCCTGGCAATATTAATAACTCAGCTTGCAATGGATTGGCTTCACATGGTCAAGTCACTTGGTCTCCAACTCCATGCATGAGTTTAAAGCAGCTCCTCAAGCAGTACTACAGGCTTTGCTTTGAAGTTCGCGCATTCTCATGCTCAGTATCCAAATTGGATGGTGATGGAGACTTGTCATCTGACTCTTTATGGGCAATTATATGTTTAGCTGGAGATGCTAATGTCTTGTCATTACGTTTCATTTTTTAGGGGAAAAACAATATGTGCATAAGATTATCCTGTCGTTTGAGAAAATAAAAATTTTGAATACATGAACTGATACATAGCCATATAGTGTTTGCTTCAAAATAATTCACGGGCGTTGCTGTTTAATTAGACATCATGAAGCAGCCAATGGATGACAGCCACTCCACAAATAGTTTAGTGTATAGAATTTTAGGTGATGGTGGGCTTTTTCAGGGACCACTTCTACATTATTCTATCTTCTTTTTAACCAATAGCGTCGCTCGAATGATGAAGGCTTAATTATGACTATCATCACTTCCACATCCACATAGCATGTTGTTCCTCTTGGTCTTCTTCTTCTTCTTCTTCTTCTTCTTCTTTTTCCTTTCACTTGTTTCTCTTCAATCTTTCATGAACAGATACCAGTTTTGTGCTTCAATTCCCTTATTTCTTTCTTTTCTCTTTCTACATGGCGATCATTGTAAAATTTTGAGTGCAGGTTTTGTGTTTAACTGCATATGCAGATCTAGTTACTCCGTGCATGTGCACCAAAAGTAGCTGAAGCTGCCAGCATGATCTCATGATATCCTTCTTAATTGTCTTTTTATTCTCAATCTCTCAGTTTGAATTTGTTTTCCAAACAAAAAAAAAAAGTGATAAAAGTCTGTATATATATGTAACTAGGTCTAACTGTGAAGGAATATAATTGACGAGATCATTATGGCGGTTTCATCTGCTAATGGGGAGCACAATCAAACCCTAGCTAGCTGATCCTGCTTGTCTACATTTTTCTGTACATTTTCAATGTTCAGTGTGTAAATTGGGGTTGATAATGATTTGTGTATGGGATAAGTTGGCGTTGCTTCTGAAAGATGCTCGATAGGAGGTGGAAGAACTAGAAGAGAATTCCAGGATTTGGTTTATAATAAAGCTAATGGACATGATCAAGTTCTAGGTGAGTAACTGGTGTTCCTGATTCATCATCTCGGTTATTTCTTGGCGGTGAGTTCTCAATCTTATGTTTATCTAACAGCTTTAATAAATTTCTAGCTGAGCAGTGATAATGATCCAACTTCCTTAAATTATGTTTCTTTTTCAATCAGCAGTAAGATATTTGCCCCAATTCTTCTGAATCATTAGTTAAAATTAACTCAGTTCATGATTTCTTGCAAGAAAACTCCTCTCTGAAATCCTAGCTAGAAAGATTGATTGCATATCACAGATATGTCTAAAATAATATACCCTCATATCTATTTAACTTTCCTGCATCACTTAATTATTCTTAATATACTGTTCTCTCTACATTCTTTTTTGGCCTATGCCAATATAATCAATAGTGTGTGTATAGCCATCAATACTGGCAAGTTCATGCATTAATATCAAAACGCGAAAAGGATTGCTTGAACACTACCCAATGGCTTTGGTACCCACTGTACTTTTGTCTGCACATTTGCAACTTCTTTAATAGTTCTTCCTCAACATATACGCAGAAGTTTATTTTGCTATTTAAAAAAAAAACGAAAAAGGAAACATGTCATATACCAATATCAGTTATCTTGTTTGGCTTGGTTTAAAGAGGTGAACTGGTGTGCTCAAACCCAATCAGCTAAACAAATAATCTTTTTTATATAAATTATAATTAACCAGGATACTATTTGTCACACATTAAAAAAATTAGAAACATGAACTGTATATCAATGTAATTTTAATCCATATTTGTCAAAAATTATATTATTAGTTTTAAGCAACTAAGTAAAAAATATATTCGGCAAAATGACCCATGATGTGTCTTTAATTTGGTCATAAAATTAATGTAATCGTTGAGAATTATTTATTCCTCTGACAAGCAGTCCAAATAGTCAAAGCAAATTAAAATATATTCAACGTTGAAGCAATTTTTTAAAGATAGTACTGTTCTTCTAGACATCTTAAGATCTGTGAATTTCTGTTTATTCTAAAAAAAATTTTCCTCGTATGATCAAACCATAAGCTGAAATTTGAGTTTACACAACTATTTAAAACTGTAATAAAAAATAGACGTCGTGAACTCAAGTTGTTTGAGCTTCTTTCTTTTCTCTAGCATTCCCATGTTCGATATATATATGCATTCAAATTATCATCAAAATGTTTTCTGTTTTTTCTTTAACAAACATTGTGTTCTTTGCAATTCTCACACTGAATTGGTCGATCATCTTCTCAGCCAGTCCAGTTTGCCACAGATGATGAACCATGGATAAAGCTTCTGATGACATCAAGAACTATTTGGATAAAGTTGAGTGAGACATCTTTAAACAATGCAGATGATCAGATTTCGTTTTGACACTTCTGTTATGAATCCTTAATTAGCGATGATCTAAGCATGCTGCATCATTGTTTCTCATCATTCCACATGAACATTGAGAATGTGAGGAATATTAATTAGATTTTGCATTTAATTGTCTAAGCTGTGATCTTGAAATATAAACTCCTCTCTGATCCTTTATAATTTTATAAATATATAGAAGCATTCGACATGGTCATATTAATCATTCCTCCAAGAAAGTTTTTTTTTTTTTTTTTGTTTTCTGTATCTATCTTTTTGTTTTTTGTTTTCTACATTACTAATCTCTTGTTTGTTTGTTTGTCGTTTAGTATTTCATTGGATCCTCTTGATCAGTGGAGATAGATTTTGATGTGGCAAATTAGGTTGGCCTGCTACCAAAAGGAAGGAATACTGGCAAAAAAAACAAAAACAAAAACAAAAACAAAAAGCTGACAATCGTTTATTTTGATCGGTCTGTAAATATGGATGTATTTGTCCAACACTTCGCATGCAGTGAAGGAAAAAGCCATCGAGGAAATGTGTGAGAGCAATGGGAAGAAGATCAATTGGCAATTAAGCTTGTTTTAATTTGATAAGTAAAGAACAAAAGTATTTTGTTATGGAGAAGAAATATGTAACATTAAAGCATTGAGAATTTGACTCTACTCATCTTGCTAATGGGTAAAACTTAGAAATGAAAGTTTGAGATTTTATTGTTAATTGTCGAAAGTTCTTTAAAATATGAAAGTTGGAATTTGGCCATCATATTTTCGTAATTCACTTTTCTTTTTTTAATCGCGTTGATTAATTTTAGAAACGCCCCAAATTCTGCAAGTGACTCAGCGCTCCGCTTTTCTCTGTTCTGCAGTGCACCATAATTCGATTAAAAAATTACGAATTAATCCTCATAATTTTGTAATTTATATTTCAACTCTTTAGTGATTCATTTCGTTTCGTTTCGTTGATCATGATGTTTTTTTTTTAATTTTTACTCACTACGGTTAATTTTAATTGATAAAATATAAAAAGCTAAATTTTATTTTGGCCAATATATAATTATAATTAATGATTAAAATATATTTTTCTGGTAGTTTTAATATTTTATCATTTAAAATTGAGTTTAATTAGTAAATTAATTACTAATAGAATTTATTTTTATCAAGAAAATTTATTAGTAAATGCTCAAAATTATTTTTTTATTTTAAAATATTTAAATAAGATATATTTATTTTTATAGGACTAAATATTTTAATCATTCCAGATTGTTCGATGGAATAATTTTTCTTTTTTTTTTATCTTCCTCTTAAATTATTCTTATCCATATTGAATATCATCATGGAGCAGTAAATTAAAATTCACTTAATTGTATTGTCAAACAAAATTAAACTTTAATAGTCAAAAATCTTGGGAAAGTAATTCACTTACTTCTAAATTAAATATTCATTAATTGAATAATTCAATTCACTATATTGATTTATTTTTAAATAAATATAAATATAATTAAAGAGGCGCTTCAGTCTCAAGAATAATTTAGGTTTGCTGATTTTGGATCCATCATTTCATCAAAAAAAGAAGGGAAGTCATGATTTTTATCTATTTCTACAAGTAAAAAAACTCTTCTTTTTTTTCAAATTAAGGTTATCTTCCTTTTAAAAAAAAACTACTCAATTTATTTCATCAAACTACTTCAAATATCAAAATAAAACTGCTGGGTTCGTCAGTTCAGCAGCTGTTGTTTTCCAATCACTAGCTAGCATTAAATCATTAGTTTTAAAATCATTAGATCACCCTTTTAATTATGAAAATACTTATCATTTTATATGAACCACTAACATCATTATATTACTTAAAGAAAATGCTAGCAAACATATGGTAATAGTATGGTTCCATTCCATTATTGGAGTTGAAAATTGTTTTAATATCATTTTGCTTAGTCACTAATGATGTTAATTAGCTATAGCTAGATATTCTGATGATTTTAAAATCTTAAAAGGTATTTTAAAAAGAAGCAAAATAGTTAGGCTATATGTTATACTGATAAAAGAAACTTGTATTCGATGGAAAATTTGATTGTGTATGGTTTTAAAATTATAATTCTTCTGAAAATTGTTAAATCTAAACGCATAAGTAAAAAAAATTTCATATCTTAAAGTATTTTACTTTCTCGTCAATTCAAACAATTTTTTAATTATGATCTTTGATATTTGAAAAATATATTTTGTTATATAAGGGTTGAGTGATGTGATTAAGGTAAAACAAATTAAGAGAAAAGGATTAAATGGGTCGAGTGAAGGATTAAATTGCATGTGAATTTGATTGTTTAAGTAAGCTTATAATTAAGCTAACCAAATGAATAAGACACACGAAACAATAAACATTACATTCAGGGACATTAATTTTAATATCATGAGTGTTCTTAATTATTAGATATAATATTCTGACAAACATAAAAAATAAAAATAATTAAAAGTGTGATAGATGTTCTTAATTATTCAAGGGACAAAGGTGCAAAACCCCCAGTTTAGAAAAACTGAAGACTTATTCCATTCTTCATTTCTTCCATGAACTCAAGCCACTAATTAATTGCAGGTTGTCTGTTTCATTCACCATACCTCGAATTTCCCATTCACAAAGTCGTAGTATGCTCCGAATAGCTTCAAGGAGCCCTTCTCCACTGCGTCCTTCACGAAGGGGTAGGTCTTCAGGTTCTCCAGGGAGATTTTCACAGCCGCCTACAACAAAACCAGTACCCAATAATGGAATTAATGTATAAAACACTGACATGAAGGAAAGTGAAACAAGGATAGTAGAGAAGAAGAAAACCTTTTCACATTCGGTGCACTGTTCAGGAAAAGACAAGGATGCGAATTCTTCCTTCACCTTCTCCTTCGCTGGTATACATACTTTCACCCAGTCCTCAATGAAGTCGCTGGTATATTAAACACAAGTACACAATAGATCAGTGAGCAAAGCAAAGTAATTCATCAGAATTATTGAAAAAGGAAAGAAAGAAAGAATCCAACAGCTTTTTTAATGGGGGGAAAAACGATTTCGTAGCTATATGAAGTGTTCAGAAAGCTGTGTGCAAATTGCGATATATGATGATCCTTCACCTTTTATTGAAAAGGAGAAAAACGGTAATCTTGTTTTAGTACGAGGAGATAAGGCTGTTGGTCCACTTACAGGGAATTGAACAGAGAACTATATGAACTCAATTCCCAACCTTTTGGGAATCGAAAGCTTTTAAAGATCATCAACCTTTCTCTTCGATAATTATTCATCAATGAAATCTCCATCAAATGGAGCATACTGCAATTAAGTTTCTTACGTTGTGGTAGTCCCATCCTCTTGGATGGACATGAGCCCCTTGATCCCACCACAGCAGCTGTGGCCAATCACCACTATGTTCTCCACCTGCACAAAATATGATAATATCTTCCCATAGTAAATCCAAAGGCAATTGGATCTTCCCAAATAAACACGTCCTTTCAGAAATAACTCCAGATAAAATGCAGATCAAAAAGAGGACGGAAACAACGCGTTGGATCACCTCGAGATGAAGAACAGCATATTCAATGGCGGCCCCAGAGCCACTATACCTTTTCTGCATCCACAGATCACAAATCGAAGACGAAGGGTCAACGACGACGGGCGCCTCTTGATTGTGAGCGCACACGACAAAAGGAAGCGAGAAACGTGAAGGATCGAGAGGATGAGCATTAACCTGGTCATAAGGCGGAACCATGGCGGCGATGTTGCGGACGCAGAAGGCCTCGCCGGGCTGGAAACCGAGCACCACCGACGGGCAGACCCGCGAGTCAGAGCAAGCGAACACCATGTACTGCCACCAACAGCCAAACCGTCAGTCAACCTCATCGTGCATCCTCGTCGAAAAATAACATTGTCAATTTATTTCATTATCATAATCGGTGATTCCTCATTGCGGCAAGAGCCACGGCGTGGCTCACCTTGGGGCTTTGTCCCTGTGCCAACTGCGAGAACAACTCTGTGTTTTTCCTGTCAGAGAAAAGAAGCTCGCGGTCATCGCAGGTTTCATATATATGAATTCGTTGAATCAATTAATTAGCAGACCGACCCGTAGACGTCGTTCCTGAAGTTTTCGAAGCCGGAGGTCAACCTCTCCATTTCCTGCAAATCCACCGACACTGTTTTAGGAATCAAACGTGAGAGAAGAATCTAATCGGAAATACAACGTAGATCTCCGAATCTATATACGATCTAACGAGAGATCATGGTGTCGGTTGGATTGATTAATAAACGGCCAAGGAATTGGGAGATGGGAATCGATTTGAAGAAAAGGAAGAGTAGAGATTCTACGAACCTTGTTTTGGCTGGATCGAAGAATGCCGAGAGGAAGCGTTTCAGATCGCGTGGCTGGTGATGGTAACTAAGGGAGGAGTCTTATAGTTGCCGTCTGAGGAACGAGCGTTTCCAGTGACTCGCAGGAACAAGTTAAGGTGGTGGGGTTAATCGGGTCGGAAAATTTAGTAATCGGATCGGAGTCGGATATGTGCCCGATTCTGGGAGAAGGTTAAAACGGCATAATTACTCCAAAAATAAATATTTAATTTTCCTTTTTCTAGTAGATGCTATAATGTTAAAAAGAATTATATAAAAAACACGTAGCAATGAGCTTAAAATCGACGACTTCACCATTTCAAGGGAAATTAAATTTAAAGAAATACATAAATTATATAAAAAATAATTTTTATCGGTGAAAAATTGCCAGAAAAGGTGGTTTGTCAATCCAAATGAAGAGACGGACCGAAATGACGACGAAATTGTAATTAATTAACAGAGACTTAGGCTGCCAGGTGTCAGCTCCTCCTGCGACAATGAACGGTTCCCGAGATCCAACACCAATAGTCTCCTTAGATTTCTCAACGGTCAGCGGGTCATTTGACTTGGCTAGATTTTGTATGTTTCGACCAAAACATTTGGTGGATACGAAATTTCAAGCCGGAATGCAAGCAGATTAGGGGTGAAATAAAATTTTGATTAAATTGAAATAATTGATTGAATCGATTTAATTTTAAAAATTGATGAATTCAAAATTTCAATTTCTTTAAAAAAAAATCTCAATTATTTTAATTTGATTCTAATTATAAAATGTAAAATTCAGTAAAATTAATTAAATCGAATCATTAACAATCGACCGTTGCTTTATATATGATTAGTGGATGTTGATTTAAATATACGGTAACTCGAAGAAACATATAGTCAAATTTGAATATAATAAATTTAAAAATAGACTAAGATGATTAATTGAATATGTGATAGTGGATGATTGATGAAAAAGCAATTGACTGCATGGTAGTGATAAATTATCATTGATTTAAAAAAAATTAAATCAATTAACAAATTAATCAATTTTATATTAATTCTATTGGTTCCATTTTAACACAAACTTCAATTAATTCGATTTGTCCCCCAAAATATGTTAACAACGATTGACATATGTGAACATGGTTTTAGCCCTTCATTTATGCGTACAAAATGGGATTATTATTTGAAGTTGGAACAAAATAAGAATTTAATTTTGAATTCAATGTGGGTTAAAATTGCAGTTTAATTTAATACTATTGAACGAAACACAAAGGTGATGTACTGATGTATAAAGAGACTATCTATATCAATGGCATTAGAGGATGCTTAACCTGAAGGTCTATAAAGCCAAGTTTTCCAATCATTTTGATGATTTTTTACTAACTATTTGATTTGAATTATCATACGTAACATTGATTATATAATTATCAAATAAACACAAGGCCTTAAATGAAGTTATCAACCATCACTTCAACTAAAGGCACCCTAAAGTGCACCTTATGCTGCGCGACAACGTCTCAATCGTCGGATCAAAATCGCGATTGTATAGTGACAGAGAATGTATAACATTTTTTTCGTGCGATTTTCATCGTTGTCACCGCCGATTCACCGCCGACCAAAAATCGATCGACTAATGTCGACCGAATCGATCGTCGATCGAATCTAGCCGAGATCCAACTGGATTCTAGTCTTGGACCGAATCCGACCTTCCGCATCGATCGATGGCAACAGATCAATTATATATATATATATATATATATATATATATATATATATATATATATATATATATATATATATATATATATATATGCTTTTGACAATTTTTAATGACATATACTAGAGAAAAAGTTTAAGGAGCTCTGCATCTGTCTTGTCACTCCAGCCTAAGTCCATTTCTGTATCTCAGTCCAAACAAAACCAACTTATCCAACTTCGCCAATTTGGATAAATCAATGTTCACGCTCAAAGTAAGACAATCATGTTGCCTCAGCTACATCCAACTCAAGCAAACTCAATTAGATGCTTCAAGTTGATCTGCACCTGCTGGAAGCTACTTCAGCTAGATTGCATCTGATTTGAATGGATTCAATCAGTCCCCAACCTACTTCGAGCAAACTTAAATCCTGTTCCTTAATAAACTTGTCATTATGGTTCACATACATTATCGAACCAAGTTGTTCCTGATAATACCAAAATTCAGCATTAGAGGAATATGATCTATACTTGGCGTGTTAGGATCATGAATCATGTAAAACACGAACAAAACTCATATATGGATAAGCGAAGTTACTTTCAATAGTAATATGAACATCTTTAAGTCACAGATGACTGAGCCTTCTCCATACCAACGCCGATGTCAGCCTCTTCACCAATTGCAAGTGTAATTTTCCTTAATTTCTCTTCACCAGTCTTGTAACCTGCATTCTCAGTTAGCAATTAACTTATTCTATAGTTGAAAGAAGTCATTGTTCAAGTAAATACACACAAGTGTCTTCTGCTTCAGTGATGTTCGACAACAAATAACAGATGCACAGCTAACTGCCAGATTCAAAAAAGGGTGCCAAGACTAGTTAAGAGAGTAAAGGTCAGAGAGTCGCCATCAATAATAAGAGCAAAGGGAACACAACTTCCTTCCATTTTATTAACGGGGGAATGTGCTTCATGTATTTGCTTGGCAATACTTTCATACAAAATCTAACGAGCATCAGAATTGTGAGAAACAATAAAGAGAGAGAAAGATTCTTTTGCTTGCTGAATCAGCTCCAGCTCATTCAAAGTCATGCATGTCAAGAACTAACAGAGATGTGCAAACAAGCTTCGCTCCAAAGAAGCTTAAAAGATTTACAATTATGTTCCCAAATACCGCTTCCCAGCTATTACCAAGGACAAAAGAGGTATCGTCACGCCCCGAGAGTATGCCGTGCCGAAAAGCAAACGGACGACATCTCCCCTGTACGTGACAACATATCAGGTTAATACAAGGCCCGTAGGCCCACAACAACAACACAATATATAAAAATATCAACATATCAAACACAGCAGAAACATACAACAGATAAAACAATATACAATGACTCAATCACAGACTCGAGTGACTTCCACACAACAAGAAACATAATAAGCCACATCGAAAGCCAAATATATACAACACGTCTGTATATCATGTATACAAACAATACGGCTTAAAATCACAAAATGACAATCCACACAAATACCACAACGCGGATTAAATATCCATCCGTCCGGCGGTAGATGAGATCACCGCGGAGCTCCGGCGCAAGGAATCTTCTACAGTTATCCTGGCGACAGAAGCCCAGTGGTCCCGGGGTGGTGAGTATAAACTCGGGTAATATATAGAAAGTTTGAACAACATATAAGGATAGATCTACAAGTATACATGTGAAGATCTACTTGTATACAACATGAGTCCAATACATACAATATATATCCAAATCTAATAACAAGTAATTCACAAGAAAGTCATACTAATGTATATACTAAACCGATCAATCAACATAAAGTAATGTACCAACGTGACTGACGGCTGCGAATACCATAAGTTATATCATCCTCGATGTATATACAATAACATAACCCCTATAATGTACACGTGTCAATCCCATACCCACCAATACTCCAACATACGAACAAAGATATTATCAATTGTAATAACAACATCTGCATTACACAATGACATGATGCTAATCAAATGCATATAATATCAATCAACGCATGTATCATGTCAACACATAGCAAGAAATAAAATGCAAATGAATGTATCATGATGTATAAGTACGTATAATCATACCTCAATCAAACGCAAAGATCTCATGTATACGTAAACATATATCAAATACATGCATACATATATCGAATGCATGCATGGTCATCGTCTGCCGGACCTGAACCACGAACCCAGAGTGGCTAGGGTGGCACGACAAATGACAACTAGCTGACTCAAATTGTCACCACTCGAGCGCGAAGCGGATAGATGGATGAGCAAGTAGCGTGAAAAAGCTAACTACCCTAGGCCCTCGCCGCAAGTCACGCCTACACATACGAGTAGACAAACGCCGCACACAGACAATCGTGACGCCACACAACCACCGCCTATAGTGGACGAGTCTAACACCACTGCATAAGCTGGCAGTGCGATCTCGCCTACTACCATCCATACAGCCGAGCGCACATCCAACGCTCGCCAACCTCGTACCACTACCCCGAGCGGCGGAGGCAGATGACCGACGACTGCCTCATCCATAAGGAGACCCTGCCAATACGCATGCAAATGTAATCGATGAGATCCACACAAGTATCTCGCAACACTCCTATCTCACTGGAGTCCTTGCCAATCAAAAAGTCAACCATGCAAGGACTACAATCCACAAGACTCTCTCGTATTAGTCATAAATTATCCGACAATAACCTACGCTAAGACCTCTAGTCAGTAGCGAGATACTATCGACCATCCATATAATCATACCCAGATATACGATCCATAATGGATATACAATCATGCTAGGACCTCTAGTCCGTAACCACATACTGACAACCACACACATTTATCTATGCACAGACAACTAAATCCACCATAGATGCACAACTAATATGTGTACGATACAACAATCGACTCCATAATCCAATTCATCACCTAACCCTAGTGATGTAACACAGTAACCCAATCCGAGGTCACAAAGATAACCCTAACCACCTGTACTTACTGAACATCCATCAGCTAATACATAATAGGGTTTATAGTTCCTATCCGAGCTAGATAATCAATGAAGTGCCAGAGTATATATCTCAAAGGTCAAGGCAGTACAACAACAACAACAACAACAAAGCCTTATCCCACTAGGTGGGGTCGGCTATATGGATCCTTCTACGCCATTGGACTCTATCCCCTACTATATCATCATCTATATTTAAATAAATTTTATCTTGTTTTATTGTTGCTAACCAAGTCTTTTTTGGTCTTCCTCTTCCTCGATGTGTATGTATTATATTTGGCCACATCGCCTAACCAGCATTTATCGTCGCCTAAAGTACATGTCCGTACCACCTTAAACGTGTCTCTCGGAGTTTTCCTTCAATAGATGCAACATCAACTTTTTCTCTAATGCTCTCATTTCTTATTCTGTTCATCCTCGTATGTCCGCACATCCACCTTAACATCCTCATCTCTGCAACTCTCATCTTCATACGCCAGTCGTAGCCCAACATTCACTCCATATAACATACAGTCTAATCGCTGCTTGAACTTCCTTTAAGTTTTAGAGCACTTACGATCACAAAATACCCATGCCAACAATGCTTCAATGCTAATCAATGCATATGAAAAAAAGATGCTAGCAATGATTAATAGCGATTTTAAAATAGAATAAATCAAAACCAAGTGATGCTAGAATTTGATCAAACTAATAGACTATTACTGATCTCTCGAATAATGAACCTGACCGGAGACCACTGCACTCAACCTACACATAATAACAAATTATGGTTAAGTACAAGCCTCCTCGATAAGTATACGAACAACACTTCGCTTCAATGTTCACATTCTTTCCTCGCTCACGAGTGTTAAAAATCCCAATTATCCCAATCAAACACCATAACCACACTCACAATAGATCACCAACATCCAAAGATCCATTAAAGTATATAGATCTAAACAACACTCTAAACAGGTTGTAATAGAGTTTACCACAAGATCAGCTACAACTAATCAATTCAATACATCCACCGTCAGATCAATCTGACACATTTACAACACCTAACTCATCTACAGATCAACCGTAACATAGTAAAGTCTAAACATCCAAATCAACCGCATATTCACATATCATCAACACTTAGCACACCCTTAACTTCATCAACAAAACGATCAACTCATTGACTCGATCGCCTAATCACATCCATCGAATTCAAACAGATTTGTATGAAACAATTAACTCTAAATCGAATCCAGTAAATCCACTACATAAACCAACAATAATCCAAAATCCTTACCACCACTCACCACTGTTTTTCCCCCTTTCACCGTGGCATCTTTAAAGATCTGAGCTCGGAATCATATCGTGGATGTGTGGAAGAAGCGGCGAACTAATCTGGTTTCTTTGAATAGATCCGATGATGATGCTACGCGTAGCTGTGTGCCCGCGAGGTTAAGCTCTCGCCGATCGTAAGAACATCTACAAAGAAGAAAGAATCGACCGACGACGATAATCTAGTCGTCGCGAATCCAAGAGAAACCGCAGATCGAATCGACGCGGACAATACCTATCATTACGACGGCAGAACCAAGGAAGGAAGGAATCGGTCGCGGGTCGCCAGTAGGCGCTCGACGGAATGGCGAACCATCTGCGAGAGTGGCGTGAAAGCTCGCCAGTTATACTCAAATCGAGATGAGAAAGAAAATCGGCGACTCGATCCTCCATATCGCGCAAAGCCCCGAAGAAGAGGAGCCGAAACGCCGCGAGAGGAGGAGGAGGAAATCGCATGAATACGGAAATCGCGAGAGATCGATTCGTTCGCTCGTGCGGTTCGTCAGTGAACCGATCCAAGCCTAACCAACCCATTCCAAACCCAACTCAAACTCAATCCAATTGGTTTAGCTCGCTCAAGCCCATCACAAGCCCAATTTTAAATCCAAGTCCAATACCACCCTAATTATTAGAAATTCCTGATAATGCTCCCATAAAAGTAAGTGCAATTCTTGATATAGATGCCACAACATGTTGCATTGACAAGAGGGATGTTCCCGAAAGAATACTGGAAAGGAATCCTTATACCATTGTGATCAATGGTGTTAACTCAAAGCGACTGGCAAAATGGAAATTAAAGGGCGGACAGATGATCATAGGGGATAATAAGTTCAGAATCCCTTTTACATACTCCTTTGATATGACTCTAGGAGATGGAATCCAAATGGTCATTGGCTGCAACTTCATCAGAAACATGCAAGGAGGTCTGAGGATTGAAGGTAATTTAATTATAATTTACAAAAATATTACTTCAATCACAACTAATGAAGCAGTTGTCCACGACATACAAGAACTGGGAATGGATGAAGAAGAATATTTGGACATTTAGGAAAAAGTCTTATATACAATGAGTCCATCCAATCCAAGAATCTTGAAGAAGCATGAAAATATGTTGGAAAGGCTAAGAAACCAGGGATTTATCGGGGAAGATCCGTTAAAATATTGGTCCAAGAATAAGATCGTCTGCAAGATAAACATTATAAATCCTGATATAACCATTCAGGATAAACCATTGTCCCATGTCACACCACTCATGAAGCAGACATTCGAGAAGCATATAAAGGCTCTACTTCAGCTGAAAGTTATACAACCAAGTAAGAGCAGGCACAGGACCATGGCAATGATCGTGCAGTCCGGCACAACAGTTGATCCAATAACAAAGGAGGTAAAAGGCAAGGAAAGAATGGTTTTCAACTATAAGACCCTGAATGATAATACTTATAAAGACCAGTACAGCCTTCCAGGTATCAACACCATTCTAAAGATGGTGGGAAATTCCAAAATATATTCAAAATTTGATCTCAAGTCTGGTTTTCATCAAATTGTCATGGATCCCTCATCCGTGGAATGGACGGCTTTTATAAGCCCTTCTGAACTATATGAATGGCTAGTGATGTCATTTGGATTGAAGAACGCATCAGCAGCTTTCCAAAGGAAGATGGATAATTGCTTTTAAGGTACCGAAAATTTTATTGCAGTTTACATTGATGATATTTTGATATTCTCTTCCTCAGAGCAGGAACATATTGGACACCTTGAAGTAATGCTAAAAATATGTGAAGAAAACGGATTGATACTGTCACCAACCAAATATAACTTGGTTGTTCCGAAGATTGAATTTTTAGGCACTGAAATAGGAGAAGGAAGATTAAAGCTTCAACCCCACATAATTAAGAAGATCATTGACTTCAAGGAAGAACAGTTGAAGACAAAGAGCGGTCTCAGGTCTTGGCTCGGAATCTTAAATTATGTCAGGACCTATATCTCTAACTTAAGCACTAAGTTGGGACCTCTTTATGAGAAGACATCCCCACATGGGGATAAAAGAATGAAGGCATCCGATTGGGAGATAGTGAATCAAATTAAAACTCAAGTTCAATAACTGCCAGATCTTGAAGTTCCCCCGGAGAATGCATATATCATCTTGGAAACAGACGGTTCAATGACCAACTGGGGTGGAATATGCAAATGGAAGAAGGCAAAGTTTGACTCAAGAAGTACTGAGAAAATATGTGCATATGCACATGGAAAATTTCCAACAGTTAAAGCAACCATCGATGCGGAAATTTATGCAGCAATGGAAACAATGAGCGCCTTGAGATTCATTACATGGATAAAGAGGATATCACTCTAAGAACCGATTGCCAGGCTATCATCAGTTTCCATAACAAAACTTGCAAGAACAAACCATCAAGAGTCAGATGGCTAGCCTTTACATATTATATTACTGGAACTGGAGTGAAAGTAAATTTTGAACATGTAGATGGTAAACTAAACATCTTTGCAGATGCACTTTCAAGGATGATTAAAGGCAATGAAGAAGCAGTCAACATGATTCGAACGGAAGATGAATGGACAAGGATTATGCATCCTGAGGTAACTACTTCAATTGAGTTTAAACTGCTAACTCAATATGAACAGTTGGTTGCAGCAACGCAAAAGGATATATTCCCTCCTGAAGAACACGACAAAAGGAGGAAAATGACAGACATTGAAGAAGATGTCATCAATCAACTCTCAACAGCTTTGAAGGAGCTGGAGCTGATTCAGCAGGCAAAAGAATCCGACTTTATCTGCAGAAGACACTAGGAAGGGCCAAAGCAAAAATACTTCATCACTAAGTCTCATGAAATAGGAAAAATAAGGAGAGACATATGGCGTGTCTCGAACACTTTGAATGACATCTACAGGGACATAAGGCAGATGCCTCCCTAGAAAGCGTGATGAGCCCAGTGTAAAAGCAGATTGAAAGGACTGAGCCCCGGGGAGCCGTCCTCTCAATTAGTTGTAAAGTAAAGTGTGTATAAGGAGTGCGCTGTAAAGCCTTCTATTATGAGAAAGGGTAGTAGAATCAAAGGACCAATGAGGCCCCATGAGCACCCGCTTCGCTTCCAATACAACATCTTCTCTATTATAAAAGGTTAAGAGTGGTAAGAGGTTTGACACACTCGAGCAACACCGAGCAAGTCATTCCTTAGTTACAGAGTTCATTTGAGAGTTTGAGTTCTTGAGTTTGTAGTTTCTTAGTTCTACTTCTGAAGTGTGAAGTGTGAAGTGTTCTGCTTGATCCTTTAAATAAAATTCCGGATACTATTCCAGGTTTTATTTTCAAAAGGACACGATCCTCCCTTTGGTATCAGAGCCATGTCTCAAGGCTAATTTTTTCATATATTCAAGGAAGAAGGTAAGGGTATCATCTGTTTCCTTATTGCAAAAACTATTGTAAATCTTAAGTTATGACTTATGATAAGGCGAACGACTTTGTTAATTGATTGCAAAAAGCCGCAGTGCATGTAAGTCTCCAGGGAGAGCCGTAGCCCGTCGGATGAGCAAAAAAATTCTACAGAGTCCTAAGCTGTAAGTAAGTCAAGAATTAGATGAGCGAAAAGTTTGAGCAAAATATAAGGAAATGGTATGAAAAATCCCAAACCAGAAACCTTGAATACCTTGACCTTGCTAAAAACCCAGAACCTACAATCCCACTTCTAGCTAATAACCTTGAAGTTGTTTTTGATAGGCTTTCACTTCTGTCAAAAGTCTCATTGAAGCATTTCTTTCAGTTGGAAGAAGAAAATATTAAGTTGAAAGGAGAAATAGCTCAATTACGAAGCTCAGTTTCCTCCCTTGAAAAGGAAAATTGTCAATAATAAGAGTCCAAAGCTAGGGGAAATTAAAACCCTTATTCAACCAATCCTAGCTGAAGAAGAAGCTTTAGCCAGAGAGCTAAAAGCAAGTGTGAAAAGAGTGGAACAAGTCTCGCAGGAAGTAAAAGGCCTAATTAGTGGATGAGTAATTTAGACCATAACCAATCCTTATCTTCACACCTTTTCAACAGCATTCTTTGCAACATTTTCCTTCAAAGCATTAGTATCAAATTGATCAAAAGTGATCATGAGTTTCTCCATTCCTTTCCGTAGTAATTGGCAAGAAAACCTATAGTGTTAGGATCTAACAGTTTAGTCATAACAAGCCACACATGAGCCGTGTCAAGTTTAATAGCATATCATGAAAGCATCACCCAATGTTAGATGCAGTTTCCAATTTATCACCAGTCAAAATTCAGATCATGATTCCAGGTTGTGCAAGTTTGTCAATACACTCAGGAACCTATAAATGAGCAGAAAGCCATACGTTAAGCAGTTTCTCAAAGACAAGTGGAACATGATACATCATAACTACTTCATGTCTAGAAAGAAATATATTTGAGTGATGTTGAGACGGACAAGGTAAATGTAAGGTCAGGTAAGTATCAGAATACCAATTTAAGGAGGATTTTCATTCATTCAGATAGGCAGAAAAAATATTTATGTGAAGGATGCTTTATATTTTTTTTCTCACAGGAAACATACAGAAGAGTAACAAGTAACATTACAAATAAGGTCGAACCTTAAAAACTGCAAAGGTGAATGGATAATCAAAATGAAACCTATATAGTTTCTTTTTTAATAGACAGAACACATTACCCCCTTGTGTAATTTGTCATTGACAGCTGTAGCTCCTAAGAGGATCAGATCTGTCTCAATTCTGTCAGCTACTTCATCCACAATTGAATCATGATTGGCATTGACTGAATTTTTGGCCTTCAAATAATCTTCATACCATGCTAAGTATTCTACTGCACTTAATGCACAATAAGCAACATCCAATGTCCGTAGACCTGACTCAGAATATTCACTGATGTGACAATTGGTATTATGTACAAATAATTTTCCATCACCACTGAGCCTTTCGAAAATGACACTAAACCATGAAGGAAGAGGTGTGAGGCAATGAATTATATCTCAAAAGATTCTACTTTAAATTTGAAAAAACTTAACAAGCAAACCTGTCAGCACCCTTGCAAAAGAGCAATAACGGGTTCCCTTCAGTCCTTGTAATTACTGACATGCGTTTACTTGCGAGAACTACTAAATTCTATGGAATTGAGAAGTTCATATGTCCTGTAAATTAAAAATGTTACAGTGACAGAAATAGTTGAACAGATAATAATATTGAACATTACATATCAAGTTAACAGAGAAGCACCTATCAACCTTTCTGCCAATTTTAGGATCAAACTCATGCAATGAGATGCTTGTCTGAGTTCTTTTGCAGAACTCAAAGCCAAGCTCCTAGCTGCTGTAACAAACGTAGCTTCATCTGGGGATTCAGCCTCATACAAAGCTCATCAGATTTAGTCGCAACACAAATAGCTGTACGGCAGATTGCTAACGCCTGAAGGATTTATATATCATATCTGCATTAGGTCTCCAATCCATTTCCCATGCATTAATCGATCATCTCAAAAGATGAAGCCTTTGGGTAACCCTTCTAGAAGTCCTTAGAGTATTGTGCCTCATTAAAGCAAAAGGTTGATCATGAAGTTCAGCTGAATCATATTATGTGACCCTTGAAAGAACTTTTTCCACCTCATATGATTTATTACCATAAGAAAGACCGGGTATGGAACATTTCACAAATTTCATTGAGTTGCAAGTA
This sequence comes from Wurfbainia villosa, assembly GCA_025175895.1. Classification (NCBI taxonomy): domain Eukaryota; kingdom Viridiplantae; phylum Streptophyta; class Magnoliopsida; order Zingiberales; family Zingiberaceae; genus Wurfbainia; species Wurfbainia villosa. The sequence goes on from JAKLTH010000042.1 coordinate 5,258,110, forward strand.
AGTGTACCTGTCTTATCCGGCAGTATGGTATCAACTTGTCCAAGTTCCTCATTTAAGTTGGACGTCGGAGCACGTGCAGATTGATCACTCTCATCGCATTACATTTCTTGATCACGGCCTGTAAACATGCTTTGCAATACCTTAACTATCTCTATGGATATATACAATGAGATGGGAATGAAGCACTCATATAACATAAGATCTGCCAAAATGTGAAAAAAGGCAGCCAAAGTTGCCCTATTAGGATCAAAGTATATTGTTGGATTTTTCAGGTCTTAAATACACTTCAAAATAGTCAATGGTCGAGATAAAATGTGAGATGCAGATCTTTGCCTCATCATGGTTTTAAGTTAGCAAATAACTAGGAGAGAAAGCATAAAAGTTTAAATCTTCAAAAAGATTTTGAGCAGTGTAATGGTAAGCTAAGTACTTCCATTTTTTTTTTAACTCAGGCACAATTACAAGTTTTCGCAATCAGGAAATTAATCATTAAGACGATAAGAACCCAGTTATCTTGATTCTCCAGATTCAGTAATGAGGAATAAATAGCAAGCTTAATACACAACTTCCATCTATGACTATATATCCCAGATAAGCCAAGATCAAGAGTTGTTTGAAGCAAATGTAACACTAAGCAAACACGAGATCAATAAAAGGTTGCTCATGTTTACTCAACCATGAAATCACCTGTTGCTTACGCTGCGCGGAAAGCATGCTACTATGAGAAAGATAAAGTTGGCCACTCTCCGGTATTGCTCAGATAAGGACTTGGGGATGAAATTTGCCACCGTGTACTTGGTGGTGGAGATGAAGTTGTCTGGATAGTTGAGATCCAACGCCTCGGGGCTCTCCGTACCGTTGCAGTAGACCGTCCTCGAGTAGCCGTCTTCGTCGCCGCCACCTCTGGGAACCGGTCCGGCAGGAGGAGTGCGTCGGTGGAGGCGGAGAGAGAGCCCATTTCCACGAGATGGACCGATCTTGATCTTCTGCCTCCGATCATGGCCTCCGGTAGCAGGAAGGGAACCTAATTTAATTAGGCGCACAATTTGCTTCCTCATTTATATTACTAATTATGATTTTTTACAATTAGATGCATATCAGAGATTTTAGTCATCCTTATTTATATTGCTAATTATTTTTTAATTACATTTTAGATAAAATATTTACCAGAAGCGGTCTATATAATTTATCAAAAACATGGCAGATCGGTGACAGATATTAGTTTTCTATGGTAATTAAATAAAATAAAATAAAAAACATGTTTAATTTTTAAATAAATATATTAAAATTTGTGTTAAATCTATAAAATATTTTTTTTTAAGTTTTAATGTTATATAAACTGATTCAGATATTGACTGCTTAGCTATTTGTTAGAACCTCAAGTATTATTACTATATAAATTAAATATTTCAATTAATGCTGTCGGAATATTAAGTAGTATCAAGATGTAAATATTTCAAAATAAACATTTTAAATGAAAATAAACTTACAAATAAGATTCAACCGAAACCGTTGTCGCAATTCGCAAGTGGCTTCGTGGCCGTTGAGGGAATTTTGCAATGCAGAGCGGAAAATGGGAAAATAAAAACTACAAAATGCCATATCATCTCTTAAAACAGGGTACGATTCAACACGAACTCATTTAAGTGTTCCAGCGAATCTGACAAGGAAAAAAAATAAATAGAAGGATATTAAGTTTCATAATTGGTAAATTAGTAAAAACAAAACTTAATATTTTATATTAGCGATTGTGGTGGCTGCAAATGTGGTATTGATTGAAACTTAATGCTGCTTCTATGGGGCTTTTAATCGAACACTTGGAGTACTCGCACATCAAATTTTTCTAGCTAATTGTATTGAAAAAGGCTGGGCCTGTCTCGGACCGGGAACGGAGCCGATGGCGCGATGTTGAACTGCCACGGAAGGTATGGTGCCTCCCCGGTGTCCGCCATGTCATCGTACAAGGTCAGTGATGAGCTGTTCTTGATGGCGGACGAAGCGTAGCAGCTCCACGGGGACTGGGGCTGCCGGTGCTGGTACCCGTACTCACCGGACGCCGGCGACGACGAGGGCGGCGCCGTGGACGCTGCCGCCCGACGCTCCTCCTTCTTGAAGCGAATTCCGCAGGCGTTGCACAGTGACTGCATCGGACCAAATCAGTCGGGCATTAGGAAGAGGCGAACGATGAATACAGTGCATTGGCAAAGTTAATGTGAGCTCGTGATCAATTAATTACTTTGGGTCCACGTGGTCCATTTCTCCACAGTGGCGTGGAGGTGGTGTCGCAGTTGGCGCACCGCCGAGCGAGGAGCAGCGGGTCGCCGCCCAGAGTCGATGTCCCACCATTCGACGATGCATTCGAGCCCATGGAGGAGTTCTTGGACTGAGATAGGATATCCCACATGCACGAAGACGGCCGTTGGATCTTCGCGGAGGACGGCACCGATGTCTTGTGCTCTGTTTGACGAGTGGAAGGGGTCCCCAGCGACAAGGTGCAGTCCACCGACGAAGGCGAAGAGCAACCGGAATACTCGTCCGCGTCACAGGCTTCGTCCATGAACTGCTTTGTCGTCGTCACTGGATAAAGAAACGAGAAGGCGGCACCGCCGCCGTTGGCGAACCCGCAAGAGCAGGGGTACGCGCTGCGCTGGTGGTCGCACTGGCGCAGCATGGCTAGGTACAAAGAAAGAGAGTGACAATAAATCGGAAACGAGGGTAAGGGGGAATAATGAAGGAGCAGAGTGGGGGAACTCTTTTAAAAACGGAACAGAGCACGTAGTACTGCGCCTGTGAGGAAGACTAGCGTCCAGATGGGAAAAGTGAAGACCAAAATCTGCGAACTACAAAGTGCAATATACAGAGCTGGTGCGTGCTTTAAAGAGGAAAAGGGTTTTATATAACGCAACCTACTGATGATGCTTTGGGGCATAAATTAAACAATGTCGGTAATAACGTGCGGTTAACTCGGGAAGTGAGAGATCGGGGTCTGTCGATTCTCAAGCAGAGTGAGGATGTTAAACAAATGAATGGGATGAAGTATACTTATGTTTGATAATGAATACTAAATTTGCATGTTTTGCATGGGGGGTAGAGAAGCGCAGAGGAGGAGCAGTATGATGGCGTCGTGTTGTGGTGCAGATGGAGAAGGGATCCTCCTCCGGGATGGGTGCAGCGCCAGTGTTGGCGCTTCAATTCGCTCCGCCTCCTCCACGTCACTCTTAAGTTAGCGGGTGGATGCCCCTCCTCGAGTTTGCAGAGACGGAGAACGAGAGAGAGAGAGAGAGAGAGAGATGCAAGTTGGCGGTCTGCGATGTTGCCTTCTGCTCTCTGCGCCTGCGCTGCTTCTTATAATACGAGCACTGCCAGAACAACGACGTATGCGTTGGGCTGGCGGTACGCGAGAACAAGGCGATGTGTGATGACACGGTGGTGGTGTCACAGTCTTAAGAGGAAGAGGCGCAGCAAACCATGGCGATGCCGGTCAGAGGAGACAGATCGGGTTGGTCATTGGGCGGTCAAAAGAGGCCACGTGATTCGAGGAACAGTCTTCCATGCATGTAATGTATGTAAATCTTGCACTTCTCCCAATCACGAGGCTGATCATAATCAAACAACACAACGCCAGGCACGTGATCCTCCCCGCTCCCTCACGTGACGGTTTACGTCGGAAATGTAAAAGAAAAAGAAAAAGAGCAAAAATTAAAAGAAGAGATAGATAGCGTGAAAATTAAAAAAAAAAATCAAATAGCTGCGTCTTTTGACAAACTACCAATCATTCTAACGTTCTACTTGGTGCGAGAGAGTGAGTTCCTCTCTCTTACTCTTTCCATCTTCCTCAAGTCAAAGGTGGAAAGGAGAAAGCAAAAGGAAGTGGAGCCCAACGGCACCAGCTGATGTGGCTAAGGGGGGGCCAAGAAGTGGAACAGTTGATGATCCGCATCAGGAGATCGTCGTCAAAAGTTTGCTCCGACAGAAGCAGACACGTCTGGAGATTGGAGATACATGGAGGCATCTTTTGGAAAGCGGAGACAGGGGGGAGAGAAGAGAGAGAGATGATCGCTGCGGCATCATCTGACTACCAAATCCAATCGGCGCGAACTACGAGCGAAGCGGCGACCCCGAGAAAGAGAGCTTGGAAGCGAGCAAAAGAGAACGACCGACGTCGCCGATTCGAGCATCATCATCCCCGTCGCGCTTTCCGATCGCGCTGTCGCGCCTCGAGGGCGGAGTTTCTCTCGCTTTCTTGACCACTACTGCTGGCGCCCGCTCGCGCTGTGGCCGTCGTCACAAGCGGCGGCTGCAGAGGGGCGATGGAGCCGCACCACGTGTATGATTCTGTCGCCAGACGCTGTTGGCTGTGATGCCATAGATGTTTCGGGACGGATGGGCGCCAACTGGCGACGCTTCTTTTGGATGGAATAGTAGTTGCAGTAGATTTTTCTGGCGATGATGTGATGTGACGGGTCTTGTGAGGTGGGTGGTGGTCCCTAGCGTAACGTAGCGCCACCGCTTTACGCGTGGGGGTGGCGGTGGTGGTGGTGCTGGTGGTGGTGGCAGCGGAGACCGTCGCCGGCTTTTGACGCTGGCCGAGCCGGACCGGGATTGACCGACACCTCGGACCGCGGGGATCTTGGAGCTCGCTTCCACTGGAGGAAAGCCAGGAGGGGGTGGGTCCTAGGTGGTCGGATAGTTTACGTCCCTCCGGATAAGTTACACCCGAATGTATCTTCCTACGTGTCGGACCATTCGTTAAAATAAAGAAAAAAAAGAGGTAAAATTGCTTATTAATTGAAATAAGATTATTTTTATTTCCATTTGTTTCTCCGGTTGAAATTGGGCCCGGCCCAGACCATCTTCTTCGTACCGTTAGCAACACTTCGCCGTGGGAGGCTAGTCAGTGTCGCTCTGGTCGTTGCCTTATCCGATATCCTGTGGCCGTCGGCGGGTCCATTTATCATCCTCTGTGCATTCGAGACCCAACCGCAAGCCTCGGCTCCGAGGACTCCTCCGATGGCTGACATTTCGGGAAGGTTGCTCGGCGACGCAGAGAGAAGGATCGCTAAGATCGCCGATCACCTATCGCCCCTCCCGTCCCCTTCACCCCCGGCTTCGATTGTCTCGCAAGCGACCGCTTCAAATGGAGACAGTTACCATCGGGTCCATGGAGAGGTGTCGATGCGAGTAGCGACGTGGAGTCCGGCCCGCGACGAGTCCGGGAAGGAGTTCACAGACATTGTATACGAGAAAGCCGTAGGCGAAGGAATTGCAAAGGTAACATATTTTCCAATTTTATTTATCTATGTTTGTTCATTTTGCAATTGTAACTGGTTAAATTAGGATGTGCGATGAAATTCCATCTCGTCTTGTCTGCGATCCCGGAAAAATAACCGCTCTCTAGTAAAATGTGCTATGGGGATGACCGGATGAGCTTATGGTCGGTTCAATGTAGAATTCGGCAATAACAATAATCCTTATCTCAATAACTCAATAAGTGAGGTCGGCTATATAAATTTTTCCACGTCAATGGACTCTATCCCCTATTGTATCATCATTTATATTTAAATAAATTTTATCTTTCTTTATCGATATTAACCAAATCTTTTTGGCCTTCCTTTTTCTCGTTTGTTTTGTATATTTATAATAATTTCATATTGCATAATTGAAATATTTATCGGTTGTCTAAGTATATATTCGTATCACTTTAAATATGTCTTCGAAATTTTTTTCTAATTAAGGGCAATCTCAACTTTCACTCTAATTTTTCATTTTTTTTATTTTATCAATATTCTTATGTTTGCACATCATTTTAACATCCTCATCTTTATAACTATCCTATTTTGTTCATGTGCTCGAGCTATAACCCAACATTTAACTTCATATAATATAGCAAATCTATTTGTCATTTTTTAAAATTTTCTTTTAAGTTTTAAAAAAATTTTAAGATCACAAAAAATATTTGATGCTCTCCTCCATTTCAACTATACTGTTTATATTTCATATAAGATATCTTTCTCAATTTCACAATCTTTTTATAAAAATGATCTTAAATATTTAAAATTTTAGTTATAGATAATTTATTATTTCCTAACTTAACAATTATCTCATTGTATTTAACATTGTTAAATTTAAATTCTATATATTCTGTTTTCACTCTATTATGTGTAAAACCTTTCACTTCTAATATTTCCTTCTAAAATTTAAGTTTAACATTTACTCTTTCATGTATCTCATCTATTAAAACAATATCATCATTAAATAATATGCACCATGGTATCATATCTTGGAAGTCTCTAGTGAGTTCATCCATAATTAGTATAAAAAAATATATACTTAAAATTTATCCTTGATGCAATCTTATCTTTACGAGAAATGTTTCAATTAATCCTGAGTTTTCAATCTTGTCATTGCGTTCTCATATATATATCTTAATTATTTCAATATATGTCACATTAATTCCTTTCTTTTCTAGAATTATTACATAATTTCTCTTAAAACTCCATCATTAACTTTTTCAAAGTCAATAAATACCATGCGTAAATCTTGTTTTTGTTTCTGATATTTTTCAATTAGTTGTCTGAGGATATATATAGCTTCTATTGTTGACCTTTCCAATAAAAATTCGAATTGATCTTCAATCATCGTGGTTTTCTTTTTTTAATTTTTTTTCTATTACTTATTTCCATAGTTTCATAGTACGACTCATTAATTTAATACTCTTACAATTTGTACAATTTTATATGTCTTTTTTATATATATAAAAGAATTAGAGAACTTATCCTCCACTGATCAAATAGTTTTTTTTATTTTCAATATTAAATTGAATAACTTTGTAAGTTATTTAATACCTTACTTGCCTACACACTTCCATACCCCTAATAGAATGTCATCTGGTTCAACTACTTTTCCATTTTATATCACATTTTAAGTCTGTTCTAATGTTAATTATTTCTGGTTCTTATGGTTCTTGATTACAATTCTTGAGAAATGCTCACACGTCGAGCAATTAGAATCAGCAACTAAAGGTTGAGCTTCCTGAGCATTTAGATAAGTTTCTCTTACGGAAAGTTTACTGGATGGCCTTTTTTTCTCTCTAATTTTGACAAACAATAGATAATGCAATTTCTTGCATAGCAAACTGATGCTGCACAAAAAAAATCACATTGCAAGAACTTCAACTCAATTCACGAGTAAAAATGTCTATGAACTGGAAGATAATTCAATACATAAGATCTAACCCCTTCTATACACTAAATCATCTAAGGAAAGCTTGTTTTATCTCTAAAATTATAATCAACTTTTTAATATGCCTAAATTATCTATAAAAAGCTTTTGACCACTCTTAGCAATTAAGGAACATATAGAATTTTTTAACTTTAAATTTTTGAAGGTCTTAATTATCCTTAATTTTTGAACTGCATTACAAACTCTCTTCAAATTAATAAAATCTGATGTTTTTCCTATAGGATGATAATTATAGCTTGCCGATTAATCAGAACTGTATTGATCATACAATTTAAAGTTGAAAATTTCTTTAATTCAAAAAAAACAAAAAAGGATTTCTATTCTTCTTTAATCTCTTGCTTTCTGTGGATTAGTGTTTTTGGACTTGTGGATATAAGCATTCATTAATTTCAATCAACATCATAGTGCAATTTCAAGCATTCCTTTTACTGCCACAGATCACAATCAATCGTCCAGAAAGAAGGAATGCTTTTCGGCCAACTACTATTAAAGAGCTTATTCGTGCATTTAATGATGCTAGGGATGACAATTCTATTGGCGTGATCATTCTTACTGGAAAGGTACACAATATATGTGAAATAAAAGCCATTTTATTTGATTATTGGCTTCCATAACATGAGTTAACTATTGAAATTGAAGTTAGCATATATGGTGGGTACACACTAGCAAATAGATAAAATATTGGGAAAGAGGAAACCTCAAAAAAATTACTTATTGGCTGTGGATTGTGGAGATATACATATCCATATTTTCCTTTATTCACATTTTTCTTTTACTTTTTCACTTTAAATAGGGAACAAAAGCTTTCTGTAGTGGTGGTGATCAGGCAGTAAGAGTTCCAGATGGGTATGCTGATTTTGAAAATTTTGGCCGTCTTAATGTGCTGGATCTCCAGGTGAATGTTTTTTCTTTATCTATTGGATTAGCTGTAAACCTTGATCCTAACCAACATTTAGATGCTATGTTTTTTCCATACATATTTGATGCGCCTGTAAATTTGTAGGACAAATCTAAGTAAGAACTGTAGGTATAAGAGAAACGAAAAGCATGTTGATATTGTTTGGAATCTAATTATCTAATGCTTCATAAAATCTAAATGCTTCTCTCTCAAAATTCTATGCACCATGAGTTTGTTTTCGAATGCAAATCTTGTAAGCCTAGTTTTTCCCCCTTTTTTCATTGTTTTTTGTGTTCACAATTAGTTGCGTTGGGTTCATTTATGGTAAGACCTAGAATGTAAGTTATCCTTGTTCAGATACTGGATCGAATGTACGATGTACCTGAGCAAAGAATAGTTACCAAGGCTTCCTGAAACCTCAGTAGTGTCTAGTGTCTAACGAGATTGATGCTCTTGAATTTCCAGACTGCCTATCTCAGTTTGATAAATATTCCTACATTATGAATCTTTCAATTCTTATTGGGGCATGCTTAGATTGTAGTGTTGCATAAACGTTGAATGAATATTAAATGTTCCTACGTTATGAATCTGTCAATTCTTATGGAGGCATGCTCAGATTGCAGTATGTCATGAAGGTTTGCTGAATATTAGCCGTGCATTATCCTTTGTCAAGAGCACTGCTAGCCCAATTTCATTTCTTTTCAGGTACAGATACGTCGGCTTCCTAAACCAGTAATAGCGATGGTATGCTACTTTTATGCATTTCTTTATAGTCTTGGTTCTTCCACCTTTAAATGTATGTTCTGTTTTGATTTGAAATCAGGTAGCAGGCTATGCTGTTGGTGGTGGTCACATATTACATATGGTTTGTGACTTGACTATTGCAGCTGATAACGCAATTTTCGGCCAGACTGGGCCCAAGGTACTAGTTTTTTTTTTTTTTAATACTTGAAGACTTGTTCTTGTAGTTTCATCAGTTTTGTGCCAAATAATGTTTCTTATATCAATAATAATAATGTTAATTACCTCATCCTGAAAGGTATTGTGATAATAACAGCTTCAATCTCGATGCATGTTACAGGTGGGAAGCTTCGATGCTGGTTATGGGTCTTCCATCATGTGCCGCTTGGTAAGTTAATTTTGACGCTGTCGAGAAATGAGGCTATGTTTTTACTCTAGATAAAAGTTCTCACTAATGATTATTTGGTGAATGCATCTTCTTTATTCTCTTCAAACCTTCTTATTTTTATAAAAACTGATATTACATTTTGATGGCTATAAATAGATTGGTCCTAAGAAGGCACGCGAGATGTGGTTTCTGTGCAGATTCTACGATGCTTATGAAGCAGAGAAAATGGGACTTGTTAACGTGGTAGTCCCAGTAAGTGCATTCAAATAAACTAATTATCACTTCTTAAAAGTCTAAAATGTTACAGTTGCTTAAACAGATTAAGTGCGGGTCTTTGTTCTCATCAGTTATGCTGGCATGAAAACTTAAAATCTGCCCTTTCTTTGAAGTTGGAGAAATTAGAACTCGAGACACTGAAATGGTGCCGTGAGATTTTAAGAAATAGTCCCACAGCAATCCGGATCTTGAAATCTGCTCTTAATGCTGTAGACGATGGCCATGCCGGCCTGCAGGTATCTCGTAACACTTGATTTTTGTTCTTTGAAAATGTTGTTTTCGTACATGCAAGTGGCTATTTCATCTAAAACAAGAACAATGAGAAAAGATAACTTAACTAACCTGAAGCAAGCATCTTTACTTTCATAACTAGTTAAATGCAAAAAATTATCGAGAGAAACTTGTAGTATTTTCTATATGTTGGAGATAATGCATGCTCACTAGCTCCCTACCTGTTATCTTCTTACCATTTTAGGAGCTGGGAGGAAATGCAACGCTCGTCTTCTATGGTACTGAGGAGGCCAACGAGGGCAAGAAAGCATATATGGAACACCGGCGGCCAGACTTCTCTAAATTTCCCCGAAGACCTTGATCTCGCTTAATTCCTTCATATCACCTTCTTTGTTGTCTCGATCTGTTTCGTTTTGGACCTCCGACTTGGATCGCTTCGGCTCTGCTTGCCTCCTCCTTTATTTTATTTTTTATTTTTCCAAACTTTGGCCTTGCTTCATCTTCTTTCTGGGCTCTGTATCATCATGTAAGACGCGCATATACTCTTAAATAAACAGTCATTGGGTTTGATGGATTAATAAAATATTTAAAAGAATAAATAAAAATATCAGAATTTAAATTTTCTTGAAGACGAATATTTTAAGACCAATTTTTAAAAGGGCGTGTTTCGAAATTAACCTTATTATGGTTGATTTCCCTGTGATATTAAAAAAAAAGCTATTTTAATTTTACTACCTTTCAAACCTAACAAGAAAAAGTAAAATGAAATGTTTTTTTGAATTTATTTGGGATAAAAACCTTTTTAAATTCGGAAGGTGAAATTTTTTTTAATTTTTTTATAAATAAGTGATCATATTATATATTTATTTATTTATTTATTTATGTTGGGTGAATATCCATGTGTCACATTTTTTTTTATCGTCCAATCAAATGAGATGGTATAATAATAATAAAAATATAGTATTTTCGTTGTCGGTCTTTTTCTTCGATGAACATTGTAATTCAACTCCTGAATCTGTCGGTTCATCGTCGTTGTCCGATTGATTGGTCGTTCAAATTGTTGTTGGATTTTGGTTGAATTTTTGTTGGAATCTGATCGAATTGTGGCAGCCAACGCCACACCCACTAGCGGTCGTAATCTGATCGAAATTCGATCATGATCCGGGCGGGACAATAGTCCCGTCGGATTGCGCTCGGATTGTGATCGGAATGAGATTGAATTGTGACTGCTCCAACCGCTCCGGTCACAATTCGGTAGGACTCCGATCTCGATTGAATTTAGACTACAATTAGTAACAATTACTACTGCAATTCATCGGATTCCGATCAGAATTTGATCGCTCGGCGACGATGCTGAGCGACAAGGGAGAGAGATTTTGACGGAAAAGTTACTATACATTTTCCATTCGGGCATGAGAAATAAGTGCTCAAGCGATTAGACGATGAATAATGATATGCATTGTTTATTACTGTGTCAATTAAAATTACTATATATACACAGCCATACACAGTCGGCGCACAAGATTATATATATATATATATATATATATATATATATATCGTCCGATTGAATGAGCACCATAGTTCAAACCTTAAATTGTAGGGGATAGGAGGATAGATAATAAAAATGATCACGGATGAGTTGTATAGAATAACATTCTTGTATGTATATGTGTATATATATAAGAATGTTATCCTACATAACTCATCTGTGAGCACCTCTATTATCCATCGTCCGATCCCTTATGGTTAAATAATATAGTGTTCATCCGATCGGACAGTGAATAATGGAGGTGCTCACGAATACTGACGGATGAATTGAGTAGGAATTATATATATATAATCATTCTAATGTGTTTCTTACATTAGGTGATGTTGCGCAACTGCCACGTCTCGCGTGCCCCATCATTTTTTCTCACGGTGAGCGTGAGGAGTCATCAAAATTTCTTCCGATCTCGCGCGACAACTCATTTTCCTTGCATTTTCTTCTGATCCCATCGTCGCGCCCCTCCCCTAGGTTTTCGCCTGAGCATTTTGCTGTGCCCCTCATTGTCGCACCACTTCGCCCCTCACTGCACTCGCCCCTCGTCGTCGCACTGCACCCTCCGCACCTTGTGATGCACCCGTCCGCAACGCACATTGAAGGGGAAATGCACAGTGTTTTTTCTTGCATGACCCCACTGCTGTCACTTACTCCGTCCGTCATTCCGCCAAATTTCGATAGCGATCCGGTAGGAATTCGACCGACGTTGAAGTCCAACCAAATTGCGATCGGAATCCGATAAATTGCGATCACCAATGCCCGCAACATTGGCGAGCACAATTCCGCTTGATTCCAATCGTAATTCGATCAGAATCCGACTGCGATCCAACCGACATCGGAGTACGATGGAATCGTGATCGGAATCGATCACGATTGAAGCTGTTAGCGGTCGCAATTCAGTCGGATTCTGCTTGCAATCTGGTCGGAATCCGAACAGGGTCCGATCGCTCAACGACGACTGTGACAATGGTGGCGACCCCGACGAGTTCAGTGATTAGACTATAATGCTCACCAGAGAAGGAAGTCGCAAGCGGAAGCATTGTGCAATTGTGATGAATCAATGGTGGAAAACACACGCGTATATATATATATATATGCAATATCTTACTTCGTCAAAGGAATCGTAGCTTCTCGCCGCTTAGCATTGTCATTGAACAGTTGGATTTCAATTGGATTTCAATTGGAATCTGACAAATTGTGTTCGCTAGCGGTCACGGTGTTGGCGACTGCAGTTCAAATGGATCAGGGTCAAAATTCGGCCCGATTGCAATCGCGATTGAGCTAAATTCCGGCCCGACCATGTGCGACCACAGTTCGGTCACCACCGCGGGTCTGTTGCCAATGGCAAGACAGTGTCGGCGACCCTGACAGGTTCACAAATTGACTATAGTGTGCTCGACGAAAATATTGTACATTTTTCATTACTGTGCATTGTGTGGATCGGACGACTGAAGACGCATCGCGCACGGGCGCACACTATATATATATATATATATATATATATAGTGTGTGTGTGTGTGTGACTTCATCTTCACCGTCTAATTCACATTGTGTATAGTAATGAGAAATGTATAATATTTTCACCGAGTGCATTATAGTCCATCTTTGAACCCGTTAGGGTCACTAGTGTCATCGTCGGCAATAGGCCCGCGACTGCAATCAGATTATCAGATCGAAATCACGCACGATCGGGTTGGAATTCGGCTTGATCATGGTCACTCAAGCCAGATTTCAATCGTGATCCTGTCTAAATCTGACCATGGTTCGACTGTAGTCTATAGGTTTGATATGTTGCGTGTTCGTTCCTGTGCGACATTCGCTCATCCGTCTGATCTACGCGATTGTACAATAATGAAGAATGCACAATATTTTCATTGAGCACGCTGTAGCACATCCCTAAACCTGTCGAGATCGTCGTCCTCGCCGTCGATAGTAGACTCATGGCGATGATCGGATCACGATTGCATGCGATCGAATCGAAATTCAACCCAATCATGGCTACGACATCACGACCAATCATGGTCACAATCGAGCAAATTCTAGTTGCGATCTGGCCTGAATCTGATCGCGGTCTGGTCAGAGTCTTAGTCTGACAGAACCGCAGTCGGATTTCGACTGAAGTCTGACAACTTGGCGATGATGTTAAACGACAATGCGATGGTCGAGCGTAAGTTTTCAAAATGAAATTACTATACATTCCTCGTTACAGTGCATCATCGTGCACAAGTGCATAAACTATCACCCAACATATTAAAATCCAACTGCTATATATATATAGAGAGGGGAATAATCTCTTATACAACTTATCCGTGAACACTTTTATTATTAACCGTCCAATCGAGTGAGCACTATAGTCCAATTATTGAACTCTAGAAGATTGAACAGTGGATAATGGAGGTATATATATATATATATATATATATATATATATAGTCGGATTTTAGTCAGATCGTGATTAGATTTCGACTAGATCACAGTCGAAATTCGATCGTTCGGTGCAATACGTATTGGTGCAATCGACTCAGATCACGATTGACCGGACTCGAGTTTGACTCGAACTGTATTTTGATGTTAGACAAAACTTATAACATAGGGTTGTCATGAGAAGTCCAACATAGGTTGGTCACGTAAATTCAAGTATGTAGCCTTGGTGGTGAAAAGTCCAAGTATGGGGCTTGGTGTTGAGAAAATCCAAGCATAGGGCTTGGTGTTGGTAAAATCCAAGTGTGTAGCCTTGGCAATGGGAAGTCTTGAGGACTTGGCAAGGTCACTAGTCTCGTAGGCTTGGGGTTCTTGAGTTGGTGAAGGATGGCATTGCGAAGCCGTGCGCTTGGTGCATCCGAGGAACCGTCGGACGGGGAGCGAATGGAGTGAGGCCCAAGGGAAGTAGACTTCGAGGGCAAGAAACGCGAAGGATGGCATTACGAAGTCGTGCGCTTGGTGCATCCGAGGGACATAGGCCGAGGGAAGAGAGCTTCGATGGAGAACTCCATGAGAAGATGAGGTGAACTTGGCCAAGTGGCTAAGACTGAGTGTCGGATGCTCAAACATGATGTTTGAGGTTTTATCCGACGGTCAGATGCTCAAACAACTTGGTGTTTGAGGTTTTACCCGACATCAGTCGACTGTATAGATATCAGTCGACTGCTCTAAGTCGATGGCAATCGAGTGGTGTTGGTGATTGTTTGGTGAGCGACGGTCGAGGTTGCCGATCATGCCGACACCATCGAATCAGTGCCGAGGGATGACTGGTCCGGATCAAGGTGAATTCGAGCACAGAAGTTTTTCAAGTCGAGTGATCGCGTCGAGCACTCAACTGATGGGTTTATCAGTCGACTGATGGGCATGATCAGTCGACTGATGGGCATGATCAATCGACTAATGGTGAATCCGTTGGAACTTGTCCAATGTAGATCGAGTCGTTGTGAGACAACGGCTACAGGAGCAGTCGACTGATGGTCACGAGCAGTCGACTGATCGGTGCGGAATTAGCCCAGGACAAGCATAAAAGGAGGAACTTGGGGAGGATTTCAACAAGAGTTTTTGGGGCAATTTTAGAGAAAAATTGCTATTGCATTCCAGTCCTTCAAGAGCCAAACCAAAGCAAGCAACAAGCAAAAGTGATCAAAGTCATTTGTGTAAAGTTTTCTTTCGTATTGTTTTTGTATTTGCTTGTACTTTTGTATTACCTTGTAATTTCTTGTACGAGGTTTCTTCACCTCCGACTTGTTGTCGAGAAGGAGTTTTGTTAGTGTCATGCGCATAACACGAGCTCGTTGAGCTCGCCCCGTGAAGTAGGAACCTTAAGATTCCGAACCACGTATATTGCCACGTATTATGTGTGTGCTTGTGTATTCGTTTTCATTACTATTATTTTCGCTGCATATTAACGAGTATTGTAGACAAGCATACTCAAGAATGAACGATTTCCATCGTCTATGCGAATTGGGCTATTAACCCCCCCCTTCTAGTCGGCCACCGATCCTCCAACAATACCGAGCAATGCAGGGAGAGAAGTTCGGACAGAATTAATATCAGTCTGATTTCGACTAGACCATTTAAAAAAATTGTCTTTTCCAAAAAAATATTACTTTGGGAGGTTGGGATTGTTATGGATGTATGGATGATGGATCTATTGCTTGTCGGGGAGGATGTCCCTGTTTGTAGTCTAGAGTATTTATCGTACTTTTTGGATATATAGTAGGAGGTCTAGATGTGGTTGTAGACTCTGTGTTCATTAAGTTAAGAACGAATGAATCTTATGACTGAAATAGCTACAAGACAGTTATTAACCAAAAGATATAACTACATACACTTAGGACTAATAGTCTTTGACGTACGAGGTATGGCAAGGATGAAAATAGGAGCTAAGGTACTCCTAATCCTTTATGACTCCAAGTTTACAGATAAAGAAAAAGCAATCTAGTGGAAGTCGATATGAACAATAACAAAGGAAAAACTTACATATGTTCAAATTTCAATATGGCAATTAGAGACTTTGCCAAATATATAAAAATTATGGTACAAAGTTGAGGATATAAAAATTTCCAAAGTAATAATATACGATTAGACATAATTTTTTTAGCAATGAATTACATCAATAATGATTTTAAAATAAGCATAGATGGAATGATTTTAAAATAAGCATAGATGGAATGATAAAAGTACTAAAATCAAAAGGAATATTTTTTTTTCAAACAACGAGAATATAATTCAGAAGAACTAACTAGTTTAGAATGGAACATCCAATTAGAGGAACCACCACCACTATTACAGCCAACTTAATCTATCATGTACAAAAATAGAAAAGGAGATCTAAGTATACGATTTTTAGGATATCTAGCTAGACCAAAAAATAATGAAGATCATGAAGAAATAGAAACAAACGCAAAAATTCTACATCACCACACCATAATAAAAAGATTAGCAAACAAATACACCCATAATAATTCCCTTGTAAGAACTATAGGTAGAAGATGACTTCTCGAAGTAATATTTTTTGGACAAGACATCGTTCTTTTAAATATCACGGAATGTGATCCACAGCTCTATGATACATATCTAGAGCAATAGACTGTTTCTATTAAAAGAGACTACCAAAAGAAATATGAAATGGACGTAGAAATAAGAGATGTCATCATCTGGATAGCAGAAAACTATTTAGGGAAAGTGACAAGAGCACTATGGGAATCTTTTAAAAGCAAGTTTCCATGAGAAATAGATTTCGACTGGATCGTGATCGGAATTCGATCGTTCGATGACAAGGCCGAGCGCCGCAAGGAGAGAAGTTCGGATGGAATTAATATCAATTGAATTTCAATCGGATCACGATCGAAATCTGATTACTCGGTGACGATGAGAGAGAGATTCAAACATAATCAATGTGCATTTGAACTCGCTCGCTCATGAACCCACATATATCCGTAGCTCATGATATCAAAATCTACAGGATGGTGCCTAGGAGGTGCTTAGGGTCTTTGCGACGGAGAGGGGCGTCGCTGCGAAGAAGGAGAGTAGCAGACGTCGGGTACGCAGAGGAGAAGATGAGTGAGGCGGTGACGATCGGGGGATCTAAGAGAAGCTCGGGCGAGCGGAAAGAGGTGGAAGAAGGTGGCTGGAGCTGTACCGGGTGGGGAACTTGGGCTTCGTCGAGTTGCCTTATCGGGCATTCAAAGAAAATGGTTTTTGCGAAGGCGCAGCGGCGGCGGAGACGGAGGAGGAGGTTCACCGGCGGCCGCTTTTTAAACAGGGGAAGAGTTTGGAAAGAAGTGCCGAAGGATTAATGAAGGCACGTGAGTAACTGTGGCTTATTGTACAGAACGGGAATAGGTTGTCCCTTTTATTTTGTTTTAATTAATTGTTTCGGTTCTAAATCGTTCCCCGTGAATTGAAAGAAACAAACTACAGGGGCTTAACTGGAAACTAACCATTTATCAGATAAATAGTTGTAATGCGAGAAGGCTAAAGGGGGCAGGGCCAAAGCCAAAGCTTGAGCTCCCATGGGCGAAGGATCTCCCTCTCAAATCCCCCGTCTGGTCGATTCCGTTATCGCGCCCGCCGGCGCATCCACCAACGCGGTCATTCCCTCCGCCTCCACCTCCAAGATCCCCTTTCGCCCTCGGAAAATCCGCAGAATTTCTTCTTCCGCCCCAGCGACGACCAACGACGCGCCGAAGAAGACCCTCGCCGTCCGCGTGATTCCCCGCCCTCTGTCTTCTGAAGGCGAGGTCTCCGCCTCCATAAGTCACCTCCGCGCCGTCGATCCCCTCCTTTCCGCGGTGATCGATGCCCACGATCCCCCCACCTTCCAGTGCCTCGTCTCGCCCTTCCACTCTCTGGCCCGCAGCATTCTCTACCAGCAGCTAGCCGTGAAGGCGGCTTCCTCCATCTATGGCCGCTTTGTCACCCTTTGCGGAGGCGAGCCTAGCGTCGTCCCCGACGTGGTTCTCTCTCTCACCACGCAGCAGCTTCGCCAGATCGGCGTCTCCGAGCGCAAGGCCTCGTACCTACACGACCTTTCGCGAAAGTACCATGGAGGAATACTGTCTGACAGCAGCATAATCGCAATGGACGATAAGTCTCTCTTCTCCATGCTTACCATGGTCAAAGGCATCGGCGCCTGGTCCGTTCATATGTTCATGATCTTTTGCCTACACCGTCCGGACGTTCTTCCAGTTGGCGACCTCGGTGTTCGCAAGGGCGTGCAGATTCTCTACGGCCTCGATGAGGTCCCGCGGCCTTCGCAAATGGAGCAGCTTTGCGATCGGTGGAGGCCTTATAGATCTGTCGGTTCCTGGTATATGTGGCGAGTGGTTGAGACCAAGAACAATTTCAACTTGGCTTCCCCAAACGCTGAAGCACTCACTATGTCCACCGTAGCACTGGCAGATGTGCAACAACAGGAACATAAGCAAACCCTACAAGAGCAAATGGTTGACTCATATCAGATGCTTCCGCAATCTTGGACGAAGTCCATTTCACCTACTGGTACCACCTAAATTTATCCTCTACGGCCGCTTGTTGAAATGTGATATTTATTTTGTTTCTTGCGCTAATGCATGTTATTCGAACTCGTGCGCGCGTTGTGCTACTCTTTACTAGTAACTTTCATATTTCTGCTTTGGACTTCGTCTTGTGATTGTTACCTTGGCCTTCCATTTGTTTATGCAGTTTAATTGAGCTTCTATTGCTTAATGTATTAATTTCTTCTAAAACTTTTTTTTTTTTCCGATTTCTTTCTTCCTTTTGTAGATTCTAATGAGATAATATGATACTTTACTGATTCATTCATATGTGAGTTATAATGTTATCTTTTATTGAACCACGTTTGAGTTGGTTGGGATGAAAATACATGATACCCATTTCCTCCATCTTTAGTGACCTCCTTCCTTCAGCTTCGTTTTTCCCCTTCAAATGGACTTAGGATGCAAGTAGCAATCCAATTGCAAGCTGGATGTCGTACTAGAGTCACAACCATCAGTTGTACAAATTGAATGTGAATTACATTGCTGCTCTAGATGCTTGCTGTTTGCCCTTTCACATAAGAGAAGGGGAAAGACAATCAAGATCAGTGTAGACTAACCAAAATTAACAGTTATTGGTCTTCTTGAATCTGGTTTTACTATTTCCACACTCGTCTGCCTACCTTAAATTGGGCAGACACCAAAAGGAGGGAAAATCCTTCCCCAGAAAGTGGTCAGCTTTCCCTCCTGCAGCATTCTGTGGGGTGTAAAAGAGGGGAAAGGAAGCCTTGCCCTTTCCTCCCCTCCCATTCAAATACGCATACCATATCCAAAAGTATTGTGTGTGTGTTGATAAATCATCTTCAGCTCTTGATCTGTATGGTGATGAGAAGAGGACTTTAGGATAATATACCAAAAGATGTCTTTGGTTTCCCTGATTTACCCGGACACACCTTTGTTTTCAGTTTTTTATCAAAATGCCCTTCTCTTTTTTTCTTCCATTTTAAAATAGCCTCTAATCAGGCAGTTATGAGTGAACTTGTCAATTGCCATGATATTTTCAATTGAATCGTATATGCAGGTTCCTTTCATCTAAAATATCACATTTTAGTGGTACCTAAGGTCCTAAACAACTCATGTTGGCCCAAACAAGATCAATCTGCTCGGGACAAATTTGCAAAGTATGGTTAGCATGTTGATTTTGAAATCAGTTATGACAATATTTTCACTCGAAATCTGATGTTTACATAAAACAATGCATTTTGGGTATGCATATTAATGGTGCCTAAACACCTTATTTTGACTCAAACAAGCTAATCTCAAGATCAAGTGGCAAATTGGTTTTGAAATCAGCTTGTGTTTGGTTCGTTTGGAGGGAAAATTGAAATGGAAGGATATAATGGGGAAAGAGTGTTAGGGGCTCATTTTGTTAAAAATTAGAGGAGGGGATGTGTTTCCTTGAATTCAGAAAGCCAATGGTGTGTTTTGGTAAATTGCCAAGGCTTTATGCCAACCTTGTCAACTACATTATGCTCCATTCACACAGATCTGTGGTTCGTAGAACTATTTGAGAACAATACATAAATTGCTGTATATTCATACTTTCTTTTTTGTCTTCTGTCTGAAAAGTTATCTCGTTTAGTTGTCCTTGGGATGACATGGGAGTTACATTGATACTTAAGCATAGTACTATGCAGCTTGTAACTCTGCTAATAGTTTTTTTCTGAAAAATTATTATTAACAGTGAATTCTTATATTTGTCAAAATGCTGGCATTGGTAACTTATTTATTTGATATGGTTTGACTGAACTATGATACCTGGAATATATCAGAACAGTTGTATATGCATGAATTTATGAGATATAGGAGATAAGTCTTGCATCTACGTAATCCTTCTTTCTAACCTGCTTGACAGCATGGGTATGTAAATTTCACCTTCCTGAGGGTTGTGCTTATAATTCACGCTCTTCATTTATTTAATTTTGCACACTTGTTTATAAGAATAGCTTTGATGTTTATCTAGTGATACTTATATTCATAAAATACACTGGGAAAAGTCATTGGGTTTTTGTTCTCAATCTCTAGAAATACCACTAAGATGATTCAATGCCACATTGTAATTGACAACTCTCATTTTATAAGTTGTTTGCATCATCTATGTGATCCTGTAAGCATATTCAATTAGTGTTTTTTTTTTCTTTTGAAGAAACTAGTTCTCTTCCGACCTCTTCACAACAGTTAAGGATGCCTGGTCTTTTATTAGCTCATAGAAGTTAGTTGAAACAACTGTTATGTATATATCAGCTAATAAATCTGATTTTTTGAGCTTTCTTGTATGCAGGTTCTCTCTCTCTCTCTCTCACACACACACATACACACACACACACAGATTAAAAAGAAATAGTTTAGCTCTCATTACCTTAGTTTAATTATTGCCTACTTATGAACTTCCTCTTAGGAGTAAACAACTAAAAGCTTAACTCGAGGAGTTGAGTTTGTCAGCATAGCCAATAAAAAGTTGTTTCGGCTCTGCTCGTTCAATATATTCTGAAAGTTACAATTTAGAACGTATAAAAGGACTCCTATTAGACAGTGTTAGACAGGGACGATGAGGTATCTGGTGGCGAAGACGGCGAAGGATTGATGACTCGGACGGAAGGACGGCTGACACGGAGGGAAAGCCGACACAGAAGAGCCGGCGTATCGGGCACGAGCTGAGCCAAAAGACTCGAGACGGGCGAATGGCGTATCCTGTCAAAAAAATGCGGTTAAGGGCGCCAAGAGAGATCTCAGCGAGGCCCCTCCGACTCTCAAGACAGATATTAGTAGGAAGAAGGTGAAAGCACTGGAGAGAGTTTTTGAGAATGTGAATCTCCTTTTTTCCTCCTCTAGGAGGGTTATATAGAAGCGAGGCTTCCTACAGAGCGATACGGTAGGTATGAGCGATATGGCTTCACGACGTAATCATGTCGGCTCTTAGAGGTAATAGGGATCATTACCCTTGTAAATGTCGCAGGCGCGTGGGTTGTAATTAATGTTCATCGTGTGGTTGATTGGAGACAACTCCTCATTAATGCAATGGACAGGCTTATGGAGGCCAATATGGGCATTTATTCCATGATCGGAGAGAACCGCTGATAAGGACTGTCTTGCTGGCCATATGAACAAGAATATCCGTCACGTCACTTAACTAGCTGAGATAGAGCATGCTTTAGAAGACCATATAGCCGAAATGGTGCGTAACTGCCGAGATGCAGGCCGAGATGAAGAATATTGATAATGGCTGAGACGCAAGGCGTCTGGAATATAATATGGCCAAGATGAAGAATACTGGTCGAGACACAGGGCGTTTGGAATATATGGCCAAGATGAAGAGTACTGATCAAGACGCGGGGTGTCTGGAATATAATACGACCGAGATGAAGAGTACTGACCGAGACGTGAGACGTCTAGAATATAATACGGCTGAGATGATCTCTTCATATGATTCGGGCATGCCGAATCGGTATATCTTCGTCTTTCAATGAGACCGAGATATAGTGACTTGGAAAGTCAATTGTTCTTATTGTACGGATAATTATAAAATGATTTCATCCGGTATCAGACAGTATTCTTCTTTGGCAGCGCAAGAATCTCCACTCACTTAGCTCCTCTTTCCTGTGTTTTTCTGTTGCATTCATAAATTTTGTTTGGCACTCAAAATAACTACATCAGTGTGTTACGATGACTTTTGTGAAATGGTATGTTAGGCTGCCAATTAGAGCATCTTTAGATCTAGTAATTGCCCTCACCTTTAAGATTATCATGCATGTTTTTACCAATGCGCGTTATTCTTCTAGTATTTGCTTGGTGTAAATTGTTTTTTAAATCGATTGCAAATTTCTTTACCATTGACTTGGATTATTTGTGCTATTGCGCTTAGATTTGTCAATGGATCAAGTTGTATTTGCCTTTTAAGCACTCACCATCTCTCTCTCTTTGTGACATTTTGTTTTGCAATATTCGATGTGGTTAGTAATGACAATCAGAACTGGATAATTGAATATTAATAATTAAAGATATACGATGGGTTTTATCTTCTTAGCCAATCAGAATTGTTGGACTCTTTGCTTGTGGTGTTGTACATTGACTTCTTTTGTTTTGTTAATGTGCTGCTGTCTTTCCTTTAAGCTTATGATATCGAGCTTAATTACAAGACAAATTGAAGATACTGTGTAAATCTACTTATTGCTGCCTTGCCACCTGTCAAACCCTCCTGTTGGCATATTACATCATCATAATTGGAGTCCGTATCAATTGTCTATGAATTTCTTCAAAACATGATAATATTTTCTAGAAGCTTAGTTCGAAATTAGCTGCCATGTGTTACCTCCTGTTGCTTGAGATATCATTTTACGTGTTGGTAGAATTAATTCTTACTTTCCCTTTGTTGGTTTAAGAATTCTTGATACAAGCTTAATCCTAATTCCTGCTTTACTCTTTGGGACATGACGTGGTATTGGGTTGCTAGGAAAGTTCAGTGTGAGCATAATTAAAGATGCTAATATAGCTGTGCAAGATCGCTAATGAAAACAAAATAAAAATTTGTTATTCGAGGATAATAAATCCAATGTGATCTGATCCCTCTCTGGACTCTATATTGACAAAAAAATTGGACATTCGCATTACTGATTGAAGATTCTAATAGAGCTGTGCGACATTGTGAAAACAAAATAAAAATTTGTTATTGGAGAATAATAGACTCGATGTGATCAGATTCCTCTCTAGGACTCCTCTTGTTTTATCCAAGGACAATCAAGTGTAGCTCTAACACGTTAGAATGATATATATATATATATATATTAGCGCATGATAATAAAAAATGCATAGTAATTTTATCGTCGTTCGAGTAAATATATTAATAGAAAATACACAGTAATTCTTCTATGTTGAACTATCACCGTCCTTTGTCACTCGACATTGTTATCGAACAATTGAATTTCGATCATGATCCAATCGAAATTCGATCACGATTTAATCAAATCGTGGTCAGATTGTGGTCATCAACATCACAATCTTTGGCGGTAGTAATCGCAATCGATTCCAATTGAAATTCAATTGGATTTTAATTTCGATCGGATTACGGCCGGAATTGGTTGTGATTGTCGTTGCAGTGTTGGTGATTGCAATTCGATCGAATTTCTATTAAAATTAAATTTAATCGTGATTCAATTGGTCGGACACGACGACAACAACGTTTATTATTGAAAATGTCTAAATAAAATGCTCTGCACACTGATTTTGAAATGGTTGCCGTGAGTTTAGGTGGAGCTCGCGGCAGACACTGCCTACTTGCGGCTGCCTGTGCCGCCGTGTGGTCGTGTGGAAACCCGGTCGTGCCTGGCCACAATGGCAGCAGGCCAGCAACTATAGTGATGCGGCGAGCCGTATCATATAGAAATAGTCGCAGTGGCCATGAAAATCATGGCCAGGCTGTGCCTGCTGCAACCTCGCTACCATGCAGCTACCGCAACCACCACAAAATCGTGGTCGGTCGCGACATGGTGTCAATCTGGAGGCCTCTGGCTGCAGCAGCTGCGATTTCGATGGTAGCTGCGCATGACTACGCAACGACGGTGATTTTGCGGCCGTGATTTCCTGGCTGTGATTTTGTGGCCATATGGCCTTGGCTGCGGTTGCGATCTGCCGTGAGGCCAGGGCTTCAACCGCTACTTTTGGGATTTCTTTTTCTCTCTTAAAAAAAAAAAAAAAGAGAAAGACAATGGCACTTTGGGAAATAAGTGCACTTTTAAGTAAATATGAAAATGTTAGGTGTAGCTTTACGTATTTTTAAAACTGAGAGTTTCTATGGAAATAACATGGTGGGTAAAATACGATGGTATTTATAGATTTGACGTGGATCGATTTCGGAGGAGATTTAAAAAATTTTTTTGTATTCAGATGATTCTCAGGTGTCTTAATCAGCACGTCAAAATTTATAGGGTTTTATGCGATTTATCTCTCTCACAATAATTATGAGACAGATCGATGAAGACCATTAAATTGACAATTCTAAAAATTGAGAGTCTGGTAGAGGTCGAAGCAAAACATTTTTCTTTAGGACTTTATTTTTAGAAGAAAAAAAATTAAGGCGATTAAAAGGGATATGAACTTATTGAATGTACTTGTAGTAACATGTGCAGCAACTTGTGCAAGTGTTTACATGTCTCTTAATAATGTCTGTCTGTCTGTCTGTCTTTTCGTTTAGACTATTATTTGCGCAATTTTTTCCAACTTTCAAGGGGAGAGTTGTCTTTGTATGAGATGTTGAAATGATCGCTACGAATCGGCTATCACTTCTGTATCAGGAAACTGCTGTCGTTTGATAAACTGCCAAGTCTTTTGATGAACTGCAGAGATGATCATCCAGCCGATGAGTTCTTGTTTGATTTTGTTGCTGAGCGACAGAGACTGGTTGCTTTGAATATGTCAACGTGCAAAAATAACTCGAATGGTACTTAATTATCACTCTCTGTTTCTGCCAATCGTGACCAGAAGAACTGTACGATAAGAGGAAGACTGGTACATTAAAACGTTGAAGGTTTTTTGTTTTGAGCTCGTTTGTCTGTTTGTTTCCTGAGGAAGATGAATTAGATCGGCAAGGCTCGGAATAGTTACTTTCTTTGTCATTTACTCTGGTAATAACTTGCCTGCATTGTTAATATGACTGATGCATCTCTTTGTCACACAAAGGTCAAGTTCGAAAATCGTCTTAATTTTCAATTATGGCCGCTTTAAGAAGTTGGTCAGTTGTATATCAATAAGACGACACTGTTGAAGCTACTATGATCAAGACACTCAAAAGGGGTTTATATGGACTAAAAAGACTTTTAAGTCACAAACAGCACTTAGCATTTCGTACTGTTTAATGTTGTTGGTAGAATAACACTTTTGTGTAATTTTGTAGTGTTTAATGAAAAAAATGCATAAAAATATTTGCTAATGCGATTTGTATTTTTTTTTTAAAAAAAAAAGTAACGCATTTGATGCGCTGTTGATTTTGATAGTTTCAACCACCATCCGAATTAAGAGTTAAAGATTATTATTTATATTTTATTTTAAAAAATATTTAAAATTTTATAAATATAAAACAATTTTTTAAAAAACACAAAAAAAATATATGTGTACTTATTTAACTTGTCTATCTATTTAAGTTAGGATATAAGAGAATTAAAATTATGTAATTAGTTACCCTGTATAATTTTTTTTTATTTTATCATTTTATTCTTTTGTAACTTTTGTGCAATCATCCAATAATGTTTGAATTTTTTAAAATTCAAAAGTTAAAATAGATCAAAAATAATATTATATTAAACATCAATTATCTAATATATATATATATATATATATATATATATATAAAAGAATGATCCCTATCCGAAGCATAATTTTTGAATCTTAAAAAAATCAGACAATAGATAATTAATATGTTCATGGATAAATTTTGTAGGATAAAAATCTTTTATATATATATTGTATGTCAGGTATAATTTTAATATTGATAAATTTAATGTTGAATGGATAAAATAAGATCAATAATTAACTTATTAAGAGAGTTAAATGAGATTAGTAATTTAACGAATTAAAATAGTCTCGCGTGAAAAGACTCAAAATAAATTAGTTAATATATATTAAACCACGTCGTTAATATTATAAATATTATCAAATAAAAGAGTTTCATTGGAAAAAAATCTAAAATAAAATTTAAAAAATAATGTAAAAATAAATACTAATGAACCGACAATTAATCGTCAATCGATTCACCGGTTTATTTAGGGCTTGACTCTTACTTAGTCTGCGAACCGAAACAATGTGCAATCGGCTCATTGATCCCATTTTGGTTCGAGGCTTAGTTCGTGGTCAGGTTCACTTCAAAATTCAAAAGTTTGTCGCGTACTTTAGAAAACCCTTTAGCTTCAACGGTGTCATACTATTTCACTCGCCAATTTGAAGGAATGATTTTATTTTATTTTTAGAAATAAAAAAAAACGGTTACCTAGGAAATTAAATATGAAATTGTTTTAGTCAATTAAGTTATTTCGTTACACGTAAATGGTGAGAATATTTTTATTTAAGAAAAATATGAGGTGTACTTTGAATATTTTGAATTAGTAGACGCGGCTCAATTTGAGTTCATGTTTTAATAGATCAACAGATTAAAATTTAAAGTAATTGAAATAACTATGCAACATAAATGTAGATTAAATGATTTAGGACAATTTTAAAAAGTCTTGTAAGCGTTTAATGTCTTTTTTTTAAAAAAAAAAAAATTATTGATGTCAATTTGATTTTGATCAGGTAAGCACATGATCGCGATAAATCAACGTTATCATAATCTTCTTTTTAATCACACGTAGATTTCCGTATATCATAATCCTCGTTAAGCACATGAGATTGCAGATTGGGTGGTTAATTTTGAATAACAAAAATAAATGATCAAATAGTTGGAGGATTTAAATTTATAAAAATTTAAAAAATAATTCTCGATTTTTTATAAAAATCATAAAATTAAATAGCGACCTCGGTTTCTGTTTAATCTCACATTCTCACGTGCGAGATATTGCCCTTTGCCCGCTCGAGGAGCTGTTAATTAAAATAAAAACTAAATGGTGGGATTAGATCGGAATCTAACCGAATGTTATTAGATTTGAGCGAATCCCGAGGCAAATCTTTCTTTTACGTTTGACGGCGACCGGCGAGGTCCCCCCTTTCCTCCAACGGAAAAATATTCCCTCTTAGGGCTTTCCCAAATTATCATCACGCAATATAAACTACGCTTATATTAAAATGAACCCGTTTTCCAACCACATCCTGATAATTTTTTTTTTACCAGCTCTTTTTTACTTAAAATAAACTACGCTCTGTTATTATTATTTTTTTAATGAAAAAAAAAATTCAAGAGATCACTTTTTTATTTTAGTCGTCGTAAAAAAAACAAAAAATATATTTAAATACAAATATACTATGATTTTTTCATTAAAAAATGTATTTTTATTCTATAATTTTTTTTATTAAAATTAATCTATGGCGTAGTATTTTTTTATCAAAATTATTCAAATATAGGGCACTTTAGGTCATTTTAATCAAAACTGAACTATGAATATGATATTTAATCAGATTTGATTAAGTTGAATTAGTTACAATCAAATTAGAGCAATTTTGATTAACATTTTAGTAGTTTTAATTTAACCTTACGTTAAAATATTTTTGGGGTGAAAAAAATGGAAAGCATATTATTTCTATCTAAAATTAGTTCTAATTAAAATTACTACGAGAATTAAAAAAGAATATTCTTTAGGTATTTATTTTTTAGAAAAAATACATTATGGATTGATGGTGTATGGGATTCCTGGATAAATAAATTAATTTTTTTTTTCAAATTCTATTGTTATATTTAAATATTATTGGTTCTCCCTTAATATCTATCTTTCCAGCCAAGCACTATGATTTTTCTGAATGTTATAATTTTCCTAAACATTACTAATTTTTCGAACACTATTGATTTTCTCAAACTCTCCCTCCATTGGATCGGCTAAGCACTATTGATTTTTTCGGTGTCTCGCTCTGCTTAGCTAAGCAATATGGATGTCTCGAGCATCATCATTTTCCCAATCTTTATATGCTCTCGTGAACACTATGATTTTTTCGAGTACTACTGTCTTCTTCAAATATTATTGGATTTCTCAAACACTATTATTCTTTCAAATACTATGGGTTTTTTCGAGTTGAGTAACTATTCTTCATTTATATACATATCGGACTTCATTCGATTTCACTCTTCAATTTATCTCAGAAAGGGACTTATAATGGTATTTGAAATTCGCATATAAGGACTTATGGCCGTCTAAGAGCTCTTTCCTACCACTATTAGTCTTTCCGAATGCATGATCTTTTTGAGCATCTATCCATTTGAGCACATACTTATCTGAGCGACAGAGTTGCCTTCCCGAGCACCCGCATATACAAGCACCAGAATTACTCTTCTAGACACTCACCTGCCTTAGCACTAGAGTCGAACACTCGCCTGCTTGAACATTGACATTATTCTCTTTAATTAACATCAATTTGTCCAAGCATCATAGAACATCGAAAATACGATTGGGCATGAGCAAGGCTAAGTGCAACTTTGCTTGTCTGACCAGAGTAGTTACATACACTTCCTTACGTGATTATTCACATGTATTATTGTCTCTTCATCGTCCTACAAATAAAGATTCTCGTTAACGGTTGTCTCTTAACATCCTTGCAAGGGATACAGAGGTCAAATGTTCTTGATAGGTTCCCATCTACTATTTAAAGTAAGTGGGAGGTAAGGAAAAAAAGATGATTTTTTTTTTCTACCTGCGGAGATAACTCTTCTTCCATCGAACTTTTCTTTATCGTGTTATTCTCTGTTCTCTGTTGTTATTGTGTTTTCTTCGCTTTCTTTCGGTGACATTGACCGGGGCCCTTAAAATTCACTTCTATTGCCTCGCCGATGAACTTCGAAATTAGCAAAACTTCATTCTCTAAAGGTAAAGGAAGAATAAGAGTCCGAGCGCGTCGAAAAAAATTTTTTTGTGATAATTATAAAAATAAGGAACACTTTTTTTTTTTTTTTGTGGATTACGAACATAACTTTGTCGCGTTGTGTGATGTAAAGCGTGGAAAGTATTGATTGTAAATGAAAGAATTCAATCGTCATCATCAATGATACAGTACACTAGGGAATATTTTTGGCTTGAAATTAGGGTAAAAGGATGGTGTAAATTCCTCGGTGGTCACTGCATTTGAATTTTGAAGGAGCGGAAGTTGCTCAGGAAATTAGTAGCATCCGATGATGAAATTGAAGTGCATTGATTAGTCCATTCAATTCGTAGAAATGCTTCCTCATGAGTCGCCATCAACAGCATTATCTATTATACATGTACTCTGTTCTGTGCCTCCCCTTTTTTGACCGCATTTTGACTTCAAAGTAGTTGACTCGTTAAAACATCTCGATTGAAGGCGTGCTCGTATGCAAACGGTAAAAATATTTTTGATTAAAGATGTCGTCTTTATATGTAACTTCAAAGGTATTATCCAATTAATTAAGCTTTATATTGTTCGAAGCTAAAGTCTAAATTTAACCGAGATACTAAATGATTGTTCAAGTATAGCTTTTTTTTTTTTTGTTTTTTGTGTCTTGGAGTGTATTGTTCAAAGCTGAACTTTGGCCTACAAAATTCAAAGCTTTAATTGCTGGTCAAATGGAAGGATGAAGTAAAATTCAAATCGATGAATAACTTTATCTAAAAAGGTTGAAATCGTTAAATTAACGATCTTTTCATTCCGGCGAAAGAGTAAATTATAGATGATTATTGATCTTGGTACGATAAAATATGTGATCTGATATGGACATTAAATAGTCTACTGATATGAAGAATTGAATTTTACTCTTTGTATAAATTCTACATTGTATTTATCAATATCATTTTCATAGAGATTAGTCGATGAATAATTACAAAGGTTAGAACCGTCAATCTATCGGTTCATATCGATCTATCTCACGATCATTACAAAATAGATGAATTACGGAGGACTCTATAAGACTTAACATAGTGATCAAAATATATAAAATTCATCTGAATCTAAAAAACAAACTTTAAATCTTTTTCGAAATCTATTCACATCACTTTTATAAACATTATCATATTTTAACTGCTGCATCATCTACCTAGAGACGAGTTGATAAATAACTAACATACAAAATTTTACCCCTTCCCTCACCCAACAAAAAAAAAAAACAGAGCAAGAAATTGAGGTCGTCCACTACAGCATCAATAAATGAACCAGCAGCAGCGCCGATTGGGCTCGCAGAGCACAACCAATCCACTGACACCCTCCTCTCAGCGCGCACTGTCGACGACATGCATCGTGACGAGAAAAGCAACCGAGAATTAATGATTCTGATTTTGCGTGAGCAGCGAGGAGCGAGAGCAAAAAATCAAACTTAACTTTCAAAAGATGGATCAAGAAAGGGGTGAAAGGAAGGAAGGAGTAGAGCACCCAAGAGTTCTGACACGACGCCCCGGCAATGAAGAGAGAGGGTAGGGCTTGAGGCCCCTCCTCCACTCCCACTGTCCCACGCGCGCGCGCGCGCACACACACATCCCTTAAGTCTTGATTCATGGATGCAGTTGCCGGAGTGGATGGAACGAGGAGCAGCAGCAGGAGCAGCAGGAGTAACTGAGGGTGAGGAAGAGGGTTACAGCTGTGGACGTAAAAGCAGCTGAGACCACACACGTAGGTGATGCGTGATGACCGATACAAATCTCTGCAGGAATAATAAATGTCAGCAGCACCAGTTTGCAGCGTTAATTATTGAGGGGCTGGACCAGTGTGCAGGGCGCGAGAGGGGCGAAGTGTAACCCTGTCGGTTGTTCCCAATTCTCACTCTCTCTCTCTCTCTCTCTCTCTTCCCTTCCTCTGCGTCTCGCCTTGCTCTTGATTTGATGAGCAAAGGAGAAGCACCAGCCTTTCACCACACCTTTCCCCTTTTCTCGAACAGAATGGGAGTTAGGAGACCATGCACAACGCATCCCACGCCACGGCCACTGCTGCTCGCTCCTTTCCCGTTGTTGTTGCTGCTGCTCCTCTCTTTTTAGCTCTTCTTTTGGTCGAGCCGGCAATTATTCACGCGGCGTGAGGCTACAGTCGCTGCCGCTTCTGGTGTTCCATTTGCTCGTTTAGTCCCTCTCATCTCCCATTTTTTGTTCTTGCTTTTTGGTGGTGCAGGAAGATCTGGATGATTGCTTTCCCATGGTGTTGATTTAGTCCTACTTGCTAAGATCTGAGTCGATACGAGAAGCGGCATGTTTTAGGTGGGAGGTGATATCGATCGAAGCTTGCCAAGCTGTGGTTTCGTAGAAAGTAGAGATTTTAATGGAGTTTAGGCATAATCCTAATGAGATTGGGATAGCTTCCTCTTCTTCTACCGCCTGCAATTCTTCTTTGGTTAGAGTAGGATCCGCCTTCTCTAGGCCGACTCTTTCTTCCTCTTCGTCTCTTGTTTCTCCAAGAGCACCAGGAGGCGGCGGAGGAGGGTTGAGAAATGGGCACATCTTTGGTCATGCTCAGACGCCGCCACCATCTACTCTGGAGCTGGCTCCCACCGTCATCGATCACCCCCCGCAGCCTGTCGCGAAGAACACGGATCAATCTTCCATCTCCAACTCGCCTCCTCCGGTGGGAGCATCTGGTGTGGCCGCGTCGGCGAACGTGAAGGCGAAGACCTCGGCCGGTGCCGCTGAAGCGGATGTGTCGGCGAAGTATAAGGAGTGTCTCCGCAACCACGCGGCAGCGCTCGGCGGCCACGTCCTCGACGGCTGTGGTGAGTTCATGCCCGACGGTGAGCCCGAGACGGTGGACGCGCTCAGGTGCGCTGCCTGCGGCTGCCACCGTAGCTTCCACCGGCGGGAAGCCGACGGAAGCGGCGGGAGCTCGTACTTCCACGGCGCGACGCGCCTGCCTCTCTTGCTCCCGCCTCCGCCTCCTCACCAGACGCACCCGCACCACCAGAAGCAGTTCCACTTCGGCAGTTTCGCCGCCAACCCCTCCCCGGCGACCGGCATGCCTGGGTTCGTCCACTTCGGCAGCGGAAACAACCCCAGTGGGAGCGGAGGCACCACCACCGAGTCATCGAGCGAGGAAAGGATTCGCACCGGCACCCCAATGGCCGCTGCCGCCATGCCGAGGAAGCGGTTCAGGACCAAATTCACGGCGGAGCAGAAGGAGAAGATGCTGGCTTTCGCGGAGCGAATCGGGTGGCGAATCCAGCGGCAAGACGACGCCAT
Organism: Wurfbainia villosa; assembly: GCA_025175895.1. Lineage (NCBI taxonomy): Eukaryota > Viridiplantae > Streptophyta > Magnoliopsida > Zingiberales > Zingiberaceae > Wurfbainia > Wurfbainia villosa. The sequence continues at coordinate 5,290,244 of JAKLTH010000042.1, forward strand.
GGTGCAGCAATTCTGCGCAGAGATTGGAGTGAGGAGACAAGTCTTGAAGGTGTGGATGCACAACAACAAGCACGCAACGGTAAGAAAGCAGCAGCCTACTCCTCCTACTCCACCGCCGCCGCCATCTCCACCACCGCCGATGCAGGAACAACAATCCATGGTGCAACAGCGCAACCATCATCCGCAGCACCTCCAGTAGTCTCTAAACTTGCTCGGCGATGCCAAACTAGTGTTCAAAATCTTGGCTTCCTTCTGGTTTGAGCTGCTTCTCTCTCCTCACTATTCGTCTGCATCAATCTGCCGATCTTTGTGGCCATTTTAGCTCGATCCAACAAAATCAAACCTAAAAAAAAATAAAAAAAATTCGAGTTTGTCACACGATGATTTCAGCAAAGAGTTCACGGCAACATTCTCGGAACCTTGGCTTTTCTTGAATCTGACTGTGACAGATACTGAAAACTAGCAATTAAGTGGCTCAATCAAGAACACCATCATCGTCATCTACATTCGTCTGTCTGTGTTTCTGTTCCTCTCCATGAATTCAGCATTCTTTTTCTCTGACTGTCTCTTGCTTACAAATCCGTCGGTTATTTCATGTCCAAACCACATCATGGTGTCCCTATAACAGCTGCAATAAAGAAACCGTAGATCTATGTATGCTCACTTTTCTAAGCGCCCAATTTTTTTTCTCCGAGTTTATGATGTGTTCGAGATCACAACGGATAAGATTGAAAAAGTGGAGGAAAAAAAAAACTGAATTGGCAAATTGCATTATCTAATGTTTTCCTGGCAGCCAGTGCTCCCCAAGGTGAGTAAATCTTGGATCTCGTTGAATTTATTCATGCATGCATTGAATATTAATTTGCATTTATATTTCTGGATTTGGAATTGGACTCCCATGTTTGTAGCTGGGAAGCGATATCAATGCATTACATTTTTCCCCTGCATTTTCATTTTTCTTCTTCTTTTGTTATCTATATGCGAGAATAACATGAGAGTGCAATTATTTATGTTTAAACAGATACAGTCATTTAGATTGAGTATTAACTTGTTGTTTAAGATTAATAACAACGGCGTTTTTGTGCTGATAAATATGCTAACATTTCATCTGAATAAAGTTACACAAAGATTTTTTTTTTTTCTGTAGAAGTTGATGATTAGAGAGACATAGATAATATATTTTTTTCTCATTGAAATTGCGTAAAATATCAAATCGGGGGAGAAGGGACAGAAATGGGTCGTCACGTCATGTCAATCTCATAGTGGATCTACAGTAGATTACAGCTATTATTTTGCAGTAACTTATATTTTGCAATATTTCATGAGGTTTCGATGCACTGGAATTACGTATTTGTCATTATTTTTATGGTGTACAATATGATTTTGCAGGTAATGGTTAAACGAAATTGAATAATTGGGGAGAGAAGAAAAAAAAATAAGGGTGTTTTTGAAGTTATATTTAGGTTGGAAAAAAAGAGCAAAAATAAATAATAAAATAATACTTTTTAAAAAGAATTATCAAAGGATTTTTTTTTATTTATTATCCAAAGATCATTACAAAATGTCTAGCATTATTTGCTAATGTTTTGGTTAAAATAATTTTAAAAATAACTAAAATAATATTTAGTTTGTTATATCTTCACTCTCTTAAGAAAACTAAATTAATTGTTCTATCCATTTTCATGCGTTTGATTAAACTCATCTAGAAGTTTTAGTTAACTTAATATGTGAATATAAAATTTTAAAAATTATTTAATATTTTTTAAAAATTGATATAAAATTTATTATAAGTTTTTACATATTATTGAATTAATTATAAATCTTAAATATATATTTTTTAAAATATATAAATTGAAACTAGATATCAAAATGATTAATGTAGCTAGTAATTAAGTTCTTATATTTTTAAAGCAATCAAATATTTTAAAAATAATTAAGTAATAAAATGGTCAATTTTTACTTAAAATTCAAAATTAAATATATAAAAATAAATTTTAAGGCTTCTAACCAAGTGACTTAAAAATATCTATCTAGCAATCAAAATTGCAACATAGATTAATCTTAATCATATATATGTCTAATAATTTTTACCGACATCTGTGAATGGATTCTATTGGCTTTCCAAATTGCATTTATATATTTAATTTTAAATTTTAAATTTTAAATTATTAAAACTATCGCATTAATTCATATATTCAAATTAAAAATCTAAGCACAAAATGAACATATAATAGTTTGCATCTAAACTATTATATGATTTATTTTGAATTTTTTAGTTATTTTAAATATATAAATATATATACTCCAATAGCTCACAAAATGTATTTATATATTTTAGATCCAAACGTTGAAAAAAAAAATACACATGTAGCAGTTTTGATGCTAAAAATACTCATATAATAATTTTAATTAAAATTGTTACATATTATTTTCAATTTATTAATCACTTTAATAGTGTGGTTGGACTCTAATGAGTTAAAAAGTGAATCTATATATTTTTGTATTCATATTCAAAATTCGAAAAGGAAAAAAATCTTGTCCAAAACTCATATATACATAGTTATCTTTGAGTCATTTGGTAATTTTCAAAAGTAAAATTGAACTCAATGACATTTTGATCAAAACGCCAATATGACTATTCTTAAATCTTAAATATATATTTTATATTTTATATTTTTAATAAATATTTTATTTGTAATTTGTATGGTATTTTTTAAAAATTTATGACAAATTTTTTACCATTTTCTCTCTATTTAAAAAACTTATAATTTTAATAGATTTTTTAAAATATAACTTATATAATAATTTTAATAAAGGCATGCGTATGAAATCAGTTAAGGCCGATTTGATTTTTCAATGGGCATGTGAAGATGCACTGACATTAATTGTTTAGGTTTTAAGGACATTGCTTTTAAGTTTTGCTGGAGATAATAAAATCACATGCTCAAAAATACTCGTAGAAATCTTTCATATATATATATATATATATTCGATTTTTTTTAAAGATAATAAGCAATAAAAAAATGGAACAAAAATATTTATGATACCCGATTAGAACATTAAAATATCATTTTCATATATGTATGTGAATATGCAAGGTAAACCAGCAAAAGATCTCGAGTTGTATTTGTTTTTTTTACAAACATTAACACATTAATGCCTTATTCATCTCTATTTGCTACGTCAAAATTATTTACATTAAAATTTATATTTATATATACATCCTTGTTTTTTTTCTGGATTATGGTGCAATTACGATGATACTGCAACTTCTAATAATCATCAAAGAATGCAAGTGATCTTAGCAATATAGATGCTTCAGATCAAGGAAGCGATAATTGAGAACTGACCAGACTTGTTGTTCAACAACAGTACTGAGTTTCCATTGACAAGCCACTTACAAGTTGCACACATAAACACTTACAAGTTGAACAATATAATCATAGCCATAGGTACCTTAATGTGAGTCCTAAACTTCATGAAATATACTAATCCAAGATGACTAAATAGTATAATTCTAATTAGATCACACACATCTGATCTCGGAATATATATGTAACATTCTTAAACCACAAACATAATTGATATTGACATAGACCGTCCTATAAGATTCTTCTTTCTGATGTCCAGGAAAGAGGAGTTGAGACATGGGAAATAAATTGCTTGATTCTTTGCTGTTCCTCTTTCTTGAGGTAGTACTTCAACCTGTCAGAGAGAGAGAGAGAGAGAGAGAGAAACAAAAGGGTTTAGCTGCTTAATAATTTCCATTAGACAATTTAAGGTGGCAACAAGTAGCGACATTGAAAGCGACCCCAAAAGAGGCATCTGTCATGCTCACCAAGCCAAAAGCTTGGAAAGCCAGCAAATATCTCATTGAAAGCCTTTTGTTTTGCTACTATTTATATTTACCTTTATTTGGTATACATTAAAGTCTAATTCTAAAGATAAGAAAGTAATTTAGAATAACGTGGTATTAAATATGTCTGTAATCCAACTTCAGCAAGTCGGATGGTGGCCTTGAGCTGACAGATAGGTGACTCTCGTTCTGTATATTCAAATACTGACTATTTTCTGAATCGAGTTGTCTTGCATGCATATAGCGAGCCAATATCTAAAGCAAAATACTTGTTCTTTTGCCTGTTTCTATTTATTATTTTTTTTTCACAGAGGAGTTTTGGGGTTTTGTAGCTTTTGAATGGACTCGCTGAAGAGCATGGAGCTTTGCGAACACAGTCAGAACTCAATGGAACAGTAGTTGCAGAGCATTAGGTGATATTTTATAGTGAGTTAGTCTAGTCAATGAGGACACAAGAATCATAGAGCATCATAAAACGAGAAATTAAGCTGCATATATATCTACCTCTGCGGTTGGAGGACCTGTAATTGGCATAAGGCATTTGACCAGCTTCGATGCGACGGACGTCCTCCACAAGCAGATCATAATGGCGCTTCACTTCCTCCGCCGTCTTGCCACCCATGGCGTGAGCGATCTTGTGCCACCGGTCCGGCGTGTCGCGGTCGTACACTGCCAACGCCTTCTCGAACATCTTGTTCTCCTTCGCGGTCCACGACGCACTCAGCGAACTCGACGCCATCTATATGATACCGATCGGAGCGTCTCCAAGAATGGTTTGCTTGTATCGCAACAGTGCCGTGGCCTCGGCCTCTTCTTATATAGGCCCAGCGAGGGGGCATCTGCGTGTGAGGCAGCATAATTCTACTCGTAGGTCCACGCAAAAGAATCTAAAGATTGTGTAATAGGTTGATTCTAATCTCATGCACATTGCACATCTTTGCAACGAGACAGACTAATTTTGACAATTCCCTTTTTCTCAATGTTAATTATATCATAAAGGTGTGGTGGCGATGAGGTAGCTTTTCTATTAGTAAAAGGGACAGCTTCTGTGCAAGTAGCTGCTGCCATTGTGAAACTGATAGATTGACGGAAAAGTAAAGCAGCAGGGAAGGATAAACCCCAGCTGTTAAATTTCTGGTTCAGAGTGAGGCATTAGCCCACTGTTGAATCGAGTCTAATGGACTTGTCTACCTCTTTCCTGGCAACGCCGACTGAAGCCTTAGGCTTACTGTAGATTTCCTGTCCACTAGATTCTGCGGTCTGTGTTCCTTGTCTCTCCAAAGGCTGCTAAAAAATTGAGCAGGTGAAGACTGAAGTGTAAAATTTGATTGATCGATCACAGCGCACGAAGCCAAATCATATTACTAGCACAAGATTAGAATACAAATGGCCCGTACGTTACGTAGAGTGTAGTCTGAAGAGGCGATATATACTGCAAAAAGAGAATATTCATCATATGATCTATATTCCAACTCAGATTTGCATGCCCAAATATTCACAAGAACTTGGATGAGGTGCAGTCGTCAGCTACTTGGCATGTAAACCTCCTTACAAAAACTATACCTTGTCCATCGACAAGCAAACAGCAGAGTCAGGTTTGCATATCGCTCATAAACCTCCACATCAATGAATGGAAAAGAAAAGGGTGTAAGAATCGGCATATTCCAAAACGTTTGGGGGAATTACTGAATGCTCTTCTTTCATTAATTGTCAACATGTCAAGACACCTGACTGTACCTTTCGAGTGGATACGGAGCACCTAAATCTCTGGAACTGGACCATTTTGATCCTAACCCAATCGACTGCGAGCAGATTCCAATTTGCCTCTTCAATGTTTGCTAAGATACAAGAGGGTGGGTGATTCTGTCAAGTTGCAGGCCAGCTAAAAGCAAGATAAGTACCATTTCAGATTCGGAGCCCGAAGAGGCAAGGGGATGGGAATGCCTAGCAATTGCCAACAAAAAACAAGAACACATCTGGAGATATTTTAGCAATGGAATGCCACATTATTTCAGCTACGTGTGCAACTAGCACACAAAGAACAAGAACATAATTGAGAAGACCCTTTTTTTCTCATCCATGTATCTTCTAGCAGAATCTTGTATCACAAGTGTTCAGTGTGATAACTAATTAATAATTCTCTGGAAAACTAAAGCTAATGGTGTAATTAACTGTGCCATGCACAACAGCTCCACTTATTTGGAAGACCTTCGCAATTGCATTTTCCCTAAGCAGACCCATTTCAGATTTGAAATTGCAACTAGGAATGAAGACTCACTGAATCATTCTTTTATATTAATTTCCACTGATCAAATCGATGCTAGTTTTTAATCAGTCCAAATGTCGGGAATCTGTAATCATCCACGATGATATCGATTCTCCACCATACAGAATCTTTTTCAAAAGCAGATGAAAATTTTCCAGACATTGAAACAAAGGTAAAAGGAGTGTTTCTCCTCCTACGACTTTGGAAGTCGGTGGCCAAGCCTACAGAATCCTTGTTCAATCTGTAAAATATTCAAAAAAAATTCGCTTGTCTGAGTGATGTGGAAGGTTAAGATCCACATGAAGGACTGACAGTTGATTGTTATTTCATCATTGACAAAGCGAAAGAACAACAATGAAACGTTCATAGGAATCAGGATTGGGGCAAAGATGTGGCCCTATAGATACAGATTCCAGCTGACTGTGAGAATCCTTATCTTTCCCATATCCACAAAGCAATGGTTGGATTCTCTGTAGTTGGGTTTATCTCTTGTGTGGTCCTTCTTTTAGTGTGATTCGAGATGCTTGGCAGATAACCCAGCAGTGGACTGAATCTAGCCAGCCGTCACAGGCTTAAATGATAGTAAATTACTACCAATTTTCATTTTTTTTTAAAAAAAATGTGCAAGACTTGAAGAAATGATTGATGAGCTTAAATTGTTTAGTTGGAGATCATTTTCCAGCTTATTCTGTGAACTTGCAAGGTGAGCAATTCTCTGGTCGCGGAGAAACACAGAAACCTTGAGGTAATAAGTATTTCACAAAAATTAAAGATTCTCTGCTGCATAATCAAAGATGTGTCGACAAGCATATAAAATATAAAGTAATCTCTACGAGACGGTGCGATGATAAGATAGGATATTATTTGCAGAATGAACAAGATTCGATGTCGGATGAGGAATCTAAAATCTCTCTGATTTCAGATGGACATTTCTCTGTCTCGCCATCGTGTCACGAAACTTTATCCCTGTGATTTATCCTCCCTCTCGTCAGTGCTTTACGACGGATAACAAAAGACTGTTAGTTGGACAGATCCCAATTTTACAGACAAGCATATAAAGTATGGCAGTTTGTGTTGGATCGAGAAGCGTCGCTAGAGGGGGGGGTGAATAGCGATCGTAAATCTTTTCTTTTTCGTTCGTTCAATACGCAAAGTAAGCACAGCGGAAAATAAATGAACACGTTTATTTTACTTGGTTCACAACCCAGCGGTTGCTACTCCAAGGCCCTATCGGTCCTAGACCGCGTACGGAGGGCAAAGCACTAAAACGTCTCCTCCTCGTTGGAGGTAGGAGACAACGATTACAAAAACCGAATACACGAGGATGAGGCAACAAGCCTACCTCACCTCGTTATGAAGATAAAAATACAGAATATAATATCAAAAATATTACTTGAATCTGCTGCCGACGAAGAAGATCAAAACTTGGCGTCGCGTCGGCGTTATGACGGTGTTGAAGCGTTGGCGTTGTAGGAGCACTTGATGAATAATTGATGTTATTTGGAGATGAATCCTCCTCCTTTTATAGACTTTAGCCTCCGAATTTGTCTCCTATTTCTTTGGAACTGATCATGAATTTTTCCAAATTTTTATCGCGAAGTGGCGCGTCAAACGTTATCCGCTTTGACCTAGCGCAAAGTGAATCGTCGCCATCACGATCGATGCCTCTCATCGATCGATGATACGATCGATGCATCTCATCATCAACTCGATAATCGATCGCCCAATGTCCAATGATCGCTACCGCCACTTCTGTAGAGATTAGCTCGGAAAATGATAAATACGACGGTTTAACCGTCGATCTCGACCTAGACCTTCCACGAAGTCTTAGTCGAATCGTCGCCTAAGAGGATACGACCTTACAATCTCTCACTCACACGAGCTTACCTCGATAGTAGCTCTCGCTTTCGGCCTTCCACTCGATTCCTTCGGCTCCCTCCGAATTCACTCAAGTGTCGCCCGACCACCACGGCTTCCTCCGGGTGTCGCTAGCCTTCAACTCCAGCTTTAGTACTTTTCTGCACACTTGATTTAGCTCGTGAGATAACAATATAAACTTAACTTTGTGTCTTTGCCATAATCAAAACACAGGTTCGATTATCTAGTGCCCCTGCACCAACAGTTTGAACATTTTCCAGGCAGTATTGTGACATTTTCACTCTATTACAACTTTCGAGGACTATGTATGTTCTCAAGCTAACATGATATTGTAATTAAGAAAACCCAAGAAGATAATATTACTGACTTGTGTAGTTAAAACAAACAATCCAAATTAGAAAATAAATTTTCCTGTAACCCATACAGATATGAAAGAAATAAGAACAACAAAAACAATCCTTACCCAACTTCTTTCTTTTTAACTCGCTTCTGGTAACTACAAATAAAAGTATTTGGTCCAAACTTTAGTCTTTCAATATATGGTTTCAGTATCTACACTAGCATGCTTTTCTTGTTGTACAAATCTAAGTACGAAGCCAGTCTTATGCTCCCATTATACTTTTTCAAAAAAATGCCCATTCCCAACCTTAACTAAGGTTTGCAAAATGTAGGAGAAAGTCATCTTAGCTTTGCTGTTACTATCTCAAAGTCTTACATAAGTTTTCAATTATTGTGCGGATATATCTACTGCCCAAAGAGAGTCACTGAAATACCTCGATGGTATTCTACATGCAGTACGATACGATGCATGAACTATGAACTTAGCTTATTATGGTCCGTAGAATATGATCGAGTCACAAGTGGAGATTCGGTATCAGACTTGATCATACAACACACACAAAGAGAAGATTCGCCCTAAACGGAGTCAACTAGTATTCAATTTTTCTCCATTATTTATTAATAATAATACTCCTTATATTAGGTCATTATTTATTTTTACTATAGCAATAGCTAGATTAGGCCGTAGCTAATTAAGCAGTAGTCCTTATTTATTTTTTATTATAACAATAGTTAAATTAGGTAGTAACCAATCATACAATTTGCTTCTGCCTACAGTGACACCCAACAAAGGCGTCCATGTCATCCCCCTCTCTATGTTGAGCTTGTCCTCAAGCTCAAAAGTTGAGTATGCAAAGAAGAATTTTATCTTGGATTCACTTTCCCCTCTTCTTCTCCGTCACTATCATCATTAGGCACTTCAATTCAAAATAGATGATTTACACTTGTGACCCATGAAGTAAGACTCATCACAATTAAAACATATACTTTTGGCTCTTCGTTCGACCATCTCAGCATGGGTCAGACGCTTGAAGATGGAAGCAAGTGGAATCCCCTTGCTGCTATCCCCCGTTGTCTTGGTCTTTGCCAAAGGAGGGACTCTGCTATTTGTGTTGAGCTTGATTGTGGTCATTTCCCAACTCATGCCTAGTAGATGCCCACCCCGATGGATGCACTGCTTCAGTTTTAATATCTTGACCATATTCATTGCAATGCTCCGATTCCAAGTTTCTATAGTTCGATGTCGATACGGAGATCTTTAACTAGTCCCGTAGTAAATAATTAAGTCAACCTATTGTTAAGGCCAGAGGTCAGAGGTCCAGGCGAGGAGGTACTGGAACTGTAACTGGTAGTCTTCCACAGAGCCTGTCTGCTTTAAATTTGCTAGCTCCCCCAGAGGGTTACTGCTCATAGATGACCCGAAATGGATATGGCAATGATCTTTGAATTGCCCTCAAGTCATATATGGTTCTTCCTATTCCATCTGATCAAATAAAAATTGGGATTCCCCTGCTAAGTGGAAGGCAACCAGACCAACCTTGTCGGCTTAGGTTGTCCTTTGGTTGATGAAGAATTTTTCGCATCTTTTAACCTAGTCTAGTGATCTCCTTCTTTCGTATAGGTGGGGAACTCTATCTTCAAGTGTTACGGAACCATAGTGTGACTGATTGGCGGAATAGGTCTGGCCTCCAAGGCTCTAGAAGGCTCACACTTCATGTTGATAGGGTTGTTTGTGGTGGACACAAATCGTCGTCTTGTCTCTTGAATAGTACAAGATAACTCGACTATGTGCTCCTCTAGTCCTTGATAGCGGGAGGTCATTTGCTCCATGAAAACTTATTGGTGCGAGGTCAATCTCTCCTTGAAGGCATCATGTTTGGATGTAATAGGATCCGTATCACTCATGATCGGTTCTGATACTAAGTTGTTATATATGGTCCCTAGAGCAAGATCGAATCATAGGTTGAGATCCGGTATCATACTTGATCATTCAACACACACAAAAGTAGATTTATACTAGACAGAGCCAACTGCTCAATTCTTCTTCCCTCTTTATTAATAATAATACTCCTTATACAAGGAGTCGAAACCGAAAACAAATTCAAAAATAAAAAAGGTCATTCCACGAGAGAGCAAGGACTAAAAAATAAAAAGTTAATTATGTCATTATTTATTTCTACTATAACTAAATTAGGTATTAGCTAATTAAGCAGTGTATCCGTTATTTTTTTTTTCTACTATAGCAATAGCTAAATATCCAACAGACAATCATGTAATTTGCTTCCATCTACAGTGGCACGCATCAAAGGACGTCCACATCATCACTAAATGATAAATGCAACTTAATCGGTTTTAGTGAAAAGAATTAGGAAAGCTTTGTGACTAAAGATCAATTGGTAGAGAACTTTAGGAAGCTTATCGAAGACTGAAGCTGAAGGAGTTGCATGTGCAAGCTTAATTGTTGCCTAAGGCCCTAAACCACGTTAAGGTGGTGTTGAGGTCCATGCGATACTTGGGTATAGCAGGATGAGCATGCCCTTCCTTTATCTCTTCTTTTAAATCTTTCTTCTGTCTTGCCTTTTTGTTTTGCCTTCCTCTGTTAATTATAAATGTTGGCAAGGAGGAAACAACCGTTGGATTCAGTACTGTTTTTCCCAACATAACCTATCACCAAATGCCAAAGTTAAGCTTCCTAATTAACTATTCTAGCATTAATGTATATATACGTGCACCACTGTGTGCCAAAGGTAATTTGGAAACCTTTTTTTTTTTTTTTTAAATTTTCCTCGAGCCACATGACTTGACACATACTGGTTTACCATGAAATTTATACAGAACCAATAGCTTGTTTTTTTGTCAAGGCACAACCGCTAAAGAACTCCAGGTTCTTCAATGATACTAGCACTGACTTCAAAAATGCCACCAAATGCACCGACCAATTGCAGTCTTTTTGCCTTCTCCTTCAAAAATATCATGATTTCTTGCACGCGGTCTTTCTGTGTGCATGGAAAATAAAAATAAATCAAAAAATATTCGTGCTAATAATCTCGACAATTAAATCTTTTCAGATGGTTATTCTATTTTGAAGAAAATTTTATAAATTTATTATAATTGAATAAGATAATCTAAGTTATACGTCGCTGTGTCATAGTCTTCATTTGATTACTTGAATACCAAGAAATTTAAACTTGGCAAAGTCAAATACCCTGATTAATAAAACTTTTTTTTTTCTTCCAGTGAATAATATCAGGCCATGACAAACGTGGAATTCATAAAAATATAAATGAGCTATGCAAAAAACAATTTGTAATCTGCCTTAATCTTCAAAGCAATGCAATAATTAAATAAATAAATAAATAACTATAAAAAAAATTGCAAAGGGACCCAAATCATAATCCAAAACGAAGAAATAAAGGTAAAAAAAGGCTTCTCATTATTGTTTTGATCGGAAGTTTTTTTCCTGAAAAATTAAAATAACATTAAGTTATGTTTGATGAGGATTACGAGATTAATTGTTTTATTTGATATTAAAATTATAATGTAATATAATCGAGATTATATAAAAGTAATAATATTTTGTAATATGAATTACAAAGTCAAAAACGTATAATTCAATTACATTTTAAATCTAAAAATTTAAATGTCAAATATATTACTAGTTTTAGCTATTGTTCTTTCGATCAAATCAGCGACCGACAACTGACGATCAACATCGACGATCGATGATGGATAACCGACGATCAACGGCTGGCGACTGACGACTGACAATCGACTTTGTCAACCAACGATCGACGATCAACAATCGAGAATTGGCGATGGTAATGGCGATCGCGAGCGATTGACTGACATTTTAATTATACTCGGATAAAATTGAAATTTTATAAAATTATTTAAATTTAATTATAAAGATATTTTTATTATTTAATAATAATATGAAAACGTTCCTTATTAAAAAATGATGAATATCAAATAAAATAATATAATCATCTTTTAATGATATATAATTATGTGATCGAACACTAATATAATATTAATTATATTGCATTACAAATTTTATTATATTATAAATTTGATTATATTATTCCTCACTAGACATAGCCTAATAACACGGTACTTTTATATGAGAAATATTTTTTACCAAATTACCATATTAATTTAGATAAAATCATTTATAACAAAAGGTGATTACGTTCGCTCTCAATATTTGTATTGTTCTAGTTGTTGGTGCAACAATGCCTCAAGCATTTCTATGTTTTGATGTTTGGATAATCATCTATGTTAGGCAATAAATTGTGATCTAATTGTGAACATGTTCAAGTGACAGGAAAATCCAAGTATGAAGACTTGGTAAAGGCAAGTCCAAATATGATCTTGGCAAGAGAAGTCCAAGGTAAAGGTTTGGCGGCATAAGACCAAACATGTTGTCTTGGCAGCATTAAGTCCGAACGAACTTTGGCAAAGGAAGTCCAAAGGCAAGTCTTGACAGCGTAAGTCCAAGCATGTAGACTTGGCGGCATAAAGTCCAAGCACGCTTTGGCAAAGGAGAACCCAAGACATGACAAAACCGAAGGAAGTTCTTGGAAGCAAAGCGCGAAGGATGAACAAGTCGCGGACTCAGAGGGATCCTGGAGGCGCAAGGTTTAAGGAAGAGCTAGAAGGTTGAGTCTAGGTCTAGGGGGTGAAATCAAGTATGAAATATTCATACTTGATGAGTATCAGTCGACTGATACGATGTATCAGTCGATTGGTCAGGTGTTCGACTGAGTCAGGGTGAAACCCTGACTATCGATCGGCGCCTTTCGTGGCGGATCTCGATGCTTGGATCACCGATCGCCAACTGGCGATCGACCGATCAAGGTAAAAACAGATACGAATGGAGTCTTACTCGCGGCCGTGATCACTCGATCGATCTCCATCACCGACTAATGGATGAATCGATCGATGAGAGTGCCATCGAGGTAACGACTCGAATCCTCGCGACCGCCATTCGGGCGCGTTAGCGATGACGATCGATGTTGTGCATCACCGATCGATGGTGCTCCAATGGGATAACGACTACAATCCCATGGATCCGATCGGTCGTTAACATAGCCGACAATGACCGATGTTGTATCGTACATCAGTCGACTGATGGTGCTCCAACGGGAAAATCAGCCTTCTCTCTATAAAAAGAGGGATGGTGGAGATTTTTGGGGTTAATGCTTATTCTCTGAAAATACTCTCAAGCCTCCATGAGTTTTTAAGCTTTCTAGTAATTCTAAATCCCCTCCTCCTCTCTCTAAGCTCAAGTTTCATTCTTTGTAAAAAAAAGGAGGATTGTTATAAAGGAAAGCTTCATAGTGATTTGATTAGGGTTGATCCACTTCAAGGATCGCCGTGGAATAGGAGCACTATCTCCGAACCACGTAAAAGAATCGTGTTAACATTGTTTTTCATTTGTTATTATTATTTTTGTTGTGCTTCCGCTAATATTCTTGTAGAGACGAAAAACAAGCTATTCACCCCCCCCTCTAGCTTCAAATTGATCCCCAACAAGTGGTATCAGAGCCCGGATCGCATCGGAAGATCTAGCAATCAACCGGAGCAAAAATGGCTTTCCAAGAGGGGTATAGCACGGTGAGGCCTCCGTTCTTCGACGGCAATGACTTCGGTTATTGGAAAGGTAGGATGGAGTATTACTTAATGAATGATATTGAGAATTGGTTTGGTGTTGTAGATGGTTTCGAGAAGCCGGTGGATGAACACAGAGCACCCATACCGACGAAGGATTGGACGAGAGATATGACCAAGAAGGCTCAAGCCAACGCCAAGGCAACAACCACACTTCAATGTGGTTTGTCAAAAGAGCAACTAAGCAAGGTGGGGCCATTTGAATCGGCGAAGGAGCTTTAGGAGAAGTTGATCGAGCTCAACGAAGGATCCAAAGAAACAAGAAGGGTCAAGAGAGATCTTCTAATTGGTCAACTTCAAAGCTTCTCAATGAAGACCAATGAGACCGTGAGCTAAATGCACGGTCGCTTCAAAGAAGTAGTCAACAGACTACATGTAATAGGTGAAAAGGTCGACAACCGAGACCTTGTAAGATATGTGCTACAAGCTTTTCCTAGAACAACCTTATGGGCCTCAATGGTAGATGCCTATAAGGTCTCTAGGGATCTTTCATTGGTTAAGTTAGATGAGCTATTTTGTGAATTTTAATTACATGAACAAGCTAACACTTCATCCAAAGAGAAGGGTATAGCTCTTTTTATAGGAAAGAAGGACAAAAAGAAGAAGGAAGTGTTCTCCTCATCCGAATCTGAGGAAGACTCATCAAGTAGTGAAGATGAGCTATCGGCAAGCAAGGTGACACATTACGTTAAAAAATTTGGTGGGAAGTCAAGGAAACTCACCAAGAAAGATGTGAGGAGGATGTTCCAATCCTCAAAAGGTAAGTCTTCAAATAGTTCAAATTCTATCTCTAACGTGACTTGTTTTGGATGCAACAAGAAAGGACATATAAAGCCAAATTGCCCGGAACTAAAGAAGAAGAAGGAGAAGGAAAAGAAAAAGAAGGAAAAGAAGGAGAAGAAGAAGAAAGAGGCAATGGTGGCACAAACATGGGACACTCTAAGCATGAAGGACTCTTCCGACGATGAAGAAGTATGTCATGCCACCGGAATCTAGCCTTCATGGCATTGGAGGAAGAAGCCGGGAGCTCAAGAGAGGAGTCCTCTTCTTCTTCAAGCGACGAATCATCATTAAGTGATGATGATGAGGTAAACAACTCACCTAAAGTAGATTTACTTTACAAGACTATTGCATGTCTACAAAATACTTTGAATAGATCGAAAACTAGGATTAAGGATTTAAAAGTAGAGATTAAATCACTTAAGAGTGTAGAATCATCATGTGGTAAATTATCTAGTGATGACGATGAATGTACCCTTAGGGATGAAAATGATGAATTAAGAAAAGAAATAGGTAACTTAAGAGCATGTTTAGAAAAATTTACTAATGGTTTTAAATACCTAGACATGATTATTAAGGATCAAAGAGCTATTTACAACAAGGCCGGACTAGGATATAGTCCTAAGGAAAAGGAGGTAGCATTTACATCTCTTGTTAGTAGAAAATTCATAATTAAAAGCAAGGGTAGAAAGACTTGGGTACCTAAGAAATTTTTAATTGATGCTAGTGGTCCTAAGGTTTGGGTACCTAAGGATTGTATTTTTCATGTGATATAGGTAGAAGAACCAAGCTTGTGGATAGTTGATAGTGGGTGCTCAAAGCACATGACCGGTGATGAGAGAAAATTCTCCACTATCAACTACACTAGTAAAGGAAATGTATCATTTGGTAATAGCGGCAAACTTAAGATTCTAGGAAAGGACACAATTGAGGTATCCCCCAACCTTGCCATTCACAAAGTATTATTAGTTAAAAACATGAAATTTAATTTACTTAGTGTAAGCCAACTATGTGATGCAAACTTTGATGCTAAATTTGATTCCTCAAAATGTTTTATAAGACATAAAATTCTAAATGATTGCATGTTAGTAAGTTTTAGGAAATCAAATATATATTATGTTGATTTATCCTATGCTACTAATGCTTCTACTAAGTGTCTTATTGTAAAAGAGGAAGAAAGTTGGCTTTGGCATAGGAGGCTTGGACACATAAACATGAAGAACATAGCCAAAATAGCAAAAATGAAATTAGTCAAAGGGTTGCCTAAAGTCAAATTTCTCAAAGAAAAAATGTGTGATGCATGCCAAGAAGGGAAACAATCAAAAATATCACACAAAGGTAAAAATTTACTTAGTACCGCTTTACCGTTGAAACTTTTACATATGGATTTATTTGATTGTCATAGTACCCCTTCTATGATTGGTAGTAAATATTGCTTATTAATAGTAGATGCCTTTTCTAGGTTTACTTGGGTATTTTTCTTGAAAAACAAAGATGAAACTCTAGGAATAATCATAGGATTTACCAAAAGAGTAGAAAATGAAAGAAAACTCAAAATCAACCGGATCCGTAGTGATCATGGTGGAGAATTTGAGATTTTCAATTTCTCAATCTTTTGCTTAGAACAAGGGTACAAGCATGAGTTTTCTTGTCCTAGAACACCCCAACAAAATGGGGTTGTGGAAAGGAAAAATCGTACCCTACAAGAAGCGGCTAGGACAATGCTTAATGCATACTCCTTACCTAGCTACTTGTGGGCGGAAGCGATTAACACCGTTTGCTATATCCAAAATAGGGTATTAATTCATAGGTTTTTAGGAAAAACTCCATTTGAATTGTGGAATGGTACAATTCCAATAATTTATTATTTTAAGGTATTTGGATGTAAAGTCTATATTTTAAATACCAAAGACAACCTAGATAAGTTTGAGTCCAAAGCGGATGAGAGAATCCTAGTTGGATACTCATCCACTAGTGTAGGATATAAAGTTTACAATAAAAGGACTCAAAAGATTGAAGAATCTCAAAATGTCCAATTTGATGAAACTTCCAATATATACCCTAGGAAATCCCCTATTGATGATGATATTAATAATAAAAATCAAGAAATTATCCAACAATTTCAAGATTTAACCTTAGGGAGTAATGATCAAGGGGGAGCTTTGAGTCAAGGGGGAGTAAGAGGTGATTCCGATGATGAGCAAAGCATTGAGATTAATTATGATCAAACTCAAACTAATACACCTCCTAGAACCATAAGAGTTCATCAAAATCACCCCTTAGATCAAATTGTTGGTGAAATATCTCAAGGTGTTAGGACTATGTCATTTCATAGGGATCCCACTAGTCATATAGCTCTAATATCTCAAATTGAGCCCAAAACAATCAAAGATGCATTACTTGATCCGGATTGGATCTTAGCAATACAAGATGAATTGACTCAATTTGAAAGGAGTCAAGTGTGAGAGTTAGTTCCTAGACCAAATGAAAACACCATCATTACTACAAGATGGGTCTTTAAGAACAAACTAGATAACCAAGGAAATATTACTAGGAATAAAGCAAGATTAGTTGCAAGGGGCTTTAATCAAGTTGAAGGACTTGACTATGATGAAACATATGCCCGAGTTGCTAGGTTAGAGTCTATTAGAATACTATTAGGATATGCCTCCTATATGAGTTTCAAACTCCATCAAATGGATGTTAAATCGACATTCCTAAATGAGTTTATTAATGAAGAGGTATATGTAGAACAACCTCCTGGGTTTGAGAATATGGACTATCCAAACCATGTATACAAGCTTAGGAAAGCTTTGTATGGTTTGAAACAAGCTCCCCGGGCTTGATATGAAAGATTATCATCTTTCTTAATTTCTAAGGATTTTAAAAGGGGTAGTATAGATCAAACTCTATTTATAAAGTCAACTTCAAAGGACATCTTTGTAGCCCAAGTATATGTTGAAGACATTATCTTTGGGTCAACAAATGATGAACTTCTTCAAGACTTTATTAAAAATATGGAAAATGAGTTTGAAATGAGTTTAGTTGGGGAATTAAATTTCTTCCTAGGATTGCAAGTTAAACAACAAGTGAAGGAATTTATATTTATCAAACCAAATATGCTAAGAAAATGATTAAGAAATTTGGTTTGGAAAATGCTAAGGTAGTTTCAACTCCAATGGCAACCAATACTAAAATAGATAGTGATAATGAAGGAAAACTAATTGATCTTACACTCTATAGGAGCATGATTGGTAGCCTTTTGTACTTAACCGCTAGTAGACCTAACATATTATTTGCGGTTGGTATGTGTGCTAGGTATCAATCATGTGCAAAAGAATCTCATTTAGTTGCCGTTAAAAGAATCTTAAGATATGTTAAAGGCACACTAAATGTAGGACTATGGTACCTTAGGACTAGGTCTTTTGATTTGATTGGGTACACCGATTCCGATTATGCCGGTTGCAAATTGGATCGGAAGAGTACTAGTGGTTGATGACAATTCCTTGGGTCCTCCCTAGTTAGTTGGAGTAGTAGGAAGCAACCTTGTGTTGCCATATCCACCACCGAGGCCGAGTATGTGGCTATGAGTGATTGTGTAGCTCAACTACTATGGATGAAACATACCTTAGAGGATTATGAGCTATCTTACTCCAACATGAAAGTATTTTGTGATAATGTTAGCACCATTAATTTGACCAAAAATTCGGTGCATCACTCTAGGACCAAGCACATTGAAGTGAAACATCACTTTATTAAAGATCATGTGGCTAAGGGGGACATTGAGCTTAATTACATTGAATCCAAGTCCAACCTAGCCGACATATTTACTAAGACTCTCTCCGAGGTAGAATTTTCATCACTTAGGAGAGAACTTGGAATGTACTTGGTTGAGTAAAGGTATAGATTTGCATGATCCTATAGAAATACTAGGATTTATACCTTTAAGCATCTCACAAAATATCTAAGAAATCATGATTTTTGTATTGAGCCACTTAGACAATATGTGAGATGTTAGGAAGATGCACTTGGTTCATCATGCTTGTTATGATGCATTACTATGGACCAAAGTGTCATCTAGAGACATTGATCCTTCGTTGGACTAATCATTGGGAAGGCTTATACACAATTGATGTGCATATAGCTCCAAGAACATGATTGGAAATGTCAAATAAAATATATTTTAAACTATGTTTATCACATTTTGAAAAACAGTTTTCAAGTGAAACACAAAAGTGATACAAAGTTTACAAAAATATTAGAACTTTTGTTAGTTTCCAAGGTTGTATCAATCTTGAAATTTGGAAAACATATATTTTTCAAATTATTTTTCCTTGATAAAATATAATTTCAGAATTGTGTACACAAAATTTCGTGATTTTTTGAGGTTTCTAGAATTTCTAACGCATTTCTGAATTTGGACTGAAAAGATCAATTTGAAATCTGACGTATGTGATCATTGATCAAACCAATCGATCGATCGCTATTTTTTCTGAAAAATAGCTCCATTTTCTGATATTTAGTATATCTTTGATGTCCTAAAAATATGGCATGATAATATTGACTATTAATAAACTTATATGACTGTTTAATGCAGTGTTTTAGGGGGAGTTTCATAAAATGTATATTTTTCATTCCCAAAATTACATTGTTGGTGCAAAGTTAGGATTTAGACCTTAAAATTGTTTGATAGACTTTTGCTCCACATGTCTTTTACTCATGAACTATATCTTAGATTAAGGGGAAGCTAAATTTCAATTCTATACCTTAGTTCAAGATTACAACGCATTTAATTCTTCTATGAAATATATGATTTCTTCTCTTTTTGATGTATGTCAAAGGGGGAGAAGAAATGTTTAAGTTAGAATTCGATATATGATTATGTGATATGATTATTTGTATATCTTTAAAAGACCTAACTCAAATGATTGTCAAACATCAAAAAGGGGGAGATTGTTGGTGCAACAATGCCCCAAGCATTTCTATGTTTTGATGTTTGGATAATTATCTATGTTAGGCAATAAATTGTGATCTAATTGTGAACATGTTCAAGTGACAGGAAAATCCAAGTATGAAGACTTGGTAAAGGCAAGTCCAAGTATGATCTTGGCAAGAGAAGTCCAAGGTAAAGGTTTGACGGCATAAGACCAAACATGTTGTCTTGGCAGCATTAAGTTCGAACGAACTTTGGCAAAGAAAGTCCAAAGGCAAGTCTTGGCAGCGTAAGTCCAAGCATGTAGACTTGGCGGCATAAAGTCCAAGCACGCTTTGGCAAAGGAGAACCCAAGACATGACAAAACCGAAGGAAGCTCTTGGAAGCAAAGTGCGAAGGATGAACAAGTCGCGGACTCGGAGGGATCCTGGAGGCGCAAGGTTTAAGGAAGAGCTAGAAGGTTGAGTCTAGGTCTAGGGGGTGAAATCAAGTATGAAATATTCATACTTGATGAGTATCAGTCGACTGATACGATGTATCAATCGATCGGGTCGTAGCCTGATCGAGTCGTGGTGAAACTCGACATCACGACCGCTCGTCGTGCGATCGATGCTTGATCACCGATCGCCAACGCGGGGATCGATCAAGGTAAAAAAGCATACGAATGGAGTCTCACTCGATCGCGCTCGTGATCACTCGATCGATCTCTCCATCACCGATCGATGGATGGATCACCGATCGATGAGAGTCTTGTTAGAGGTAACAACTCAATCCGCGACCGCTATTCAAGTCGTTAATCATACCGGCGATCGATGTTGTGCATCGACCGATCGATGGTGCTCCAACCAGCATAACGACTGGATCCCGCGGATCCGATCGCTCGGCCGCTAACCACGCCGGATGATCGATGATGCTCCAATGGGAAAATCAACATTCTCTCTATAAAAAGAGGGTTGGTGGAGATTTTTGGAGTTAATGTTTATTCTCTGAAAATACTCTCAAGCCTCCACGAGTTTTCAAGCTTTCTAGTAATTCTAAATCCCCTCCTCCTCTCTCTAAGCTCAAGTTTCATTCTTTGTAAAGAAGAGGGGGATTGTTGTAAAGGAAAGCTTCATAGTGATTTGATTAGGGTTGATCCACCTCAAGGATCGCCGTGGAGTAGGAGCACTATCTCCGAACCACGTAAAAGAATCGTGTTAGCATTGTTTTTCATTTGTTATTATTATTTTTGTTGTGCTTCCGCTAATATTCTTGTAGAGACGAAAAACAAGTCATTCATCCCCCTCTAGCTTCAAATCGATCCCCACACTAGTAGTATTTAGACATAATAATATTTAGAGTAGAGTAATTTTATTCCATCCTGTAGTAGTTACGGTTGCAATTGTTAATATACACCAACATAAGGATATTTTTAAATTAAAATACAAGTAGGATGTGAGATTTTTTTTAAAGAAAATAATAATTAACACAACGCATAATAATATTTCGGTAATTCATCAAACAGCGTTCGTAAAATTTTGAATTGTTTAAACAGTACCCTATACTTTCATATTTATCAAATAACATACTTAATTTCTTTTTTATTCCTCCCGTCAAACAAACTTATACCACAGTGAAAATCCCGAATCATTCAAACTTGATACTGGGAATTTAAATTCTAGTACCACAGTGATATTGGAATTGTAAATTTCAACACCATAATGGTGCAAATTTATTTGGCGGAAGGAGTAAAAAAAGAATTAAATACGCTATTTGATAAATATAAAAATATAAAATGATATTTGAACAATTCTAAACTTCACGTACTGTTTAATAAATCGCCGATAATACTTTCCCGAATGCTGCGACCTACCAATAACTAAGTTCCGTATCGAGGTGATATCCCATCGCGTGTGGGCCGGCCCAGTTCAATCTCGGATACCCCAATATAATTAATTTCTCCAAAATACAACTAAAATAATTAAATGCCACCCTCACTCACTCGATGCGATGATTAAAGTGATAATCATATCGTCACAGTATTGCTCTTTGAAATTTCAAGTTGAACTTGCTCGTTAGACTTCTAAATATGAGCCCTCATTGAAAATATTTAGATCGAATTATGGATCAACCCGTGACTCCATCACACTCTCTTAATTTATTTTGATAGACGATATCTATAGAAAATTAATACATCCACTGAATAATCGGATCAAGATCTGAACACGTGGATTATAAAAAAAAACTAAATGCCAAAAAAAATAAAATAATTCGACCCGTTAATTCTAATTTAAAAAAAAAACTCCAGGAAAAATATAAGAACCAGAGAAAATGACACCCCAATTCCAGCTCATTCTTTATAGAATGGAAGAATTAAATTCAAAACGAAATATTGATGACAGCGAAGGGATTTGATGGAGCGTTTTTTTTTAAGCACTCAAATTTTTAGCTTTCGATCTTATTAATTTTAGAGATGATTAGTTCAATTTTATATATCTCTTACAAAATTTTCATATGGCATCGAAGATAAATAAAAAAGCACTCAAAATCCAATTTTTACAGTTAGATATTCCTTGTAAAATTATCTTCGAAAACATATTTCATATACTAAAATAAACTCTCCGACTCCAACTGCTCCATCAATAATTTGTAGAGTTATAAACTAGTCGAATCAAGTTAAGTTTTATAATATTCAAACTTATTTAATAAGATAATCAAGTCGAGCTAAATCGAATTTAAAATTAACGAAGCTATTAAAAAAGCGATTCAAATTTGATTTGATTTTTTTTTTTGAGATTAAACTTGGTTTGTTTAATGGATATCAAGTTTCTAATCAAATTCGATTCAAACTTGTTTAAGTTTGATTTATTTAAATATTATCAAACTCTTAAATCAAAATTATTTGTTTATTTAAATTTTTAATATTATAATTTTTATTTATAAATAAGTTTATAAATAAATTTTAAATAAACATTGTTCATAAACATTAATAAACTGAATATATATGTGTTCAAATTTATTTATTTAATTTATCCAGGTGTTTAAACTTGTTTATTAATTGGCTTTGATATATATTGAACGAACATAAATAATTTCTTATCAAGTCGAATACCAAACTTGTCAAGGTTTGATTTATTTACAATCTTAACAATTTGATCCTCCAGTTTAATTGGAAAGTAAATCCAAGAAAGAGAAAATTAATCTAATCATTGATTCATTCTCATCTAAGATTTAATGAAGGCCTTACAGTTTGCATGATTCAGTTAAATTATTGAGTCGTGGTTAGGAATATTTTTGAATTTTATAAAAAATGTATACGATATCAAATTTAATTGATTAAACCAATTAAATATGGGATGCAGGACTTATGTATCTGAGATTCAACGAAGGGCTTTATCTTTTGAAAATATTATAAACTAAATAACACTTATTTAAGCACCGGCATCTATAAATTAATCGTAACTATATTAATAAAAATACTTAAAAAAAAAAGATCTTCACAAAATATTAACAATTTAATTATGCGCCGAGCAAATAAAATATAGGGGTTAGATATGTTGAGTGTCGCGATTTACGTGACTTATGCACGACGATGAGAAATGTACAGTAACTCTGTGTCTGACGCCGCTCGTAATTGTCGGCCTCTCGTTAAATTTCGACTGAGCTCCGATCGAAATTCGACGACGATCCTCCGACCGAAATCCGTCCGCGATTCGATGCCACCGGTCCGACCGGATTCGGCCGTGTCGCTCAGCGAACGCGATTTGCGGTCGCCGATGGTCGCGGTCTTTGGCGTACCGCAATCATGGTCTTTTCCGACCATAATTCGATCGGATTCTGATCGCGATTCGATCGGGCTCCGATGCTTGTCGGATTATGGTCAGAAACGATCGCGATTGTGGTCACGACATTGGCGTTCGTTTCCGGCCGTAATTGGATCGAGCTCCGGTGCCAACCGGATCGCATCCGAAATTCAATCGGATTTCGATTGGAATTCAATTAGAATTCGATCAGATTCCGCCCGAAATTCGATCGGATTTCGATCGGTCGACGATGAAGTGGTTGAGAAATCGCGACGGAAAGATTACTATGTATTTCTCATTTATTGTGCATCGTAATTGATTTGACAACTGACAAATTAGCGTGCATTTACGAACGCTCAAGATAATAAATCGGCGTATATATATATATATATATATATATATAGAGAGAGAGAGAGAGAGAGAGAGAGAGAGAGAGGATTCTTCTCCTGCGCGATTAATCTTCCGCGCCTGTCTCCGTGGCACTCGTCGAGCGCCGCGTCTGCCGTGCCACGTCCGACGAAGATTAATCGCGAATGTAGCTTTCTTTTTCCTCACAAATCCTCCTCCTGCGCCTTTTCCCTCCGAACGCCACCGAGCGAGAGCGACCTAGGTTTAGGGTTTTCTTCCCCTCCTTCTCCCCGACACCAAACCTGTGTTTCTTCCAACACCGAGCAGCGCAGGAGACCTTCTTCTCCCCCAACATTGACGCCGCCGTTTGGGTTTTCTTCCCCCCCTTCTCCCCGACGCCAAACCTGTGTTTCCCCCAACACCGAGCAGCGCAGGAGACCTTCTTCTCCCCCAACATTGACGCCGCCGTTTCGCGCACCTCTTCGCCGGCGTTTCCTTCCTCCTCGCTTTGCCTCGATGGGAACTCCCCTTGTCTTTGGAGAGCTTCTTCTCCCCAGCGGCGCATCGTCGATCGCGGTGAGAACCGCACCCGGTTGCCGTCGCCTTCCTCTTCGCCGAGCAGAAACGCGTGCAGGATCGCACTTGTTTCCCCCAACACCGAGCAGCGCAGAAGACCTTCTTCTCGCCGTCGTTTCGCGCACCTCTTCGTCGGCGCTTCCTTCCTCCTCGCCTGCCTCCAACAGAACTCCCACTGTGCTGGAGAGCTTCTTCTCCCCCAACAGCGACGCCGGCACCGTCGATCGCAGCTGAGGCCCGCCGATTCGCACACCCCTTCGCCGCCGTTTCTTTCCTCCTCGCCTGTCTGCACCAGCATTTCCAAGCCGATATTGGTAACCTTCCGTGCGTCTTACAAATTTTTCCCTTTTATTTTCTTTTTATTTTTTTCCTTGTCTTAGACAAATGGGTTAACCTTACTGTGGAAATGCTGGAATTTATAAACCAATGCTCTTAGTTTGTAAATTTCGATCAACCCATTGTTGTTAACTAGCCCAATGTCTCTATTTGTACCCAGTTAGACGAAAGGTACGATTTTCGTCTTGATTTGTACTCTACTTGATAAATCTTATCTTCCTCTGTACTCTATGGCATTGGTTAGAATTTACTGTACATAGACCTATCTTACGTTGGAGTACTAAAGGGTGTAATTATACGTGTAGGAGAAATCTAATTATCTCGTCGTCGATACCATCTCTATCTTGAGGTATCAAAGAATGGTAAGATAGTGTGATGTTCATTTTTAATTTATCTCTTGTTTATATAATTTTTTAAATGTTGTTTTTAATACAGGGAAAAATATATATTGTTTTTGTTGGACGTCAATCGGGTATTTATGATACTTGGATAGAAGCATCTAGATAAGTTAATGGCTTTAAGGGCGCTATACATCAGTCTTTCAAAAACAGAGAGGAGGCAGAAAAAGCATATCAAGCACACTTGGATAAAAATTCTACACCCACATCTTTTACATTAAGAGGGAACGAAAGTTCATGTGCAACTCCAGGTTCATTATCAAGTTCAAATTCAAGAAGATCACGGTCTGAAAAAATATGTACGCTAAAAGATGCATTGGAAGAGATAAAACAACAATTGGATTCTCTACGAATAAGTGACGATGATTAAGCATGTTGTTTCAAGCTGTTATGTGAATTTAACTACAAGATGTTATGTGATTAAACATGTTATTTCAAGATGATGTTTGTATTTTAGTTTGTATAAGTGTTGTGTTTAAGTTGATATAATAATGTTTTCTAAATTGCAAGTGTTATATCCATCTTCAGAGATATAAGATCGACAGGAATAAACTCTCTTGCCTTTGTGAATGCTATAGAAGTTGTATCTGTTCCTGATACCTTAATTGCAGATACCGCTACCATCGTCAATTCTCTCGGTAAGTACCGGGGTTTGTCAGGCCAGTGCTTGGAGGGCTGGTAAGTTAGGAACTGTAATTCAACTGCAGTAACTAATTCAGTTGAAGGGCTAGTAAGTTAGGAACTGTAATAAGAGTGGAATTTTTGCTACTAGGTGGCATTGCGCCTAATTCTGAAAGATTACAGTACAGTTCAATCCACATTTATCCTATTTGGCAGGACAGAAGCCATGAAACCAAACTCTTCAACATTCCACCTCTCTTCCCTATCTAAACTCAACCTCAAGTTCCCACCTTTTGCCGCAGTTAGTAGATTCGGTTGCAAAACATCTCTCAACCACTTCTCAAAAAGCTCTCCAAGAACAAATCAGATGCCTGCATTAACTCGTCCGCAACTTCTGGATCGATGAAAAGTTGCCCCGTTCCATCATTGCCTGTCTGCACTTCCTCAAATGCTCGATGGAGCTTCAAGAGGAGATTGACTTTCATCTCTTGGTAATCACTATGACCTGCATACCTGCATCTAAAGTGAGTTGAACAGTGAATTTTAGAAACCCTTGTGGGAGATGCAGGCTGATGCATTCTGCTTCCTGTGTTAGATCACTTGGAACATTTTCCTCCACGGTGTTGCTGTGAACTTCGAAATTGAGATCAAAACTGTGGTCTTCTTTTCTTGGCTTCTTTGCTAAGCTTTCAAGATCACTATCTAACATCGTTTTGGTGTAGCTGGATGATGCACAAAGTTTCATCATCGCAAACAATGGAAATGAACTATATTTTCTAACATTAAACTGATTTTTAACATGATCTCTGGACAAATTAGATGTTTATCAGCATAAGAAGAACATTAGCAAATGCACAGAAAGATAAATGTGAGAAGAAAAGAAACCAAAATTGCTCAGAAATACAACAGATAAATAAAGTAACCACTTAGCAAATGCACAATAGATGCATCTAAATTACATATTCAACTAATTCAGAATCCTTTTCAATTTACAATACCAAAAGATTGAGTACAACTCATATCCAGAATCTCCTTCAAACAATGCTTAACATGATATACTTTTGGGTGTGTAATCTCAAATGCATAATCCAAATTGAAGCATCCAAAAGTAGATCAGAGAATCTAACTACAGCAAAAATCAAAGTTGACACAGCTTCCACCTCGTTCCTTGAGGGCATTCCCTATGAATATAAATATCAACTAAAGATTAATCAAATAGAGAAATAACAATCAAAATTCTAATATACATTTGAATTCGTACTCATGACCTACATTAGTCATTCTTATTATCATGGTATACTTTTCAAAGACGAAGCAACTGGAAAAAATAATAGCAAGTAGAATTCTTACCTTTAATATAAACAAAGAATATGTAACTATGTAAAAAAACAAAAGAAAGAATTTATTTATTAGTCGGATACAACAAATTACTTACCGTGTGATTTATTATTTACTAATTTTGATTGTTTACAAAACTTTCATTCATCCTGGCGCATGTTGTTAGAACCTGTAACAATAAAGTCAACACTTAACTTGTATTTCTCAATCAATTAATCACTATAATTTGATACAATGAAATTTATATAATACCAACTACAGATGTCAAATCTTCTTCATATGTGTTGTCATCACTGTCATAATGATTATCTATAGTTGATCTGACAATGAATACATCATCAATGTTATAAAATTTAATTAAATAAAAATAGCATACAAATGCAGAATTATTAGATACATACCTTTGTTTCAAAATCGGACAATTACGCTTGTCATGTGATACACCTCGATGCCCACATCCACGACATAGCCTAGACTTTGAAGTTGATTTCTCCTTTGATGATTGCAATCTCTTCCCACATCCTTTTATTCTCACTAAAGAAGGATCTATAATACCAAGCCCTCCATCCATGGAATTTTTCCTTTGACTTCTGATGTTGCATGTTCTACTAATGTTCATCTCTTGAATTTTGCTATACATATAATCAAATTGTTCACCCAAAAAATTTGTCCCCTCATCAGTCAAGGATGCATCATCAATTAATACTGAAGCTTTATAGGATAACCTTGAGTGTTGTGACATCAAACATTTTTTTGGATCATCGATCAAAAGTTGTTCCTCCCCTAAAATATATATTGCTTCAGCTTTTGTATTTTGTGTCCATCTTTTGAGTATATACTTGTCAGGCAATTGAAACACTTGATTGATACAGAAAAAAGCTAACACATGTCTACATGGAATGCCCTCAAACTCAAATTTCCTACAGCTACAGGATATGTAGTCCCTCAGTTTGTCATAGGTGAGTACCCTTGGTTTGGTGGAAGAAGAACTTTAGAATTTCATCACCTGATAAATCACTAACTCATCTTCTATAGATGTTTGTTGCACATAATAAGTATGACTCTCACTAATTTGACTTTGAAATTCGACCCATTTCTTTTTCGTGTAGAGGCTAACCATTTGAGTTTCCATTGGCCAATTTGACCGGGTCCTGGGATGCTCATTAATATCAATATGGTCAGCAGCTAACTCATTATGCCTTTGGTGTCTTAATGCCCTATTGAAACGGATGATAAAATCCATCAATGAGTTCTTATTTGAGACATACCTCTTGAAAAATGCATGTGAACTTTCAGATCTTTGACTACTTGACATTCCAGTACAAAATACATGACTAAAATATGCTGGGATCCACTTATGTCGTAATTCATACATCAATGACAACCAATCATTTTTTCCAAGTTAGCACACTTTATAGCCTGTTCCCATGACTTCTCAAATTCATCAGGTGTTGTACTATTTTCAATGGCATTTTTTATGCTTTGATAGTGGTCACGAAAAGTCAAAGGGTGTAATTTCTCAGGGAATTTATTCAGTATGTGCCACAAACAATACCGATGCACCGTCTGAGGAAAAACTTGTGCAATAGCTTTTGTCATATCAGGATCTTGATAAGTAATAATCACATTTGGTGCTCCTTTAGGCATGACTTCTATGAATTTATTAAACAGCCAAACAAAAGAATCAGTTTTTTCATCACTTAGAAAGCCACAACCAAAAATAATTGTCTGATGATGATGATTAACACCTACGAATGGAGCAAATATCAACCCATATTTGTTGGTGTTATATGTCATGTCAAAAATAACTACATCACCAAATACAATATTTACTGTCCTTGATACATGATCTGTCCAAAAACACCTATTAAATCTGTTATATGAATCAGTCTCATAATCAAAGAAAAAAGCTGAATTCTTATCTTTCTCAGATGCAAAAAACTCGATCAATGTTTCAGCATTAATACCCTTTTGTTCCTCCCTTAGATCTCTCTCAAAGTTTCTTATATCTGTTTCTGTGCAACCTACATGCTCAGGCCCTCCATACTCTATTTCAAATAATCGCATTTGTTGATAAGTTGGCACATTAGCCTCTGAAAATTGTTGAGACAATGCTTTCTTTGCTGTTGAAATATTACGATGTGAACATAGCAAATGAACCTTTGAAGGAATCGAGAGTGGATGATTATGACCTTCCACGAGCTTACTGACAATCCAATTAGGTCCAGTTTGTTCTTTGACAAGTGAAATATTTGACTTACAACCAGTTCTAATATCGCTACGTGTTCTTTCCCTTGTCTGTCCGTCCCCAGTAGCATATTTATTTGACCGCATTTGATCTGTATGACCTTCTTTAAAGCATACAAATTTTTTCCATACAACTTCATTTGTAATCTTATTTTTTTTGCTATTGTTTATCCTTGCACTAAATCCAGCTTCTCGCGCATATTGGTTATAGAATGAAAATGCATCCTCTAGTGATGAAAATTCCATACTAATTTTTGGCTTTTGATCATCTGCAACTTGGGGAATATATAGTTGATCATCACTGTAATTTCCTTCCATTGCTGGAGAATGTCAAATTAAAATAGAGTTAAACTAATTGGTATTGATTGACCTCCTTTCAGTCAAAGATGCATCATCAAACTAACTAATAGCATTGGTTTATAAATTCCAGCATTTCCACAATAAGGTTAACCCATTTGCCTAAGACAAGGAAAAAAATAAAAAGAAAATAAAAGGGAAAAATTTACAAGACGCACAGAAGGTTACCAAGACAAGGGAAAAAATAAAAAGAAAATAAAAGGGAAAAATTTATAAGATGCACAGAAGGTTACCAATATCGGCTTGGAAATGCTGGTGCAGACAGGCGAGGAGGAAAGAAACGGCGGCGAAGGGGTGTGCGAATCGGCGGGCCTCAGTTGCGATCGACGGTGTCGGTGTCGCTGTTGGGGGAGAAGAAGCTCTCCAGCACAGTGGGAGTTCTGTTGGAGGCAGGCGAGGAGGAAGGAAGCGCCGACGAAGAGGTGCGCGAAACGACGGCGAGAAGAAGGTCTCCTGCGCTGCTCGGTGTTGGGGGAAACAAGCGCGATCCTGCGCGCGTTTCTGCTCGGCGAAGAGGAAGGCGACGCGAAAGCAGTGCGACTCACCGCGATCGACGATCGCCGCGTCATTGGGAGAAGAAGCTCTCGGCCGATGGGAGTTCTCTTGGAGGCAAAGCGAGGAGGAAGGAAACGCCGTGAAGAGGTGTAGCAAACGGCGTCGATGATGTTGGGGAGAAGAAGGTCTCTGTTGCCGCACGGTGTTGGGGGAAACACAAGTTTGGCGTCGAGGAGAAGGAGGGGAAGAAAACCCAAACGGCGGTGTCAATGTTGGGGGAGAAGAAGGTCTCCTGCGCTGCTCGGTGTTGGGGGAAACACAGGTTTGGCGTTGGGGAGAAGGAGGGGAAGAAAACCCTAAACCTAGGTCGCTCTCGCTCGGTGGCATTCGGAGGGAAAAGGCGCAGGAGGAGGATTTGTGAGGGAAAAGAAAGCTACATTCGCGATTAATCTTCGTCGGACGTGGCACGGCAGACGCGGCGCTCGGCAAGTGCCACGGAGACAGTCGCGGACAGGCGCGGAAGATTAATCGCGCATGAGAAGAATCCTGCTTGTCGGATTCTGATCGCGATTCGATCGGGCTCCGATGCTTGTCGAATTATGGTCAGAAACGATCGCGATTGTGGTCACGACATTGGCGTTCATTTCCGGCCGTAATTGGATCGAGCTCCGGTGCCAACCGGATCGCATCCGAAATTCAGTCGGATTCCGATTGGAATTCAATTAGAATTCGATCGGATTCCGCCCGAAGTTCGATCGGATTTCGATCGGTCGACGATGAAGTGGTTGAGAAATCGCGACGGAAAGATTACTATATATTTCACATTTATTGTGCATCGTAATTGATTTGACGACTGACAAATTAGCGTGCATTTACGAACGCTCAAGATAATAAATCGGCGTATATATATATATATATATATATATGTATATATATATATATAAAAGCCGAAAGGAACGGGCATGATCGTGCAAATTAAATTAGTCATCGTAGTTTCATTATCTGCTTTTGTGCGTGTTTTTTTTTTTTTGGGTCATGGCGCTCCCATCACGTGGGACAGGTAGCAAAATAATGGCGCTACAATAGTCCTCGGACAGCAAGAAGATTTTGAAATGTATCATTTAAAAAAAAAAAATCTTTTATAATCATTTTTATTTGGGAGATGCACCAGGGTAAGTGGTGCTCCATTCCCGGGTCCCACGCCTATCTTTACCCCCAACCCCCCAAGCCAATTTTCTCGAGCTGTTTGCTTTAAAATTATTATTTTTTGGTAGTAACACAAAAAATAAAAGAGGCGAGAAAACTGCAAATAAAATTAATAAAAGGTCTCACTGTGTTGCACTGTCACCTCACTGGCCAGAGCGTACGCCTTGGAAATTTGCCCTCGTCTTCCCCCAGTGCGACAACAGACGACGACGAACACCGCCGAAGGAGAGCACAAGTGAAACCCTAGCCGCGCCTCCTCTTCCTCCTCCCAGCCATGGAGGGGCAACGTGTCTCCAAGAAGCCCGCTAGGTCAGCCTACGTTGACGTCTTCGGAGGTCCTCCCCGTTTCGCCGCTGCTCCTTTCCCTTCCCGCCTCGACGACTACGCCGAGATTTTTGGAGGTTCAGGGACCTCCTGCAGCATCCCCTTCCTCGATCTCCCTCCGGCGACGTACGGACTCGACGGTGATACTGCCGGGGTAAGCGACGGCCCTGGATGCGACTACTCTGAGGTATTCGGGGACTTGGACCTTCGGGAGTTTGCTGTACCGTATGAGGACTTATTTTCTTCGAGTCGGGGCGTGAAGGTCGGTTCCACGAACGTGAGGTGCGCTTTCGAATCTCGTTTGTTAGCGGTCTTTGTCGAGTGGTATTTTGTTGGCGTCGTGGGAAAAAATGATAACCTTTTTGTTGGCTAATGACTTTCTCCTCCTTCAAGCTTGCAGTAAATGTTTAGAAAACGCGGTTATATGCATAACGAACAAGAATGAGAAGATGTAGGAGTACGTTATGCGTCTAGCTTTTGTTGATATGGTTACAATATAACTTGTACATTGCATATTTTTCATTCCTTTCTTGCTAAATCTGTTGTGCTGAATGAAATCCAATATATAACTCCTGCCCACTTTGACATTAGAAAACCCTTCATCTAGGCGCTATCTGTTTTTCATTATTGACATGCTAATCTCTTGGTTGGTCTAAATTAGCAGATCAATGCCATTTGGTTATCGTCTTTTCTCGTAGAGATTTCCCCCCTTGTTTTTCACACATTGAACTATCAAAAAAATCAACTAAGGCTTAAACAGAGCTATTAGTTAGATTGGGAGTTTCATAGAAGATTACTACATTTTGTCCTTTTAGAGATTATTAAGACTATTTTTTTTAGAATAATTGATTATGATTCACTACTAGGTTTCCATTGGCCATTAACAGGGACCTCGAGGATCCGACCTTTAATGGTCAGCCCATTAAAGAATCTGAATTTCCAATGGATGATGTGAATGAATTTCATGTGAATTGCATTGAAGATGATCGTGATTGCTTCCCATTGAATTACGATCTTTCGAATCATAATTCTGGGAAATGTAACCTGTCAAGTAATGTGAAAAATAATGAGAGCAAAGATGGTGCTGCGAGAGGAAAAGCACACAAACCTGATCCTCCTAGATCCATTCTTGAATGCACTACCTATTTGCAAATGCAAAAACCTGGCGTTCCCATTAACAAGGTTAACAATGTTGATTTACATACCTCAGGAAATGAAGCCATGTCAGATATTAAGGAATGTAGCAGTCTATGTCCTGCTTCAGAGCTTAATCATGTAAATTTGGATCTCCACTCGCATCCTTCCAGCAGTAATTCAGTCGCTAGTGATGATGTGACATCTTCCAATGCTATGTATGTAAGTGTTGTAGATATCAATCTCCGAACACAACCCTTGCAAGTACCACCACCAACAAGACCACCTCCAAAAGCATGTAACAAACCAAATCATCCATTCTTAAAGATAGAGCCTAACGTGGAAATCAGTATAGAAGGACAACCATCATCTCGACGAAATGAATATCCTGAATGTTATGGTTTTATTTCCAAAAGCCATGCACCTCAAGTTGTCATGAGGGATGGTCCTTCCTTGGATGTAGACATTGATGCAAGTTCAGCTGCTGCTGCGATAAAGAAAGCAATGGAATTAGCTGAATCAAGATTAAAAAGTGCCAAGGAGTTGATGGAGAGAAAACGTGTAAATATTCACAACCGGAAGAAGAGTCATCATGAAACCAAAAGCGAACAGAAGATTGCTCAATATTCTTTTTTAGATAACAGTGTCATTACAACACAAAAAAATCTGACAAAAGAGGAGGACAAGATCAATGACATTCCTTCAGAGAAAGGAAATATCACCAATGTTTTTAAGGAAAATCTGGATCTTGGAGAGACAACAAGAGATGTGATAATGTCTAAACATGGTCAAGAGATGAGGAAAGAAAACAGTTTAGCTCTGGAAAAGGAATGTATGGAGCAGAAGATGGATCAAGAACAGTCAAGGGTGGCAAACAAAGAACAGTCAGTAATAGTAGAACATGTACATGGGCAGGAAGCTATTAGGAAAATGATGAAAGGAACTACAAGCATTAACAACGATGGTCGTTATGACAATAAAGAGGTTACACTGCCATCTGAATTTAAAAGCAATAATAATTTGACTGTAGGGATTGATGGGCCAAAGATTGCCACAGATGTGAAAGAGGACTATGGTTCTTGCAAGGGAGAACCAATTGGAGATCTAGATAATGTGGTTCTCATGGACCCACAGCTTCAAGAAGATATCGATATCCTTCAGGATACTCGCATTTCTTGTAGTGAGGAAAACAAGAAGCTTGAAGAAGTTCGTGGTGAAAATTTGAGCATGCCATTCTCTGTTGAGAAGCAATCTGTTGCAATTAGAAATGAAGAAAATCTGGAAAAGTTAGACATCCGTGAGTTTGAGGTGTCAAAAGATGCTAAATGCAACTATGAATTTGAAGACAATCTACATGACTCTGAGTCGGTCCAAGTGATATTATCAGATACATTAGAATTAGAAACTGCTAGAGTAACTTCTGATTCTGGAAAAGTTGAGAAGGAATTCACTGCAGATGATTCAAACAGTGAACAGTGCAATGACGGTATGTTTCTGGATGCATCCATGATAGGTGCTGTTCCACATGACAAGGAAATGAGGATGGCATTTGTATCTGGCATGTTTGATGTAGAGAAAGAGTTGGATGCTCTTTGTGAATCTGGTGATTCTATAAATACATCAAGGGAAGAGCAAGTTGAAGGTGGCCACTCAAACAACCTGATCCAAATGGATAGAAATACAATGAAAACTCTGAAGGAAGCTAGGGAGGAACCATACTCAAAGAAAGAGTCATCCATGTCTGAGAAATATGATTCAGGAGTGGTAGTTGACCAAGGCACAGATGAAATAGGTGATAATTCAATGATACAAAATGCAACTGGAGTAATTTCATATGAACCTGAGAATGCAAAATTGGATGGTGCCTCCTCTCAGGATGGCAATGAGTTCAAATCAAATGAACCACCAGCTGAAGACCAGAAATGTAATGGGACACCAGAAGCAGTTCTAAAGTCCCGTCTGCTGGAAAAATCTGAGATGCAAACAACACAGCAGGGAGGTAAGAAAGTGAAAGAAAATGAAAAGATTGGAGAGATTCATGCAAATCCAGATGTTTCAGAAGAGCAAGTTGGAGGTGGTCACTCAAACAACCTGGTCCAAATGGATGAAGATACAGTGGAAACTCTGAAGGAAGATAGGGAGCAGCCATACTTGAAGAAAGAGTCATCCATTTCTTGGAAATATGAATCAGGACTGGTAGTTGACCATGATACAGATAAAATAGGAGAGAATCCAATGAAACGAAAAGGAACTGTAGTTATGGAATTTGAAGAACCTGAGAATGCAAAAGCAGATGGTCCCTACTCAGAAGATTGCAATGCATTCAAAGCAAATGAACTACCAGGTGAAGACCAGAAATGTGATGAGATGCCAGAGGCAGTTCAAAACCGTTGTTTGCTGGAAAAATTGGAGGAGCAAACAATGCAGCAAGGAGAAAAGGAAGTTAGAGAAGATGAAAAGTTTGGAGAGGTTCATGCAAACCCAGATGTTTCAGATAACATTGATATCGTAAATAGAGATTCAGATGCCAGCTGCTGCCTCCTGTTCAAAGATTCGGATGCTCAGTCAGAAAATGGTAATGGTATCTCAGAATTACAATCAGCTCAAGGTGCTGCAGACATTTACACTGTTGGGTCCTCAAAGATTACTTCCAACTTTAAGAAGACAGAAGATAAAGAAAGTGAAACCATGGAAAAAGAAAGAAAACCATCAGGAATTTGGACAAGGAAATTAGAAGAGGAAGAAAGAGAGAGAGAGAAAGAGAGAGAAAAGGACAGAACTGCAGTGGAAAGAGCAATTCATGAAGTACATGAAAGGACACATGCTAAAGCCCGAGAAAGGGCCGAAAGAATTGCTGTAGAGAGGGTTACTTATGAGGCTCGACAAAGAGCACTTAAAGAGGCTCATGAGAAGGTAGATAAGGCTTCTGTTCTTGCTGCGGAAAAATCAGTAGCTGAGCAGGTTTTAAAAGAAGCTAGATTAAAGGCAGAGCGTTCTGCTGTTGAACGAGCAATTGCTGAAGCTCGAGAGCGTGCTGCAGAAAGAGCACTTGCTGAAAAGGCAGCTGGAAATGGTAGAGAACGCAAAGAGAGATCAAATGGTTTTTACAGGGATAAAATGAGTAAAGAAAATGGAACAGAAGAACATTCAAAGCCATGGAATAAGGTAAACAAGTATAAGCCTTAACTTGATATTTGCAACAGTTATACATGGTTTCTTTGATTCTTATTTATTCAGACTTCAGAGTACAGTTTTAGCTTTGTGTACTGTTTCATGTGGTTGGACATGTAGGATGGATCTACTGGTGCACAGTTTCACAGTACTGATTCTTCAAGCAACTCCAAGGGATATTCATTTGTGGATAGCCAAAGTAAGCTATGTTAGGATTACTGTCAAGAGCTCTTTTTGTGAGCCTTTCATGTCTTGGATATTGTTTTTCTTATACTTAAATATCCATAGCCTCTTTCCCCTTTTTTAGATACTTGTGTTCTTTATTGATCAGAAGCAGGTGAGGATGAATCAACACTCAGGTGTAAGGCTAGGCTTGAGAGGCATCAAAGAACAGCTGAACGTGTGGTGTGCATTTCGTCTGATTTTGACTTTCATGGTAGTTGAGAGGATCACATTTCATATTTAGTATTCTAACACTGTTTACTGTTATGTTTTTTTTTGCGTCAGGCAAAAGCTCTTGCTGAGAAGAACTTGCGGGATGTTCTTGCTCAAAGGGAGCAAACAGAGCGAAATGTAATGGACTGTTTGTGATCAATATACGAGATCCAACTTTGCTTTATATTTATGTTGATATTTAATTGCAGAGATTGGCTGAGTATTTGGATCCTGATATCAAAAGATGGTCAAATGGAAAGGAAGGAAATTTGCGGGCATTGTTGTCAACTCTGCAATATGTATGTGCATTTGTTTAGAGCATTCAATTTTTTCAAATATAGTGTGCATGGATACATTTCTACATAGTAGTGAAATCCAACTCAAGTATGTTTGGAGGAGGAAATATAGTCCTTTAATTTATCACACACTCAAATGGACAATACAGTATCTGTAGCAAATTACATTATCTTTTATAATTACCTTATAAAGGATAATCCGGTGCACGAAACCCTTGTCAATACGAGATTTTGGAAAAGGATCAAATTTCATTGAGTTTATTGTACGCAGTTTTGCATTACAAGAGAATGTTTCTGCAATTCGAACTTGTGACCACTAGGTTATACAACATCAAGTTTACTATTGCGCTAAGGCTTCCTTTCTAAAATTACCTGATAGAGAAGCTAAAATAGACAACTTCTGGAATTACTATCTTGAAATGTACTAAAAGATCCAAAATCCAAAAAATTGTTGTTTCCAGATTATAATAGTTGTGAACATATGCAGTTCAAGTCACCACTTCCCATTTGCTTTGAACTGTCAAAAATGTATTCTTTAGAATCACATGAAACTCACCTTAGTATGATTAATTGTTAGAATTGAAGAGAACTAAATCAAAGAAAGCAATCGTATCTTCTCATATAGGAATTGCATGGGATTTTTAACTTTGTTTATTCTAGTCTTGATTAAAGTGAGACCAGTAGCATATCAAATGGTTCTACTTATATTGGATCGTTTTACAATCTGTCATTGTATCTGTATCTTTTCATTGTGCTCAATCAGTGTCACTCTAGTTCATAAGTTTTATTAGTGGAGCTCCGTTAGTCCTTTACAATGCATTTCCAGCTGATAGGCAGCTTCATCCGCTGAGAATTCTTGAAGTTCCATTGGTAGTCAGAAACAGATTTTGCACATAAATATGGAGCTACTGATGTTTCAGCCATTTCATTTGGTATTTTGTTCTCAGATCCTTGGGCCTGAGAGCGGTTGGCAGCCAATTTCGTTGACAGATGTCATCGCCGCTACTGCTGTGAAGAAAGCTTACAGGAAGGCTACGCTCTATGTTCATCCTGATAAATTACAGCAAAGAGGTGCTAGCATTCGGCAAAAGTACATTTGCGAGAAGGTTTTTGATCTTCTTAAGGCAAGTCCTCTAGTTGTCTAAGTTTACCTGTGTATGTTTGTGTTCCTATTTTTCTGACTGATTGTTGACTTGTATGATACAGGAACACAATCGAAAATACATAACCATATGACATATTAGATAGTTGTTAAAGTGGTTCTTATATTGTCTTGTTAGCAGCAGTGGGAGATTAATACTTAGATCTTAGCAATAATAAAGCAAGCTTTCTACTAAATTAGTGGCTAGTTAACAGGTTAGAGACTCCTATATCATAAAACAATATCATAAAAACAATCATGTCGGTGACATGATAAACATTGGATTCATAAGTCAGTATTGGTCTTCTTGCATCTGCCTTGTTTATTTCGTACAAACTAATCGCCTTTTTCTAATGATGCAGGAAGCGTGGAACAAATTCAACTCAGTAGAGCGATAAAAATGCAGAATGCGTACACTGTAGTGTAGTCTTCACCCTTGAACCTTTCATTTGTAGTGAGTAAATGCATTTTAGAATCAGATCTAGCAAGCTTAGTTCTGTAATTATTCCATTGAGCATTCTTTTGAATATGTAAATATGAAAATTCTTCTTAGTGCATGCCAGAACTTGATTCCTAATTCAATAGATCAAGGCTCTTTTGTTAACATCACTATGAATGGGAAAATGATCCTTTTATTTGAAATGTAATCGCCGTCCAATAGCAAACTGTCATGTTGCTTTGGTGTGCTGCCATGCTTTATTTCATTCCCAAGTATAGATGGTAAAATTATTTTAAAAAGTAAGAGTTAATTTTCGAGAGTTGTAAAATTTTTCGGAGTGTTTATCTATTTGCAGTGTTAGTTTTTAGTTGGATAAAATATCATTCATGAATTTTTTTTTATCATAGTTTGTGAGATCATTCGGTAGGAGCTCTTAGGGATGGATTTCACGCTTCATGGTGTAGGGAGATAAAAAAAAGTTTATATTTGGGTTAAAATATTTGTCTTTGCAATGTTCAATAGTGTACAAATGGTGCACTGGATTACCGTGGAGGAGGGGTAAAGTGCTGGTGTAATGTCTTAAGTATTTAAAAGAGTAGTATTTGGGTCTCGAAAAAGAATTTATTATAAGTAGTTTTATTTTATTTTGTAAAAGATTATTTGTGTGACCTCTTTGTTCTAGAATTAGTTGATTTGAAGAGTATTATTATTTCAATATTTGTGGTTCAAAATTTTTTTCGTAATTTTAGTTATATATCTATAGTTATGATATTTTATTCTGTGTGTGGTTCAAGTCAATCAGTAATTTTTAAATAACCGGGTTATCTATCTATAGTTATGATATTTTATTCTGTGTGGTTCAAGTCAATCAGTAATTTTTAAATAATGAAGATGTACTACAAAAAAAAAAACTATTTTTTGACGACGAACTTTGGCAACGAATTATTTTCATTGCAAATCTGCAACAAAATTAGCGACGAAATTTATGTTTCATCGCAAATTTGTAACGAAATTTTCGACGGAAAAAAATTTGTTGAGAAAAATAAAAAATTTCTAACATTCAAATTTCATTGTAAAATTCGTCGCATAATGGCGACGAAAAATAATTTTCGTCGCCAATTTGCGACGAAATAATAAATTTGTCGCACATTTCTACAACGAATTCAAAATTCGGTGCAAAATCGACGACGAATTTTTTTTAGTCGCAAATTGGCGACGAAAATTATTTTTCGTCACAAATTTTTATTTTATTAAAAAAAATTAAAAAACAAATTCTCGTGAACGAGTTTTTTTTAAATATTTTGTAACGAATCCTTGCAAATTTGCAACGAATCTACGGATTCGTTGCAAAATTTGCAACGAATAAGAGGATTCGTTGCTGATTTTGCAACGAATCCGAGGATTCGTTACAAACTCTTATTTTTAGAAAAAAAAAAATTAAAAATTCATCGAAGCCGGTTAAGTGACTTAGAGAGTTCGGAATGAGATGAAACAAGTTCTATGTGTTCGTCTAGTTCCCCTGATTATATATATATATTTAAAAATAAATTTTACCGAAAATATTGTGATACGTGATTTTTTGAACGTGAATTAGATTTCTCAGATAGACCGATATTCGAAAATTCCCGGATGAAAATATTTTTGACGATGTTTATATAATGAGGAGAACTAGACGAATATATTGACACTGATTTTATCTCATTCGGAGATCTGTAAGTTAGTTAACAAGTTTTAAGTATTTTATTTATTTTAAAATAAAAAATTATTTGCAACGAATATGTGAATTTGTTGCTAATTTTGCAACGAATCCACAGATTCGTTGCAAACTCTCAATTTAATAAAAAAAAATTTTAAAAATTCATTTAACGATTTTAAAGTTTTTTAATTTTTTTTAAAAAATTATTTGCAACGAATCCGGGATTCGTTGCAAACTCTTAATTTAATAAAAAAAAATTAAAAAAAAATCATTTAACGATTTTAAAGTTTTTTAATTTTTTTTTAAAAAAATATTTGCAACGAATCGTGGATTCGTTGCAAAATTGCAACGAATCCTGGATACGTTGCAAAATTTTTAAATTTATAAAAAAAAATATTAAAAAAATCAGAACGTTTCCAAATTATTTATTTTATTTTTAAATATTGCAACGAATCTGTGCTAATTTGCAACGAATATGTGATTCGTTGCTAATTTGCAACGAATCACAGATTCGTTGCAAACTTTTCGAATTATTTATTTATTTTTTAAAACGAATGTTTGGACGCCGCCGCGTACCCCCGAAGCCGTCCGACCGCTGGTCGGTGCGCCCAGCCGCCGCCGCGAGCTGCGCCGCCGCCTCGTCGCCGCCGAGCCGCCATGTCCGCCCGCCTCGTCGTCAGGGCGAGCCGCTCGTCCGGCCGTCGCACCCTCGTCCGGCCGCCCCCTCGTCCGCCATGAGCCATGCGCAGCCTTCGCCGCCGGCTGCCGCCCTGCGAACCCGTCTGCCTCGCCGCCGCCGGCCCTTCGCCGACGCGCCGCGACCCTCGCCGCCATTGTCCGCCGATTCTTCATTGTCAAGCGATTCCGCTGATCGCCGCGACCAGCCGTGACCACCGGCCATTGTCGAGAGTTCGTGCGCTGCGTGGCCAGCCGGCCTTCGCTCGCCAGTGACACCCGACCACTCGCCCCGGCGCGAAATTTGCCGTCGGCGAAGTTCCTCGTCGTCCGTTCGAGTTCCGATAGTCGCAGGAGCCACCGCGACCGCGCCCTCGCCGACAGCGCCGCGACCACCGCCACGGCCACGAGGCCGCTGTCATGAGTTCGCGCCCGATCCTCCGAGAGTTCCGCGAGCGCGGCGATACCACCCCTTGCCATCGCCTCGGCCGCGATCAAGAGGTTTATAAAAAATTTCTCTAATTTTAAATTCGTTCTTTTATGTTATATGTTTTGTCTATTAGAAAGTGTTAAAACCTATTTGCATTGCCATTTAAATGATACTTTATGGATAATAGTTTCAATTGAAATTATGTTTGTTAGGATTCAATTAATGTTAAATTTCGTATTATTGTATTTTCTAGGAGTTTTTATTAATATAATTTATTGAAAACAGACATAATACAGCGTGAAAGGAGTTGGATGTATAATAGGAATTTACCTGAACGTCGGGGTTTAACTGATGAATTTATGAGTGGGTTGAAAGAGTTTTTAAATTTCGCATCTAGTAATGTTGAGTTTATGGATGGTAATCAGATAAGGTGTCCGTACAAAAAGTGTCACAATGGTAGATTATTACCGTCTAGCAAAGTTTCAGAGCATCTTTGTAGATTTGATTTTACTATAAATTACTATAACTGGACATGTCATGGTGAACCATTTATATCTGATGAGGATTATCATAGACACAACACACAAGTCTCTAGGGATCAAAGAGATTATAATCAATTAAATCCATATCAGAGGATGATATATGATGTAGCGGGCCCGAAATGCGAGTTATCTTATTTATGTGTCGCTGGTTTGACACCGTCAGAGGGATGAAGGTGCATCCACAGTATAATTTGGTTGAAATAAATCATAAAAGATTGTATAAGAGATATGAACCATTTATTTTGGCACAACAAGCGATTCAAGTTTTCTATGCTCAATATCCTAGTTTGAAGCGTGACAAAAATGAATGGTGGGTTGTTTGTAAAACAAAAGCACGGAAAAAAATTGAAGAGCGCTGGCAAGACATTGCATATCAACAAGATAAAGTTACAAATATGTTTAATACCGAGGAATATATTATTCCAACGTTACGAGATCCCAATGGAGTAGTGATAAACGTGGATGCAACTGAAATTGATGATGATGATGAGGAGGAGGAGGAGGAGGAGGACGAGACCGACGATGAGGAGACCGATGAGGATGAGGAAGATGATAATGAGGACTTTGAATTTTGACGTCTAGGGTAAGTTTTTTTTATATATAATTTTAGTTTTAAACTATAATGTTACCAAATTTCTTAGCTCAATTATTTGTTTATATACTGTCTCATTGTTAAATTTATATCTTTTGTCTGTGTATGTTGTGTATATTTTGTTCTTATAGGTTATCAGACGTGACATCATCGTAGCTTCTCGCAGTATCTCAGATCTTCATTATGAATTTTGTAAGTTTTTCATGTTCTTCATTAAGCATCAAAGTTTTATTTGCTTTATTCTAATTTTGATTTTGGTTGATAGTTTCGACGTGGTGGCTAGAGACGACACAATACTAGTACTGACCATACTGATTCACCGTCTACCAGCACTATACCTACATGCCCCCCCTGATCAGGCTGGACCTTCACATGATCGATCATGTCTATCTCATTCAGAGGCCTTCCAATTCAAATTCACTTGTACCCGCCAGACACTCCTCTACTGAGAATATCGAAAGTCGACCGTATATATTTCCGATGGGAGATTCGTAAGTAATATAAATATTATAATTTTTAAACTATCTTAATTATTTATCCAATTTTTTTTCACTTTATCATAGGTTTGAAAATCAGAGTATTCATGAGATCAATAAAATCGTGAATAACTATTGGAGAGGAGACTCATTGTTATACTCAAGTACACCAGGACCTACAAAAGAACTATGGTGGTGCGAGTTTAAGGTATAATTAATTCATTTTATATATTAAATAAGTGATTATATAATCAATTATTTTTTTTTCATCTCAGCGGACATTTATTTGGGACCCTTCTCAAGAATTGGAAGTTAAAAGAATTTAAAAAAAAAATGTGGCGATCATATCCGACATGTATTGAGTCATGCCAAAAGTACTGGAAAAAAATCAGCCTGTGTCACGTCGAAAAATTAGAGTAAAATCTCCGATTATTGGCAATCTGATGAGAGTAAAAAAAGGAGTCAACAGAATAAAATAAATCAAGCATGTAATTCTGGAGACTTATCTGCAACATATGCGGGAGGATCTATAAATATCGAGGAGCATTCACGTAGATTGGTAATTTTTTAATTGTACAATTAGTTTTTTAATTTATTTCATATTATTATTTTATTTCTAACATTCTTATATTTAGTCTAAGGAATTGGGAAAGGGGCCGGAATTTATAGATACTTTCGTTCGCACTTTCCAAAAAAAAGATAAGACTTGGAGTGGAGATAGAGCTAGAGCAATTAAGGTTTGAATTAATCTTTAAACTTACTTTATATCTTTAATTCTGTTAGTTATGTATATGCTCTGATTAAAATTTTAATTTTGTATAAGAGAGATATGATCAATTATCCTCATCTTAGAGAATTTCACGAGATGACGGTGATAATAAAGGGTCTGAGCCATCTGTTAGTAATAATTTGGATTTATGACTTGAGGCGAGTGGAGGAGCAAAAAGGGGAAGGATATTAGGTATGAGTTCTCTGAGCAGAATGCATAATGCTCCTCGTAGATCTATTTCTTCTACTCCACCAACAATAGCGGCACAGATACATAACTTAACTGAGGAGGTTAGCAATTTGAAGGGCATAATACTTGAAAGAGATCATCAAATTCTAGAAATACAACAACAAAACTCACAAAGGGATCAAGAAATGATAGAAATGCGACGACAACAAGCCTTTCTTATGCGACAGTTTCAACAATTTAGTTCTGGTCCAAGTCATATTCCTCCTAGTAATGATGATGATGGTGGCGACGATGATGATATTGTATGCATGTTTGTAAATAGTACTTTTAAAATTTTTTAGTTTATTGAGTTTGTTAATCCTTCATTTCTTTAATTTTTGATTACTACTTTTTATTTTGCTTTAAACAGGAATGATGAAGTCAATCCTTATGCCGGTTGAAAATACACATCTGAGTAAGTCTTTGCATATTTATTTTCGTGTTAGTATATAGTTTTTTTTTAATGTATGATACTTTTTGTTTGTTTCTTTTCTAATGCAGGTAGAAGAATATCGGTCGTTGCTTAGCATATGCACTTTTCTTTTTTCTTTCGCATGTGTTGATATATTTTGCGTGGACATTGTTATTTGGATATCAGAACTATGCTGATGTTTGAAATGTTGTACGATATAACTTTGTTATTTGGAATGTTGTATTGTTCTTAACTTATTGTGTTAGTTTGTATTTATTTGGATATGAAATATTTTTGGATATTATTGAATGTTATTTTGTTGTATTGAATGTGTGTGTATTTTGTTTGTATTGAATGTATTTATTTGGATATCAGAACTTATTGTACTTTGTTTTGTGTGTGTGAAATTTGTATATACGATAGAATATCGAAACAGATGGAACCTGTAAAAAAAAAATTTATTTAGCGACAAATTTAGTGACAAAAATACAAATTCGTTGCTAAATTCTGGGAATTCTGCGACGAATTTTATTTTCGTCGCAAATTAGCGACGAATTTAGCAACGAAACTAACCTGTGACAAATTCTGCAACGTATTTTGCGACGAAATTTCCGACGAAAATTTAATTTTGCGACGAAAAAAGAATTCGTCGCAAAATATGCTTTTTTGCAACGAATTTTGCGACGATTTTTGCGACGAATTTGTATCAGTCGCAA
This sequence comes from Wurfbainia villosa, assembly GCA_025175895.1. Taxonomy (NCBI): domain Eukaryota; kingdom Viridiplantae; phylum Streptophyta; class Magnoliopsida; order Zingiberales; family Zingiberaceae; genus Wurfbainia; species Wurfbainia villosa. The sequence goes on from JAKLTH010000042.1 coordinate 5,335,146, forward strand.
ATTTAGCAACGAAATTGTTATTTCGTCGCGAATTTTCTGTGATGAATTTATTTTTTTGTCGGAAAGTTTTGCGACAATTTTTTTTTTGTCGGGAAAATTAGCAACGAAAAACTTAATTCGTCGCAAATATTTGCGACGAATTTTCATTTTTGTCGTGAAAATTAGCAACGAAAAACTTAATTCGTCGCAAAAATTTGGGACGAATTATTTTTTCATCGCAAATTTTTACGACGAAAATTGCAACGAAAATTTGAATTCGTCGTAACTTCTGCAACGAAATTAGCGACGAATATTTAAATTCATCGATAATTTTCGTCGCTAAAATTCGTCGCAAGAATTCGTCGCTATTTTTGTCGCTAATATTTGCGACGCTTTATCCGCAACAAAAATATTTTTGTCGCTAAATTCGTCGCTAATTTATTTTGCAACGATTTTTTTTTTAAAATTCGTCGCTAAATTCGTCGCTAATGACTATATTTTTTGTAGTGATGTTCATTACGTTTGATTAGTAATAATAAAATAAGATAAAATTTATTTAAATATTAATGATGATATAGTAGGGAATAGAGTTCAATAGCGTAGAACGATCCATATAGTCGATCATATTTAATGGAATAAGACTTTATTGTTGTTGTTATTGTTGAAAGATGTTTACTATATCAACAAAAAGATATATAATTCGAAATTTAATTATTTCGGAATGGTAAGAATTTTATTCATTTTAAAATTAATAATATTTTTATTTCAAAATCAATTTCAGATTTTTATCGACCAAAAATACTTTTAATTTTTTAATAAATCTCAATCTGTCCCTAAACCCTTTCGCTTCTTCCTTTTATATATATTTTTTCTATTAATTATCTTTCAACTCTTTCCCCTGTCAACATTTTACTTTCTCTTCAAACATATGATTTCTTTAGGTAAAAGATTGGAATTCGTGAATCTAATAATTTCTATTAGTCCGCTTTCGAACAATCATAAAAAAAATATAAATCATGAAAATTTTTTAATCTAAAGTCTGTTGATATATCACATAGAAAGTTGACTCTCTCTTCGTCAGAAATGAAAAATTAATCCTTATTTCTTTGGATAAATTATACATGTGTTTATCATCCAAACTAGCATGCAGATTGTGATTTCTGATTCAGAGTGAAATAACATCACGTTAGAGATAACTCAAGTGCAAAGGTTGGAATTCGTCAACTTAGCGGCCCCTGGACCATTATAAGGGAGGTAAATCACGGTACATCTTTGACCCTTGAGACTAGTAACTAACATATAGAGGAAAAATATCCTCGCATTTTCGAGGGATTGATTCGTTATCCTCCAGTGCAATATTTACATGCACTAGTCACTAGACCCTTTCCATGGGGGCGCCACGTTAGGGATAACTCAAGCGGGTGTATATATTTGAAGGTATAATATGCAAACCTTAAAATCTTCACGCACTAGAATTATTCGATGTACTGTTTTTGGCCTGCCTACAGCTTCGGGGTGCCATTGTTACTCTGCGAACCTTGATTCGAGGAGAGACTTTGATAGAAAAAATTGATGTTCTCCAGCACATTTTAATAAGAAGTCGGAGGAGCGATCGTAGAATTGGCGGCATGAAGACTTCAAGAAAGCCCTCCATAACTTGAAGTGCCTGTCCCATTGTTGGCTAGCAACTCTCGTGGTCTTGGATGCACCAGCAAGCAAGTTTACAGACTTTGTTCATCTCCTCCAAATCCCTCCCCATCACCTTCCCATCTTTTGATTCAGCAAGCGTTCGATTTTCTTCTCCATGAGTTTGCGAATCACTGTCGTTGAACTCGTGAGAGATTCTTGGTCGCCTGCCGCAACTCGCTGTGCCGAAATGGAATGAGCTTGCCGCCCACGGCCTTGGATGCTCTCTTAAAAAAAAAATAAAAAAATCCATGTATAAAGAACTAAAAAAAAATTAATAAAAAAGTGAAAAAAAAAAATATTCTCGACCTTCGAAAATCAAAGTTTTAATATAACGGATTATAATTTGTTGTTGAGTTTTAATACGATCCCTCGACCCCAACTTTGAGGCCGGGACATTTCATTGGCATTAGTCAGTGGTCACGAATTGAGACATTGGCCATGATGGCCATTTCCCCTCGGCTCAGACTGTTCCCCTTCGCACATCCGAGCCGCTCGTCCTTGGCCGAAACCCTCCCTCCTCCTGGCTTTGCCTCTTGCCCCGCCGTGGTCTGCGAAACCAACGATCGTTTGCGCCAACTCGTCAAGTCCGACCGCCTTCTCGACGCCCGCCTCCTGTTCGATGGAATGCCCCACCGTGATGTCGTCTCCTGGACCGTCCTTATCTCTGGCTACGTCTCCTACTCCGCCCCCCACGAGGCCCTCTCCCTCTTCTCCTCCCTCGTCCGCTCCGCCGACCCCTCCCTCGACCCGGACCCCTTCGTCCTCAGCGTCGCCATCAAAGCCTGCGCTTACGGCCGAGGCCTCCGCCCTCACGGACGCTGCATCCATGGTTACACACTCAAATCGGGGAGGGTTGCTGGTTCCGTATTTATCGCTACCGCCCTCTTGGATATGTACTCCAAGACCGGCGACCACACTTCCGCCCTCCAGATGTTCGATGAAATGCCCGACCGAAATGCCGTCTCCTGGACGAGCGCTATCTCCGCCCTCGTCCGCGCAGGAAGGTGCCGACATGCCGTCCAGTGCTTCGCCGCCATGTGGGCCTCCGGCGTGCCGTGCGACTCCCACACTTATGCTACCGCCCTTAAGGCCTGCGCCGACGGCCGCCTGCTTGCACGCGGCCGTGAAATCCACGCGCAAACCGCGAAGCTCGGGCTGGAGACTGCCCCGTTCGTGGCTAACACGCTCGCCGCGATGTACACCAAGTGCGGCGTCCTTGGGGAAGGTCTCGTCTCGTTGAACCGTGTGCGCTCCCTCGACGTGATTGCGTACACGACCATCATCGCTGCCTACGTACAGGCGCGCCGCTACGAGGAAGCAATTCGTGCTTTCTTCCGGATGCAATCGGACTCCCTAGAGGCAGTAAGCCCCAACAATTACACTTTTGCAGCTGTGATCTCCGCATGCGTTGGGCTCGCCCACCTCGAGCTGGGGGAGCAGTTGCACGCAAGCGTCATTCGGCTGGGCTTCGTCGCCGGCAGTTCGGTGTCCAACGCCCTCGTTACTCTATATGCCCGCGCCGGCCTCCTTGCCTCCGCCTACACAATGTTCCGGGAGACGAGGACAAAAAATATCGTCTCGTGGACAGCTATCATCTCCGGTTTCTCCCTGGAGTGTGAAATCGACAAGGCATTTGCACTCTTCGATGAAATGCGGCGCGATGGGTGGCCACCTCCCAACGAGTTTACCTTCTCCAGCCTGCTCAGCGTTTGCGCCTCCTCGGCAGCGCTAGACATCGGCCGGCAACTCCATGCCCGCGCAATAGTTGCTGGATCTGACGCCGATGTGATGATCACAAGCGCACTGATCGCCATGTACTCGAAAAGTGGAAGCGTCGAAGAAGCGGCACAGGTATTCAGAGGGCGCGATTCCGAGGAGGTGGTATCGTGGACCGCTATGATCATCGGTTACGCAGAGCATGGTCGAAGCGCGGAGGCAATCGAGCTGTTTGAGCGGATGCAGCGCACGCCGGGGCTGGCCCCCGACGGAGTGGCATTCATCGGGGTGCTGACGGCGTGTTGCCACGCCGGCCTGGTGGATCGCGGTCTGCAGTACTTGGAATCGATGAAGAAGCAAGGGGTGGAGGCGGGGAGGGAGCATTACGGCTGCATCGTGGATTTGCTGGGGAGGGCAGGGAGAGTGGCCGAGGCCGAGAAAGTGATCGAGGAAATGCCGAAGAGGGAGGTAGACGCTGTGGCTTGGGCATCGCTGATGAGGGCGTGCGCGGCGAAGGGGGACGTGGAGGGTGCGAAGAGGGCGGCGGCAAGGGTGAAGGAGCTGGATCCGCGCGGAGCGGGGGCATACGTAGTGTCGGCAAACATATGCGCAGGGCAGGGGAGGTGGGTGGAAGCAGCGGCGGAGAGGAAATGGATGAGGGAGAAGGGCTTGAGGAAGGAAGCGGGATGGTCCTGGGTAGCCGTCGGCAATGAGGCGCTAGGGGTGTTCGTAGCCGGGGGTCGCTCTCACCAGCAAATGGAGGACGCCATCTACTGCATGCTTGAGTTGGTCCACTATGAAGCGAGGACAGAGTTTGAATTGGAAGAAGAAGAAGAAGAAAGCATGGTGACTTGTTGACTGAAGTCTCACCTCTTCGTCTCCTAACGAATTATTTGTACTTGAAAGGGCTTATTCGAACATGGAACACATCGATGCCCTCAACAGTAGATCGCCCATTTTGCCTCATTCATGTAGAATTTATTTAAAAAAATAAGGATCAATTTTCTATGTAATTTATCAACGAAATTTAGATCAAAGACTCTCTACGATCAAAGCTAACTTCGAGACAGGGTTGTTTGAGCTCCTGTTCATGATCCAAAAATTGATCTCCGAAATAATATATAGAAAAGAATTTAATTTTTATCAAAAATAAAATTTTTATCTATAAAGAATTCAATTTTTTTTTGTTTCATCTAAAACATAACTCTTTGTTATTTAAAAATACCGGACGAAAGTATAAAATATATCTCAATTTAATCTTTAGAACATGCACTACGTACTTCTTCTAAAAAATATTTTCCTTCATTCATCGTGAAATATTTGACCCGTATAAATATTCAAATTTCGTATGATTAATTTTGGGGAAAACAACATAATTTATACACCCATATTTAAATTATTTATCCAATTGAAGGTTTAATTTTTGATTTTTGATTTTATTCTTTTGAATGTTTTATCATTTGGATGCAAAGTGTGTTTTTACCTTCCCATAGAATTATAGGACATTAATGAGGTTCCTCGTGGGCGATAGTTTCTTGGTCGGAGTTGTCTTCTCTTCGTTCCAAAAGAACAAGCAGCCAGCCACTTTGAATGTTGGACTTCATTTCTGGGTTCTACACGTTCTTTTCATTTAATTCCGGCACGCTATCTTTTTATTTCGCCCAAAACTCCCCTCTTCTTTTGTAAAAAACAAAAACACCCCTGCGAATTTATTTTATGTTTCAGACTTAAATTTTGAAAACGATATATTGTTTTCCCATTTTATCAAAAATTAATTTGTAAATCAGCATGAATAAGCTTAATTGCATATAAATAAAATATAAAATTTTCTTTTATTTAACTTCAGAATACTTCTAAGTTGAACAATTTAGAAATATCATTTAAAACATTCTAAATCAAAATTTTCAATTTTAAAATCAAATAATGTATTTTTTTTTTAAAACCCTAATCTTACCACAAAGTAATTTTCTAATAGGGTTATGGCCCTTTTGGAGGATAATTAAATCGATACTGGACCATTTGGGGAATATGTGTTTTAGCACAGATCGAAATGCTCAAGAACCAAAAAGGTATATAAAAGTGACAACTAATTAATTAACTCTTTTCTTAAATCCTAATTAAAAGAACGACGTGGAAACGAAGAAAATCTCTAATGCACCATCGATCCATCGCACCTTATTTATTCAATTCACTCTTTCCCGTCGCCTTTGCGATTCATGAAGGAGGAGATCGCCGCAGCGAGCGTGGCGGCGAAGTTGGGATCGTTGGTGACAGCCGCGGTCGCCGCGCTCAGAGTCTCAGCAAGCGACCTCGGCGCCGGCGGGTGCGGTTTCATCGGCAAAAACTCGGTCGTCGCTCCGGCCTCAGTGCCGGCGCCGAGGCCACTTGTCGACATCTGCGCCCCCGAGAAATGGGACTGCCGGTTGTGGTGGTCGAAGGATGAGAGGCTCGGTGCCGCGCCGTTGGAGAATGGGAGTACTTGAAATGGATCAAAATTCGTCGATGGCCTCCGCTGCGGAAGAGAATTGGGAACGCCCGTGAAATCGAGCGTGATGGTCGGGAACGGAGCGGATGACGAAATCATGGCCACACTCGACGACGACGACGAAGGCAGGATTCTTTTGGCGAGTAAGCTGTTGGAGCTGAACAATTGTTGGTCGGCAGTTGACGTGGAGCCAGACAGAAGCATGGACACGGCCGCTGAAGTGGTCCTGGCCATGGTGGTGGCCGCCGGAGGAAGTGGGTGGTTGTGAGTCCCTTCATAGGTTGTTATCAACACACTCCGGTCCTCGGCGCACCGTTGAACCTATATATATGTAATGAACAGCAAATTTTCAAATATTGAAGAACTCATGTGGGTACAAAAATTGTTCGGTCGGAATAGTTGATCGGAAATATACCTGTTTTCGAACAGGGCAACTGGTGGCCATGGAGCAGCGGTAATAAGCTCGAGGGCAGGGGCTTCCTTTGGCCATCTTTTGGCCGTATTTTCTCCAATGGCAGCCGTCGGCTATCTAATTAATTCCATGGAAAGGTTTACAAATTCAATCAATCTACTCGATCTAATGAATTTCACGATGTACCATTGGTGCTTCGGATCGAGCTCGAACTGAGACCCGAGCCTTCTTCATGGTTGCTTCGTGGTCCGGCTGCTGCTGCTGCTGCTGAGTCGTCTTGGGCAGCGAAGCGGTCACTTCCATTTCCTCGGCGTCGAGATTCATGTGAGAGGAGTCGTCCTGATCAGGACTGAGCTCTGTGTCGTGAGACTCTTCCTTGGCCGATAAGGCGGGCCGGAGATCGATGAATTGCCTCGGCACAGTCGATCCGCCTTCCTCTTCCTCCAGCTGATGATGATTTCGCCCGTTCATTTCTTCTTCAAACTGATAGACTAAGAACGGTCAAATGAATAGAACGACAAATCCTACTGACGGCTTCTTGATTTTAGTCAGTAATTACAGAAGCCCGAAATTTTGCACGTGATCTCACCTGGAGGAGTTTTCCTCCGCCTCGTTCTTGCAACAGCTTCATGAAATGATCCCGCAAGGATCCATACTTGTCGGCGGCGTCGCTCAGCAATTTCCTCAGCCGCTGGTTTTCCTCCTTCGCCCCTGCGAGCTCTTCCCGCATCTCTTCTAACTACTTGAACATTCCGATAATTAAACCAATTAAATTTCCATGTCGATCGCCGTAAGAAATTAATCCGTGAAATAATAAAACGAAAAACTAGATCCCAACCTCGCTCTTAACAATCTTGTTCCCGACCGGGGCCGTCGGCGCTTGATCCTGCGTTGGAGTGACCACTTGCAAACCAATCTATTTTAGTACACGAAACGATCAGTGCTTCTACTTTTATCAATCATATATATAAAGCCATAATTAAATAAAATCACAGTACTAATGCAACTAACGTTCATGGCGAGATCATCTTCTTTGTTCAGATTGAGATCCGGCACATGATCACGATCCATCCTGGGGGACGTCGGCGGGTGGCTGTTCTCCTCCTTGGCAAAGAAATCCATCTCCTGCAACGTCGCACGCTTCCCCGCGGCCTTTGAACCGTCGTCAACGGAGCCTCGAGCAGTAGAACGTTCGGCGGTCGGAATGAGGTCGACTCGTGGCGAACAATGACGGTGAGCATGATCATCTTCGGGGAAAGACTCTCTACTAATCTCCATGAGAAGCTGCAGGAAATGATCAGGTGGAGAATTGAAGAAGCCGTGGATTAATTGTGGACGGAGGGATTTAAGAGCTTGACTTGGGCGATGGAGTGAAGTCTTAGGGTGGCGGGCACGTGTCAGTTTCGGAGTCGACGTGGAGGAGCGAGAAGTGCGGTGAGCAAAGTTTAACCTCCTCCGTGGGCTTCTGCTGTAAGATAAGAAGAGATGGGGGGGGAGGCGATCGGCTTTGACTGCTTCAATTACAGGAGCGGTAAGTCCACCGCTTCCTAACGCCACGGCGGCTCCTCCGGTGGCCAAATTTTCAACGCTTGATTAACCGGCTCAGCCCATGTAGAAGTTATATTGTCTACCTCCATGTAGACTACGACAATTTTAGTATATATTATAAAGAATGGTATTTTGTGATTTAAAATGCAGATACAGGTATTCTATCCGTAGAGATATTTTGTCGAAGATTTCCATTGATTTTGTATTATATGAGTACAATTGACGATATGGAAAACAACACCGTAGGTCTGCGCCACAACTTCCACACAATATACACGATTAATAAAGAAAAGAAGATATAAAAAACAATTAATTTCTTCGAGGGAAGGAAAACGACGCTACACCGAATGATCTTTCTTGCCATGAAATATCAACCGTCGGATCAGGTCGATGATTCTTCCTCGACCTTTCTGCCAATTCCTCTTCTCTGTCGTTGCTCAGTTGCTCTTTGCTTCCCTTTTCAGGCGACGCGGGGCGCCGTAGTTTTCCGATGTATTCTTTCTTTCTTTTCTAATCTTTGTTGCGTTCCGGAAAAGATGGTTTTTTTCCTTCTGCCGATGTGAAATATGTGAACATAAAGTTGCAGTATGCTTTTCCAAGTTGTCATTCTTTAGAAAATTTACTGCTAAGCTTCCATGGTTCCATCAGCAACCAATGGACGTTCTTCCAGGAGCAACAGTTTCACTGCCGATTCTGCTTCTTCTTCTTTTTTCTTTTTTTGCTCCTAGTCTGAATCGACATGCAGTTCCAACTGGTTTTATGATTTGAGCAGTATATCGTATTTAGGAAGCACGCAAGCGTTGGGCCAAACATAAACATTTATTCTTTATATATTGAATTGGTTGTTTACTCTGCGAGCCAGCATTTTTATCAAAGTTTCTCCTCGAGAGGGATATTAATTGGTGTATCCCTTGCTTAGTCATGGTTTTATTAATTCAGGACGAGTAGTTTATGAATTTGACAGTTCAATATTTACTTGCTAGTTGTCTGGTCATGTGTTTGACATTTCCATCTCGAATTGGAGATTGGATTTTCATAGAGGCTGCTGGGTGTTATTGTCCCTTGATTTTACTGATGGTATATAATTTCTCTGTTTGTAGGCATTGGTCAACACTTTGAAAATCTACAAGTAGATGCAAGTTGAATCTGAATGAAGCACTAAGAATTGTTTGCACTTCAAGACCTCAGAAATTGACTTAAGATTTACTTCCATGTTTTTCACACTCTGTCTGTGATTGCTATCTTACATGCCTGTTTCCCTTCCCCCGTCTCTTCCCCCTACTAGTTATCAGTCCAAGCAAACTGGGTTTAAAATATAAACAAGTCAACTAGTATATTTCAATGAACACCACCCAGGACTTTATGTTTCTGCTTTACTGAGCATGGAGATTTCAGTTCATGGAAAGCCTCGTCACTATATGTGTCAAAAAAGAACATCCAAACTTGCATGCGATTAACATCCCCATTACCTTTCCAAACTGCACATTTCAGTAAATAGAAACTCTCAAGATTACTCATGTCCATGAGATGAACATCCCTATTTTTTCTCTCTGATTAATCTTATCCGTGTGATCACTTCGAAACTATATTTCAAAAGCACCTAATCGTCTGACTCATCGACAGGAATTTTGTTTGATGATGACTTGAGACGCTATATTTTTTGCTGCGATATACAAGTTCTCATCATCATGCACTCGCAAATCTTCCATGGTGAAACCTTCGTTTGGATTCGACTGTCTAATTGCACCGACTGCCAGCATTATTCCAATGAATAACACGATGAGAGGATGATGGTGCTACTTAGCTGATGTTTTGCTACATATAGAAACAAACAGCTGCTCATTTGACTGTAGATTGTATTCGAATTCCACCCCGGAACAATTCACTGTTCCGAGTACAGATGCACATGATCTTTGATAGTTTTCAGAAGTACAGGAACGTGATCCTCCAAAAGGATGATGTACCATTTGCACGATCATTTTGAAGTAATGGTCCAGTCCATAGCGGTGGATAACTAAATGAAGTGGCGCTAATGCCCATTGGAAGTTATTCGAGAGCTATATATATATATATATAAAAGTCGTTCTGAATTAATGATGGAAAATGAAAGCCATCAAACTTCCATTTTGATGAAACTACGTGATCTTTATAAAGATGCGCAGTAGAACCTCGCTTCAAACAGATAAAGACATTAGAACATTTCAGTCTCTCATGGTCAATAACAGTTTGTCCAAAGTTAAAATTCTTTTTAATTTAAGTGAATTAGGTAAATCATCAATCGCTCCGCGTCTCAAACCACGGGCCAAATCCCATATTTAATTTTGGCTTGTCAAAATAGATTACAATGGTTAGAATCGTCTATATAGTAGTCTTCATCGATCTATTCTACAATCATTATAAGAGAGATAAATTACGGAGGATCTTATGAATCTTAACGTAATGATCTAGATATGTGGAAATCATCTGAATTCAAAAAAATACTTAAATCTCTTCGAGAATCGACCCACATTATATCTGTAAGTATCGCTGTGTCTTAACCACGATGTTATCTCCGTGGGAAATAGTATTTTTGTTCAAAAGAATAAAAATCTAAAGTTGATTTTGAAAAAAAAAATATTATTAATTTCGAAATCAATAAAAATTTTACACTTCCAAAATAATCAAAATAATATGTCGATATAGAATCTAAATCATGAAATAAAATCACTAAACTAAGCTCATCTTGAGCTCGAATCCTCTAAACTATGGGGCAATCCATCAGTATAATTGATAAAAGCAAATATAATTTAAGGCAATTAAAAAAAGTAATTGCAGATCTAGTGAGATTTTTGTTAAAGCTATCTATGGCATTGGTATCCTGCTACAGACAGAGTAGGAACCGGATAACGTGGAGTTAATTATTGTAAGGTAGGTTTATATAAACTGTGTAACGTGCGATAAGGGAAGAGAGGGTTTTGGCCGCCGGAGATATAAGAGCCGCACTCCAGCGCTTTGAGTTTTTGTCTTTCCGGCTTTGGAGAAACAGAGACCAAAAAGAGGGCGGCGGAGAGGAAGGGAAGGAGAGAGTGAGAGGATGAGCGCAGGTGGAGCCGGGGGCAAGGGGAACGGGCTGGCTGCGGTCGCGATCCCATCGGGGTCAAGGAAGCTGGTGCAAAGTCTGAAGGAGATTGTGAACTGCCCCGAGGCCGAGATCTACGCCATGCTGCGCGAGTGCAATATGGACCCGAACGAAGCCATCCACCGCCTCCTCTCCCAAGGTGCGACCTTCTTCTCCTAAGGGGGAAAAAAAAAAAGAAAAAGAAAAAGAAAGTCGTTTCCCCTTTTGTTCTGGGTTTTGCTTTATTTTCCCAATTATTCACGGAATCCTGCTATTTGTGTGGTTTCCTTCGAGTTCTACTCGGTAGGGTTTGGGATGGAAGGGTCGCTCGATGGTGGTACTCGGTATCTGTAGTTCTTTCCGCTTGATCTAAGAAAAAAGATCCAGTCTCGCCTGCCAGTTTTGCTTCCTCATGCGCGGTTTTCTTGAAAATGCTTATTTTGGGGGTTATTTAACCTTCTTTTTTTGTTTGTTAGACTAGTAATGGTTAGTCAAGCGCGGAGATATAAAGAGAGGGAAGCCTTCACTTGAACGTGTTGAATTTTTTTTTCGCTCTTCTGCGCTGCTGTTCAATCTAGATACACTTGAAATCTGCAACCAGTTGACTTCTTTGGTTCAGTTTCTTATGCCAAGTGTTGCTTAACTCCCTTGCTTTGATCATTTTTATGGGTCAGAAAATAGTCCATCCCCTGGGTAAATTTTGTCCTGCTATAAAAAAAAAAAGAGAATTTTTTTAAAAGAAAATAACGATGAAAAAACGTAGGTTACGGTGGATATCACTTATTACTCATTTGGCTTTGGCCATTCATAAGACCTCTCCAGGTAAATTGTCAATATTCATAACCAGCCACATTCCTGATTCACTTTTTTCCATACTTTCTTTGACTGTGGTTCTTCAGAATCCACATTGCACTTTTCTCATAATGAAGTGCGCCTCTTACTACTATCTGTGATATCTCATTATTTTTCTCTGTGTTCCCTGCTGCTTATCAAATAGGAAGCCATTTGTTTTTTCATATCTGCCAATATTGATTGAATAGCTTGAGATGTGTATCTGGAAACAATTATGATACTGACTTAAGATTGCTTGAGATGATTTGCCAACAAAGTGCGTTTTTATTCAACACCCTGGGGACAGGATTCATAGACATTTGGTTCTTCCGCAAAAAATTTAACACCTTGGTATTGTTATGTTATATAATACTGTTACCTTGTTATGCTCGGTATCTGGTATATTGGATGATGTAAATACTGTTCGTAGAGTCTCATTTTAGACACCTCATTTTATACTTCTTCTTGGGAAAATAGCAAGTTGTGCGTAAGTTGTAGCAACGTACACTACTTGCATTTTGTTTGGTTGTGTTCCTGTTGTACAAGCAGTGTAGTTTTGCATAATGTTGAACATTTAGTTTAGTTTGAAAATAACTAAAAATTTTGCTATTCTTCCATACTGAAAACTGTTCTTGGATTTTTTTTTTTCAAATCTTTTTTTTGTTCTAATCTTGAGAAATTTGATGATGCAGGATCATCTTATAATGCTTTTTGGCTCCCATATATTACATCCATGTAGCAGTAATCTTTTGTTTATTTAATTAGTTCTAGCTGCTACAAATATTAATAGGTTGTAGATAACAACTAGTATTGCAGTACTGGGTTTTGTCTAAATTTGGAGAATTCTGTCGGGAGGATCACTGAGGGCTCTCATATTAAAATATGAACGGTTCTCTCATTTGCTCTGTCTAAGATCTCATGCCCGTTATCTATGCTAGCAGTTGATACAAGTTGTATTAAAATGCAACCATTTTAAGTTATTCATATATTGGTTTTCGACCCTTTGTTGTTATTGTTTTGGTTGTTCCTTGCCATTCATTGCCAAAGAGAGTGGATCTAATCTGATAAAATGTTTTTGCCATATGCACACAACTGCAATAATTTTTATTAAATATCCTTCATTTTGCTGCAGATACTTTTCATGAGGTCAAGAGCAAGCGTGACAAGAAAAAGGAGGTTGGTTTGCATGTTGTCTGTTAATCAATTATTAACATATCCTTCTGTAAAAAATCACATGCGATCTACATTGACGGTTTCTAACTAAATTTATTCCCATCATTATTTCTATTCCTCGAGTTGTACTTTTCCCCATTTCACTATCTAGTGTTACCATTGGCTGTTGATGGTACATATGCATTGTGTTTGGCTCATTCTTCGATCTCTTTTGACAAATATTCTAGATAGTTGCCTTACTAATTAAACTTGTGTATATTTTCTTATCTCTAATTTTATATTCTTTATTGAGCTCCAAACTTGAATTTCGGTGATTGATTGCATCATACTTTTGTTAACCTGTACTCTTTAGATCAGAGAACCACAAGAATCCAGGTGCCGAACAGTGAACATCAATTCAGGTCGTGAGTCTAGGGGAGGTAGTGACCGTGGAGGTCGTAGTACTTATTCCCAGTCCACTTTAACAGGTTTGGTTTGACATTACTATTTAGTTGTTTGACATTGCTAAGTTTTGTGCATTTATCTTCTCTTTTCTTGTTTACTTTTTTTTTTTCCTTTTGCACTTGTAGATTATGGGGCTGGTAAAGGCAAACCTATAAACAGGAAAGAAAACGGTAGTAATATTGCTCCTGTTTTATCAGTTGTGGAATCTGCAACAGTACCAAACAACCCCACAAAAAGGCCAACAATTCAAAGGTACAAGATTATTCTACTATCCCTGCTTTGTTGCTATTGGATTTAATGAATCCTTTAATTTGTACATATATGGTTTTTTGAATTTATGAATTACTCTTGTTAGCTTGGGTGTTGTTAAAAGGTTTTTTGCTCATTTGGTTTTCTTGCATCTTATTTGGTTTCATATAAAGCATGCTGGAAGAATTTTAATCACATTGGTCATGTTGCTGCAAAATTGCATATTGATATTTTCTCTCTTGGGATTCCATCATCACTGTAGTAGTCCCTGTATGTCATGGTTGACTACATGCATACTGTCCCTCCATTGAACTGCATCCAAGGCTTTATTGTTGTATATCTAAATCTCTTAAATCACTCTTTAATGGTAACTAAAATTTTCTTTAGTCTTCTTCTACTCCTTTCACTTGTAACTCTTATCTTTTTGTGTAGTTAAAAGTCTGATTTTTTTTTAAAAAGATGTTCATACCATCATAATTATGTTTCTCATTTTATCATCTACATAAATCATTGTAGTTAAGTGGCTTGTTAAATGACTGGTTGGAACAAAGAAATCCCTTGCTGCTTGTATTATACTGCTATTGCGCTTGTTTATTATGATACATGTGAAGAGTAGCTGACCAGTTTTATCTAAGAGATGCATAGCTATTTAGGTTGCCAATTAATTGATAGCCATGCTCATCGCTTGTGCCGAAATATGCCCCATTATGATCTTTCGAATTACTTTTTGAGGACAGCTTCAGATCAACTACTTATAGTGTGCAGTCTGATAGCATTGTGATTTTACTGCAGAAATATATGCTTTAGATTATCATGACATCATGTCCTGCGATGTTCTGCTTAGCTTGTTGGATCAATAATGTTAAGGTTATTTGAAATCTCTCGTGATCTCTTATTTGTGGCCTTGTTTCCTCGCAGCACTTCTGCTTCCATGGGAATCCCACTGCATGCAACCAACTTTGCCGATGTAATTTCAACACCCGTTCAATCTTCATCTGGCCTCGAAAATAATTGGTTAGGGAGGTCGGCACATGTTTCCATGGCTGATATTGTCAAGATGGGCAAACCTCAAGGGAAACATCCAAGCATGCCTTCCATTGCAAGTGGAAAAGCTTACATGTCTGAAAATGCAGCAACGTCAAATGGACCACATCACAATGCAAAACAAATCTCAGCTTCACTTTTGCCATCAGAAGCTAAGGAGAAATTAGACTCATTTCAGGAATCTATTCATATTTCTGATATTAATCATGGCCTTGGAACTGCTGAAGATCAACGTGTTTCTACTGATGGATGGTCCGTATGTGATGAGCAACCTACAGAAAGCGTTTCAAGTTTTACAGATATATCTGGTGCCTCGGCAGTTTTTGCTAACCCATCAGCATTAGCAGCACCTAGTATGGTAATTGCTTGTTCTGACTTGCATATTGATCCTCGTTTGGAAGATTTCCATGACCTTGATGAAAGACCTGATGATAAACCTCAGCCAGTAGAATCTATTCCTGTACGAGAGAGGAAGGCGGACATAGGCACTTCAATAGATGGTTCACATTCAAAGAGTATAGATGCTTATCAATCTGAAGATGTTGAATTTGATCATCATGAAGGTAATAGTCGATGCTTCACATTGTTCTTTGTCCCCACACCCCACATATCTTGTTTTTTAAAATTGGTTTATTGAAATTGCCATAAAATTGCTTTAAAATTATGGATATTTTAGAAACTATAGTTTTGGTTGTAAATTATTTCAAAGGAGGTAAATGAAATTCAAAGAAGAATGGAAATAGGCAAGAAGATTCTACTTGTGTCCTTTAGAATTGAAACAGCCATGAGCTTTACAGCTGGCCGTTGTGAGCTCGCAGTCTAACTGTGAGTTCGTAACTGCCACCAATATGCATTTTTTTTCTCTTTTTCCTCCCTTCTTTCTCTCTTTCCTTTCCATTGATTATCCTTTTCCACCTTGATTTTTTTTCCCTTGAGAAAAAGTTTACAAAATAGTTTAAGATGGTACAGACAAGTTAACAAAATTAGAGAATCTTATAATTAGGTAACCAAATAGATTTAGTTGTTTAAGGAGTGGATTGCCAATGAGGTAATGTTAGGGTTAACTCAATGACAGTAATGATTCATATAACACTGGGACCCAAATGGTGGTGGAGAATTATAGCTATAACTTTACGGAATAGATGATTTGAATATTTAGCACAATGTCTTCAAGTTATTTTGTTTCTACATCATAATCTCATATGGGTTTTTTGATACTATCCTATAAAGGATAGACTAGTGCACGAAACTCCCGTTATATGAGATCCGGAGAAGAGTCTATTGTACACAGCCTTATCCTACTTTGCAAGAGGCTATTTCTAGGACTTTAACTCGTGACGTTTAGGTCACAAGATAACAACTTCACCGTTGCATCAAGGCTTCACTTCTATTGATACTATCCTATGAAATAATTAATTAAAACCTCTTATTTCACTTGTGGCTCTTTACTATCTGTATTCAGGATATCTTCCTATCTTCATTCTGCATTTGAGTTCAAACTTGTATTTGAAGGATAAAACATAACATTAATGACCAAAGTAGTTACATAGATATTGTCACTGATGTCTTCAGCTGATGAACATTGTTTTTTTAATAATTCTGGATATTAGATAATATTATGCTTTGTAATGAAGAAATGCTTTATTAATTTTGCTTCTAGTAGGTGTTGCAAACTTGATGTTTGAAATTTGCATTTATGTTTACTCTGTAGAATAATTCTTGATGAGAAACCTTTTTCCATTCCAGCTGAGGATGGTGTTGGAATTTCAACTGCTGCAACCTTGATGCAATTAAGCATACATGAGGAGACCAGCACAAAAGCTACTGAAGTTGGCCCTGCAGTAATTATCCCTGACCATCTGAGGGTTACTAATGCAGATTGTGCCCATTTGAGCTTTGGTAGTTTTGGTTCTGGTGCATTTTCTGGATCTTTTCCATCAAAGTTACTAACAAGAAACTTGGAAGTAGCCCCGGATTTAGATGATGTTTCTATAATCAATGAGTCAGATACGAGGTACTATTAGCACTTTATTGTTTTTTTACCCTTGCAAATTTTCATCTTTAACATCTTTTGGCAGAAATCATGAGTGCTATAACAATGAACCACATGAGTCTTCTCTCACCGAGAATGTGGCTTCTATTTCTGGCCCTGCTTCAGAGAATCTTGACGTGACTTCGATTTCAGAATCTGAAGTAGTAAGGAATCGACCACTGGATGCTACAGAAGGGCTTCAGAGTGAATTTCCATCTGTTTCTAGTTATGGGTTGCCAACCACTTCACAGTCAAATGCTACAACTTACACCTATCTACAAGAAAATTCTCAAGTGCAAAATATTTCACCTTTTACAAGTTTAATGGTGAGCATGTATCTGTTGTCCTGTTGTCTTGCTTTTCAGTTGACTGACTCACTATTTTGATGATTTATTCTTTTGATTAAATGAAGATGGTGCTTGTTATCTAGATGTGCTCGATCTAGATTTTACTGTTTCTGCTAACAGTGAATCAGACATTTGCTTCAACCATTTCCCTTTCTTCAATGAACATCATCATATTTTTTTTTTGAAATTAAACTTGTATATGAATCTTCTCTAAAGGTAATCCATAAATAACAAAGATGAGGAAATTATTGTTTATTGAGAGTTATTTTTTGCAATGACCATCCTCAATTTTTCTTCCTTCAGCGGTAATAACTTGAGAGAAGAATGCAGTCTTGTACCAGCTTTCTTGGCTCAAATATAGCAATGTAGTCATATCATATATTTAGTGGGTTCTTGAAAAAGAAGAAAGAAAAAGTTTTTTACAGTTTTGTGAATTATTTCAAAGCTTCTGGAAGTGGCAACTACTGAAATTAGAGAAAGAAGAGATTGATCACTAAACTACTTTTATGTCCATTTTTGAGAATTAGCCTATGACCTTCCCCTATATTGTTTATATTGTTCTCTTTATATTGTTAAGGATGTATCCAGACCATGTACTGAATGGTCAATCTATGGTTTAGATGCTAAATGGTTTAGAAGGATGATGCAAATTTTGTAGGCGTGCTTGATAGATCTAATATAATTTCTCAACAGGTAAAATCATATTATAAATTAGCTTACTGTTCATCACAAAAGAGATTAAAGTAAAATTAGTGATGGATTAAGAGCATAAGTCAAATGTAAAGACACTTTTTTATGATGCATAATCATGGATTATCTTATAGTTAACACTACTCGGGTGGCTGCTATATGTTCCGGGTGATATATTTACTTTTAGATGAAGAGGCTGACCTGACAGTGGGGTTACCATTTAGATTACTTAGTGATTTGCAAAGTAGACTAGTACAGCAGCAAACTTAATTATTTTGCTTTCTTGAGTGGAGTCGATTGGGGTTGAGATTGAATACTAGAATCGAGAGTGCAAGGGATAGAGGAAGACAAAAAGATAATTCTATTTAATATAATAAAAGCTGATCCTATATTATTTTTGAAATGGCCTTTCAGGGTGTAATGGAAGGATAAGATCTATATATAACTGACACAGAATAGTTCGGATTAACAGATGGTGGTGTTGATTTGCAATAACAATTTTTTGAGTAAATATATGCCACTGCCTGACTTATTATGATCACGATTGTTCATGATAAATTCATTATTTATTTATTTATTATTATTATTTTTGCATTGGAATTCATTGTCCCAATAGAATTCACTTGCAAGTATTATTTGTAGTTTTACAAATTACTTTTACAGCAATCAACTATTCTACAGAACAATATATTAGCAGCAGCAAGCAATACACATCTTCGAGATTTTGATCTTCCCTTGTCTCCCTTGCTTATTAACCAGTCAATGCCTACAAGATATGGCACCATGGGGTCGTCTATTGGTGGACAAACCACTTCCATGCCTGAGGTAGTTATACATTATGTTTTTAATTATCTGATTTGCTGTTTAAATTGGATACTTTAGTTCTGTTATCTTACTTTATTATCAGTTGATGTTAAAGTGTGTGTACTACAAGGAGTGTAAGAAATGATTTTTTCCTATAATCATAGGTCTACATGGAGTATCAGCATACATAACATAGCAAATGATTTTCTAATTGTTAAGTTTTACATAGGATTAATGCCGATTCCTTATTATTGTACATTAATATCTGTACTAAATGAACTAATGATGATCATATCATTAAGAAAGATTGTTAGTCCTACTATTTGGTTTTGGATATATGTATTTTCATCCTTCCATTTGATTTGACCATCTATTGTTTTATTTTCCAAGACTGCAAACACTAGTAATATTCAAATAAGTTAAATTACATTTTTTTTACTACATTAGCTAGAGCTTTTTTTGGTCTTCCTTTATGTTTTACATCTTAAATTCTTGTTCACATCCATCTTACCATTATATGTGGTCTATGAAATGGATTGGAACATTAAGAAAAGAAGTAAAGAAATAGTTAAGTTAAATGAATATGGAATTTTCCTAATTAAGAATTTTAATTATCATGAATCTATTATTCAGCAGGAAGACAATGCTAGTTAAAATAAGATAGTGGGTAGTTGAAATGGAGACATTTTTATAGTTTTGTTTGATCATCATATGCTCGTTTTGGTTTAAACAGCATATAAAATGGTAGAGACAATGTTTAAAGTGACAAACAAATTTTATGGTAAGTTGAATAGATTAGACTGAAAAAGTTGTAAGGGGTAATAGGGTGCGCTAAAGGAAACAAGTTAACTGAATTAGAAGTGATTTGTGAGATTTGAATATTAGTATAGCCTTGTATAGTGTCCAAATGAAAGGATAAGAGCTATATAGCTGAACTAAATTGGTTCTAACATTTTTATACTATAAAGATGTTTGAGGATGTTTATTAAGTTATTATTTCATTGTAAAGTACCTTGAAATTTAAAGGGAAGTTTTACAAAACAACAGTTAGATTTGCTATATTACATGGAGTTGAATGTTGGACTATGACTCGATTACATAAGCAAAAAATGAGAGTTGCAGAGATAAGGATATTAAGACAGATGTGTGGACATACGAGGATGGATAAAATAAGAAATGAGAATTTTAGAGTAAAAGTTTAGATTATACCTATTGAGGAAAAATTCTGAAAAATATATTTAAGATAGTGCGGACATACATGTAGACGATCGATAAATGCTTTAGTTAGGCGGTGTGAGATTATTATAAATATGCAAATCAAACGAGAAAAAAAAAAGACTAAAGAAGACTTAGTTAGCAATGATAAAATAAGATAAAATTTATTTAAATATAGATGATGATATAATAGGGGATATAGTCCAATAGTGCAGGAGGATCTGTATAGCTAACTTCATCTAGTGAGATAAGACTTGATTGATATTGTTGTTGTTGTATCTCATCATAAATCATGGATCAAACTTTGATTTTCATGACTAAAGTCAAATGCTAACAAATTTTCATTTAATCAAAAGTAAGGATTCACCAGGTATGATGCTCTATTCACTATTTCGCCAAGGAAACCCTTATTTCTTGTGGCGCACTGACAATTGTGAAAAGATAATACTACAAATAGTTGTTCTGCATTGTTTTACCCTCTGATCATTCTATTTCTCATTGAATATGACCACTGCATCTTCTGGTATAGAGATGTCTGTTTATCAATGGATCGGCAGCTAAAACTGCAGAACTTCATTAATTTGTGAAACATTCTATAATCTAATTCTTGATGCCCTAACATATCCTTCTCTGTGCAGGCACTGAAACCTGGGATGTTTCTTGACCCTCAATCAGCTCCGCCATCCTTGCCTACCACCACCATGCTAACAAATCCTGCGCTTCCTCAAGCTCTTCCTGTTCACCATTATTCACAGCCAACGCTTCCATTAGGTCACTTTGCAAATATGATAAGCTATCCCATTCTACCTCAGAGTTATGCGTACTTGCCTTCTTTGCAACAAACAGTCTCTCCAAACAGCCTTTTCAATCAATCTGCTGCTGTACCCAGTGCTAGCATGAAGTACTCTCAACCACCATACAAAGGCAGATTATCCGCGACCAGCTTACCTCAGGCTTCTGCCTTACCCACTGCTTATGGAGGATTTGGAAGCTCCTCCAGCATTCCCGGAAGCTTCAACCTCAACCCTACAACCCTGTCTTCTAGTACGACAATCAGACTCGATGAACCTCTTAACCAGCAATACAAAGAAGCAAGTCACTACCTGGCGCTTCAGCAGGTTACGGTAAATATCATATGTAATAGAAATCTCCAAGTTTCCAACTAATACTCTGAATTCACGATTGGTGTTTACCAGAATGAGAACCCTACCATGTGGATTCACGGTGCTGGTTCAAGAACAATGTCACCTCTTCCTTCAAGCATGTTCTACAATTATCCAGGTCAGGATCAGCATGGTGGTGGCTTCCGTCAGGATCAGCAACCTTCGCAGCTTGGCAGCTTGGGGTATTCAAACATGTACCTTTCCCAAGGAGGTCCATCAAGGGAGCATCATCAAAATCCAAGCGAAGTTAACTCGAATGGTTCCCAGGCTATGAGGTCTCAGCCAGCTAGCCAAATCTGGCAACATGGCTACTAAGCTGTTCCCATGGCCCAAGTTTCTTTGGGTCTAATAGGTCGCTATAAGTTGATCACATGCCCACACTAGTTGCTAGTCGGAGCATTCAACTGCCACTTGGGACGCTAATATTATCGAGCGAGTTTAGGCCCGTGTGTTCTTAACGTGCTGTGACACGGACAATTCAAACTTATCGTTCTTTCGGATAAAAGCCTTTGTTGTGGAGATTTGTGTAACTTTTGTGGGCTTATCTAACAAAGGGGGCTCTCTGGCTCGTTTATGTCTACTGCACCTGTTGATAGCTTTGCTTCGGCGCTTTTAATCGAGAAGGGATCGACGGATGAATTTGTTGTGTATTTAGAATTTGATTGCAGGTCCAAAGTTCAATACAGTCTAAATAGGTGGTGCAATCAGTATGCTGTACAGTGCACAATGTATAACGATAAAAATGATCTAAATATTTCTTTTTCTTGTATCTGAAAGATCACGAGGGGCCATATACAATTCGCATTTTAAAGTTTTTAAGTCGACTTTTTCAAAACCATGTATAGGATGCTCATACAAAATGATCTACTGTAAAATCATGAGCACCATTTGGTGCATCGAGGAAGAACTGAGGTCAGTTCTTCCTCTTTAGTTGCACAAAAGAGGAAGAACTGAGGTCAAACAAGATGATCATCACCACCCTGATCTTTGCCGTAAGAAAAAAGCTAGACAGAGGTAGGCACATAGATTAATATCAAGAAAAATTGCTTTTCCAATCGCTGAGCTCAATCCTTGTAATAACAGCTGAATGGAAGAAAAAAAAAAGTCACTTTGCTTCTTATCAGAATTTATTCCCAGATTCACAGGAACACGATTACTATGCACGTATTTTCTATTTCAATTGGCATTCTATATCGAGTCTTAAATCCGATTAATTTAGAAGTGATTGATTCGGTCTATGTAAATTTTTCATCACAAATCAGAAATCACGATTCATAAACATTGTAGCTGAGACTTGAATGGTAAATTTCTGATTGTACATTGGAAGCGCCCCGCCGGCTACGCCACGCTCCGGCGGCGATCTTCTCCCAATTAATCAAACAAACTGAATCTAATATCCGAAAATTGCAAAAGAAAAACATGCAAGTAAAAACATGCTGAAATTGTTTTTTTTTTTAATTTATTTTTTGGACGGAAAAAGATCAAATTTGTTTTCGCATGTAAAAAACATGATGACTCAGTTCGTCTGATTCATCCTTCTCCTCGACTTATCTTCCGTTCTTCGACTACTCGGAATTAAGCCGCTGCGGCGCCTCCAAAGCTATTGAGGGCGACGAACACAACGGCAGCCACCTCGCCGCCCGACGGAACGGAAGTACAATTCTTCCTTCCGGCGGCGTGCCCTTTCTCCTGACTTCTGCAGGAGACTTATCCCATCATCCGCCTCCGTGCGCACCACGAACCAAGAACAAAGATGTAGGCCGAGATAAATAACCCAGAGGAGAGGAACTGGAGCACCACTTGAAAAAGAGCCTAACCTGATTCAAAAATGGACCTGACGTCGTCAGCAGAGAGATGCACCTTTCCGCCTAGGAGGGCAAGCAGAGGGGTGGCGACCAACTTCAAGTTCGCTTCGCAGGATCGCCGCCGTTTGTGAAAAAGCCTCCAGTAGAATGACAAATAAAATGGTAAAATTACACTTCACTTGCAACGGTTACCAAACACCACGAATTTTAACATCGTCAAAAAAATCATCTAATTTTTATTAACTGTAAAAAGCACGAGCATGCCATAGAAGTGACGAGCAATAAGCATGGCCTGGCCATATACGTAACTCACGGGTCCTTCGAATCCACTCCCGCGACAGTAATGCCGATGTCTGAAACTGACAGGCTCACTGTTCGAGACGGCCGCGCAAACTGCATTCCCTGCTCGATTCCCCTCTCCCATGGCCACTACCAGACAAATGGGCGCAGACAGAGCCATTGCGGTCGAGCTCCTCTCAAATCCCTCTCTCGAGCAAAAAAAACCCCTTCATCCCAGCTCCCTACCACGCAAGAAGCAGCAGCCATGGAAACAAGGTCCTGCTCTCTCTTACTGTTAACCATTTCCTCTGCTTTGTTCCTCGCTCCAGGTAATCAACACGCGACGCTCTTGCGTCTTCATTCTCTGCCTTTCCTCCTCTTCCAGATAATGTTCTGTTCGTTTTCAGGGAGAAATACAAAGCTAGCGCAGGGACAGAAAACGTGGTGCATAGCGAAGCCTTCGTCCGACGACGCGACGCTGGCGGCCAACTTGAACTATGCGTGCTCTCAAGTGAACTGCAGCATACTGCAGAGAGGCTACGGTTGCTTCCACCCGGACACGCTTATGTCGCACGCTTCCATCGCCATGAACCTCTACTACCAAGCACGGGGCAGGAACTTCTGGAATTGCTACTTCAAGGGCTCCGGCCTCGTTGCCATTGCAGATCCCAGTCAGTACAGTGCACTCATCTACGTACTCCATGTTAATCTGATCGAATGCAAGACTTACAACTTCATGTTGCTAACTTTCGATGTGGCTATGGCTGTGGCTGATGCAGGTTTCGGCAGTTGCGTTTACGCGTATGGGTAAAGAGAAGAAGGAACGATCATGTATGCATGGTTATCGCCCACAGTTTGCTGTTGAATTTGTTTAGATGGTTTGTTGGATGCTTAACTCTGGCGATTGTTGTGCAAGAGTTGATTGCTGCTTCAGGAATCATCTAATTTTTCATTTGTCTCACCATGCTTATCGTTACATCATGTCTCCTCGCTAAGAGTGAGGTCAGGACCTGATAAATGCCACAGTCGACACTGCATATTCTGCGACCGTTGGCTTTTAGGGTTAAAAGGGGATAAGTGCTTTCAAAATTGTTTGTGATGAATGAAATATGTCAAGCTTCAGAATGCCCCTTCAGGTCAAACAATTTGTTCAAAATCTAGACCAATAGATATTATATTAATATTAAAATTTCTTTAGCACTTCAATTAGTTAACTTCTGGACGAAGCTTCTCCACCATAAACCATTTAAATGGTTCACTGCTAAGACAGCTTCCCACGAGATATGCACTGGTAATACTCTAAATTCAGTCATAGAGAAGAATTGCAAAATCTAAGATATAAAATGATATAGAACAAAACAACATATCGTATTAAAGTCCAATGAAGAATTTTAAAGCGAATATAGATACATGTACAAGCACTCTAACTCGACTAGCTTTTCACCATCCCTCAAAATGAAGGGTTAGCTAACCCTTCAGAACCTATGCCCTTCAATTGATCTTGAGCAGTTTTCCCATCTTCATCATCGTTTAACAAGAAGTTTGGTCTAGTTAGCTAGCAACATAAAGTGTTGATGACAGATTAGTGAATGAGCATATACTGCAACCATGCTTTACACCTGAAACCTTTCAGAAGTTTGATAGCTTCGCATTCCAACACTAGTTTCTTGATCACTTGAACTGTACTTGTGGGATTCTATCTCCATGTTTCCTGGCTGGTGCTTTCTGTTTCTCCGGTCCTTTCAGAGTTTAGTGTGCAAGATTAGCATTTCAACAATGCAGCTTAAATCAAGTATAATTTTGTAAATACCTCGCGATATGGAACTTCATCTGCTTCGAGCATTCGAACAACCTGACCCATCTTGGGTCTCTTATCAGAATCAGGGTCGACACATCTTAGAGCAACCAAAAGGGTGCGCTTAAGCACCCGTATAGCTGGTTTATCCTCAAGATTTGGATCCACGACTTCTTCAGCCCTTCTATTCCCAACCATCATTTTAAGCCACTCAACTAAATTCACCTGGCAAGGAGACAATGAGTGTGGATGTCAAGATGAAGAGCATTAACCCTCTCTATACCGGTATCATATAGTCATTAAATATCATCAAAGTACAAGTCAAGAAGTTTTGAAAAAATATTTAGAAGAGTTATATTTAACATCAATTCAATTCTATATTCCATTTGTTATTACCTCATTTGCTGGCCTGCTGTAATCTACAGGATCCCTACCGGTAACTGTCTCCAGTAACAACACTCCAAAGCTATAAACATCACTCTTCTCGTTTAGAAGCCCAGTGTTAGCATATTCAGGAGCCACATACCTGAGGTTAATGAGCCAATGTGGAAATTCATGTCAACAGTCCTCTCTCTTTACGACTCATATAGCAATTTACAAAATACTAATGCTACCAAACATAAAGAGGCCTACATCAAGATGCTACCAAACACAAAGAGGCCTACATCAAGAGCGTACGTACCCAAATGTTCCCATAACTCTAGTTGCAACGTGGCTTTTATCCGAACCCAACAGCTTAGCCAATCCGAAATCAGATATCTTCCCGTTACATTCATCATCGATCAAGATATTACTCGATTTGATATCTCGATGCACAACTTTTGGTTCAATAGCTTCATGCAGATATGCAAGCCTGGAAAACATTCAGTAAACCATATTTCTCACACACATTTCGTTGGTCCTAATGATTTAGCTAAACCAAAGCCTCCTAAACATTTAATATGAATAATCAAAAGAAAGAATATATTTCTGCCCATCATGCTTAAAGGCACACTTACGCCTTAGCAGTGCCAAGGATAATCTTCATCCGGTTCTCCCAACTGAGTACACCATGTTGAAGCATGGCTCCATGTAACCACTGCTCTAAATTGCCATTATTAACATACTCGTAGACGAGCATCCTGCAATATATAGAGTAGCCAAGATAATGAGATCAATGAACTTAATTCATGGCAAATTTTCGTTCAAGCCTTTACCACATAGACATAGTATTCCAATTCCATATACAGTTAGCTGTCTTGATATACAATCTGATCTGATTGGGTTAGTTTACAATGTTTCCCTTTGTACTATGTGCTAAGCCCATTTATCCATATGCTTGATGAAGAATAAAATGTGCTTCCTAAGGACACTAGTGCCATTTTATCTTTTGCATAATTTAGTGTTCCTACAGCCATTCCTTGTAAGTTTGAACTCTTGTTGCCTTTGACTGTCATTTAAAGTTATTTGGCAAGTGAAACATATGGTTATTTAACTGCACTGAAGTGGATATTCGAGATGAAAAAACATATAAAAGAACTAGTCATAGAGTGTTTTCACCTATGAATTCCTTCTATACAATATCCCAAAAGCCTCACTAGATTCTTGTGTCGAACATGACCAATGGCTTCCACTTCCACTCTGAACTCCTTCTCTGCCTGTCCCCTACATGATCAATCCAGTTATTAAGAAAAACATCAACTGCATGAACCAAATGAATAGAAAGATGACGATGTAACACTGCTGTAACAACCTAACCGATACATGAAGTGTTTGACTTACAGATTGTTTAGAAGTTTCTTGACAGCAACCTCAGTTCCATTTATTAAACGACCCCGATAAACAACCCCATATCCACCCTCCCCAAGAACATTCTCTTTGGAGAAACGGTTCGTAGCAAGCTCAAGATCCCTTAGAGTAAACCAGTGACCCCATCCTAGATGTGAGGACTCTGGTAGTCCAACTAAAGGAGATGCAGAAACAAGTGCATATCCAGAATGAGTTTTCCGAGTCGGTCCTGAGCTTCCTTCATCACCAGAATATGAACTCCCTGCCTTGTCATTGTGGTATATTGAGCTTGACTGACTCATGTTATCCGCATCACTCGACTTGCTCATGGTCAATTGTGCAAGTGTCTTTCCCGAATCCATATCACTGAACTTGTCTTGTGGGAGAAAGAAAGGACTTTCCCTGTCCTGAAGAGTTTGAGCAATGCACTGTTTACCAACTCTGTCAACTGTGATTTCCTTTGAGACATTTGGGATTTGCGAGATTGGCAAGGTGTCAAAAGACCTCTTTGTCTTCCTCTTGGATGCCACCCATATGGATAAGATGGAGAGAATGAAGACGATCAAAACACCAATGCAAATACCAATGATGACCCAAAGTCTCAGGCCCAAAACTGGAGTCTTTTGTGTTAATTCTGCGTGCAATGAGCTATCAGATGACATCCTCGATCTGGAATTGGCAGACCACGAAATTAGTGGTTATTCCAAAATCACTTGCAGTTTGATGCCATTGTGAAAGTAATCCACAATATTAACGACGTTTACAGCAAGAAAGAGTTCGGTCTGAAAATAAGCCTAAGAAGTAAGAACAGCAAAGAGTACCGGACAATTCCTACTTCTTCGAAAAACATGAAAACAAGGAGCCTAAAATTAGCACTGATAATGAAATCAATAAATATGTAACAACGTACAAAAAAAATTAGAGATTGAAAATGCAGATATGTAAAGATATTATGAACAAAAAAAAAATTGAACACAGAATCTTGCCATTCAGTGACACCCTAAACAACAAGAAATCAGCGTGAAAGAGAAAAGAAATAAAAAAAGACGAAGAAGTTACCTCTTTTGGTCGTTCGATCTAGTGATCTTTCAATCTACAAGAAAGAAATAGGATCCTTCAACGCCCAAATGCAACTAGAGTGCCATCGACAAAGGGGAATCAAACGGCTGAGGCCTCCAACATCAAAGATAAACCGAACGACCAAAGAATGAACAGCAAAGATCCAATGGATCAACAAAAAAATAAACACTTTTTTTGTTTTCAATCTTCGAAAGGTTGGAAGGAGGAACAATACCGCTCAGGCAAGATAGCCAAAGACCGCTGCAGTTTTGGATGGGTTAGGAAGAAAGAATCATAACTCTCTGGGGGCAGCAGGACTCCTGAACTCGGGAAGAGAGGGATCGATGATGATGGGAGAGTGAACAGACGAGAAAAGGCAAGGAGTAAAAAGCAAGACTGTAAGTACAGTGTTAGCATTCAAAGAAAAGCTAGGGAATAGATATGGAACATGAAAAATTGGGGAGAGAAATAAATGTGCTAACAGATCATGATGAGGGGACGCAGATAGAGAGAGAGAGAGAAGAGAGAGGGGTCAACGTGGAAGGCAAAACTCCAAATCCTGCAACTGAACTTACCATTTCACCCTTCCACTACCTTTTCCAAATGTGAAGGGCCCTCTCCCACTGCCATCTCAGGTGGTGAAGTGACCGTATCGCCCTCACAACGGCTATCTGCCTATCTCAATCTATCACTTTTCATCAGGCTGTAAGCAGATCGGCGCATTTGTTTACTAGATTATCAGCGTTTTTATAGCAATCATTTTGCTTCTGTGGCAGATATATATCGCTACCGATATGGACCAATAAGGTCCTTATTCCTGGGTGGATTAAGCATTTAATCCGTATACCAGCTGTTATCCATCAAGCATTAATGCAAAAACTAAGCGCAGAGACTGATAATGACTAGTATGGTATATTTTGCCTAACTAATGTTAAAGAGTTCGTGATTATATATATATATATATATATATATATATAAATAATCTGCTGTATAATATATATTATATGTCCGCGTGCTCCACGTGAGATTCACATCGAAATCTAGTATCGATGTTGTACCGTCCGGCCACCTCTGGCTGTTGAATTGGGCGTGATCGACACGCAACTAGCTGGCAGTTCGATGGGGTTCGAATTTCGGTCGATTAGCGCCCGAAATCCGATGCTAAACGGTCGGAAATTACTAAATCACGTGACCGGTAATGGCGCACCCGTTGTCGACCGTGATCGGGCCGGATTTCGATCAAATCACGGTCGGAATCTGGCGACGGAAGGACCGATAGTCGACATCGGTCCGTCCACCGTACTTGGTCAGTCGCCAGAATTGGGCACTCGATTTCGCCCGCCACATCGTCCAATTCCGGCCAAATTGCAGTCGAAATTCGACGTCGAACGGATCGACAGTCAACGCCGGCCCATCCGGTGTCGGATTCCAATCGAAATTCGGCCCGATCGTGGCCGACAGTGGGTGCGCCACTGCCGACCATGTGATTTGGTAATTTCTGATCATTTAGCATTGGATTCCAGGCGCTAACCGACCAGAATCCGAGCTCCGCTGGACCATCGGCCATTTGCACATCGATCGTGTCCGATCCAGAGGCCAGAGGTGGTCGAACGGCACGGCGGCGACGTTGGATTCCGACGTGGGTCTCACGTGGAGCGTATGGGCGTGCAGCGTAAGTCGCCTAACATATCAAAATCTTATATGAGAAATGATCCGCTGCGTAACGTTTGTCGTGCGCCCGTGCACTCCACGCGAGACCCACATCAGAATCTAGCATCGCCGCCATGTCGTTCGGCCACCTCTGGTCGTCAGACCGAGCGCGATCGACGCACAATTGGCTGGCGGTCCGACAGGTTTTGGATTCCGACCAGTTAGCGCCCGAAATCCGACGTTAAACGATCGGAAATTACCAAATCGTGCGGCTGGTAGTGGCGCGCCCACTGTCGGCCGTGATTGTGTCGGATTCCGACCGAATCGCGATTGAAATTTGACGACGGACGGACCGACAATCGACGTCGGTCCGTCCGCTGTACTCGGTTGGCCGCGATTCGGGCGGTGGTTAGCCGAATGGCGACCGCAATCGATCGCCAGAATCGGGCGCCCGATTTCGACTGCCACACCGTCGAATTCCGATCGAATCGTAGTCGACAGTGGGCGTGCCACTGTTGGCCACGTGATTTGGTAATTTCCGACGGTTTAACATCGAATTTCGGATGCTAACCGATCGAAATCTTAGTCCCATCGGACCATCGGCCAATTGCACGTCGATTGTGTCCGGTCGGATATATATATGAAGATGTATTGCCTTCTCAAACAGATTCTATTGTGATATTTTTCGATAATGAAAATTTTAAAAATCTATTTTGACGGTCCATGTCTAAAAAAATTTATTCAATGAATAGAATAGGATGGTTCATTTTCAAAAATTAATCGAAAGAAATAGATTGTGATTTGTCTACACGATTTCATGATCCCTGCGTGATATTCCGAAATTATAGATTTTTTTTAACAAATAAAAGTAAAGAAATATAATTTGTATCGCAATTTTTTTAAAATTAATACATGGGTTATAAATTTGAAAATATAAAATATATTTTAAAAAAAACACAATTTTAAAAATATCATTAATATATATATTTTTAAAACAATAATGATAACCCAAGATAAGAAATTTCAAAATAATAATTTATATCGAAATTAATTGTGCATATATCTATTTTAAAATTTGATTATAAAATAATTTATGTTCATTATTTTAAATGTTTTCTCATTTTAAATTTCATAATTTTTTTATTATTTTAATATTTTTAAACATAATTGTTATAGTAATTTTAATTAAAATCATTATAAGAATAAATTGGATGGAATGCTTTTTTTTTCATAATAAATAAACTATATATGTTTGAGGGAGAGAACGAGAGAGGGATGTGGCAAGGGAAGAATTGATAGACTTTTTGTCTTAGACACAGTGTTGAGTAAAAGACGATAACTTTCATTTCTATTATTTTTTATCGTCGATTTCTCGATGATAATAAAAAAATTAAATCACGAGTAAATTATAATCTTGATCCGTTGATCTGTGCTGCCCTGAGATTCTGTCTTCAACACCACGGTCACTCTGAAAGGAGGGTTTTCTCTCCTCCTCACCTTCAACAGCTCCTCTCGCAATAAAAGGTTAATGAATTGATGCTTTGCACGAGACGCGAAGAAAACTACCAACTCCCATTCTCCCGTCACGAGCCTCTGCCCTTTCTCTCGAGCAAATCTATAATTGATCACGACGAATTCACATTCTGCCCTTGGTTCTTTGCTTTTTTTTTTTTTTCTTTTCTTTTTCACATTCTGGCCATCAAATCCCACAGCATCCACACCGTGGGTTCTGACCGCGGGCAGAGAGTATAATATTTATTATAGAAAGGAAAGTGATATCGTTTTGGATTGCTAGGCATGTGATAATATTATTGGCTTGGTGGCGTCTGGCGAATTGGATAAAGGCAGTGCAATGCAATGACATGCATCACATGCCGCCCACAGTCGAAGCTAATTGAGCTGTGATTCCCGGCCCGTGAACAGCTCGAGCGGCTAGTGGGACAAGTCGATCGATGCGCAAGAAAGCCAAAGGTTTGTTCGGTCATGAATTGGATAAACCACGAGCAAGCCAAAAGCACTCCGATCCCTTTGCTAATTGACAAGGGCTCCCCACCCCCGGCCCGTTTAGATCGGTTAACTGATTGTACGGAAACACACAAAATGTACGCCCCTAGAGAAGGGGGACCAATTCCCTTTTCAATGCCAACCAGCGTTCTCATGTTGATCGACATTTTTACTCTTGCTCGACTGGTAGATAAATGTCCCTCTCGCCGTTCTACAAAAATGCACATTTTTGTAGCCTCCGGGATCCAGTGTGATGGTTAGACGTAAGATGACTTTTCATGCATCAATAAAAAATTATGATAGATTCAAATCTGATTATTTTCAGATTAATCTAATCATTCAACTTGAATTTAAAAAAAAAAATGCACATCTTTATATCTCGTAAGACACATTAATCATCTTTACCTTGTGTCCGTTCGATCTAGCATTGGATGACAATCAAAATTTGTGAAATTCACAAATACATATCTTTTCATTTTGAAATTTAGATAGATCATTCTAGACTAATTGTGTTGTTAGATCTTGCTTTGGTAATTTAAAAATGTCTAAATTAGAAAATCAACATGGATGTTAAGATAGAAAGTGAAGATATTTTCAACACCTTAGAGCTGTTAATGGATAACAAAGTTAGAATAAATACCAGATCAATATAGCGATCATTTTCAGGCTCTAAATACATTAATGACCATTTTAGAAATTGAATATTTGATCTCTAAATTTTAGAGATCGATTTTAAATTCAATTTCTAAATTTAAAAAATGAATCTAAGATCAATATCTAAATTTAGACATCAACATTTAAATCAATCTCTAAATTTAGAGTCCGATTGTAAATTCGATCTCTAGATTTAGAAATCGATCTCTGGTTCGACTTTAAATTTAGATATCAATTTCAAATTCGATCTCTAAATTTAGATATTGAAATTTAGATTAGTTTATAAAAAACTTATACATTATTTTAATAATCAATATTAACTTCAAATTTACTAATAAAATCCAAATGCACATGATGTAAATATTAATAAATTTAATTTTATTAATATTCACATGTACATAATTATAATATAAATACAATACTAAATTTCTCTATATCTATTTTTTCAGATAATATAATATTTAGTAAATAAATATGATTATATGATCCTCAAAGAATATTAAATAATCTTCCATAGATCATTATTAGTAAGATGAGTAATTATATTTCAAAATTTATATCTCAAATTTATACACATTAGGATTTGAACTTAGAAGTGTTTTGAGACGGTGTCGACCCATCTTATTTTGAGGCTCAAGGTAAAACCTATTAAGTTGTGCCCTGGTCCATGATGAAATTTGACATAAAATTTTTTTTGAGCCTTAAATTTTTTTTTAGTAGTATTAAAAATTTTTTAACCTTGGATGGTCGCCCCAAATTGATACATACCTATAGGTACATAAATTTTTAAAAAACTGAGAAATAATAAATATAACAATGAAAGTATATTATACGAGATATATATTTTTAATAAAATATATTATCTCATTAAACATCCAGTGAAGTTGGTCTCTTGGAGGTTTTCTATAGCGCTCCATCTAGCTTGCACTATGGTCTGGTGATCATGATATCTATTAGAGCTCAATCGGAGGCGTAATTAATGGGATCCATTGTCGTGGTGAGCTTTACAGCCAAACCATGAATCCTGTTGTATTCCTATCATATCTTAAAAAATTACTATCTTGCTTATGAAGGATTATCACATGAAAATAAAATTCAATAGAAAAAAAATGAACAAAATTAATCTCTAATTATAGACCAAATTAAATTCAGTCTCTAAATTAGAGATCGAATTAAATTTGATCTCTAATTAGAGACTAACTAAAATTTGATCTTTAATTAAATACTATTGTTTTCATCGATCTCTACAATTAGCAACCAAAGTTTACGTTGGTTGTTAAGATTAATGGCTGAAGTTTGATTTGGTCGTTAAATATTATTAAGTAAAAAATTAAAGAAAGAGATCGCAATTAGAGACTGAATTGAAATTTGATTTCTAATTTTAAAGACTAAACTAAAATTCGATCTTTAATTAAAAACATACTGAAATTCAATATCTAAAATTAAAGACCGAACGAAAATTCAATCTCTAATTAAACATTGAATTAAAATTCAATCTCTAAAATTAACAACCGAATTAAATTTGGATCTCTAATTAGAGATCAAATATATACAATTTATTTTTAATTAGCAATCGAATATATTTTAGTCTCTAATTAGAGATTGAATTTAATTTTGATCTTTAATTAAAGACTAATTGAAATTTAGTTTCTAATTAAATATCATTTTTTCATCTATCTCTAAAATTAGCAACTAAAGTTGATGTTGATAGTTAAGATTAGTGACAAAAGTTTGATTCAATTGTTAAATACAGTTAAGTAAAAAATTAAAGAAATCGAACTGAAATTCAGTCTTTAATTAAAAATTGAATCTAAATTCGGTCTATAAAATTAGCAATTGAATTAAATTTGGATATCTAATTAAAGACTGAAATATTTTGATAGCTAATTAAAAATCGAATATATAAAATTATTATTTAATTAACGAACGAATATATTCCAGTCTCACTAAATTTGAAATATTTCGATGGCTAATTAAAAATCGAATATATAAAATTGATTTCTAATTAAAATCGAATATATTTTGGTCTTTAAAATATATTTTTCTGGTAGTATAATAAATTAATTTAATGTATTTATTATATTAGATATTGTAAAAAAAAAAAAAAATCCAAATCGAAGGTTGGATTGCTGCATGCAGATATCGGCTCAATTTATACTTTTTAGATTTTTAGAGAATAAATGAAATAACGTTATCAAATCTCTTAATATAATTTTATGATCATTGTTTTGATAACCTAGACACAAACTATGCACTCGAAGATGATATTGTCCATGATCTATATTCTAATTTACTAATATACTGTTTTTCACTATATAGCATAACTCGATAAAATTTTAATCTCATATTTGATCCGCTTTGCCCCAGACTCATCCAATCTAGTAAGAATATGTATCTTTAAAAAAAAAAAAAAAAAATCAATCCGAGTATAAATAAAGAAAATAATATATATTAATTTCTTGAAATGCAAGTGCTGGAGTAAATTGTCAAATTAAAGCTAGGGGATGAAATGCCAAAAGCTAGAGTATGTATGTATTTTCAGACAGAATAAAACAAATTGTCCTATAAAAGGTTTCCTGGCACTGCCGGAGGCTTCGAAGCGACATAATCTTCAGGTCGATGACTTTGCTAGGAATTGCTTCCCCATTTTCGCTCACTCTATAGAATAAGAATTTTCAAGTGCATTCCCTTTGCGTTTCAGTTGGGGTCTCTTCCTTCTCTGCCTCTTTTGCGTTGGAATCCGCATGTGGTTGCTCCTCCAAGCAATCGCCATCAACCTAATCAGTTCTCTTGGGACCTCACTGAAGAAGAGGCTCTTAAACGTCTATTTGCCGACTGATAAATCGCTGAGCGACACGAGGAGACATGCCAGGGATATCAAAAGTTGCACGCTGTTTGAGATCGCGATCGAGGCGGAGCCGTCACTTTCTGTAGATGGAGGAACATATGATCCATAAACGTCGGATCCGGAACCGGAAGGAGGAGGATAAGTCGTGTTATTGAGGACTGGCGATGGGCTCGCGCTGTCAAGGGAAGTGATCAACTCCTTTTAAACTGTTAATTGTCTTTAAAAATGGAACTCTTTAGTTCTATGGAGTTCACTTGGGACGACGGTATGTACCTGGTGGATGGATAATGACATGTCGAGGAACCTGTGAGATTGAAGTTTCAGACAGTGAATGCATCCGATGCATAGCTTTTATAATTTGGCAGCTTATATATAATTGATCTCGATGTACTTACTTGGGTCCGCATTGGTAATGATAGCTGTTCCTCCAAAATCGCAACTGGTAGGAATTGGATTCTTCTGGTAGTACTCGTTGAACGCATAGGAAGCATGGTCACGCACAGTATCAGGATCGAAGCAGCTCCCACCTTTCTGAATCGCTGAACAATCTGCCCCACCATATCCACAGGCGTAGTCCAGAGCCACCTGCAGCGCCGTCTGCGACGCAGTTTGGCTGGCCACGCACCAGCTTTGCCCCGACGATGACGACGGAGTCACCATTGCCGGCGTCGAGAACGGGTTCGTGATCGTGGTCGGAGTGACCGGAGATGATATCGTCGGAAATGGATTGTAGACAGGGGTTGTCGTCGGCGTCGTCGTAGTAGTTGTAGGTGGCGTTGTGGTGGGATTGATCACTGGAACTGTGGTTATCGGCGTGACGACATCCATTTCCGTTTCTTTTGCAAGCAGCGCTGCAGATCGAATTAACATGGGTTAAGAACTTAATTCTATAAACTGAGCAAACAAAGGTGGAATTGCTGAAACTGATCACCGGAGCAGCAGAGAAATAATCCCAGTAGAATGATCATCACGCGCATCTTCATAATTATAACTTGGCCCGATCTATTCTGCCTCAGCGAAGAGTGATTAACACAGGCGACTACTTAAGCTGTGAAAAAGGAACCATCAACCGTCCTTGAAATATATATATATATATATATATAGCAGTACAGGGCAGGAGCTTTAATTTCTTGGTGCATGAGGTCAAGGAGAATAAGAGGAAACTTAAGAGGGGAGAATGGGAATGTTGGACGAGCACGCAATTGAGGTGGAGAAAAGGTTGGAGATCTTGGAATTAAAGCAACGGATGAATGAATGATGAAGAATTCGTCGATTATAATCAGGGCGATCCTTTTTTTTTAAATTTCGTCCTGAGGTACTGACAAAATATGAAAATTGGACTCAATTTCTAAGGTGCAACTTACGTATTGAGCTCCTAAATATGAATATTTTATATTAATAAATTTTTGACCTCGGAGGAGGGCTCCAGTAGCCCTCTCTCAAGATCTACTCTAACGATAATCAATAGTCATGATTATTCATCGATGATACTGCTTCGACGATGCTGATAGAAATGACATAGATCAATTTCGAAGGAGATTTAAAGTTCTTTTCTGAATTCGGATTTCTTCCACGTGTCTTGACCATCATATTAAGATTCATAGAATTCTCTATAATTTACATCCTTCATAATGATTATAGAACAGACCGATAAAAATTATTAAATTGACAATTCTAATCTTTTATAGACGATACCTCTGCTTTAGCTAGGTCATGCTCAAAATGGACTAACTAAATCTAATCTAGATACTGAGTCGAGCCGAATGGCAGGGGCTCAGCTTGCATATCTTGTCAGACACGATCTATCTTTAGATTGCACCTCGGACAACATAAATTTGACACGATCTATCTTTAGATTGCACCTCGGACAACATAAATTTGGGCCGACCAAGACCCACATACTGTGCGTTAGTTTATGTTTTTTTTAAAAAAAAAAAAAATTGGACATTGCTAATGTTTTCACAAGGTAATGGGGATTGGCATGAGCAAAAACTACGAGGAAGTTGGATTTCAATGTACATGACAACTAAAGTTGCACCTTACATTTCTTAGTGCATCGCGAATTTGTAGGTGGCTTTCTAGATTTGCTCGTCGATGCAGATGGAATTTAAGTAGTCCTCGAAATAAAATAGATTGTTTTGTTTTAGGTGTCATAACTAGACATTATAATAAACACACAATATGTTATAATATTTGAAAATAAAAATGGATACATAATGTTGACCGATGAAACTAATTAAAATTCATACACCATTTAGGGGAGGAAATAATAGCTCGATCAAAAAAATAATAATTCCAAAAATGAATAAGAGAAGTTGGGAGAGAGGATCACATATTTAAGTCTTCTACCTTTAAAAAAAAAATACTTTAAAATTCATTCACGATTCATTCTAAGATTTATGCGCAGACGATACAATCAACCTTCGTACTATAATAAGTGTATAATAATACTGTATAATTTTTAGTTTGTAGGTGATAAATATAAAAGGATAATTCTGAGATGAACAGAGATCAATTTTGAAAGATTTTATCGTTCTAAACTATTGATGAATCCTCTTCTCTACATTTGTCATTTGAATTTTTGATTTATCTCTTCCACCGATAGAGATAGTCAAAAGAGATGGTTAATGTGATTGTTTTATATTTTTTTATGTAAAAGTGAGCAAAAGTTCCCCAGATGACAAAGTGAAAAGATATTTTACAAAAAATTTTACTTGAACATATTTGAAGTTGAATTAAGAAAATTTATATTTGACATATCTGAGCCAAGTGGACTGGACTCAATGATAGAGGCATTCAATAGCTTATCCGAGCTTTAGCCCGGTACATCTCAATCCTTCTCTTATATAAGTCTATTCACTATACGATTGTAGAAGTTAAGTTTTGTTATCGGATCATAAGAACTTTCTAAATTTTTCCGGAAGTTGAAAATTCAAAAACACGGTGGGAATAAAAAAAATTGTAAAGGCCGGCTAAATCTAGGCTTTATGCTTGTGAGGGCGTGGCACTTTTGCTGTTGCAAGGTACCAACTCTTGCACTTTAGAGATCTCTCTTTTTGGAGTCTAATATTTGGATTGGGTGTCATGTTTGTTTTCTTTTGCAGTTTAAATTTCCTTCCTTGCTTGAGGCAGAGACAACGTATCAGTGGTACTGAATGGCTGACACGAATTTAAGACTGAATATATGGAAGTTCATTGAAGGATAAACTAGGAATCCTAAGACACTCGTCGATCTTGCTCTTAAGGAAACTGATCGAGGCCAATTAGAAGAACAGATGAGATTTTTTGCAACATTGTAATGTAAATCCAAGGTCCGTTTATTTTGCAAAAACATTTTTGTTAAAAGTATTTTTTGTTCTAGAGTTTCAACATTTAGCTTCGTGAAAAATTGCTTGCCGAGACGACTATGCAAACTGATTTATACATCAGATTTGACGAAAGAGAAAAAAAAAAAATGAAAAGAATGTCTGCGTAACTTTTATATTGACATAATATTGTTTTAACGTAATATGATTGATTTAGAACATTAAGATTTTAAAGTTTAGTTGTACATAAATTTATGATTTCGACCGCGTAGATTAGCTTGCGGGATTGTTGAAAAATGTTCAAGAATATAGAAAATCAAAATAAGCTGAAGCATGATTTCGACCAATTACTCACTATTAGCAAACTAAGAAAACTAGGAACTTTCTTTAAAATATTTTTTTGGCTATGAAAAAATTAATAAAATCAATTCAGTAACTCTCAAAGGTGGAAATTAATTTAACACGCAGTATGATCATACATAAACATCAGAACAGGAAGTAGCTGAATAGGAAGAAACAAGTAAATCGAAAAGTACCGAGATGCACGTATACGTACAGAATTCGGTACATAATTTGAAAATAAAGATGCAAACAGAGCACCTGTTTATGTTATCATAATTTGGTAACACCTTTGAAATGCTCCACAAGTTCATAACCATCCACCATAAGATCATTTCCTCAGCATCATGGTTGTCACTTGAAGGATTGCATAAGTATTTCAAGATTTCTTCATGGATATAAATCTTCAAGGACAAACAGATACTGGCCACCTTTTATGCATTATTGAAAGCATCACTAACATTAGTAGATAAATGGCATTCTTACGCAATTTACCAGTTTCCATCCTAAAATGGAGCCGCACATAATGCATACAGGGAACTAGCTTCGATGCAATTGCACCCTACAGGCTTAGCAGGCATTTGAGGAATTGGAGAAGCTGAGAAGCCAACATCAAGATTCCCTGCGGTTGAACTTGGGGAGACCGGTAGAGGTTTCTCGAGTAAATTTCCTTCAGGAATCCTTTCGACCAAAGGAAATCCAAAAAGCCTGCAACCCTTGTGGCTGACATCCTGCTCCTTTTCTTTGTGCAACTTACCATCGATGACAGGATCATGGATTTTGACCAACTTGCACTGCGGATTGGCAAAATGATAACCCAGTGTAGGAGGCCAGAATCCAAAGGTTCCTTCTTTTTTACGCAAAGCTTCTGCGCCATTTGGCTTTGGAAAGAGCAGATTGCCACCATGCCTGTCTTGACTAGGAATAGACCGATGTAATGGAGACTTTGAACTTGCCTCTTGAAACATTAGGACTGAAGACGGAGAGGATGCCTGAATTAATGGCAAAGATGGTTGCACTATTGTACCATACCCCACGGACGAATGTAAATTTTTCCCAGCATGAGATGTTTGAACACTATCGAGCAATCCATAGACACCACTCCTAGCATGAGCATCTGAGTGAGCTCCAAGAAATGGTGGGATTTTCGACAAAACTTCTTGACCTTGCAAGACCCCTAGGAACCCAACCGGTTCCCTTAAGCCTCTGCAGTCGAAGGAAAAATCAGAACCACCCTTTGGGATTCTGATCCTACCTTCAGAAACAGATTCGCTTGCTATGCATCTATTTGCATCACATGAATGGCCCATACCTTCAGAATGTTTAATATTTCCGATATGAGAATCTAACCCAAAATTATTGGGAGTTCTGAGTCTCATCAATTCTTGACCTTGCAAGACCTTGTGGAAGCTTGCAGATTCCCTCAAGTCCAGACACCCATTTCCATCTACAGGAAATTGGAGATGAAAGTTAGAAATAACATAATAAACGTTTTCTTGTACTTTGGAACATATCTTCTTCAGAACAACAAGCACCTACTCAGAATTGGATAATCCATATTGAGAGGGGGAAGACAAAGTTTGGCCCTCTTTGAACCTGTTGCTGACAGGGTACTGGAGCCTATAATAGAACCAGTTGATTCAATTTCCCATGGAGAGATTCGATTTTGTCTATTAGTATCTACATCAACATCCCAGTTAACCTTCAAAGAGTAAGCACATGTTCAATCAGAATTATAGACAACAATTGAATGAAAAGAAGATGATCGATAAAGAGAAGGTGAACTTTCAACCATCTTTTTACAAACACAATGGATATTCACAAATGCTTACAGAAGTGCAGGATCATGCAAATCCAAATAAAGATAATAAGAATCTACAGATTGAAAAAAATGTAATATCAATAGGTGTAAAATAATGATTCTCTCTAGGTCTAATCCAAGAAGCATTATGTGTCAGTTATTCAGTCGGTTGCCATCTTTCATTTAGTCAAACAAAATTCTACCTCATGGTTGCCTATAAATTTCTCACTTTAGCCTTTTTGCACTAGTGTAGACATGCGATGAGACAATACATCCTGCTTCTGTTCTCACAAGCAAAGCAGTCTCCCAGTAAGACTTCAGAAAGCCTTTAACTAAATATCTTTTAATTTTAAGAATTTATATTTTCAACGTTAAATTTAATACTAAACAATTCCCTATTTGATTTTAGAAATGAAATGAATTTCTTTTGTCAACTATGGTCACGTATTGCAGCTATTGGTTCAAACAAACTAAATCCTACCTCCTCCTTACAAATAATAAAAATTCACAGATCACTAATTTTGTAGAACTCAGTTTCCCTTGGTGCTAAATGGGCATCTACTCTTGATATGTCAGAACAGCACCTACATTTGCAGCTCAGACCCAGCCAAATAATTATACTTGATAATACTTGTGGAACCTCCATCTTGCAATAACTATTGCTAAGCACAGGTCTGATCTGGATTAAGAAAATCCCAATCAATCAGGTCTCATTTGGGGTATAAAGAAAATCCCTGAATTGGAAGTCAACTTTTTCAAAAATTCCCGGAACATGAAATTTTAGAGTCAAGGTTTTTTTTTGTTTATTTTTTATGGGCTCTTTTGTTTTCTTTTTGGCTTTATGGTTTTTTTTTATTTTGCTTATAAACTTATGTAAAAGTTTAGTATTTTACAATAAGGTAAAATGCAATCAAGATAATTTATTATTTGTTGAGCTCCTTCATTACATTGGAAGTAATACCTACATAGTATCATGCAATAAACTAATCAAATTCTACATTTTTATTTTAATGAAGACTTCACTACTTGAAAGTCTGTTGGAATATCTACTGGTCTGCCTTAACTTGGATACTTTTTCCAGTAGGAAAAAAAAAATAACAATCTTGTATGATGACTCATTGAGAAGCTACTAAGAATGGCGTAAGTCCATGCTTTTTTTTTACCTTGAGAAGCTCATTGACATCCTCGACTAAGTCCATGCTTTTCTCATAGATTTCATTATCTCTCCCATACACACTATTCGTTGTACAGTGGATAAAGATAATAGCAACTATTGCCAAACTGTATCGGTAGCAGTTTTGCAATATGATACCTTGCACAGTTGCACCCACATTTCATTGAGAACATATAGATAGGTACACTCATAGTATAATTTACAAAACTAGTTGAAATCAGAGTATGAGAGAACTTTCTATTATCAGAAGAAACATGAAATGTGCATGAGCATACCAACAGACATCTCCACTTTGAACCAGGCCATCTTTGAGGGGCAATGTCGCTGATTCCAGTTATCAGCCCTGTAGATCTGTAGAAGAAAAGGATAAATTTACAAAACAACTCAATTTATCATCCGACAATAGTTGGAGAGTTGCGCATCAAACCTTCTTTCTGAGGCATCATCATTTTCATAAAGCATTTTAAAACTCACTCCTACACAAAGGGAACTTTCCGAGCTTTTCATGAATTTCCAATATGGAATCACAAACACCGATGAGCTTGCCCTGTGATATATAAATTTAACTTAGAAAACCATCTAAGTGTAATGCCACAATGACTTTGGTTCACTACCATTAGCATTTAACACTTTCAATATCAAAAAGAAAAAAGAGTGAATTTGTTGGAG
The DNA here is from genome assembly GCA_025175895.1 of Wurfbainia villosa. Lineage (NCBI taxonomy): Eukaryota > Viridiplantae > Streptophyta > Magnoliopsida > Zingiberales > Zingiberaceae > Wurfbainia > Wurfbainia villosa. The sequence goes on from JAKLTH010000042.1 coordinate 5,377,213, forward strand.
ACACAAAATATGAATCAAAATGCAAATGCAATCGGCATACACATAACTGAAGATGAGATAAAAACATTGGATGATTCTATAAATAAACGTCAAAAAACACTACTAGCTATGGGATTGAGATATCCTTTGTCATTTCGGTTATATAAAATACACATTTCTACCATCAAACAGTGATTAACAATGGTAATTAGCTTTAAAACACATTCAAAAACTACCCTTGCCATAATACACAAATACTAGCTGAATACTAACACAAGGATATAGGGAAAGAATACAAATAGCTAAGAAAAGAAAGGATATAGGGGGGAAAAATAGATTTTGATTCCTCGGAAGGAAAAAATAACAGAAGAAAATTTAAATATATATATATAAGAAAACTGAGCACTATTTTGACACAATTTTCAAGTAAAAAATGTGCACCTATTGCTTTCCCTAAACCATGTTGAAGCAAATGTGTACACGTTGGGGAAACATTTTCACCAATTGTTTCCTTCCGTCCCCCTTAGAGAGGTGTCAATGGGTCATATTTATGCACGAGTCCAATAGGCCTATTTTATTTCCATGTCGTGTCCAGTCCAACGACATAGACAAAAACAGGTCGTGCCAAGCACAACCACTTTGTCCATTTATCCCTGCTTCAGCCCAATCTCAACTGCTTTCATCCATCTCACATAGAGGTGTCAATGAGTCATGTCTATACACGAGCCCGATGGACCAATTCTACTTCCATGTCATCTCTAGTGTGGCACAAGAAAAGACATGTCATCTCAAACACCACCTCTGTGTCCATGTACCCCCATTGGGCTCAAGCCCAAGCCTGTTCGCCTTGGGCCCATGCTAGCTTGAGTCTGGGCCCATATGCCCAGTTTAATTAGAAAAAAAATATATTTAAAAATTAAATTTAAAAAATCTAAAACATAATATTGTAATTTTATTATAATATTTAATATTTATAATAATTACTAATTTATTACTAAAGAATCAGATAAGACTTCAAGCTGGTTTGAGCCTGTGGGTTGGGATCAATTGGTATGGGGTTGGCAATGGCATAGCTTAGGTCACTTGCATCATGCCAAGCACAGCCCAGCTTAGGTAGTTATATTGGATCTTGTATTAAGCATTATTTGTTGTGTCCCACTCAACAAGAAAAAATGTTGCTTAACTTGATAAGGCTAATAATCATCCAAATTACTCAAAATCAACTTAATGATAGTAGACTAATCTAAATGTTATAAAATATCTCAATCAATGTGGAACCAAATTGAAATGCTACAAAAGTAACCAAGCTTCAGGGAAAAAAACATATTAATACTAGATCATAACTCTATTCAACAATCACAACACAAACCAACATGGCATGAGTAGCTTTTAATTGTATAATTTAAAGAACAATGCTTCAGTGCATAAAAATTGTGTTAAATTTGCACCTCACTCCAACCTATGAAATTATATGCATGTATATGTTTCTTGTGTATCACATTTTGATGTAAATAATTTTCAGCATGTCCTGTTGTTCATACATAAGTAAAAAAATTGGAGAAAATATAATTCCCACTGTCAACCAAGTTACCTTGGGTTATAATTTATATGAAAAACTTTTTTCATAGACACAGCACTAGCAACAACAGTCAACGTAGCTAAAGCAGCATCATAATTTTGTTGCTCAGGAACTGGAATACTGCCTTTGGACTGAGTTGCTCTCCTAACACCCAATCTGAGCACACCATCATCACCTCTATAAGCATTAAAAGGAAAAAAAAAAAAGTTCAGTTCTGTAAGGTAGGAGGATCAGGTACATGTTCATAAAATTGCAATATGGTGATAATGACTACCGAAGGAAGAGGACTGCATCGCCTAAAATGAGCTTCTTCCTATTGACAAATGCACTCCATCCGGTTGTAAGAAGGTGTCGACGTGGTTGGCCTAAATTTTAAATATATGAAGCAACCTTCAGGATGTCATATAATGTCCAACTTAAAACTTAATGAATGACTTAAAAAAATCTAAAATTAAATACCTGATGTGTTACTGATATTACTATTTATGCAAAAATTCTTAAGATAGAAGGTGCACTGAATAGTTCTAGGGATGCTAGCTTTCAGAGGCACATTTTTAAAATTGCCTTTGTGGATATTAGAGGCATTTTTATTTTTATAGGTTAGAAGGGCAAATAAGTAGGTCTTCTTTTTTTTTAATCGTAAAGTGAGATTTAGGGACAAATAAGCTATCACTAAATATAACTTATGTGGTAGTGAATTGGCCATAATACCTCTGTAGATATGGCGAAACCGCCACTCTGTTCCATGCAAATCTTTGGCAGTAAGCTCCTGCGAAGGTCGCTGCTGATTGTAGTCCTATTTTGATCGAACAAATTAAATAAGTCAAATTATCGGTGGAGGGTGGAAAAAGCAAACATCAAGAAACGAAAAATGGAATAAATTCAAGATGTCTAATTACCAGTGGAGGAAAACAGTCCTCAGCAGCTCGACGAGGGACAGAGAACCCACCATGGGTGCTGGTGTCAGAGGCAGTCAGTGTCTTGCAGAACATATGGGGCCTGGATGACCTGCTCACGGATTCAGTATCCTCGTCTACCCCTTCTCCTTCATTCTCGCCTTTGTTCACTCTTCCTTTCAATTCCTGAGACAAAATTGGATAACCAACTTCAAAACTGAAAGCAAAACGATGACACTACACTTACAAAAACAGTGGTCAAACATGCATGAGGAGACTAACCTCGCTTTCGGGGACAAGAGAGAGCTGGGCGTAAACTTCGTCTGTACCCGCATCAGCCTGCGCACAAGGTATGGTGTAACCAAAAAAAAAAAAAAATCTCATCTTTAAAACCCTAGAACAGAAAAGAAAGCAGAGGGATGAAGGGCAAACATGGAGATTAACATCGACCACCCGGCAGAACACATGAGGGGGCACGTCGAAGCGGCAGGCTCCTCGTCTCCCTCCATCGCAATCAGCGCTACTGAACCCCAGGTGCTCCAGATGTCCCTGCGGCAAGTACATCACCAAGCTCCCCCTTTTAGGCAGCCATATCCGAGGCCCCGCGCACGCGTGCCAGAGCTCTAGGCACACCGACACCGCCTGAAGCGCATCCGGCGCCACCACAGTCGAAGCACCGAGACCAGTTGAGTGCTCAGTCTCCTCTTCCTCCTCCTCTATAGTATTCAGATCGATGCCCATGCTGTCCAAACTCAGTGAAACAAAAAGCAAGAACCAAAAGGCCAACGCAGACTGTGCAAACGAGGGGCAGTGAAAGCGGCGATAGGTAAAAGGACTCGGGTTCGATGCGGATTAGGGAGGGAGCAGCGAGGACGTAGGAATGATGAAGAGACGCATGATGGTGGTGGAAGAAAGTCTCGTGAGATGAGGTGGGGGTGCCAAAAGCTTGAAGATGACAAGCGTTGGAGTCGATAGACGAACAGGCGCAGCAGCAGAGGGAGCAGAGCAAAAGAACAGCAAGCCGCAGAAGCAGCAGATAGTATAAATGCTAAAAGACCAAAAACTTTACTTTTCTTTTTTCTCTCTTTCTCGGGGCTCCCTAAACATACATAAGCTTTGCCAAAAGGAAATGAGTCAAAAGCGACGACGCCCCAACCATGCCCCCATCGTACTCCCTGTAACAGGCCCGACCCCCGTTACTCACTCTCTCCCCCCATCGACTCCCTCGGCCCGCCATCTTTAATCCATCGTCTGCTGGTCTTAGATCGATCCCTGTTGAGTTGCGTTGCGTCCATCGTTAATTGCTGGATGGCGCTGCCCCTGTACACTGGCTCCGTGTCAATGCCTGAATCATATGGGAAACAGTGAGGAAGAGCGAAGAGGGCGGAGGGTTCCCATCAGGTCCTCGCTTTCTCCTCGCTTTTATCGGTGGAACTGTGCTGATATTGCAGGCAGCTGCTGCAGAGGGGGGTTCAGGTAGAGATTGGGATGGCAGCAGCAGCAGCGCTGCCGGGGGGCGCTTTTATTCGGCTTCACTGCCCTTTTCTGCTCCGCTGCCGCGAGAGCGATCTCTTACGCATTTACCCATTTCCTTTCTCGCATTGAAAGCTCCTCCTTTCCTCTCTCTTTCTCTCGCTTTTGTTTTCTTTCCACGGTACATCAGGCGACAAGACGTAAGAGCCCTTCTGCTAACCCACCCCCCCCCCCCCCCGGCGGGTGCTGTGTGTATTATTATTTTGCTCGATGCCCGCCACCACCCACCCTCTCCTCTGCTTTACAGTACACAGCAAAACTCGCAGAGGTCTTTCTCGTTGGCCCCTTCTCTCTTTACAGAATTGTTTGGACGTGGATGAATCACGTCTCTCGCAGACTCGCACTCACGCTCGTCCTGCCGCTGGGCGAGAGGGACCAGCTCAAGCTCAGCTGTGGATATGCCTGTGCGAGGATAAGACTACTGCTCTAATTGGTCGGCATCGTTGGAATTTTAACACGCTGGGCCGCCCCCATGTGGCCTGCGACCTCCTCGTCTAGACAACCACGGAAAAGAAAGGTTTTTTGGAAGAGGGCAGGGCATAAAGCCCATCGCAAAAGTAGCTTCCAAGTGGAAAACTTTACATAGCTCGATGCATGATTCCTCTTGCAGCGGTTAGAGCCGAGCCAAGCCACTGTTGTGCGCGCTTCTGTCTGCATCTACCACGCTGCTGCATGTCGACAAGGTTAAGAGATTACGCACTTAAAATTCTGCAGCTTCAAACATTTGTGCTCATCGTTGGATTACTGAAAAAAAAAAGCAATCAAACATACTCTAAGCTTAGAAATAACTTCATTGGCAAGATTACAGTTACATTAAAGTATTCCTCCAACGAACTACAGTCGCGTTGGGCCCTGAGCACAGAGGCTCACGTGGTGGGGCAGGCACCGGAGGCCTGGAGGGTGGGGAACCAGAAATTTAAGTACGTCGCTCTCAATCTCTCGGACCACACTAAACAGTGCTCCTCCATACGAAGTTATACGCATTGCTTTTGTAACGTTAAGGTTGGTGGCATCCCACGGCGCAAATGCAAACGACCCCTCCTCTCCCGCGGATAAACCGCTGTGGCATTTCTGACACCAAAATAACCCTATGCTAAATTTTACATCAAAATCTATAAACGAAAACGAAAAATGGAACTACAATGCTAATTAAATACGAGATCGGATCATGTAAAAATCCATTAATGTCACCCGTGGACCATTACCGTGTGCAGTGGGGGGTGAGCAGCTCATCCTCCGCCAGAGCCAATTGGGGTTGCACTGTTAGAATGAGAAGACAATTATTCGATTCCCGCTGTAAGTGCATGCGGACATTAGCTTATCGGCCCTTAAGAATTACGTCAGGAGGCATCATCGACTTTTTGTATCATTGTTGTTTATTGAATGGATGGAAATAGGTAACTCTGATGATGCTGGAGCTTGCCTGTCCTGTTCTTCGCCGAAAAAATCACTAAAGCAAAAAAATGAAATGATGACAGAGAAGCAGCAAGTGGAGGAGTTCTGGAGTTGGGTGTCGCCCAATGATTTGGTGATCCACAAGAGCGACACTTGCACACTCGTGTAGGTCCGCACAACACGACCTATGTCCGGTCACCATCTGCATGTGGCTATTTTAACCCTTCCAAAATCTGCTCTCACTGAATTCGCTTTTCACCTCGTGCGATGTGAAAAAGCTTGGAGGAGGAGGGCTTTGGTCGCTCTTTTATTTTACTGCTCCAGCAGATTGATTCTTAATCTTAGAGAAGCTTATTTCCTTTTAATCCGTGAAACTTCTTAAACCGGAGAGAGAGACAGAGAGAGAGAGAGAGAGCTAATCCCACGAAGAGGCAAGAGAATGACAAGTGAGAGCGGTGTGTCTGTTAATGAGTCACAACAACACGTCTTTTAACATGACATGCATCTTTTGCTTTCTGTAATCTGTATTGCTGTTGTGCAGAGGGGAATACACATAGAAGTAGTTGAGAAGATAAATTAGTTTATGATCTAGGCGTAGAATTCTCTTTATCTGCCACCAATGGCATGCGCACCGTGGAACAAGGACTCTGCGATCATAGGAAGCCAATTCTGTTCATTATTTGTAACGTTTAATGCGGCAATTAATGTTTCTTACTGTTCCTGGTGGCGTTAGCTCTCAAATTAATTGCAATCTAAGAAGTCATCATGCTCGGCTTTTCATACTGCCGACTGGTCTCCTTTTGGTTCACGTATGAAGCAGCGACACCGCTCTGATGAACAATAAAAATGGGACACAGCTCTGAGGCATAGACATTTATCGATGTCGACCTGGCTTTTTGGAGTAAAAATTGAGGATAAACAGTTCGAAAAAAAAAAATAACTCCTAAGAAATTATCTTTGTTATTTGAAATAATTTTATCATCCTTATTAACCATCCTCTCTCGTAGAAACTAGCTAGATTGATGTGGTTCTGTAATTCGTCGTACTCACTTGATTCCATTCTTTATGTTTATTTATTCCATTGTACGCTTCAATCTTCCGAAAGAGAAAAGTAAAAGAAAAAGAAAAAATCCTTAAGCTTAAAGATTTTCTATAAACTTGTTAATATTGTGCGATCTCCAAGATCATCTTACTTATTAGGCTTTGCAGAGCACTTCTGTTTTCGTCATAGTATTTTGTTTTTTGTTTGCTGTTTTAAGTTTTACCTTTCATAACATGAAGTTCGTATTCATGTATTTTTTTTTAAAAAATAATTTATCAGATGCATCTAAAATTTGATATTTTTTAAAAGACATATTATGATTTAAGAATTATTAAATAATATATTTATTTTTTACATTACTATCATGCTAAAGTCCAAAATCCAATTCTACTCATTTTTAAAAATCAATACCATATTAATACTGAGTTTTAAAAATCCATAGTGTTGATTTTGATTAATCAGTATTGATTTTTAAAAAATTAATATCACAATATGAGTTGACTAAGTTTATTAATATATTTTGATTGAAACTTTGTAAAAGTTGGGAATCTACCCAACTAGCAACTCTCTATCACCCGTCCTAAAGCACTGGCAAGAAAGAGGTAAATCGCAGGGGGGACAAAGTCCATTGACACGGTGGTAAGGCAAGGAGGGGTCCATCTGAAACCAGAGGGGATTTTAGACCCCTCATCCGACATCGAACTCAACCCATTCTGCAAGTAACACCCTGTCTTACTATCGCGTCGTCCCCGTTGAGACCTTTGATTGAAACTCAATGATAAATTTATAGGAGTTGAAATTATTAATCTTTGATATTGAATGGGAGAGAAATATATATAAAAGGTTTATATGGTAACAAATTTAGTTTTAAGCCTCCTATGTGAAGTTATGAATGTGTGTCAATTGGTATGGATGCTGAATTTGAATTATGTTATGCAAGGCTAGAAAAATCTTAAAAATGAAAGTTTAATATACAGTTGCACACAGAGTTACTTTAGAAATATACGAGATATGAATTGAATTCAATAAGAGTTAGCTAAACTCATCAATAAGTTTTAATTAAAATTCATTAATGGAGTTAAAAAAAGTTGAAATTATGAATCCTTAATATGAAGTAGAAGATGAAAATGTATAAATGATTATATAGTGAGAAAATTTGGTTTTGAATCTCTTATGAGAAGTTAAGAGTGAATGTCAATTGATACAGAGGTTGAATTTTAAAATCGGACGGTGCAAAGTTAGAGAAATCTCGAGGATAAAATTTTGGGACATGATTGAACTTAAAATCACTATAGAAATCTATCGGACTTAAAATGAGTTTAATTAGAGTTGACTAAGGTCATCAATAGATTTTGATAGAAAATCATTGATGAATCTATATGATTTAAAATTCTGAAACTATGATATGAAATGTGAGAGGAGAATCTTGCGCTTCCGCGGGAAGGGTCTAGTGGCTAGCACATACAGATGTTGTATCATAGGATAACAGGTCAATTCCTCGTAAATGCGAAGATGTCGTCTCTCTATGCGTTAATTACTAGTCTTAAGGGTCAAAAATTTACCGTGATTTACCTCCCTTATGATGGTCCGAGGACGGATTGGTAGGGGTCGCTAGGTTGACAAATTCCAATCTTTTATATCATGTGAGAGGAAAATCTTGAAAATATAAAAAAAGTGTGCAACTTTATTTCTAACCCTAAAAAAATTAGAATTATAATGACATTGGCTGCGGTGTTAATTTTTTAAAATCAATAATATTACAATATTATATTTTTTTTTTCAAAATCAGTACTCCTATGGTATCAATTTTGAAAAATCAATTCCATTTTAGTACTAATGTTTTAAAATTAGTACCATTTTAATATTTATTTTGTACAATCAACATTAGTATGATAACAATTCTTAAAAATTAATATCAAAGAACTTTAAATTTTAATAGAGAGATAATATATTCAATAAATATATTCTTTGATAATTTTTAAATAATGATACATCTTTTAAAAAATATTAAATTTTGAATGCCCATAAATTATTCTCTCTCTATCTCTTTTTTTTTTTTCCTTTTCTACTTTTGGTTTCGTATAACTGAAGTTTTGACAGAATTAATGGGACGCCTGTTTTGGTCCTCTTCTTTCATAGCTAAAAAAAAAAAAAAAAAAAAAAAAAAAAGGCTGATTACCATCCTCCTTTATCTCTCAAATATGTACATGCATAAATAGAGCCGCGTACGGAAAAAACTTATTGCTCCTCCTCCTACTCGTACCTTACAGAGGTTGGAACTTAGAAACTCGGAGACAGGAGAATAGCTAATATAAGGGACAGAAATAAAACGAATGGTTGCCTAGTAAATAGTTCAGTGTGGCTCCACAGGCATTAATTAACTCGTTGCCAACTCAGATCACCGTGATGAAGAGGAGAAAATTCTTATAAACAGTGCTTTTTATTTTTTATAATAAAAAATTAAAATTTGAATACGGAAGAGCTGATGATGCATAGGAGACAAAACTTAAAGATATAGAACAAGTAATTAACTCAGAGTTCAAAACTCGTTCTGTGATTGAAGCGTGAATATATAAATTGATGATCAGACTCCACTCTCATGCCCACTGACGCAGATAATACAAAGAAACATAATCCAAAATTCAATCAATTCAATCTGCATCTCTCCACTGTAAGCTAGGCTCAAGACAAAGCTAGACTTTAATAGCAAGAACTTCCATGCGAGGATGAAGAAAAAAATAGACAAAGATTAAAAAGACACCCCTAAATATTCGAATCATTAAATTGATTAAAATATACGGTAATTTATATTAAAAATTCTTTACCGACTTAATTAAAATTACAAGTGGGACAAGATAAGAATGATATGAAACTGTTCTCAGCCAAATGGCAGAGATAGTCATATGTCTTAAGTCAATTATATTGTCGAATCAACACTAACAAAAAGCCTAGCTAGGAAAAGTGTATACGATGGAAAGGAAGCCTACGTCTCATGTTGGTTGATAGTTTTGACTGTACCTAAGGCCTACACACACTGTGAAAATTATGTTTATGGGCGAATTATACTTTGATAAGATCTAAGTTGAAAAGTCAAGATATTTCAGTAGCTGTATATAGGTGTAATAAAGGTCAATCAGACAAGAATCTTGTCATAACTATCAATCATATTTAGCGATTAGAGCCGTCGAGAAGACTTCAATGGAGTGTTAGGCCGACAAACGAGGACATCTACAAGGAAAACTGCTTCCCATTGTCACTGACACGTCATGCAAAAACCGATCCATGAGGGAGCTTTTTAATAAGGCGGTCGGAGAGCCACTATTTTGTATTTTTTTTAATAAAATAATTTTATAAATTTAAGTTTGATTTATTTGTGAAAAAAAATTAATTAATTAAAAATGAATGAAGTTGTTGCTGAACATTTTAAAATTAGACGTTAAACTATACGAATATTGTTTTTTTTTATATTACAAATTCTCTATTCTTTATTTATTATATTACAAATTAATCTGATGGATCTATAATCTATGAATTTTAGAGAAATAAATTGATGAAATATGCTAAGGATATAGATAAATAAATAATACTTTGATTATATGAGCAACAACAAATGATATATACATCAAAGAGCTCATTTTTCTTTTACAAAATATAAAGAAGGAAGTATTTGAATCAGGATCGTGAAGTCAAACATTCTCGTTTTTTCAATGACTACATCTCTGATGAGCCGATATATTCCGATGATGTATTCCGACATTGATTCCAAATGCAAAGAGGATTATTTTTTCACATAGTTGATGTTTTGAAAAATCATTCTTAATATTTTCAATGGAGGGTCAACGCATGGGGAAAAAAAAGTTTGTTGTTACTTTAGAAATGCACAGTGGCTATCCATCAATTGACATATGGAGTTCCTGTCGACTATTATGATGGGTAATTACGAGTTACTAACATAACTGTCATTGAATGCGTGTTCAACTAATGTCGGTGTAGGATTCAAATATTTGGAGCTCAATACTTAAGAAAATCTAATGTTGCTGACATCTAACTCTATCAATGTATGAACATGGCAAAAAATTATCAATCTTGATTATATGCATTGATAATGGAAAAAATTATCTTGTCGCTTAGAAAGATCAATTTACTAAGAGAGATCGTGACATCTTGATAATTGTGTTTAAAACAGTCGCATCTATAGACTTATAAATATTGCACATTTTTTTAGAATTGTAAGGTTACGTAATGATATCACTGTACTTAACAAATCATCTTTATTCAACGATCTCTTATAAGAAAATGCACTATAGGTTAATTTTATAGTCAACAATATATAATATATATAAGGAAGGATATTATTTAATGGATGAGATCTATCTAGTATGGACTACTTTCGTCAAGAACTTTCTAGGTCTCCAAAATCCCAGAAGAATGATGTCTAAGGAATGACAGGTGGTTGCGAGAGAATGTTGAGTGGATATTTGGAGTGTTTCAATCTCAATGGGCAATGATCAAATATCTAGAACTATTTTAATATAAGAATAATTCAAAGGACATAATATATACATGAATTATTTTACACAATATGATTATTGAAAATGGAAAAAATACGATAATCAATTGGTCAGATGATAAAGGAGATTCTCCATCACAAATATTTTAGAGTTTTATTCAATAATTTCAAAAATACCTCCAAAGAAATTATACGATACGTAATAGTCAATTGCATCATCAACTTCGAGCCAATATAGTTGAATATATCTAGACACATTACGGTTGAGATCAATGAAAAAATAATTTATTAAATATGATATATTTAATTATTATATATTATATTAAATGAATATTTGGTAAGAAAAAGGGAAACTTATTATGAAGAAGTTATTAGGAGATTTTTTATAGTGAAAAGATAAATAATTTTTTTTATTTATGTGGCATTGGTAGTGTAAGGACAACAAAATAACTCTAATGATTTCTATAGTTGGAGATGCTCTAAATAATCCAATGCAGATGAAGCTCTTGTACCTAAGACTACTCTCTAGATGGATAAGAAAAGATCATTCCTATCTCAGGGCAGGGTACAACTCTAAAAATAGAGAGTCATCTCATCGTGATAATGTAATTTGATTGTCTATTGCGATATTGTTCGATCATGAATTTTAAAAAATCTATTCGGGTAATCCTGGGGCCTAGGAGTACGATTTCGGCATTAGATCGTCGTTCAGGGATGACGCGACTGCGGAGTCGAGACTGAACCGTAAAAAATCTACGAGTGCTTTCTTGATTTACTTTTGATGATTGATGAAGGCCACTTGAGCTCCGACCTTATCCGATTCAGTTATTGGCGAGAGGCATTTCGAAGGACAGTGAGACAGGGTCGACCACTCCTAAGGATTAACCGGATCGAAGATTTAAATATTTTGATGCCAATAAAAAAAAATCATTCCTCAGAGAGGATCTAAAGAATCCAATTGCCCCCAAAAATCATTCCTATTCTATATATTACCTCGATATACATTGATTTTAGGGGGCAAATGAAGGTAAAGAAGAGGATTTAAGATTAAAATCACTATAAGTAACATTCATTTAGTGATTGTTATACTAAATCGCTATTGACAACTAATTGATTGTAAGAGCCGTTGTAGCAATCACTAATTATTGCTATAATACTTTTATAATGCTTTTAACATAATTAAAATGATTTTAATCAAATTTATAATTTTTTAATCAATCTATTTAAAAATATTTACTATATAATTTTAATTAAGTTAAATTAAAACATAATTTAATTTAATTTAATATAACTCTTTTATGTCGTAGCAGATATTAATATCAGAATAAGATTATTTTTGATAAAAAAAAATTAATAAATCATCAATTTAATTTATTAAAAAAGAAGAAGAAGGAAAAAATCGAGGTTTTCACTTGAAATCCTCCTAAACCGAAAAAAGAGTATCACTTTCAAATAGGATTCCAGATGGGTAATTTACAGACCCAACCTACCTTTGGGCCGCAATAAAGCCCAACTTTCAAAGGAGAAAAGAAGCCCAACTTTAGGTTTAGGATCAAAATGATTATATTTATAAGATTTCATATAAAAGAAAACGCCAGTGTAGAGCTGCAGAGACATCCATAGCATCATTGCATCCATTATCTAACTTGATCTGATAGCTACAGCCAAATCTTACGTAGAATCTAGTTCTCCAAAAGATATACGAAATATTTTATACTTTCGTTTCATCATAATAAAGATCATAGTTCAGTTCCATGCCCTTGCAACATTGGAAACACAGCAACATCAAGCTCGCGCGCTTGCGATTTGCCCCAGCAAAAACGATGTTCTAATGGCGTATATTAAATTAAGCAGGACTCAAAATAGTTTCGGGTCCTTGATCGACGGCTTAAGCGTGTTGTCATGGGCCACCTCGAGGAGCATCTTCACCACAGTCTTCATGGATGGGCGATTGATCGGAAGAGAGGCGGTGCAGCGGAGGCCGATGTTGAGGACCTTGCGGATCTCTTCCTTGAAACAAAGATTGAGCCTCTGATCGATCACGTTATCGACTCCTTTCTGCTCCATCGTGAAGCACACCCACTTGGGCAAATCCTTATCTCCGAGTTCAGGATCCACCGGAACTCTTCCAGTCACCAGCTCAAGAATAACCACGCCGAAGCTATATATGTCGCTCTTTTCGGTAACCCGCAGTGTGTAAGCGTACTCTGCACGACAAAAGCAGAGTCCTTGCAGTGAAACAAAGAACATATGGAACTAGCTAGGATTAAAACAGAGCAGTGGAAATGGTCGAACCTGGAGCAATGTAACCGCAGGAGCCGGCGACGATTGACATGGACTGCGGTCCCTTTTCGATGGCCTTCGCGAGGCCGAAGTCTGAAACTTTGGCCCCAAACTCCGCATCCAACAGTATATTGTTGGACTTGACGTCTCGGTGAACGATAGGTGGATCACAGTCGTGATGCAGGTAGGAAAGCCCCTCCGCCGCATCCACGGCGATCTTCAACCTCATCGGCCAGTCCAGCTGGGCTCCTTTGCTGCTGTGGAGCTTGTCTCCTAGGCTCCCGTTTGGCATGTACTCGTAGACAAGAAGCTTGCGGTCATTATGCGTGCCACAGCACCACAGCTTCACGATGTTCTTGTGCCTTATCTTCCCCAAAGTTGCCACCTCTGCTTCGAAGCCATCCCCGAATCCTTCGTGAACGTGAACTTTTTTCGAGAACCCCCAGAGTTTTTTCACAGCGACCGTGTCGCCGTTCTCGAGAACGACCCTATAGACCTTGCCGGACGCTCCGGTGCCTATCACGTTATCTTCGTCGAGGCGATTCAAAATTTCATCCTCACTGAGTACGAGTTTATGGAAGGAAGTGAGCTTCAATTTTAGTTTGTCTACTGCTGGAAGTGCCAGATTCTGGTTCCTGTTCCTCCAATAGAACCAAACTGCGACCAGAACAAGCACGAGGGCTAAGAGTACAATCAACGATCGAAGAAGCCACGCGATAACTTCCCGTTCCGGATTGCCTTCGCCTTTCATTCGGGGACAAAGGCCAGTGATCAAGTCCCCACATAGGCCGGGATTGCCAAAGAAACTATTCTGAAAAGCCTGTGCCGCTAGCAGAGGAGGAAGGCGGCCGGAGAAGTGGTTGTTGGATAGGTTGAATTGAATGAGTTTTAGATTTTGCAGCTCCATCGGAATCTCTCCGCTGAGTTTATTCCCCGATAGATCGAGATAGTTGAGCACCGGCAGGTTCCCAATCTCCGGCGGAATGCTACCGGATAACTCATTATCGGCGAGGTTCAGCAGGCTCAGTTTCTTCCATGACTGGATCCCTCTGAGGAGCTCGCCGGAGAGGGAATTGTTGTGGAGGTCTAACTCTCCGAGCTTAGAGAGGTTCCGCATGCTAACCGGCAGAGACCCCGAGAGGCGGTTGTCGGCTGCCGAGAACTCGTACATGTTAGACAGAGTTCCTATTTCCTCTGGAATGGGCCCACTAAACTGGTTTTCAGAGAGTAGAAGTATGGATAGATTGGCCGCGATGGATATCGCTGGCGAGATGCTGCCAAAAAAGGAATTACCGGATAACTCGAGCAACCACAAGTGAGGCAGTCCCCAAAAGGCGTAGGGGACCTCGCCGGAAAGACAATTGTTAGGGAGTCGGACGCGAGTCAGTGTCCTACACCTGCCAAGATTCTCCGGCAAGCTACCTGAAAATGAGTTATTTAGCAAAAGAAGCTCCTTCAGAGCCCCACCGTCACATAAACCGACGGGAATTTCGCCGGAGAGAAAGTTGTCGGAGAGATCAAGGAAGCTAAGTGGACAGTTCTTGCCAAAATCAGCTGGAAGAGAGCCAGTGAGCCGGTTGGAGAATAACCGGAGGTCGAAAAGGTTCTTGCACCGGGAAATACTCGGAGGGATCTGCCCTACTAGATTATTCTCGTAAAGATGCACATTTTCTATGTTTGGAGCGAGGAAAATGTCGTCGGGGATACGCCCGGAGAGGTGGTTCGTGGAAGCGTCGAGGAAGCGGAGTTGGGTAAGGTTGGAGAAGCCTCGGGGAAACGGGCCGGAAAGAGAATTAACGTAGAGCTCAATTTGGACCACGGACGACAACCTCGCGAGAGATTCGGTAATACTTCCAGTGAGAGAATTATAGGCAAGGTCGAGATTCACCAACGAGGAAAGGCGGCCAAGGTCTGGCGGAATGCGGCCGATGAGGTTACAGCCGGCGAGCCAGAGCACGCGAAGCCGTGTGAGGTTGGCGAAGGCAGGCGGAATCGGAGACGGAGCGAAGTCGTTGTAAGAGAGATTAAGCTCGCTTAAAGAAGACAAATTGGCGAAGAATGAAGGCAGCGAGCCGGTGAGCTGGTTCCCCACCAAGGAGAGCGATTGGAGGCGCAGGAACTGGCCAAAAGAGGGCGGCACTTCGCCGGAGAAATTGTTTTGCGTCAATTCGAGGTGCAAGAGGTCGGGGAGCTGCGACGGAAGTGAAGCCGGCAGCGGACCGACGAGGAGATTCTGCGAAAGGTCGAGATGGGTAAGCGCAGAGCAGCCTCGGAGCGCGGACACGGATAACGAAGAGTTGATTCCATTGTTGGAAAGGGAGAGAAAGGTGAGATAAGGGAGGCCGCAGAGCGCAGAAGGGAAGGGACCAGAGAGAGCGAAGCTGGAGAGGTCGACGGTCGTGACGGAGGCGGCGCCGCTGCAGGTGACCCCGGTCCAGTTGCAGGGGTTGGAGTCCGCAGGGTTCCAGTTGGACAGCACATTGTAGGGATCAGAGAGGAAGCTCTTAGCGAAGAGAAGGGAGAGGCCTTCTTGGTTGAGGGAGAAAGAGAGGTGTGGAATAAAGAAGACGAAGCAGAGCAGAGGAAGCATGGAAGAAGAATTCATGCTGCAGTGTTGCAGAAGCTGAACGACCTAGTGGATACTTATTGCATGCGTTTTGATTAGGGAGTGTTAAAGAGGGAAGAAGAAAGGGAGGGAGGTGAAAGAAAGCATTGGAAAGGAACTGACTACAACAGTGAGTTAGAGCTCGGAGGCTTTTAATTCAGGTGCCTTTTCTCAATGCAATGCATGTTTTGCAGCCTGATTTAATAAGGTGAAATGAAGAAGAGAGAAAGAAAAGTTGGCATTTACGAGATTGCACGAGAACCCAAGAGGATGGATGGATGGATGGATGGATGGATTTGGACGAGTGTTTCAATTTACTGATCAGGGACAGGAACCCAGAGGACGGACTGTATGGAAGGAGGACATATACCTTTGGGAAGGGTTTGCGTAGAAGTTTCATGTGGGCTCGTTGTCTATCTGATCCGGTGGACGATTCTGTTCTCTGGCCAATTTGCTCGCAACGTGGTGGTGAAGTGATTCTACTAATGCATAGTTCGCAAGTCGGATAGAGATTGGGGAACTGTGGTGCAGAGGCTCAGAGCATATTGGCAAGGATGGGGAATTCTAAGGTGGATGGTGGTATATTATTTAACTGGATAACACCATTATTATTCATTGCAATCTCTCTCGACGCGACTGATCACGTTGGATGACTGATGTATCCGATGGTTAGTTTTAGGATTTATACCGATCGCATTAACTTCGTCGTTCTACGCATGAAGTCATACATGGCGCAAACAGTGCGTGCATGGTTCCTGAACCGGTCCCTTTCGAATCCAGCATCCCGCCTAGCAGAGTTTTTATGCTCAACGAAGCCAATTCGCAGTGGAACGAGGAACTGCTGCTCTCGTGGATCCAACTCCCAGCGCGAATCTCTTTCCGATGGGAGTTGATCGATCGCTTCTCTATCTGTCAGAAAAAAAAGGTTGAAAAACCTTCCCACACCACACTTTTTTTAAAGCCAAAAAAGAGTGAAGTCCGTGCCATCAAGATTGAACAGGAATCTGCTGCTCTGTTCAGTTGCAGATACATCAATCTGCTCTGCATTTTTTTTTTTAATCTTTTACCATTCTAGATAAAGAGAATTAGTAGATAATAGTAATTAATCTACGTTAACTAAAATCTGAAACGGTTGCCACATGGATCGTGCTGACTGCTGCGGAGGGAGCCGTCGATTGTGCAAGGCAACGGCGAGAGGAGATGGAGAAGAGGACAAGGTAGTCGGCAGAGGGCAGGAAAGATCGGCGTGTGCTGGTGGGGGATGGAGAGGGAGAAGAAAGACGATAAGCTCGTTTTTCATGTGATGCCAAGGCGATCGAGGATGTTTGGTTCAGCAGGGGTCGTAGCGGCTGGTTCCTCTTCGGTGCTACTTTCTCGTGATGGAACATCAGGCAACGCAAGGAGCCATTCATGGCGTTTGGCGTTGGTGCCATGTGATTTTTTCTCCATCCCATCGTTGCGATTGCAGTTGTACTGCGCACGAGCATTGTTTGGTGAGCGAGTGGTCACGTTGTTTGGCTTGCTGCTGCTGCTGCTGTTGCTTGGACTGGGACGACTTTGAATCGGCTACAGGATAAATGTTTTTGTCCTTGGGTCGGGTGCTCAAGGAACCAAGGATGAGTACTGTGGCGATAGATAGAAAGTGGGAGAGTTCATCCTACGGCTACTAGTCTTCTCCTAATGAATATCACTGACAACTTTCGAAAACAAGATTACAAGAGACGACTTAATTTAATCTAATTAGAACTCGACTAAAAACATTTATAATTAAATCGTTAATTGAATCTGCCATTAATAGAATTCATACGCACTGTTACATTTTAGCGGCTTAGGTTGTGTTTGGTAGGACGCAATATAATCTAAGTTGTAATGTAATCCAAATTTTAATGGAATGTAATGTAACGTTGATTACATTATTATGTTTGGATACAAATTATATGTAATCTTAGATTACAAAAGTCATTACATTCTTTTGTTTGATGTCCATTACAAAGATGATAGAAATGGATTGATGACGACGTAGATAATGGCGACAGCGTGAACAGCGGCGACGATGGCGAATAGCCGTGATCGGTGAGTCGATCGTCCGGCCGATGATTGGTACATCGATCGCCAACCGACCGCCGTCGATCATCGGTTGATCGCCGACCAACCGTCGCCGATCGCCAAACACAGCCTAAATTTCATTTGCATGTAATAAATCACATTTGCATGTATGCAAATGTAATTTATTGCATGCAAATGTGAAACTTGTAATGTAATCTGGATTACATAGATTTTGCTTTGTAATCCAGATTACAAAACTTTAGTGCCTTTTGTAATTCAAATTACATTACATCACAATTCTAAGACAGTAACAAATAAAGAAACCAAACACAGTCTTAGACTGTCAATTACGATGATTGACAAAGTTCAATCTCTTTATCGTCCAGTAGTTGTGTAATAATTGTCCATTTAGCTCTTTTATTTATTTATTTTTATTTACAAGTGGTATCCAAGCTTCGCCCGACTAATCCACTTGGTGAACCGGTCTTGTCCCACAGCCTCCGAAGAGTCTCCACCGGCCCACAAGAGTAAATCAGGATGACGCACCGTCAAGTCGCTGTGAAAGATATGTACGCTAATTAGGGTCCGCATCCCACACCAATCCAGCTGGAAAATGAGAACCCGTCTCCGCAATCCGTAAGCGAGTGAAAAACGAGAAAATTCCCTCCGCAAACTACAGGCGACAGAGATCGAACCATAATTTACCGTAGGAACCACTCAAACTCTTACCGATACGTCGTTGTCATGAGAGCCATTTAGCTCTTTTATGATGGAGAGGAGGTGTCTTTCAATGCCTCAATTTCTATGAATAAAATTTCCATCATAAGTATTACACACATACAAAAAAAAAAAAAAATCAGTGAAGTTTTTGAGAAAAATAAAATAAAATAGCAGAGCTAAAAGGTTTGGCAAATGAAGCTTATTCTATTAGATTATTTGATAAAGAATTTGGACAGCTATTGCCGATGCTTTGTTTCCTAATTCACCTTGTTCATTTAATTAATCATTTCGTCTTTAAAACATTTTGGACAAAAATGAAAAAGACACCTTATTTTTATTTTCATTAGGAAAGATATATATATATATATATATATATATATATATATATATATATATATATATATATATATATTGGGTTGGTGGGGTACTCTTACACATGCACATCAGGAGTATACAAAGAGAAATAATTCTCTATACAATTTATATATATATATATATATATATATATATATGAATCTCGTGCGAGCGTGACCCACCTTCGTCGTTCCGACCACCTCCGGTCGCCACACAGCGCGATCGGCGCCAGTCCGCGATTCGCGGTAAGCGGTTTGGCGGCCATTCGCCGGCCGCCATGAGCGGAGACGGATTCCGGCCGAATCGCGGCGGAATCCGGCCCGATCGCGGCCGGCGATGGCCGCGCCATGCCGGGCGAAAATCGCGGATCCGATTTGGAATCCGGTAGCGCTCGAGCCCCGCCGAGCCGCCGGCGACACAGGCGTCGATCGCGCCAGGTCGGAGGTGGCCGGACAGTGGCGCGGCGACGGTGGCAATGAAGGTCGGTCGCCGCGTCGCGTTCGGTTGCGGACGGTTCGGGCGCGCGGGAGAAGAAAACTCTCTCTCTCTTTATATATATATATATATTATATTTTATCCTAGATACAATAGTTTATCATGACATTGAATAAATAAATATGAAATTGAAACTTAACCGTTCGAGCATAAGCACTTATACTTGATGATCATCGACGATTTATTAAACAATGCACGTGAAATTTAGAATTATTCAAACAATATCCCATATTTTTATATTTATCAAATATCATACTTAATTCCCTTTTTACCCCTTCCGCCAAATAGATCTGCACCACTGTAGTGTTAGAAATTTAAATTCCAGCACCATAGTGGTGGTGCAATCCCAGCACCACAGTGGTTGTGCAATCCCAACACCATCACTGTGGTACTGAAAATTACAATTCCAACACCACTGTAGTGCTGAAAATTACAATTACAGTACCATTGTGGTGCTGAGATTTTAATTTTCAACATCACAGTGATACTGGAAGTTGCAATTCCAGCACCACTGTGATGTTGAGATTTGAATTTCCAGCACCACTGTGGTACTGAGAATTCACACAGTAGTAGTGCTGGGATTGCAACACAACTGTGGTGCTGAGATTTGAATTCCCAATACTACGTTCGGGATTTTCACTGTGGTACAGGTCTGTTTGGCGGGAGGAGTAAAAAGGAAATTAAGTGCGCTATTTGGTAAATATGAAAGTATGAGACGTTGTTTGGATAATTCTAAATTTCACGTGCGCTGTTTGATAAATTATCGGATGATCATTTCCCAAACTTATTTTATAATTGAAAGGAGATGAAGGGAGGGGAGAAAGAGTAAATAGAAGAAAGGAAATTTTGAATGTTATTTGGAAAGAAATGAGGGAAGGGGAGAGACGAGTAGGAAAAGGTAAACTTAAATTTTTTTTTTTTTAGAATGATAAATATATAAATATATATATATCTAAGAAAATATATAAGTACTATATGTCTGTAAAACGATAGATATGAATTTGAATTTTGATACTAAATTCATTATCCTCAAAATAACATTGCGAGCTTACTATATGAGGAAGATCATATAGGAGATTGCTATTCGTCCTTTGTCACGAAGCTTCCTCCGAAAGGCTCGGAATAAGCAAGCCACCGAATAGATCGTAAGTTGGATGCCAAGTCATGCCCACACTTTATTCTAGAGCTACCTAGTGACGGTGCAACAGAATAAGATATGAGTGTTGGATTCCTCTAGTTGGTACAATGAGCAACCCTTGTGAGGTTCGTATGGCAATATGCTTGTAACCTCCCATGTGTGAGCATCCAATAAGCGAAGCAGTGCTTGAGTATGATGTCAGGTCACCACACAACCCCCGTTCAATGTGCAACAGGCCCCGAGGCCTGAAGAATTCATAAGCAACGGTTGCTCCATGCTTAGCCACAGTGAACCAATCGAGCAACAACATATTGGTTGCTCTAGTCTTGCATGCATGCCCAGTGAGTTGATCCATAATTTGAACCAACCGCTTGATTAAATGTGAATCCGATGCTCGACCTTGTCATTGCCAAAATTCTCCATGCTTGAGGTAGTGATGATGAACCCACTTCACCCAAAAAGAATTCGTCTTGTTTTGAATGTCCTAAAGAGTCATAGTTCCGAACTTGCAAGTCATGAATATCATATCCACCTTCCTCCTTGGGAAGGTATAATATGACCCAAGAGATGGATGCATGTTTGGTGGACCAAACAAAGAATTGGCAAATGTCATATAGTTTATAGATCATCTCGCTAGGCTTGGAAAGATTAGATAACTGATAGCATTCAACTCCTTGTAGCACAGATCAAACTAGCTCCAACCTACCTATATAGGAAAGTGTATACTTAGGCTATGAAGAAATCTTACGAAAAACCGCATCAAGTAGTGGCCCATAGTTGATAATCCGAAGTTTCTCCGTGACTAAAGGAATACCAAGGTACCTAAAGGGGAAGATACCTTCTTGAAAATCAGTAATCTGAAGGAGTTTCATATTCACACAATTGTCCACGCTCACCATATACAAGTTGGACTTCAACGGATTAGCTTGAAGGCTTTCCATGTCACCAAAATCCTCTAAGCATCATGATATCTATGTGAGAGTGAAAAAATCTGCCTGAGCAAGTTTCAAAAGATCATTAGCATATGTTAGATGAGTGATTTGTGTCTCCTCGCACATCAGATGATAATGGTCGATGTGATGTCACCTTCAATTGTTGCAAGAATACTTCTAAGGATTGTCCCCATGGGAATGGTGTGTTGGTTGGGGCAGGACGATACTTATGAAATGAGCACAGATCGATTCCGGAGGAACGAGGGTCTAAAATCCCTCTCTGGCGTTAGATGACCTTCCTTTGCCCTGGCTAATCGTGTCAAGGCCGAAGGCCTCCCGCAATTTACCTCTCCCACAATGATCTTGGAACATACCGATGAGGGTCGCTAGATTGGTGATTCCAACTTTTTACGAAAAGAATACTTCCAAGGATAATCCAAAGGGCAAGGGAGATAGGAGATCTCCTTGCCTTAGTCTAGGCTGTCCATGGAAAAACTCATGCAATCCTCCATTAATGCTAATAGAGTAGGAGACCATAGCAATACACTCATGAATCCAATCTTGGATTTGTTGGGGAAAACTATAAACAACAAGAGCTACTATAAGAGAATTCCAATTCACCTTGTCAAAGGTCTTCCGTAGGTCAACCTTGATCATACACCGTGGAGAGACCCACTTATGGGCATACTTCTGCAAGAGCCCATGTATTAGGTGGATATTCTCACCAATGGAGTGATTCCGAATGAAAGATGCTTGTGTCATGTCCAATAAACTACCACAACTATCACTAGATGCTCGGTTAGCACCTTGGATATCATCTCATAAAAGATCGTACAACAAAAAATCAACCTATAATATGTCACTTTTGAAGCAAGATTGGACTTTAAAACCAACAAAGTCAACCTGTGGTTCCATTGTTTGAATAGCCAACGACTGTAAAAGAGTTCCTGCATTGTTGTGATAAAATCTGCACTTACTGTTTCCCATGTTGAGATATAGAATTTGACATTGTAGCTATTCGGACCGAGTGCTCTATCATTGTCAATGTTGAATAAGGTTGTCTGTATGTTTGCTGCATAGATTGGGCGCACCACATCTGTTGCCTAGCTCACTATGAGCTACTGCCTAGGTAGTGTTGCACTATCCATGGGCCTGCACTGCTCCGCTATGCCCAACAAACTATGGAAGTGCCTCACAAACTCCACATGACCTCACCTTGGCTAGTGGACTACTCCTCAGATTGCTTGATAATGGGTAATAATGACATTTCGCTTGTTATTTCACTTCATCAAATCCTGAAAAAAAATTGAGTGCACTAGTCACTACTCTTGAGGTAAGCATTCTTAGCCCATTGTTGATAGAACATCCTTTTAGCCTTTGTAAGCATCATGTCATGCTTCCGTAACAACCCATAATCTATGTGCCAATGTCATCGTTTGGGTCGTCAACATGCCCAATGCCACCATCTAGCTACCTAGTGCCACCGTATGCATGCCTGGTGTCATCGTTTGCTTGCCTGGCGATATTGTTTGCTTGCCTAATGTCGTCGTCTTCTTGCCTAGCATCGTTGACAGTCTACGCAGTGCCATTGTCTGCATGCATGGCGCTGCCACTTGCCTATGTGATGCCACCATCTACATGCCTAGTGCCATCGTCAACCTGCTTGGTGCAATCGACTGCATGCTCGTGCCACTGTCTACGTGCCCAGTGCCATCGTTGTCCGCCATTACAACCCCTGCAAGTAGGGTGTGTTGTGCTTCCGCCAACACCTCTCTCACCTGCTTAGCTTGCTTCGAAATATGTTGGAAATGGAGTTTGTCAAGCTCCCTCAATCGACATTTTAGTCGTACAAGCTTGGCCTTGAGGGTGAATTAGGCATTACCAAGGACCAACTCACCCCAAGAATCTATCACCAAGCTTTGGAAATCTTCATGCAAGGTCCATGTATTATAGAATTTAAAAGGTCTTTTAGGCCCTTGATCACACACCAATGTAGAGACGATGGTACAAAAGTGATCGAATAGATATCCGAGGGATGTGAACTTTACAAAACTATCATAATATGCTAGTAGCCAATGTGAGTTAACCGAAGTATAATCTAGATTGCAAGAGACTATACCATTTGTCATGCCAACCAATATTCAATGAAGTGAAGATCCACTAGACCACAAGCTTGAAGGAAGAGCCTAAAATCCCGCAATTCATAATTCGTGGTCGGTTGCCCTCCCTCTTTGTCTTGGACCATCAATAGAGAGTTGAAATCCCTCATAAGAATCCATGGCTCCGATAAACTCTTCCTAAGATATGTTTGAACGTTCCATAAAGGCCGACAGATGACGATAGAGTGAAATTCATAAATAAATAAAATTAAGAAACTTCGTCGGGTGGCAAGGCATTGAATATGACAATGTATAAATTGATATGCCAACATAATTAGAACCTCCATAGTAACCCGTTGTTTATCCCAAAGAAGCAAAATATGAACACAATGAAAACAAACCGAAATTATTAGCCATTCCTAGTGTCGTTGGGTGATAGAATCAAGAGTTCCTTTAGTGAGCTTTATTTCAAGAAGTGTCTTCACTCGAATTGTTGGTGCAATCGATTCGGGTCATGATTGACCAGACTCGAGTAGGGTTTTGATGTTCGATAATGGTTTACAATATGGTTTGACCATATGACTAGTGGATGGTATGGGACATCCAATGTCATATGAGGGGGACTATTGGAGGAATCCAAGTCGGTCAAGGTTAATCAGACACTTGGTGTTGGAAAGACCAACGAGGAGTTGACGAGGGAAGTCCCGGTAGATCTGGGAGACCGTACTTGACAGTGAAGTCCCAGACGAGGAGTCTTGATAGTGAAGTCCCAGAGGCATGACCTCTTGGCAGTGAAGTCTCGAACAAGGAGTCTTGGCAAGGGAAGTCCCGAAGGTGAGGCCTCTTAGCAGAGGTAGACCTGAGTGCATGACGATAGCTGATCGAAACACTTGAAGGCTAGCGCAAAGATGAAGAGTCTTCAAGTGTCAAGAGGCCTCGCCTTCGAGACTTCCTTGCGCTAGCCTTCAAGTGCTTCCATCGGCTATCGTCATGCACTTGGATCTACCTCTGCCAAGAGGCCTCGCCTCTGGGACTTCCCTTGCCAAGACTCATCGTCCGAAACTTCACTGCCAAGAGGCCATGCCTCCGGGACTTCACTGTCAAGACTCCTCGTCTGAGACTTGACTGCCAAGCATGGTCTCCCAGATCTATCGGGACTTCCCTCGCCAACTCCTCGTTGGTCTTTCCAATACCAAGTGTCCGGTCAACCTTGACCGACTTGGAT
Source organism: Wurfbainia villosa (assembly GCA_025175895.1). Taxonomy (NCBI): domain Eukaryota; kingdom Viridiplantae; phylum Streptophyta; class Magnoliopsida; order Zingiberales; family Zingiberaceae; genus Wurfbainia; species Wurfbainia villosa. Next base: position 5,402,044 of record JAKLTH010000042.1, read on the forward strand.
TCCTCCAATATCTTCCTCATATGACCTTGGATGTCCCATATCATCCACTAGTCATATGGTCAAATCATATTGTAAACCGTTGTCAAACATCAAAACCCTAGTTGAGTCCCACTCGAATCTGGTCAATCGTAACCCGGGTCGATTGCACCAATAATCTCCCCCTTTTTGATATTTGATAATACCGTTAAGTTAGGTTATCCCATAATCCAACTTGACTCTTCTTATGCCAAAGCATAACGAAGTGTTCCTAAATCAGAATTCCAAATTTTTGTGGTAAAAAACTAACTTAACCCTTTCCATTTCTCCCCCTTCTTGACACACATCAAAAAATCCACCAAGGTTTATCATGTCTCATTTTACAATGAGATTCTTCCTTCTTCTCCTTGGTAAAAAAATCATCTTGAATGCTTTCATTCTCCTTAGTGATCTATCACTAAATGAAAAGCAATCTTTCATTTTCCCCCTTTTTATAAATCATTATCCATCATACCTAGATAGATAATCTCCCACTAAAGACTTACTCCCTCTTGACCATTGCACTAACAATGTCCTTGGAGAATTCCTAAACCTATAAGAACTTTAAATAATAGAAAACAAGGATAAAAATTCAAATTTAAACTTTCACAACCCTTAAAATTTGATTTTTACTCTAATTAACTCTCTAATTCATTTCCAATGAGAATCTCATCCTTTCAATGCTTATCTAAGCATATTAGAGGTGTAGTAGTTATCTAGCCTAGGGTTATGTTCAGATGACTTAAACCAAAATTGGTAAGCCAAAACAGTGCCAACAGTTGATTGAGAAAGCTCCAGTCGAGTGTCAACATCTCCAGTCGAGGTGGCTCGATTGGTTTCTGAATTTTCTGAAATTGAATTTTCAGACAAACTTCAGAAATACATAAATAATTCTAGAAAATTTAAAAAATCATAAAATTTCAACTACACATTACTTATGTCAATCACTATAGGGGAAAAATAGTTTTTTTTTTATAAAAATAACTTTCAAATTCAAAGAATGATACCAAATTCAAAAGCATTGAAACTTTCAATATTTTAGGCCAATTTTGTTTCAATCTTCTCAATGATGATTGTTATCAAAAGATAGAATTCACCAAGATTTTTCAAAATAATTTTAAAATATTTTCAAAATCTTAATTTTAATCATGGTCTATGGGCTAAGTATACATGACTTGTATATTAGCTTTCCTCATGATTTATACCGATGATATAAGATGAGTTTGAGTTCATCTTGATACAATATTTATGCACCTTGAACTTTACTCATTTCCTAGCATCTCACATGTGTCTAGAGTGTATCAATACACACACGTGTCAATTTGATGTGAGATGTGGATTTTGGTTATACTTATACTAAGGTCTCATGCATTTTCTAGGCAACATTATTTGATTCCCTTATAAATGAAATTTCAAATCATGTCATTGTCCTTAACTCAATTTTATTAATGCATGAATGATAGTATAATTAAACATGTGTCAATAATCATGACGTCATGACATATAAGTAAAATTTAAACATATATGACATTAAACTAAACCTAAGCATAATCATGACATTTATGATTAAAAATAAATATGATGTCATGACATAAGTAAATGACAAACAAATCATGAAAAATAAAATATAAAGGTATGAGAATACCTAAGTTTTACTATTAATTGTCATTTATAGAATTAAATCTAATTTTGTCATGATACTACTTATCTCCCAAGTGTGCCAAAAACTCAAAATGACACATTATGACTTTAAGACCTAAGTTGTGTCAATTTGATTAATTTTTCAAACATTTTAAATGATATTGACACATCCTAAAATCCTTTAGGATTTGATCGAACTTATTTCCAAGGTACCCATAACCTTGAAAATGATTTAAAATGTCAACTTTGTTATGATTAGGTTAAGTACCCCACTAATCCAAGTTGACACAACCTAACTCATCTAGCGTTAAGGGATCATACTTCTAGGAATCCAATACCTATTTGAGCTCCTAGGGTTCACTAGGGATAACTTCCCTTAGTACCCTCCTAATGACCCTCTTAGGCTTAGAAGCCTTGGTCATTTGGATCTTGTCATGGTTAATCTTAGGGATTGCCTCCCTAGTAACCTTCTTAATGGTCTTCTTAGGTTTCATGGAAACCTTGGCCACTGGACATTTACCATGGTCAACTCTAGGGATGACTTCCCTTGTAACCTTGATTTTCCTAGACCTATATTTAATTCCATAATCAAATGAAACATTGTGATAGGTAGACTTATTTACCTTGGACCTAGGCTTGTGACCCAATCCTTGCTTGTCCTTAGATTCACCTTGCCTCCTAAAATCTATATTTTGTCAATTTGACCCATTAATCATATTAGTCAATTTTTAAAGGGTCTTTTTTAATTTTTCAAGTCTTGACTTCAAAGTTTGATTTTCAATTTCTACTATCTCAATTTTTGAATTTTCATTGTTTCTTGAGATCTTCTTCTTTCTAGGCATATGTTTAGTCTATTTAGGATTAATGCCTAAATTGTTATTTTTTAACTTCCTATCCTTAGGTAAGGTTGATCTAGCATTGTCCTTGGATAAATTTACATGCTTAGCACCTAAATAATAAAATCTATTTCTAGCATGCTTTTCGTAAACAATAGCAAGTGTATTAAAATTATGAGCATGCTTTCTAACATTGCGTAAAGGAAGAGCATTATTTAAATTTACCTTAGGGATTGCCTTAGCTCCCCCTACACTTGAACTCTTTCCTTTGCCCTTCTGAGGGTGATGCCCCCTAGGACATTGGCTTTTGTATTGTCTCTGTTTGTGGCACTTGAAGCATACTATATGCTTCTTGCTCTTATGAATTAGGATTTCGGCTTCCTTTGATTTTCTTGGTCTATTGGGGTCGGTTGAGTCTTTTTGACTCTTTCTGAATATTTATTCTTATAGTGGCCTACTTTCCTATGCTCAAAGAATGTTATATGACTTTTATCTTTAACAATTGCATTTAAATTACCTTCTTGAATGATTGGATGACTTTGGACTTTTTCTTCATTTCTCTCGGAGGTAGAGGACTCCTTCTCTTGTTCTTGTTCCGGGGTTATAGATCTAAGTTCTCTCTCAATTCTTGAAGTGGAGGTCTCTACAATTTCTTCTATCTTGGAAGTTGAACACCTATTATCTTCTGGTTCTTCATTCTCTTGAGAGGATGAATATTCCACTTCTTTGGATTTATCCTCTTCCTCTTGGATCATGGAAGTTTCTCCATTGAGCTTAGTAAGTTTGCTCCATAATTCTTTGGCATCCATGAACTTCCCTAATTTGTACAAAATATTATTAGGTATTAAATTAACTAAAATATTAATTACCTTTTCATTCGCTTCAAATCTTTAGACTTCTCCCTCAGTCCATTTACTCCTATCTAGAGTTCTCCCCTTCTTGTCCGTTGGAGTCTTGAACCCTTCCGTTAATGCGAACCACTCCTCTATGTTCATTTGGAATAAGAATTCTATCATCGTCTTCTATTGAGCAAATCCTCCAAATTCATAGGGTGGTGGAAATCGACCATCGCGTCCAAATCCATCTTCAAATTCCATCGCCTCTACCTTTAGCTCCTTCGGTAGTTAGTCCGATTGAAGACACTTGTAGATATCAGAGCGCCTTCTTCTTCTTAGAGTCGACCGGGCTCTGACACCACTTGTAGAACCATTGGCATCGCTAGAGGAGGGTGAATAGCAATCTGCGTCGATTGATGATGGAATTCATTGTGTTTGTCTATAATCGTTAGTATGCAGCATAAATACAAATACAAATATAAATACAGGTACAAAACACAATACACACAGCAACACACAAATTTAACGTGGTTCGAAACCTTAGTTCCTACTTCACAGTCGAGCTCTAGCGATGCAAACCATCACTATCAACCTTCTCCTTCTCGGTGACACACCGGAGGTGGAGGAACCTCTTATAAATTTTTTATAACAATAAGAACGAGATACGACAAACAACTACAATAATAACAAAAATAAATGGAAGAATAAATGAACACACTTTATAAATTAAGGCTTTTGAATCTTTGCTTGTTGGTTGCTTTGGGATGACTTTGAAGGCCCTGAAATGCAGCAACATCTCGCCTCAAATCGCCCCTCTAAAACCTTGCTCGAAGACGCCCTCAAACTTCTTCTTATAGAGCTCCATTGAAGCTTCCTGATCTGCAATGGTCGCTTCGCCAGTCGAGGCGTCAGTCAAGGAACCTTGTATCTGAGCAGTTATCTTCATACTTGTGCTAGAACCAGTCGAGGCGTCAGTCGAGTGATCCAGTTGAGGCGTCAGTCTAGTGATCCAGTTGAGGCACCGCCTCGACTAGCATCTAGTCGAGCCTCGCCGCCTCGAGTGAATCCTTTCACGCTCACGCTAACGAATGAGGTGCTTGTCCAAATAAGACACCGCCGACCGACACAATGAGCCCCCGGTGAGTGCTTCCATAGCACTCACTCGACTCTCTAAGTTTCACCTTTGAACACACCCCTTACTAGTCGAGGCGCTGCCTCGACTACAGTCTAGTCGAGGTGTTAGTCGAGTTCCCTTGCTTCTGTTTGCCTACAAACTAAGCCCAGTTGATTGAACAGAGCTGGTAGTCGACTGTTATACCTCTACACTGAGGTTTAACACCCCAAGTATGATCCCTTCATACTTGATACTCACCCTAAACCTAGACTTGAGCCTTCAACCCACTTTCATCAGCCTCACGCCTCTTGGATCCCTCGAGTCGGCGACTCTTCATCCTTGCGCTAGCCTTCAAGTGCTTCTATCGGCTATCGTCATGCACTCGGGTCTACCTCTGCCAAGAGGACTTACCTCTGGGACTTCCCTTGCCAAAACTCCTCATCCGGAACTTCACTGCCAAGAGGCCACGTCTCCGGGACTTCACTGCCAAGACTCTTCGTCTGGGACTTCACTGCCATTCTGCCAAGCATGGTCTCCCATACCTGCTGGGACTTCCCTCTCCAACTCCACGTTGGTCTTTCCAACACCAATTTCTTTACATTTGAGGAGGTGATGCCCCCCCTCTCTCTCTCTCTCTCATGCTTAAGGGGCTTATGTTCGACCAGACTACTAATGACTCTGCATTTCTGTGCTAGCCATCTGACACCTGATTTACCCCCCTCCACACGTAGGGGCAGCGGTGGAGGGCCGCTAATGTGACGGTTCCACATTTTAAGGGGCTTATATTCTAAGAAGCTATCTTCATGGGAGACCTACATGAGTTACTCATGCCCATCGTTGTCTATCGCTCACCTGCACCGTGGCCTGCCAATTTGCTAAACCATTACTAGCTGAGGTAGATGAGGCAGTTTGAGCACTGCTCACATCGTCAATATGCTCGTAGGTGTCCAAGGAGCCCAATGTCACACGATAATTTCAATGTTTATGCCACTCCTCATGTGTGCCTGTGGGCGACAATCACTCCCCACCAGGTGCCATTGTCGCCGACCACTCAACCTCCGCCAAGGCTGGCGGTATCACTGTCGCATGGTGCGCTGCATGTGTGCCCGTGGCCTGCAGCTCCCCGCACCAAGTGTCGCCGCTGCATGGTGCATTGCATGTGTGCCCATGGTATGTAGTTGCCTTGTGTAAAGTGCCATTGTCGCTTGCTACACAGTGTCTGCCAAGGTCCAAGTCGCATTCATAGTCCTTGTTGCCCCTACCTATGCGTGTGTGGTGTCGCTTATGTATCGAGTGCAACACCTGCCTGTACATGATGTGGCACCGTCTAGGTGCCTAGTGCTCTAGCCACCTGTGTGGCTCAATGTCACCTACATGTCACTCATAGTAGGGATTTATAAGGATGAACATCATAAATATTTTCATTATATTATCTTTTTTCATTATATGTTGATTTTTCAAAAATTCAAATCTTTTAAGTTCATAAATGAGTTTCGATCAAAACTCATTGATTGATTTAGAAAATCCAATTAGATTCATTCTAATTTCTATAGACTTTTACAATGCTTCAATGTCCAAATATATCATTATTTATTATTTAAAAAAAACAAATGTCACAATTTAACACTAACACTGTGATAGTGCTGAAAAAAAATTCAAAAGTGGTGTTAATTTTTAAAAATTAATTTCATAGTGATAATTATTTCATACAAATAACAAAGAAAAGATAAGAAAAAAAAAACGTACCTTTTAAATATTTTCAATTTAAGAACGTTTTTTTAACAATCTAAAATTTTATATGCGACTGCCGCTTCTGTTCCGTGAATGAATCTTCAAGAAATCCCGCCTTAGTAAATGCGTTGCTTAAAGAATTTGTTTACGTTGTTAGCTCGTTTGGTCCAACGCTGGGCCCACCAACGCAACTGTTTGAGCTAGAAGGATCGTCCGATAGTTTACTAATTTCCAATTGTTGTCCTCCCCCACTTTATTCAAACACAAAGACACACAATAATCTCCTTTTAGCTTAGCAAATTCAACCTATATGACTTAACGTCGTTAGGCTTGATATCACATTGTGGTGTTAGTGCACCTCTCGATTAGGAGTAGACCCTTCCAAAATGTTCAAAAGCCCAAATATTCTTTTCAAATTCTAAAGCACTTAGGCAGCATTTGATCCGTAAAAAAAAATTTATTTTTTATTTTTTATTTTCATTTTTTTTTGAAAATATATATATATTTTTATATTTTTCAGAAAACACACTTTTATTTTTTGAAAAATGAAAATAGAAATAAAAAATATTTTTTTTCCCAATTTTTCAGAAAATATTCATTTATTTTTCAGAAAACGAAAATGAAAAACATCAATCAAATATTATTTTCTGTATTTTCTCAGAAAATAAAAATAAAAAATTACGAACCAAACTTCTTGAATACTCATCTCAAATTCTATAATGCTCGATAACTTGAATATTCATCTTAATCTCTAGAGTGCTCCGCTCATCAAGGTTGGAGCCAAGTACATCTTTACTCCGGATTTCAGTCCGGAAAAAAAATTATTTTTATCTTATTTGACCATCTTTGGTTTCTTTCGTTAGTCTTTCATTAGCCCAGGATCTTTTCATAGGAAAAAAAAATTTAGACAGTAACCCGAATCGAATGAAATGTTTAGCTCCGCCGTTGCGAGTCATCATCTAAAGTGGTCAAGTGCTTTGACTCATCATTAAATGTTCAAATATCTCTCGTGAAACTCTATTTCAGACTATGACTAACTTTCATTTACAATTTGCTCCTTCATAATCAATACTTACCTTACTCACTCTTCCCTTTTAGAAAAATAAATACTCATGGTATAAAAGAATTAAAATCAACAATAATAAAATAATATTGATCTAATATTCTTTCAGACTCCATTCTATTTTTCCACCAATATAGGAGATTCATGTTTCATAATTAATATATATTTAATAATTAAAAAAGCTAATTAATTAATAATAATTATTATTTTTATGTTATTCAATTTATTTGTTACCTATATTATACAAATGACTAATTAAGAATGTGTTTTCTTTCAATATTCTCGATATGATTTGCAATTGTACAAAACTTTGACACCAAATTATATTATTTATCATCAATCATCAAACAATTTTTCAATTTTTATCATTACTCATAACCAAACGTATATCTGTTTTTGCTCTATTATCCACAAAAATAAAAATAAAAAATGGCATCCCCAATGCAGAAGCAACTCTACCAACTGACGCAGCAAATTTAGCAGAGCAAGACTCCTGAATCCGGATGATCAAGCGGGCAGCAGCCTCTTAATTCCGGCCTTCTGCTCCGGACTGAGCCTCGCTGGGAATTTGATATCGAATTTGATCCTCAGCTTTCCTTTCTTGGTGGGATCCTTGGGCAATGGCATGCCTTCCCCAGGAACAACCTCCTCATAAGCAGGATAAATCGCATTGTTTATAGGAATCGTCAATCTCCTGCCATCCAACGTCGTCAAGTGCGCCGTATAACCGGTTAATGCCTCCGCGAGGGAGATCTTTTGTATCGCGACGAGGTCGTTTCCTTCCCTCCTGAACACAGGGTGCGGCTTCTCGTCTATGATGAAGACGATGTCTGCAGGGATCACATTTGGGCGCTCGTTTCCTTTCTCCGGGAACGTAATCTTCGTGCCCTTCTTCCAACCAGGTTTTATCTCGATCGTGAGGATTTCCTCGACGGTCAAAGTTTTCCTGGATCGATTGGCGACGTTTGAGAAGGAAGAAACATGACGAAGGAAGCTAAATTGGAATAGAACAGTGTCGAGAGACTCACCCACTTGCGTCAGCGATCTCTCTGGAGATCTTCATCTTCTTGGTGGTGCCTTTGTACAACTCCTCTAGGCTGCAGGGGAGCACGTTCTCGATCGGAGCCGCCTTCTGCAGCCGGCGTGAGCTTGTCGGTCCCTCCGCCCCTCCGAATGCCGCCGATCCCAAGATGTCGTCGCCGAAAAGGGAGCTAGAGAACCGCGCCCCGCTGCCGCGCAGCCCTCCGTTGCTTGTTCCTCCCCCCATGCCACTGAATGGACTAGAGAAGCCAAAGAACTCTGCGAATATATCGTCGGCGTTCCGGGGGTTGTAGCGGAAGACGGTGGGGCCGCCGCCGGAGAAAAAGGAAGCGCCGCCGGAGCCGTCACTCCCCGGCGGCGGAACCTCCCCCTTCAGCCCTTCTTCGCCGTACTGATCGTAGATTGCACGCTTCTGATGGTCGCTTAACGCCTACGGTAAGAGGAATGTTAAAAATTCGATTTTTAAGACGAAAATACGTTAAAAACAAAAACAGATCTTTAAGCCAAAGATCTCAAGAAAAACTATAAAGATTGAATTCTTGAAAAAGAAACAGTTGCCTCGTATGCCTCGGAGATTTGCTTAAACTTGGCCTCGGCTTCCTTCTTGTTGTTGGGGTTCTTGTCAGGGTGCCACTTCATGGCGAGCTTCCGGTAGGCCTTCTTTAGGTCATCGTCCTTGGCACTCTTGTCGACCCCCAAGATCCTGTAGTAGTCGACGCCCATTTTTCCGAAGAATCTTCTCCTTCGCTGTCTCGCTTGCTCGAATTCGATCCGCGAGGTAATCAGAACAAATTAGTGGAGCTTAGTAGGAGAGAAAGAGGTCGAAGGAGGATCTAGAGGACAGGAGGGTGGCATACTGTAGAATCTTCGCGAAAAGCCCAGCTGGAACGAATCTTCACTTGACTCCTCCGAAAGTTTTTTTTTTTGTAAATTTCCTCTAAAGTTTGAAAATCAAATAGCTTGAGTATTCAAATTATGATCCGATTAATTCTAAAAATTATCGATCTGATTTAATAAAAAAATTTCATCTATCATCAAAATCAAAATAAATAGAGAGATGTGAGCAACGAACATCTCTATTTAAGAGATAAATTTTATAAATTAATTATAACTGAGGATCAAATTAAAAGTACTTTGGAATTCTTTGTTTTTTAATTATTAATACATTGATCTGATTTCTTATTGTCATATGAGTCATCTCATTTTTTTTAAAAAGTAAATTACATTATTGAGAATTAAGCTAAAATGATAAAGATATAAGTAAATTCGAAATAACTTTTAACAACTTTAAAACTCATGGGCAATATACTTTTAAACATATAGTGTATTACTCAAATATCATATTTTAATTTTAATCTTTCAATTAGTTTTTTTTTAATTCATCCAATTTATATTTGTTTTAAAAAAAACTAAGTGCCTATGCTTGAAATGGTATAAAAGATTCACATTATAATATATATATATATATATATGATCAACTGAATATTAATTGATATGTTTTTAATAAAACATCGATGTGATAATTTATTCAAATTATATTGTAAATTAAATAGTGGATCCTTCTCGAGAATTTATGATAGTTTTTGGATGATCAAAACAATTAAAAATCATTTTAAGTATATAGTACACCTAGATTTATCAGTCTTAATTGAAAATTCGTTATGCATCTATTCTATTGTTTTAAATTTTTGGAAACCAATATATATATATATATATATATATATAAAACACATCTTACATTGTATGACTTGTGCGCGATAACGAAAATACATAGTAATTTTCATCGTGCTTGAGCATCCATTTTTCACGTCCGAGAAATGCTAGTAACTTTCTCATTAGAATCTCTCTCCATCCTTGGCCGCTCACATCGCCACCGAGTGATCGGATTACGACTGCGATCCAATAATTGAAATTTGATCGCGGTTCGATTGACTTAGGAGTCCAGTCGGATCATGATCGAATTACGATCGAAATTGATCTCGATTGTAGCCGCTAGCGGCCACAGCGCTGCATCCACAATTCAGTCGAAATTTGATCAGAATCCAACCATGGTTCGGTCGATCGGTCTGATGACGACGACGATGATGGCGGCGATCCCGACGGATTCAAGGGTGGAGATATAGTGCTTATTGAAGAAGAAGACAGATGATAAAAGTACCGTGTGTTTCTCATTATTGTGTAATCTTTGGTGAAAAAGCGAAAGTCCTCCCCCTAAGGGTTCTCTCGTCGGTCCCACAGCGATGAGAGAGAGGTAAATCGTGGTGGAGGACTAAGACCTCGGCTAGTATTTCCACCCAACATTGAGGATTCGATCTTTGTTCACTAGTATAAATCTGCACCGTACTAATCAATACATCATCTCCATGGAGACGATTACTGTGCAATCCCGTTTGATCAGATAATGAAAAAGATATCATGCATGAGTCACTCATGGATTGCCGTCCAGCATAAAAAATTCTCCATATATATATATACATGGAGATCTCTTATTTGCACTACAACAAATTTGATTTTTCGCAGCGCGCAAATATGTCATTCGCAGCGAGCATCGCATGTTGCACAACGCTAAGCTGTTGAAAGTCATAAGGCATTCGCGGCGCGTGATCGCGCGCTGCGGTTAAGTGCATTCGCAGCGCGCGATCGTGCGCTGCGATTAAGTGCATTAGTAGCGTACGATTGCACGCTGTTGTTAAGTGAATTCGCAGCGTGCAATCGCACGCTGCAATTAAGTGCATTCACAGTGCGCAATCGCATACTGCGGTTAAGTTCATTCGCAGCGCGTAATCGCACGCTGCGATTAAGTGCATTCGCAGTGCGCAATCGCGTGCTGTGGTTAAGTGCATTCGCAATGCACAATTGCACGCTACGATTAAGTACATTCGCAGCGCGCAATCGTACGTTGTTGTTAAGTGCATTTGTAGCGTGCAATCGTGTGCTACGGTTAAGTGCATTCACAACGCGCAAAAGCAAACTGCGGTTAAGTGCATTCACAGTATTGTAATATCAAAACTCAAATAATTATAATCCAATCCACAAATACCACACAATTATAATATCACATACAAATACTATACCCATTTTTAACATCACATACACACGATTATAAAATCAAAACTAAAACAATTATAATACCATAAATAATCATCACCACCACACTTAAATAGCTAGTGTACTAATTATTCACTTAGTCACAAAAAACAATTCAAACCAATAACATAAATTCACTTACATGATTTCTTTCTTACAAAATAATTATTCACTTAGTCACATAAACAATTCAACCAGTAACACAAAATCTATATCAGTCACACAAAACTATACACTTAGAGAACCAAGCGACTGTGCTTCCTATTGCATCCTCAAGAAAATATATTTCATCATCGGGTCAAATTAGATCCACCTTCTCCAGCAAAACTCTATCAATTCAAACTTTCCAACAAGAACCACCAAGAGGAACGTGATGCACTTTTGCTTTTGGATCTGTGGATGCAATTCGACCTTCTGCAACAACTCCATCACCAGACCAATGAAGCAGCTTACATTTAGTATTAACACTGACATCTCCACAATTCACGCTCTTCAATTTTTCCTGTATAACAATAAAAAATTATTAATGTTCCCAAGTATATTTTTATAACAAAACAGGTTATTAGTAATAAAAGAGAGATTCTATCATGTAAAAGAAACCACAATGTTCCCAAATATGGTTACCTGAGTTGCCAATCAGATTTATCTTCAAGAATTCAGGTGGAGGAACAAAAGTTTCAGAGAATTGCCAACTAAATTCGTTAGTAAAGAGTAACCAACACAAAGGCATTATTATTCTTTCAAGTGGTCAACTATCATAATGCACTTCAATCTTGATTTCTCCTAAGTTCCTACCAATTATGGAACTATATAAGAATGGTAACAAAGCATGCATGTGTAGAGCTCAAAGCTTGATCAGAAAATAATGTTTTCCAGAATTTACTAGACACATAAGAATGCGAAGTTTTACCATTCAACCATGTAGAAGAACAATTTAAGAAGTCCACAATAAGGATGATATAATATAATAAGTTACCTGATCGGTGTGAAGAAGTTTATGCGAAACAAACATAATCTATGAATTCGCTTCAGCATCTTACAGTATCCCATTCCCATAAACCAAAACGACATGAAATTTAAAGAAACTTAAAGTGAAGCAGCTTAAGAAACAAACATCCAATGTGTATTCGCTAATCCATAATCTATATCGCCATTTCAAAATCACAAGCACACTATTTCATTCATATAAACCAAAGGCCTTGAATCTTAAAGAAAAATAAAGTGAAGAAGCTCACATTCCTTGTGGCATGTTTGGCATACGTCACTAATAAATAGTTTCAAAGAGTTAAGTGTTGGATGAAAGAACAAGAACAAGGTAAAGTTCTCTTACACGCAAGAGAAGTCATGCAAATTGTTCACTATCGAAATAAAAAAACAATCCTTTTCTGTGCATGCAAAATAATCTTCATCGACCAAATAAAAAAAAAACTCAAAGTTTAAAACAGAATTCTCAAGAGCTGCTAAAAAAAAGCACAGGAGACTAGCAGCACTAATAAGTGAAGGTAGGTAGAGGAATCAAAAAAATGGGACAGAAACAAAGCGACCTTAAGAACAGAAATAATTTCTAAACCAAAAAAGAACCAACTTTTTCTACCTGTGTCTAAAAACAAACACCTAATTTAGCTTGAAAGAAACTGGACAAGATCGGAGAATGAAGGCAGAAAATTCAGATATTGTTGGATTCTACCACGAACTAGCGATTTGGAAGACTTCTACGTCGAGGAATCTAATCGAGGAGTCAGAAAGCAAGAAGGGGAAAGACCTTAGCTTGCTTTCTTTGCAGAGAAGCCCTTCAGGAAGGCATCCAAAATCCGGCGTTGTGAGTCGAGGATGAGTTCGGTGCGCTTCGTATCCATCTCCATTCTCGCCTTCTCCATCTCCCTCGCCTGATCCCCACGACAGGCTGAGCGCGGAGAAGTTTTTATGGCAGAGTTCGGCGGCGGTTGGGAGAGGGGAGGTGCACTCACCGACGAGAAGCGACGGTGACGCTTGGAGAGGGAAGGTGATGATTTTCGTCGGGCGCGAGAAGAAGCGACGGGATGAGAATACGGCTCGATCGGGAGCGAGAAGAAGCGCGGCGAAAGAAGAATAGGGATTTGGGGAAAAAAAAATATATTTTAAGTTTATTAAACCCATTATAAACACCGTCGACATTATATATAAATATATATATTAATTAAGTATATATATATATATATATAACTGATCTCCTGCGCGATCGTCGACCCACCGGCGCCGATGTCCATCGTCGCCGGGACGCGATTGACGTGACAACTCGCCGACGGCCCGGCGATAAGTTTCCGGCGATTAGCGCCCGGAATCTGACGCTAAACGACCGGAAATTACCAAAGATCGCGGGCGAAATTGGGTGGCCGATTCTGACGGTCGATTTCGGCCGCCATTCGGCCTGCTGGCGGTCGAATCGCGGTCGGCCGAGTATAGCAGACGGATCGACGTCGACTGTCGGTCCATCCGCCATCGAATTCCGACTGTGATTCGGTCGGAATCTGACCCGATCGCGACCGGCAGTGGGCGCGCCACTGTCGACCGTGATCTTTGATAATTTTCGATCGTTTAGCGCCGGATTCCGAGCGCTAACCGTCCGGGAAACTCACCCCGCTTGACCGTCGGCGAGTTACGCGTCGATCGTGCCCGGTCCGACAGTCGTCGGTGATCGGACGACGCGACAGCAACGCCGACAACACGTGTTGGTCGACGTGGAGCGTACGGGCGCACATGAATTGTTCGCACAGGAGATTAGTTCTCTCTCAATATATATATATATATATTAATGTAAAAAAAATATTAATGTCGCAGCGTACTAGATTGGCGCATTGACGCACTGTGAAAAATTTATTTTTTATAATAATATTTTAACGACGTACAAAATGCACACTGTAGATAATATTAACAAATTTAGTTATTATCCACAGTGCATTTGATTGGCACGCTACGAATAGTTTATTTTTTTATAATGAAATTTTTAATGGCGTGCAAATTGTACGCCGTTATTATTTCATATTAACAAACATTGTAATATCCGCAGCACACTTGATTGGTATGCTGTGAAAAATATAATTTTTTATACGGAGATTTTTAACAACGTACAAAATGCACGATGTTAATATTATTTGCAGCACACATGATTGACACGTTGTGAAAAATTTAATTTTTTATAATAAAATTTTTAACAGCGCGTAAAATATAGCTGTTATTATTTAATATTAACAGCATGCATTGTACACTGTTAAAATGAGTATTGATAGCGTATTATTTTTGCATGTTGTTATTTGCAAAAATATTATATTATTCGCAGCGTACAAAATTGAGTGCGCTGTAAAAACTATTATTAACAGCGTGCTATAATTATGCGCTGTTGATAACGTACCGCGGAAAGTCATATTTATTGTAGTGTTGGTTGTAATTGAATAGAAAATGACCAAACATTTTACTTGATATATCAATTATTTGATATATCACAGGCATCTCTTCTTTTGTTCGATTCCATATGCAGTTTTCTAAAGATGTAATTTTTAAATTATATAAATTAGTAAATAATTTTGTTAGTCTTCGTTTTTTTAGGAAAAACTCTGGTTGTTTTTGAGACGACTATCCCTTAGACTTTCACTTAGCCTTTCAATTTATACCCGACCACGGGTCCAATCGGGCTCAGATTCAGTCTAGACTCATAACTAGATCAATGAATTGATATCCATTGACTTGGATTAACGGATCGAAATTAGAACTAGCTCATCAAAGGATGGATTGGTTCTGATTATAGTTCATAACCACTGAATTAGTGGTTTAAATGGTTAGTTCAGTAGTTATTTTTTTTTTAAATTTAGTCATTGGAATCATCATTTTTAATGGTTGAATCGGCAGTTTGAATCACTAATTTCAATGAGTTAGAAGGTTTTTTTCGACGATCAAGATTATTTGATCAACAACTACGATTTAATACTTATTATGCTCCAAACTCTATACATATAAAACTAATTTTATTGTTTTCAATGTAACTTCTCTACTCTTCTCTCTCAATTTAGCCATTTCAAGCACTTTCGATACTCTGATTTTAATTGGCTTTGATTCTCCGACTTCGATTTCAATGGAAAGTGATTCGTCTCGATTCAGAAGGACAAAGAGATCTTCATTCTGAATGTTGATCTTAAGTCCAGAAGATTCAATTCACCAATGATAAACCAAAACAATTTTATAATCAACACACAAGGAAGTATTGAAACTTCCAAAGTAGAGAATCCTTACTTTTAAAATCATCAATTTTTACTAAACATTTTAAGAAAATCATTTTTCCTTCTTGAGAAATACGAGTAAAATGTAAATATTGCAATGTCTCATATAAATTCCAATCCAACGACAGTTACGGATCATTAAAGTGACATGTCAAAATAAAACATCAAATGGAATTTGAGATCAATTGTTATCAAATACAACTTTTCAGATTTATTTCATCCACCTAAGGTACGAAATAAATTTTATTTAAATATTTTGATATTAAATTAAAAAAATCATTTGCTAAATTTATTACTACAGGAATCTTTCATTTAGTTTTAGATCTAAATGTACTTTTAAAGATTTTTATCAAAAATCTTTTAATTCATCATTTGCTAAATGTATTCCTAGAATTATATTTACTTGTATAATTAAAAAATTAGTTAAACAAGAAAAAAATTAATTAAAGAATTTAGTAAATTAAATAATAAAATATTTTTATGCTCAAATACTTAGAATAATCATTAACAAACTCATTTCCATATGAACTTGTCATTGAATCAGATATTTGGAACAATCATTGACAAACTCATTCTTTTATGGGTGTGATTTGTCATTTGATTGATATCTCATGGATAATCCAAAATATCTATTAGCATATAGAGTTATTGACGAATCATATTGCTTATAATATTTGTTAATTATTAGGTTTAATTTGAGAAGAATATGGATTAACTAATAAAATATTTTAAATTTTATTTAGTAATATTAGTTTTAATATTGCAAGTATAGATGAATTTAAAATAATTTGTTAATCTATTATTGATGGTGTATTTTTTCATATTCATTGTGTATGTCATATTTTAAATTTATGTGTTCAAGATGAATTAAAAATTTTAGAAAATCAAATAAAACCAATTAAAATTATAATTTCTTATTTATGGTCACATTCTAATATAATGAAAAATAAGATAAATTTTATAAAATTAATAAAATGAGACCTAAAAATTTCCACATGATGTATCAATATGTTAGAATTCAACTTATTAATTACTATAATATTCATTTCAATACAATGAATTATTATATTTATTTTTTCTCAAGTAGTTACTAATCCTAATGTATATTTATTTTCATATCAATGGAATATATGTAATAATATTTGTGAAATTTTAAAGTCTTTAACGATGCAACCGACTAATTTTTCGATGTTTATTATTCTATTTCTAATTTAATTATGATAAAATTTTATCTTCTTGCATATTAACAATGAAAGCAAAATGGAAAAAATATTTTTATTAAGTTCCTAATATTTATTTAATTGTATTTATTTTAACTTCAAATTAAAATTAGATATTTTATACGAAATATTAGTTATGTATTATAATGTTTTAATTTTAATAAAAAAAATTCTTCTATCTTGCTACTATGGTACAAAATATTAAAAATAATTTATATGAAATTTATAAAGAATATAGTTTAAAATATGAATTAGAAAGTAATGTATAGAAATTTTAAAATATTAATAGTAATAATGTAAAACTTATAAAACTATAATTTTTACTAAAAGAATAGATGGAATATCAATGGTGATGCTCAAGTCTGAAATTTGAGAATTATTAGACGACTTCTTATTTTAGTGATATAGATAATAAAATAAATTTTGATATTTTATGATGGTGGGCGAAAAAACTCAAAATTTTCCTATCCTCTTTATTATCGTGAAAGAAATCTTAATTTGTCCGATGTCAATTGTCATCGTAGAATAAATGTTCAGTTCCAAAGAGAATATATTGAACGAAAGACGTTTGCTTTGTCTCTCGATTTTTTTAAAAGCACAAACATTGTTTGATGATTGAACAAAAATATAAAAAAGAATATAATAAATGTAACTTTCTGAAGACGAAGTAGAAAAGTTCGACACCGAGAATTGCAACTATGAGAACATAAAATGGAAGTGACTTTCCTAACGTAAAAAAAAACTACATAAATTTTTTTATACCTAAAAGAAATACATAAATAACTTAAATAAATGTAACTCATTTTTTTAATTATTTAAATTTTTAAATAAATAATAATAATTTTGAACTATGAATTAAAATTTTGAATTGTGAACTGACAATTTTGAACTGTTAATCAAATTGTGAATTGTAATCATCTTGGTCGGTTAAGATTAAAGTTCTGAATAGTATTAGATCTACTTCAGCAGTACGAATACGATCCATTGACGCTTTTATCCAGAAAGCCATCTGTGAGTTCGTGGCCTCCACCGCATTGCAGGCAGCTGGAATCGCTCGAGCACGCACGCGCAAGCCGCAGGTGCGTCTCCTTCCCTTAAAAGGGAAGGAGTGCGTCCAAGGCTGGGTTCGGCTGCTGAGACGAGAGCGCTCGGTGAAGAGGCTGTGAAGCAAGAAGAAGCATCCCGCGATTTGGTTCGTGGAAACAAAGGGGTCTTCCGACTGTGATCGCTCCTTCGACGTAAGTCCAACCTCCAACCTCCAACCGGGTAAACAAACCAAGAACAGGTATATGAATTACTACATTGGTATCAGAGCAGTATTTCTATATAGAATTGTTTACCTGTTCTTGTGATCGCCGAATACCTCCGAGAATCTCTGTTCTGGACAAATTGGCGCGGCGCAGTCGCCGTCGCCGGGATCCCGTCGCTTGGAAGCGACGTGAACGCCGACGCCTCTGTAGCCACCGAGAAATCCACTGGCCGTCGGAGGCGACGCGGCAGAGGCGCGGAGACGACGGCGTTGGCGCTGTCGTCGACGGCCCGGCGACGCAACGGACGGCTACGAGGCGCGGAGGCCGAGGTCGCCGACGCCGCGACGCCTTGTAAGCGCGCACGCCGGGCGGCGATAGCGGCAAGGCCCCGAGGCGGCGGCTAATGGCGCGAGGCGGCTTCTCGAGGCGGCGCGGCCACGCGGCCGCCGGAGGAGGTCAGACGGCCGAGGAGGCGACGGCGACGGCGCCCGCGCGGCCGTTTCGCAGGCGCGAAAATGTTTCTATTTATTAAATAAAAAAAAAAATTAATTGGGCTAATCTGTTTTTGTACAGATTATATTAATTGGGCTTTAATTGGGCCCATTTAAATGGGCCAAATTTAATTGGGCCGAACCATTTGGGCCGCATTAATTGGGCCAAATTAATTGGGCAGAATTAAATGGGCCGAATTAAGTGGGCTATTTTATTTGGGCCGAATTAATTGGGTTGCATTATTTGGACCGAACTAATTTAGATTTAATTTAGCCTGGCTTAATTGAGCCTAATTAAATGGGTCTTGAATCAAATTTTAATTGGACATGGGTTCAATTAATTCGATTCCAACAAAAGACTAAGTGTCCAATTAATTTTACACAAGAATTGTGTAATGTTGACTTTGGTTGACCAAACTCATAACTATGGTTAGATGGATTGTTTTGGAACAATTGGGATCTAACCTAGATAACTTAAGAATAGAACTAGTTTAATGAATGTCTGTGGGTCAATTGATTATAAAATTCAAAATTCAAGGAGTTTAGCTCTTCTTGAAATATGTGTATTTGTTCTGTGCCTTGATTAAATTGAAATATACCGGTAATTGTACTGGTTTTGTCGGTTATGTACTGACATGATTTATTTCAATTTTACAGATGGTGCGGATGTATACCACTATGACCCGGCGCGATGTGTTGCGCAATCGGTATAGGGAGGCTATCGAAGACTTGGACTATGACCCTTACCATGGAGTCGTTGGACACATAGGGAAACTGGACAGATTGGTCTGGAAGCTCGAGATGCAGGAGTTTCCAGTGTTAGACAACTACAGGATTTGGGCGTTGATTCGTTCATTGCCCGATAATCTTGCTGATGCGGCACGACAATTTTGGGGGTTACATGAAGGACGCATTTCATATACCCGATTGTGCACAGAGCTGATTAACTATGCTGACTGTGAAGAGGATCCTGAAGAAGACCCAGTGGAGGATTTTGGTTCTCGATTTGTGGGGTCTTTAAAGGACTCTGTCGAGCGACATGTGTTGCTGTGAGTGTCCAGAGAGTATCGTGGTTGAGTCGAGAGGCGGACATGTCATGATTACTGTTGCGCTAGGGCTTATCCTAGTGGGAGCAGTAATCGCTTATCTAGTCTATTAGGAGTTATTTTTAGTTTATGAGTAGGAAGAATGTAATCTGTTACATTCTTAGTAGACTTTGTTATTTGTTAACATTGTACAGCATGTTTATTTTAATGATATGTTCATTTAATGATTAGTTCATTTGATGCTGTTAATTCTACATGATGCATGATTACTAAGTATGCCCTTGATTAGTTCAAATGTGTATATATTGATATGTTCATGTGTAATATCATGCTGTAATAATGATTAAAATCATTAAGTGGGATGTATGTAATAAAATATGTCAATATAAGTCTGATTGGCACATACAAATGATGAGTGATAACGTAGTTGTCAATTGATTTTGTAAATCAGATCAGATTTATCTTGAGTTTATTTTTGAGATTACATACATAAAAGCATACACTGAGTAACTAAATAATGTGTTTATTTATGTTAGGTTATGACAACTAAAAACATCATAGCTGAACTGAACAAAGGTGAAAAATTGAATGGGGATAACTATAAGATATAACACCTCAAAATTCAATATGTTCTTGAGGAACAGGAAGTTCTAGAGGCTGTTAATCAGGTTTTGTTGGAACCTGTTGAGAGTAATACAAAGACAAGATCTGACGTGACCATAAGGTATGGAAAAGGAAGGATTCCACTAAGGGAATATTGATAAGTTGATAACGGTGGATGACCTAGTATTAGAGTATGAGCCATATCCTTCGGCTCATCTTGTTACCCTTAGAGAGAGATACAAATGGAATAAGTCCGAGTAAGCGGCCTAACGATCAGGTTCGACAGCTATAAGAAGCGCCTGAATGCAACGATGGTTCAACATCTCAGGGAGATGTCGAATATGATCCGGGAGCTGAAAACTGTCGGTCATGAGTTAACCGATGAACAACAGGTTCAGGCGGTTATTCGTTCTCTTCCCGATTCTTGGGAGACCATGAAGCAGACTTTAACTCACAGTGAGAGTATTAAGACTTTCGCTGATGTCTCACGGCATGTTGAGCTGGAGGCTGAGAGAGTAGAATCCGCGAGGATTTCTGGCCAAGCCTATTTGGCTGTAGGCTCTGCTGGATCATCTGGATCCAAGAAGAAATGGTACAAGAAGGGAAAGGGAAAGAATAAAACCGTTGCTGCTGCTGCTGGGAAGAATCAAATCAAGAAGAAGAAGACAGGGAAGAAACCTAAAAGCAAGTTATCTTGCTTTAATTGTGGCAAGAAGGGCCACTTTGCTCAAAGTGTCTTGAGCCTAAGAAGGTAACTCCTAGTCTGTCTTTTGAGCATTTTGTTGCTAGTACTGTGTTGATGTCTGATTCTTATCCTTTGTGGATTATAGATTCGGGAGCAACCAACCATGTAGCTCGAGAGCGGGTTACATATGTGGAGTATCGTCGGGTACCTGCAGGCAACAAATGGATTTATGTAGGAAACAATGCAAGAGTCGAAGTCAAGGGAGTCGGCACTTGTAAACTCAACCTTCGTGGTGGAAGTACTTTGTTTCTTCATGATGTCCTGTATGCTCCAGAGATTCGAAGGAATCTTGTATCTGTTACTTGTCTTCTTGATTTGGGGTACTCTGTAAATTTTTTCAGTCGTTGTGTAGAACTTAAGATTGACTCTGTGTCAATCGGATATGGTTATTTATCTAATGGTTTTATGGTACTAGATGTGGTGCCTGATGTGAATTGTGCGATTCATAGTTGTTTTTCAAACATTGCTCTTACTAGTAATGCGGATATATCTGATGAGGTTTGGCATGCTAGATTGGGACATATAGGACAAGATCGCATGAATCGATTAGCTAGAGAGGGTTTATTGGGCTCTCGTGCTAAGATTAGCTTGTCTGTATGTGAGCATTGTCTTGCTGGAAAAGCAATTAGGAAACCATTTGGAAAGGCTATTAGAGCAGACTTGCCATTGCAATTGATTCATTCGGATATTTGTGGTCCGATGAGTGTGAAGGCTAGGCATGGAGCTTCCTACTTCATTACATTTATTGATGATTTCACTAGGTATGGTCATGTGTATTTGATTTCTCAAAAATCTGAAGCGTTGGATTATTTCATTCGTTATTTGAACGAAGTTGAGAATCAAATAGCGTAAGGTTAAGGCCTTGGCGACTGGGGGTGAATATACATGCGATTTGTTCAAGACGACATGTAATGATAAGGGGATTATTAGACAGCTAACGATCCCAGGAACTCCACAGCAAAATGGGGTTGCTGAAAGAAGAAATAGGACTCTTCTTGAAATGGTTAGGTCTATGATGGCGCAGGCTAATTTGCCAGTCTCCTATTGGGGAGATGCATTACTAGCTGCGGCATATATACTTAACAAAGTGCCTTCAAAGTCAGTTCCATCGACCCCATATGAACGTTGGACGGGCAGAAAACCAGATTTGAGCAATCTGAGACCCTGGGGGTCAACAAATATGGAAAACTAGGACCTAGAGGTAAGAAGTGTATCTTTATAAGATATTCTGATACCTCAAAAGGTTATGTTTTCATAGGTGAGATGTCAGATGGGACAATCTCTGAGATTGAGTCTAGAGATGCCACTTTCTTAGAAACTGAGTTCCCAACAAAGGGTGAAGTTGATAAGACAGTTCCTCTTTTTGAGGAGGATGAGTCGTTATCAACAAGACAGGTGTCTAGTGAGATACTTGAACCCTGTCAACCGAGTGGGAGTAATGTGCCTGATCACGGGGTGACTTCTCAACAGCCCAACTTACGAAAAAGTATTCGTAAGATCATACCTAAAAGGAGGTTTGATATTGAGAATGAGGCAATGATGACATTCCCAGTTGACGAAGATGAACCTCAATCAGTTGAGGATGCGTTGGGATGTAGGGTTAAAGATAAGTGGAAAAGTGCAATGGAAGAAGAGATGGAGTCAATGATTCGGAATCAAGTTTGGGAGTTAGTCGATCTTCCTCCTGGCCGAAGGGCCATTGGGAATAAGTGGATTCTCAAAATAAAGAGGAAGTCTGATGGATCGATTAACCGATACAAGGCTCGTTTGGTTGCAAAAGGATTTACCCAAAGAGAGGGTATTGACTTTGAAGAGACATTTTCTCCCGTAGTGAAGTTTGTGTCAATCCGAGTTATTTTGGCCTTTGTGGACTTTATGACTTGGAATTACATCGATGGATGTCAAAACCGCTTTCCTTGGTGAGCTTGACGAGGAAATCTATATATATGGTTCGAGAAGGTTTAGTTGCTTTAGGCCAAGAGGATAAAGTATGTAGATTGAAGAAATCTATATATGAAAAATGGCGTCAAGACAATGGACATAAGATTTAACAAAGTGGTTTTATCTTATGGTTTCAAATGATCAATGAGGATCATTGCGTTTTCCTAAAGAAGGAAAAGGAAAGTATGTCATTTTATCATTATATGTTGATGATATCTTGATAGCAGAAATGACATAGGTTTTATTCAAGAAGTCAAAAGTGGTCATCTTCTCAATTTGACACAATAGATATGGGAGAAGTGAATACATCTTAGGGTTAAGATCATCCGGATCGATCAAAGAGACTTTGGGTTTGTCACAAGAGTCTTATATTACTAAGATGTTACAACATTTCAACATGTCTCAATGCACAATGATGACACACATTACGAAAGGTACTCGTTTGAGCAAAAGTATGAGTCCCAAGACTCAAAATTTAAATAGCCGAATGAATAAAAACCATATGCCATGCCATAGGTAGTTTAATGTATACTATGTTGTGTACTCGTCTCCGATATCACGATGCAAAGGCTTAGTCACTTGCCCAAACCAGGATCGAGACACGGAAGGCGCGTGAAAAGGATTTTCAGATATCCAAGGCGGCTGATTATTGTCTCTTATCAAGGATCGGATATAAGCCTTAGAGGCTATTCAGATCAGATTAGGGACTGGATGATAGAAAATCAACATCAGCTATGCGCTTGAATGGTGGCGCCATCTCCTCGAATACGACAAAAGCAGCCTGTGTGGCCTTATCTGATGGAAGAATATGTGGCATGTTCGTGTCTAGAAGCGATCTGGTTGAGAGGTTCCTAAAGCATTTGAAGATTCTTGGCGGTGGGAGTCCGATGTATTGTTTAGCGATTCGCGATAGCTTTTTCAAGGATCCCAAATATCACGTGAGGGCAAGCATATAGCTATAAAATACAACTTTATCGGGGATATTGTTGCTAAAAAGAAGGTGATTATTGAGTATATCCTACACGAGCTATGCTTGCGGATCCTTTTACTAAGCCAATGACTAGAGAGTCATTTAATGAGCATGTAAAGTCCATGGGACTTAAGTAGAATGTAATAGTCTTGTAATGACAATTGAATATAATGATTTGATTGTTTTGAAATGCCACCATAATAACTGCTCAAGTGTATGTTATGTTACATTCTAGTGATAAGATCTCGATAAGCATGTTGGCGTGTAATGATTGGTCCTCTCACACGGACAATCATCTTTATTTATTGCGTATGAATAGAGGTAAGGCCGATGCTTATAGGTCAACCTATGTAGTGGTTATTAGCTTTGGAAGCTATAAAATTTGTTACATTCCTATAAGTTAGGGTCGCCTTGATATTTGTATCAAGATAAGATCATTTTGTGATAAATGATCAAGTAAATGAACCCACCATTTACTCTACTGTTTTGAGCCGATTAGAATTCATATGTTGAATTACGGATTCATGTGTTGAATTACGGATTAGACATTGGGAATGTCTAGATCGAAATCATGCGATGTTATTTTGAGGAAAACATGCGCTCTTTATTGGTAAAGAGGATAACATCGTAACATGTGATTCATACCACATGTGCTAAGGGCACAATAAGGGTAGTAGGAGAATGGATCCCTTTTACTATGTGAGCCCTTTGAGATTATATGTTGATCTCAAAATTTGCCTTTGTGACTATTTAGGTGTCTACTTGAAGTTTTAATCAAGGTTTGCTACTTTAGCATGTCTACCTATGACTATGGATGATTCGGTCTACATGGAACATGTCTAGGAAAGCTATTGATTAAAATGAATAGATTCACACTAAAAGGAAGATTAAATAAGTTTACATCTAATGGGTATTATTCACTAGTCGACTCTTTTATTTGTCTGAAATGTTTGTGAATATTTGGAATATGAGACATGCTCTTGACATGATGGTAAATAAAATTGATTAGATATGTACATGTTGATGTAAATAAAATTATTTAATCTAGGTAAAAAGCAAGACATAAATGTTTGTAAAATGATTTATGTACCACGTAAATATGATTTTGTATCATCCGGAAAACGACTATGTGTCACTGGAAAATGGTGTGTGCCATAAGAATGGTTTTACTACCCGAGATGACTCGTGTCATCGGAGAATGATTATGTATCATATGGAGAGTGGCTAAGTTAGGCGTAATAACTTTTCTTAGCATGTATCACTCTACGAGCGGTATGTAAGGTGTAACAACTTTCTTAGCATTTGAACGCTAATGTGCTTCGTCGCATGAACCATTTTCTAATTTGATGTTTCATTTAGTCTTTGTGACTATTAATCTCTGTTCTATTAGTCTTTTGGGACAATAGATGTTGCTTCGGTTTAGTCTATGTGACTAATCACCTCTTCTAAAATGCTCTGTGTGATCGTTTAGTCTATGTGACTAAACAACCCTTCTAAAATGGTCTGTGTGATCATTTTTGTCTGTGTGACATACCTTGGACGAGTGGGAGATGTGAGTTCGTGGCAGTTCCACGAACTGCACAGAGGCAGTTCGTGGAACCGCCTCGAGCACGCACGGCTTGAAGCCGTGCGTGCGTCTCCTTCCCTTAAAAGGGAAGGAGTGCGTCCAAGGCTGGGTTCGGCTGCTGAGACGAGAGCGCTCGGTGAAGAGGCTGTGAAGCAAGAAGAAGCATCCCGCGATTTGGTTCGTGGAAACAAAGGGGTCTTCCGACTGTGATCGCTCCTTCGACGTAAGTCCAACCTCCAACCTCCAACCGGGTAAACAAACCAAGAACAGGTATATGAATTACTACACCATCCCATTGACACCTCTCTCCGGCAAGTCATCGCTCTTTTATTCCTATCAAGCTCCAATTTGTTTCAATACTTCTTGAACAAATGGAATTGAAAAACTCAGCTAAAAACTGATGTTATTCAACAATTGCACAAGGAGCAGAAGGACCTATCGTCAGTGAAATACTGACATGCAACAGTTTGCAAATCGGAACCGCACGATTCAACCAATCAATCTGAGAATCAGCGACCAAGCCAATTCCATTGAATTAATGGAGTAAAGTAATTTTGCCCAGACCAAATTTGGGCTTGGTTTAAGTGGAAAAGACAGAAGCTGCGAAGCCATGGTCCAACTGCAGGACTGATTTTGAAATCGCTGCTGAAATGGGGAATTGTAGTTATGATATAGTTCCACATTGAAATATATCATTTTGATCAAAAGATACAGACATATGAATGCAAATCAGTTCAACCAGTTACTTTGTCAATCATATAACCGTGGCCCGCACTAAAATTTTGCATGGCCATTTTTAAGCAGGTAAAACCCATGCTAGAAATCCATTGACCACCACCATCTGCTCTAAAAGGGTAATTATCAATCTAAATACCAGAGTTAGTTATAGCCTTGCCAAGCTCGTGCAGATGCTCCTGCAGCTTGATTCAATCTGTTAATTAAAGAATTAAAATCAATGGCCTGACCACTCTTGACCATCCACTGGACAGTGCTCGATACCAGATCCCTATCATAACCCAGACCAACAGCTTTCTCAAGAATCTCCCCATACGGATGATTGTGCGTCACCTGAGGATCACGTTGTAGACCTGCGCTAGGAAGCTGTCGCTGATTCCCAGCAGGCGGCTGAAGGTTGCTCGGAGAATAGTTGTAAGCTTGTAAATTGTACTGGGTTGGTGAATACATTGCACCAGTACTGCTCATGTAAGAACCCTTGCTAAGCTCTGGCTCCAATGAGCTCCAGCCAACTGAATGCTGTTTAGATTGCGTTGCATGATGATTTGTGGGCGGCTGAGATGCAAAGGTGTCAGAAGATCCATAACTAAACGGAACAACTTCAGAACAGATCACAACAGGTTGCAGGCCTCCTGAATTAGCAACTTGTGTGGGCATGGTACTGTGAAATGTTTTGGGAACAGGATTCACAGGCCGAGTTGCGTACGTAAGATATGATGATACAACTTCAGGCTTGACTTGAGCATGCCGAACAGGTGGTTGATGTTGCATTACCAGTTGCTGAAATTGCTGATCTGAGTGAGGTGGCAACAGCTGCTTGTATTGAGAAGATGATGGAGAATGATTCTGGTTTACTATCAGAGTTTGTGTTTGACTTGCTTGAATAGGGACGTCTTGCAACTGGGATCTCTGTAGCACATACTGTAGATCAGGTTGTGCAGGTAGCCCATCTTTATCCTGTGGCAAAGGTTGATACACATAATAGTATTTGCCAGCCTCGTCAACTACAATTTGACCTTGGTGGATGCTAGGAGTGGCGGGTGCTTGATGCAGCATCAGTAGTTCTTTACATGGTGGGACTTGCTGAGAAGCTCCTGCGGGAGGAACCTGAGGTGGAACAAGAGCTAGATGTAGGTTTGCAGCATGTGATTTATCATCCTGACATTTTGGGTCCAAAACTGGTTGAACAATAGCATTTTCACTCTTCTGCGAAGTTTCTTTCTGCAAAATTTGAAGCTTCGCCAATTCTTTTTGAGTTTCAGCAAGTTCTTGCTCATCTCTCAGAATATAGACAGACCTACGGATCTGATGTAGCAAATGTAATTACATTCTAGAGAGGAACAAATCATATCATATAAGCATATAAAGAGTAATTCCTACTTCCCAACTTCAGATTTTTTAAAGATCATATAAACCAATTGAAGGTGCAGATTAGAGTATGAGATAGCAAAGTATCAATATATCATCAATTATAGCATGAAATACACCACTTGATTAGATATTGAATTCTTTCATCATCGAAGGCATCCATATGAAATAAAAATAAGTTCATTTGCATGAATACTAGTAAAACTCAGAGGAAAAAATTCTATTTTAGTAAATTATTACTTTTTCACCCTTTTGGTAGCTGGGTAATGCCAATTGAATTAAACCATCCAACTATTTTCAATTGAACAAAACCAGTGTCCTTCCAATATTATAACAGCGACAGAGCATAGCATGAAAAGGAAAGAACAGGAAAAAAAACATAAAAGCATTTTAGCTTCCGCATGCTAGTACAATTTGGAATCTAGAAAAGGAAATGAATGTAACTTGCATAGGCTCGCTTCTAAATTTTTCCAAGTTTTGAAATCTTCACATTTTAAGCTTCTTTTATTTTCAATTAAAAATGATTTGAATTGATTCAAGTGGAGGGTCAATTCAATAAATTTAATTCATATATATATATATAGAGAGAGAGAGAGAGAGAGAGAGAATAACATAAGGTACTTGAGAATCTTCTTCAGCTCAAACTTTAGAAACAAATTACAGTAACTATCTTGTTCTAGAAACATTGCTCTGAAAATTAGAAAATAAAATACATCTAGGATTTCCAATGCTCATGGTTTGCCAATCTCTATCCAAAACATATTTAGTTTAATTATTTGTGTTTAAATCCTTATTATTTTGCTAATACTCCTGGTTGGGCAAGCAAACTGCATTGAAATGATCAAAGTCAAAATGAGGACCAACTTAAAGAAGGATAGCCACATTAAGACACACCTCTGTATGAGATCATATTAAATTCAATTTTATCACCACTCATCCAAAAACCTAAGATATTAGAGAACCAATCATTATTTGCACAACGTTAAACAAGGGAGTTGATTTTAGTATGCAAGTAACAAGAAACCAAGAACAGGGGCTTGCATTGTTAAAATATCAATTTAAAGTTTAAATAGCAACTTTCATTTATATAGTTTTTTATTTAGTTGGGTACAAGGAAACGATGCAAGACCCACAAATATCATATGGGATCAGCATCCGACCTACCTCTTGAATATGCTTCTCCACAGACTTGAACTTCAAATCATTATCACTTCGGTCCTGGATGAAATCAGCTCGAAATTCACCAACTGAACGTTCAAGTTTATAGCAATGTATCTCCAGTTGTGCCAAACGTCCACTCATACCCTCAAGATAAAGAAGCACTTCATCAACATATTTCTTCATGCATTTCTCGACACAGCATATCATGCTCTCCTTAGAATAATCCTCTTGTTCGTAGATACTAACCAATGACCTGCCCATTTCATTATCACTTGGTTCCTGCGTGGAGAACATAAAATGGCTGGAAACTATAAGATAAATGGCATCATATTTATATTATGTTTAAGATATTTAAACTAAAAGTAAGGTCATCGTAGGGATAAAAAATTCAAACTGATAACTGATTCATTCGACATTGACTTTTGATTGAATCTAACAGGATCAAGGACAGTAATGAAGAGCTAACCATGATAAAATAAACACAGTTCGAAATTTATCGTCAAAGAGACGCAAAAGATGAAACTGTTAGACCTTGTAGTCTAGAGACTAAGAAAGAAGTCCTAATTTGAAAATACAACTCAAATTAGATTTATCTGTTCAGAAGCTTGAGCTGATAATCTCATTTTGTCGGCCTTGAAGGTTAGGCCTAGCTAAGCTGCTAAGTCAAAATGTCAAGTGGCCGAGTGCTTGAGTCATTAAGCCCGAGTGTCGAGCCACCAAGGCCAAGTGTCGAGAAACTGAGGAGCCGAGGTCCGCATTAAACGCAGATTCCTTAAAACAAATTCGGCCCATCTCCACGGTGCTTTGAGGTTTTCGTGGGTCGTCCGTTTTCCAAGATACAACAAGCGACCGCGAGGGTTTTAAATGTCGAGCCGTCATCGAGGTTTCGATTAAGGATACGATACGATATTCGTATCGTGTTTCGATAATATAAATTAATTAATAATTTATTTAATTAAA
Organism: Wurfbainia villosa; assembly: GCA_025175895.1. Lineage (NCBI taxonomy): Eukaryota > Viridiplantae > Streptophyta > Magnoliopsida > Zingiberales > Zingiberaceae > Wurfbainia > Wurfbainia villosa. Next base: position 5,431,715 of record JAKLTH010000042.1, read on the forward strand.
TTTATGGTTTAATTAATTTATATTATATATAAAATTTTAATTAATAATTTATTTAATTATAATTATATTATAATATCTATATTAGTTAATTATATAAATTTAATTTTTAATTAATGTGGGATCGCAGATCGGTCACGTGATCCTGCGATCGCGCGGGGATCGCGATCACCGCCTCTGCGTCGTACCTACCTCGTCGTTGAGTCGTCGCCGCTGCTCTGTCGTCACCGCTGCCGCTCTGCATCTTCCAGGTACACTTCTATCTGTCGCACGAAATTTCACGCGACTTTTCGTTTCGATCCCACGTCAGAACAAAATGTTTTGTCCGTTTCGGGCGAAACGAATCGGCTTTTAAAACCTTGGACCGCGATGAAGTACTCGACAGAGAAAAAGAAAGAGTGAGAGGGGGGCGCAAGTGGATTCATCCTTTTTTACTCAAGACCTTGGCTCCTTTTATAGAAGTGCCCCCATAACTGGCCGAATAAAAGTCATTAAATCTCTTTTATTCACCGCAGTAGAACATCTACTATTTCGAACGATAAAATGGATTTGTATTAATCACATTAATGCATCAGTTATAATTGAGCAAAAAATATTTAGCTAACAAAATATTAGTTCATTCGCTTGAGCAAATTTTGCCCTAATCAGTCCGACATGCGATGCGTATAGGTCGCGCTCGCACACGAGTCATCTGGGTTCAATGCAATTCAGACCTTTGATTTGCACTCCCTGCAGGCACGCACGAGAGAACCTCTCATGTATTTGTTCACAACATACATGAATGTGAAATAATATAAACCAACTATTAAGCCCTGAAATTTCTAACATAGGACTAAAGTCCCATAATGAAGTCTCTTTGTCCATTCCACCTCTTTTCCATTCACATTTTTCCAGCAATCCCCCATATGAATGGAAATAGAGTATGTGATAGCATTCAACAATTGAGTCCAGTATATGATAGGTAGGTTTTACCCTTTGAATCTTCCATTATGAATATATGTTTGTTTGCTGGCCGACAGTAGACATGATGTCTTTGAATTGTTTTGTCATCTGTGTAAGCATTGATATATCTCACCCAAAACTCTCTTTGATACACCTCAGTTCTCATAAGTGTTCGTTCTTGGCCATGAATACGCCTGGTTCTGTGAGAATGTCTAAGAATTGTGCTTCCAATTCTCTTCGAAATGACCCCACTTCTTTCTCACATAGGTGATCTATTGAGAATATTTCGTGTTACTCTACTAGATCATTGCCCCTACAGTGATCTTACTTAGTCGATGCAGTTAAGTTGTCCCTTTGAACCTAGTTCTTGAAATTTCTAGTCTACATAGGTTGGGTTTCCTTTGCACCAATATTCCTCATCGACATCAAATCCATCTTCCGCAATAAGCTTGCAACTAACTTTCGGTGAACCTTTTGATTAGCGGATCTGCTAGATTATTCTTTGACTTTACATAGTCAACGGTGATAATTTCCGTTAAGAGTAGTTGTCTAATAATATTATGTCTACGATATATATGTTTAGACTTACCATTATATAAATGACTTTATGCCCAACCAATCACCGATTAGCTATTGCAATGTATGCAAATTGTCGACACAAGTTTCGGTCATTTAGGAACATTTTCTAAGAATTGTCGTATTTATTCAGCCTCTTTACCACATTTGTCAAGAGCTACAAAATCATATTCCATGGCATATCTGATTATTATGGAATCTGATTATTACGGTTTACCTAGAAAATTTCCACGAAATGGTTGCATCTCATATTCACTCGTAGACTTCGAGTCTTTCACATCAGATATCCAACTCGCATCGTTGTATCCTTCAATCACAGTAGGATATCTCGTATAGTACAGTCCATATACACGAGTATATCTTAAGTACCTTAGTACTTGTGTTATTCCTTTACAGAGCTCAATACCTGGATTACTTGTGTATCAGCTCAATTTACTTACTACGTAGGCTAAGTTTAGTCGTATACAACTCATTAAGTACATTAGATTTTCAATCACCCTAGCGTACTCTATTTGAGAGATACTCCCTCCTCAATTTTTCGATAGATGTTTACTCGTATCTATCGAAATCCATGCCAACATAGTATCACCTTTGGTGAATCTCTCAAGAATTTTTTCCACATAATGGAACTGACTTAGCCCAAGTCTTAAATTTCTAAAAATTTTAATTCCTAAAATCACATCAGCAAGGTCCATGTTTTTCATGTCAAATCTTGAATTTAATATATCTTTAATGGATTTGATTATCTTATCATTGCTTCTAATAATAAATATGTCATCTACATAAACGCATAAAATGACAAAATCATATTCTGTATTTTTACCATAGATACATTTATCACTTTCGTTGATTTTAAATACACTCTCCATCATAGCATTGTTAAATTTCTGATACCACTGCTTGGGTATTTGTTTCAAGTCGTATAATGACTTCACCAATCTACAAACCTTGTTTTTCCATCTTATCATAGAAAATCCCTCAAGTTGTTCCATGTAGATTTCCTCCTCTAAATTCCCATTTAAAAAATTTATCTTTATATCTATTTGATGTATTTCCATATTCCTAGAGCGACAACCACCAACAACACTCTAATGGAAGTTATTCCAAACACTAGAGAATAAGTATCAAAGTAATCAAGGTCTTCTCGTTGTCGGTAACCTTTAATTTGTACTTATCAATTGCACCATCTGATTTCATCTTCTTCTTGAAAATCCACTTGCATCCCAATGATCTACTTCCCTGAGAAAGATCCACAAGTTCCTAAGTATATTTTTGTAAGATAAAGTGAATCCCAGATGCAATTGTCTCTTTCTATTGAGATCTTTTAGACGAGCTTACAACTTCTGAGTAACTTTGAATATAACTTTCCAACATGAAAGTGATAAAATCTATTCCACAAAATATCTTCACCCGAGTTCTTTTACTTCGTTTGAGCTCACCCTCAACTGGTTCATCATCATCTTTTTCTTCTTGCATTTTATATGCCCGTTTTAAGGAGTTAGCATTCTCTTGGATCTTATACAAAAACACAAGCTCGAAAAATAAGGCATTTCTCGATTCGATAATTGAGTTCTTGTGTGGAGCTGTCAAAAGGATTGACCCATAGCGGGGCGGACCAACCTATCATAAATCAACATTTAATGGGGAGGAGGCCGACTCGCCATCCCGATAGATTGAGAAATTCCCAACCTAATACGGGTTGCGGATTAAGCGGGTCATCCCACTAGCCACAAAAAAATAAAAAAATAAAATAAAATTACGGTCACTTTCTCTAAAAATACTATCTTAAAGTGTCACTTGCACATAACCAAAATAATTCAATTTGGAATAAATAAGAGTTCAATTAGAGACATTACTTTCTCTTATTAATTGAGTATGATAAATTAAATTAAGTTCACTTGATACAATAAATGCACAAACAAACTAGAAATGTTTTACGAGAGAGAAAAAAACTTTCAACTTTCTCAACCCATGGGCTTTCAATTTCTTAACCCGCACGGATTGATCCGTTTAGGCTCGTCAAATGATGGATTGATAAAATTTCAATCCATTCCACTTAAATTATTTGCCAAGGTGAGCCAACCCGACGGGCCCAACCCAAATTGACGACTCTATTCTTGTGTATCTCCGAAATGTGAGATTCATACACAAGGAACCTATAAGGCTATTGTTATGTGCATATTCGATAAATATACAATCAACAATTTTTAGTCCTATCTTGATCCTTTTCGAATCAGACACCAAAACTTTGGCCAGACATCCCCACACTCGCAAATATTTGTAAGAAGATTGTCTTTCGTTTTACAACTCATAAGGACTCTTATTTATTGTCTTTCGGGATCTTATTCAAAAGGTAATTAGTTGTTAACAACCCCCCCCCCCCCTAATGCTCTGGTAGTCTAGAGCCCAATAGTAGATAATTCGTCATCTCTTTTAGAGTGTGATTCTTTCGCTCAACAATACCATTTTGTTGAGGATAGTATGGAGTTGTTGTTTCATGTATGAACTCATGTTCAATACATAACTCTGCAAACGGTGATACATATTGATACATATTCACCGCCTCATTCACTTTAAACCACCTTAATCTTTCTATTAAGTTGATTTTCAACCTCATTCTTATAGAGACTAAATTTCTCTATTGCTTCATCCTTACTTTTGAAAAAATATACAAAATAATATCTTATGTTATTATCAGCAAAAGTGATAAAATACTTATTCATACCATATGTCGGTGTCCCCTTTAGGTCGCACACATCAATGAGAATTAGACCGAGTAGTTCATTGTTTTTTCAATATGTTAAAAAAAAGACCTTGTCATTTTTGCTTCAACACAAGTCTCACACATGTATTTCGGATTAAAGTGGAATGTCAGCATGTTTTGCATGTTAATCAATCTACATAACACATCGTAGTTAATATGTCCTAGTCTACCATGCCACAAACATGAAGACTCAAGTATATACATGGAAGAGCTTCCAATTTTATTAACTTTAGATCTAATGAGCATTACACTAAGCTCCGTCAGTTACATAGCCCTTCCCTACAAACATTCTATTCTTAAACAGAATAACTTTGTCCAACTCAACAACAATGTGAAAGTTGTGCTTGCTTAACAGTGATCTGAATACTAAATTCTTTTGAATTTTTGGAACATACAACACATTGTCCAGAGTGAGCTCCTTACCCGATGTCATCTTCAACGTCACTTTCCCTTGGCCCATAACATCCGAGATTGTTGAGTTTCCCGTGTACAACTTCTCCCCTTTGACTTCTTCTAAGTTATGGAACAACTCCTTATTGCAACACACATGTCTAGTGACACCAGTATCCATCCACCATTGCCAAGGGTTTGAACCCACTAGGTTTAGCTTGGAAATCACAACATAGAGGTCGTCCACCTCTGGCCCCTCATTCAAGTTAGCCTCCTATTTTTTCTTTGGCTTTTTGCACTCCAAAGATTTGTGACCGACTCGGTCACAGTTGTATCACTTCCCAGAGAATTTATTCTTGATGACGCCTACTCTGGGTACCATCTTAGAAGATTTAAGATTCTTTCATTTTGAGTTTTGACTGTGCTCGACCATGTTGATTTTCACAGTAGCCTAAGAGAACGTATTTCTCTCTGAACTCTTATTGTCTTCCTCAATTTAAAGCCTAATAATAAGTTCCTCCGCCTTCATCTCCTTCCGCTTATGCTTCAGGTAATTCTTAAAGCCTTTCCAGTCGGGAGGTAACTTTTCAATGATAGTTGCCACCTAAAATGTTTCACTCGGAACCATACATTCAGAGTGAATCTTGTGCAAAATCACTTGAAGCTCCTCAACTTGGTTGATCACTATCTTGGAGTCAACTATTTTATAGTCTAGAAATCGGCCCATGATGAACTTTTTGACCCTTGCATCCTCCATCATGTACTTCTTGTCCAGGGACTCCCACAGCTCCTTAGTCGTTCTCTTCATGTTATACACAGCATATAGCGAGTCAGTCAGGTAGTTGAGGATATAGTTTTGGCATAGGAGCTCAAAATGAGTCCACACTCCACTACGCTGATGGTCTGGACATCAATTGCATCTTCAGTCGGCTTGGGAGGTTCCTCGGTCAAGAACTGAGCTAGATTTAGCATGGTCAGATAGAAAAGCATCTTCTTCTGTCACCGCTTGAAGTTCAACCGAACTTCTCTAGTTTTTCCCCATGATTGAGTGGAGCTTTTTTAATCGGGGCGGAGGGGACCGTGAAACATTGAGTATGTTGCACCTCAACTTCTTTCGTGGTCATCTCAACAAAATCAAATCTGTTTCAAGACGGTTAGACCTTGTAGTCCAGAGGCAGAGAAGGAAGTCATAATTTGAAAATACAATTCAAATTAGAGTTATCTGTCGAGAGGCTCAATCTGATAATCTCAAGTTGTCAACTTTAAAGGTTAGGCCGAGCTAAGCTGCTAAGTTAGAGCATCAAGTGGTTGAGTGCCCGAGTCGCCGAGGCCGAGTGTCGAGTGCTAAGTGGCCGAGTTTTGAATCGTCGAGGCCAAGTGACAAGTGGTTGAGGCCAAGTTTTGAGTAGCTGAGGTTGAGTGTCGAGTAGCCGAGGCCGAGTGTCGAGTGGCCAAGCCCAAGTGTCGAGCGATCGTGTGCCGAGAAACTGAAGAGTCGAGGTTTGCATTAAAACACAAATTTCTTAAAACAGCTTCAGCCCACCTCCACGGTGCATTGAGGTTTTCGTGGGTCGTCCATTTTCCAGGATACAACGACGGACCACAATCTCCACCCAACACTGATGATTACAATGAATCAAGAGATACTCGAGTGCTATCACTGGATTCTGCCGAGTAGAAAAGAAGCATTCGACAGAGAAAAAGAAAGAGAGAAAGGGGGACACAGGTGGATTCATCCTTTTTTGCTCAAGACCTTGGCTCCTTTTATAGGAGTGTCCCCGTAGTTGGCCGAATAAAAATCATTAAATCACTTTTATTCACCGTAATAAAACGTTTGTCATTTCGGATGGTAAAATAGATTCTCATTAATCATATTAATGCATCCGTCGTATTTGAGCAAAAATTATTCGAATGGTAAAATTTTGATTCATTCGTTTGAACAAATTTTGTCTTGATCGGTTCAACATTTGATGCATGCAGATCACATTCGCACACGAGTCACAATTCAGTGCAATCTGGATCCCATATTTGCACCCCTGCTGACGTGCAGATGAAAAAGTCTCTCTCAATGTATTTGTTCATAACATACAGGTTTGTGAAACAATATAAACCAACTATTCAGCCTTAAAAGTTCCAACGCGGGATTAGAGTCTCACAGTGAAGTCTCTTCGTCCATTCCGCCTCTTTTCCATTCATATTTTTCCAACAGAAACACGACGTTAGGAAAAAAAAAACAAACAAAAACCCCTAATTCTCAAGGCAATATACGTGGAAAGAATAATCCTACGATATAAACAGAAAATTTCAAGTAATCTGCAACTAAGCCAGGAACTTTTCCCGCGAACACCTAGCACCAACTAAAGGGAAGAAGAAAACGCAAGAGACGATTACCCGAGGATCTGTTCGATTGACAACTGAAAGATCGCAGGCGTCGCAATCGTCATAGGTGCCGAAAACATCATCAGCATCTAAAACGAATGACCTGGAGACTGAAGCGGTTCGTCTAGAGGATCCACCCGACGCCATGGGATGCAAGCTGAGAGTGACGATGGTCGCAAACCTTTGCTTTTTCGTTCTTCCACCGCGAATGGAAAAGCAGAGAGGCGACTGAAGTAAGCGGAAAGCAGTGGGGGGATCGTTTAAAGAGAGAAATTGTTCCGCAAGGACATTTCATACTAACACGTGAGGCGATATTTCGTTATTTCTTTTTGTTTCTTTATTTGACTCTGAGGCTGGTCGGTGCAGTGGATAAGGCTTGGAATAAATATAATATAAATATATGTATTTTCACCGTAATTTTTAAACGTAATAAAATTATATCTTCCTTGTGTGCTAAAAAAAATTGAAATCTGTCAATTTAATGATCCCTATCAATCCGTCTCTGAACCGTCGTAAGAGAGATAAATCATAGTTGATCTTTGACCCTTGAGATTAATGATCAATCGTAGAGGATAGAAACTTTTATGCGAGAATTTCTTCGTTGTTCGTTTATATAAGCTTTCTATCTGCTTATCTTATCTTCCTAATTGCACCCAAAGAAGTTTCACGCGTTAAATTAAAATATTAAATATTCTTCTATTATTATTTTTTATTTCACAAAACTCGGCGGCCCATTACTGTAAGGCTTGTTTATATAAACGGGCTGGGCCCAAGCATCCTATGCATTTTTTTTTTGAAAAAAAAAAGGTGTAAAATAGAAGTTTGCAGTTTAGTCTACATCCAAATTAACTAAGATTGTAAACGAACTAAGTATTTATGAACAAGTTTGACATTCGACTTGATAAGAATTTATTTACGTTCATTCAATATCATTAAAGTCAATTAATAAAAAAAACTTAAACAACTTAATAAATTAAATAAATAAACTTAAATATATATATTTTCAGTTTGTTAATGTTCGTGAACCGTATTCATGAATAAACTAATTTAAAAATTATTTTATTAACTTATTTATACTCATTTATAAAAAAGATTAAAATATTAAAAATTTAAAATAAGATTTAATTTAAGAGCTTTATAATATTTAAATAAATCGAATTTAAATAAATTTGAATCAAACTTGATTCAAGCTTGAATCGAGCTTAATTAGAAGTTCGAAACCCAATAAATAAGTCAAGTTCAAGTCAAACTCAATCTTTAAAAAAAATCAAAACAAGCTTGAACAAAATTTTCAATAACTTGATTAATTTTAAGTTTAATTTGTCTCGACTTGATTATTTTATTAAATAAATCTGAACACTATAAAATTTAACTTGACTTCACTCGTTTATGATTCTAATCCAAATCGGAAACTTAAAATTTCATATCCCTAAATTTAAAAAAAAAACTGAATTTTTAGAACTGCCAGTTCAATTTTTTCTCCTTTTTTTTTCACTCGAGTAAATTCAACTAGCCAATGACACTTCTAAAATGAATGTATAATCCCTATATATGCACGATGTATGCTTGCGGATTTATCCAGACGTAGACAATTTTCTTTCTTTACGAGTCCAAGGATTCTTTAAAAGTTGAGAATCAACTAGTAATCCTCTGTCATCTGTCTCAGGGGCTGCGGTGAGAGGGAGGTAAATCGTGGAGGAGACGAAGTCCCTTGACACGATGACAAAATAGAGGAGGAGTCATCTGAAATCAGGAGGAATTTTAAAGTCCAAGGATTAAGCCGCAGGCGAGGTGAGTGTTAATTAATTAAGGTATTGAAGTAGGTAAAGTGGGGGAAGCGAATCGGGGGTAATGCAAAGGTGGCATGTGCTAGAGGAATTAAGAGATCGAGAATCCATCCATGCGGACGAAGGGCGACAGTGAATTAGCAACGAGGGAGAAGAGAGAAAATTGTTGAAAAAATTGATTAATTTTCTCAATTATATGAATGAGAAATTAATATGACTTAATCTAGATCGTTGAATTAAGATGGATAAATCTGGTTCATTCAAATGAAAGAGTATAAGTATCTTTTTGGATGACTTAATCTTGATCATTGAAATCAAAATGAAAGACTTAGATGCATCTAAATGAAGAGACATTATGTCTTTTAGGAAGTGATGCAATCTAGATCATCCATTTTTAATTGAATGAATGAGATTTGATTGAACCAAGAGGTACCTCTATCCCTTCACAAGTATAAATAGAAACTCTTAGATGATGAAATTCACTCATTCACTCAAGTTCTCATCTCATCCATCCCATCTTCTACATCCAGAGTCCAAAAAGCCTACGAGTAGGTTCGTCGGTCTCGGAATTTGTAGTGCTACTATTCCGAGACATCGTCGTTGTATCTTGGAAACGAATTGATGCTATCCGTAAGCACCTGAGCAGAGCAATATCGTTTTACGGAAATAGTGTTGAACACTAGCCTCAGCGAGCTCATATCATTTTGCATCCTCCCGACGGCAAACACTATCTACACCGATAACAATCGTAAAATGATATTCGGTGCAATCTGATATGACTGTGATCAACGACATTCCGACTACCGTTTCACTCGAAGTCTCGACCTCCGTTCCACCCGGAGAGAAGCCGGAGAAATTCAACGGAGCCGATTTCAAACGATGGGAGCAGAAGATGTTATTATATCTGACAACGTTAAACCTCATACGGTTTTTGCGTGAAGACCCGCCAGCCGCTAAGGAAGATGATTCCAATAATAAGGCTGCTTGCGATGCGTGGTCAAATGGAAATTTTTTGTGCCGCAACTACATTCTCAATGCATTGAACAACACATTGTATAACGTGGATAGTCTGATAGAGACGGCAAAATCCCTGTGAGAATCACTAGAGAAGAAATACAAAATCAAAAATGTCGGTTTGAAGAAATTCATCGTCGGTCGGTTTCTGGATTTTAAAATGGTGGATTCCAAGAGTGTAACATCTCAAGTCAAAGATATGCAACTGATATTGCATGATCTGGATGCCGAAGGCATGAAGCTAAACGAGTCGTTCAAAGTAGCCGCGGTAATTGAGAAACTCCCTCCGTCGTGGAAGGATTTCAAAAATTACCTGAAGCATAAGCAAAAGGAGATGGGGCTTGAAGACCTGATCCTAAGGCTACGAATAGAGGAGGATAATCGAAGGTTCTCCGACTCTGAGGAACGGCGCCATCGATTTAGATGTCTAACTGACCGAGCCAAACAGAAGCCAAGCTAATTCAAAAAGAAGGCTCAAGGCAAGAAATTCAAGGGCTCGTGCTACAACTGCGGAAAGTCAAGACACATGTCCAAAGACTGCAGACGCCCGAAGAAATCAACCAAAGGTCAGAAGGATAATGCGAACCAGGTTGCAACTTCTGATGACATGGAACTGGATCTCACTGCGGTCGTGTTTGAAGCCAACACGGTGGTTGACAACCCTAAGCAGTGGTGGATCGTTACTGGAGCAACACGTCATATCTGTTCTGATAAGGTGATGTTCTCCAAGTATACTCTGATAAATGGAAGAAAGCTCTATATGGGCAATTCCATGACATCCCCGATTGTTGGACTCGGGAAAGTTGTTCTGAAAATGACGTCTGGGAAGGATCTAACACTCATTGATGTGCTCCATGTTCCCGACATCAGGAAGAACTTAGTTTCTAGATCGACACTTGTTAAAGCCGATTTCAGACTAGTATTCCAATCAAATAATTTTGTACTTACGAAGAATGATTTATTCATAGATAAAGGATACTTAGAACAGAGTCTGTTCAAGATGGTTGTAATGACTGTACACCGTGAATTTGATGGTAATAAAATAAAAGCTTCCAGCTATGTTGTCGAGTATTTTAATTTATGGCATGATCGACTTGGACATGTTAATAATAATACTCTGAAATGTCTCGTCAAATTAAATTTATTATCAAATGTCGATGTTGACAAAACACACAAATATGAAGTGTGCATGGAAGCAAAAATGATGAGACTACCTTTTCATTCGGTGGAAAGGTCAACGACTCCTCTAGAGTTAATACATAGTGATATGTGACTTAAAATTCGTGCAAACCAGAAGAGGTAAAAAGTATTTTATTACCTTTATCGATGACTGCACGAGGTTATGTTATGTCTTTCTTTTAAGAAGTAAAGACGAAGCCTTAGAGGCTTTTAGAACCTATAAAACATAAGTTGAGAATCAACTTGATAAACGAATTAAAATCATTCGTAGCGATAGAGAGGGAGAATATAGTGCACCGTTTGATGAATTTTGTTCAGAATCTGACATTATCCATTAGACAACGGCGCCTTCCTCACCTCAATCAAATGGTGTTGCCGAACGTAAAAATCGGACACTCAAGGAAATGATGAATGCCTTGTTGATAAATTCAGGCTTACCCCAGAACTTATGGGGGGAAGCCTTATTATTGGCAAATCACATTCTCAATAAAATCCCTCACAAGAAAAATGATAAAACATCATATGAACTATAGAAAGGCCGCAAGTTATCATACAAATACTTGAAAGTGTGGGGGTGCTTGGCAAAGGTCGAAGTACCCAAGCCAAAGAAAATAAAAATCGGACCTAAAACATTCGATGCAATATTTGTCGGATATGCCCAAAACAGTAGTATATATTGTTTCATAGTTCACAAGTCAGACATTTCTGATATTCATATGGGAACAACCATAGAATCTCGGAATGCGATATTATTTGAAAATGTATTTCCAAATAAGAAGGGAAATATTCAAAGTGATAGCAACGGAAGTTCTAACGACACTGACGTCTTTGAACTTAGTTGTCGTAAAAGGACTATTGATTATCAAAACAAAGAGTTACGTCATAGCAAACGAGCTAGAGTTAAGAAATCGTTCGGGTCGGACTTTATGACTTTTGTGTCAAAAACGGACCCAAGAACATTAAGCGAAGCTCTCTCTAGTCCCGACGCTCCATTGTGGAAAGAAGCTGTTAATAGTGAAATTGAGTCCATCATGAATAATCATACTTGGGAATTAGTAGACATTCCTTCTGGTTCTAAATCATTAGACTATAAGTGGATACTAAAATGTAAGTATAAAGCTGATGGATCGATTGACAAGTATAAGGCTAGACTTGTAGCCAAAGGGTACAAGCAAAAGGAAGGCCTTGATTACTTCGATACCTACTCACCGGTAACAAGGATTACGTCCATACGAGTGCTGATAGCCATCACAGCATTGTATGACCTTGAATTACATCAAATGGATGTTAAGACTGCATTCTTAAATGGTGAGTTGGAAGAAGAAATCTATATAGAGCAACCCGAGGGGTTCATAGTTCCAGGAAAAGACGAAAAGGTGTGTCGACTTGTTAAGTCGTTGTACGGACTAAAACAAGCGCCTAAACAATGGCACGAGACATTTGACAAAATAATGTTGTCAAACGAATTCAAAATAAATGAATGTGACAAATACATTTATGTCAAAAATACACCTAAAGGTTATATAATCGTCTGTCTATACGTAGACGATATGCTTATAATGGATAGTAACCATGAGATAATCATGAGTACAAAGAAAATATTGACCAAGAATTTCGATATGAATTATATGGGTCAAACAAATGTTACATTGGAAATTAAAATTCTCAGGACATCTGAGGGGATAGTTTTGATACAATCTCACTATGTAGAATCGGTGTTGAAGAAATTCAATGTGTATGATCTCTCTATAGTAAAAATACCTATGGATCTAAGTCAACACTTAGCGAAAAATCAAGGTGAGCCCATATCACAATTATAATATTCCCGGATAATAGACAGCTTGATATATCTCACAAATTGCACACGTTCGGATATTGCCTGTGTGGTTAACAAACTAAGTCGTTTTATAAGTAATCCAAACGACACCCATTGGAAAGCACTGATGCGAGTTCTTAGATATTTGAAATATACTATGAACTATGGATTACATTTCGGAAAATATCTCGTTGTCCTAGAGGGATATTATGATGCTAATTGGATATCAGATACAAAAGATTCCAAATCCACTAGTGGATATGTATTCACGATTAGTGGAGGAGCGGTATCTTGGAAATCCACTAAGCAGACGTGCATTGCTCGGTCAATTATGGAATCCGAGTTTATAGCACTAGACAAAGCAGCTGAAGAAGTTGAATGACTGTATAATTTCTTAGAAGATATTCCGAGCTGGACAAAATTTGTGCCCGCCGTACTTATATAGTCAATCGACGATTGGAATGGCACAGAGTAGTATGTATAAAGGTAAGTCACGACATATACGTCGTAGACATAATACCATTAGGCAGTTGATCTCGAATGGAGTGATTGCAATCGACTATGTAAAGTCTAAAGATAATTTAGCAGATCCTCTTACGAAGAGGCTAAATCGAGATCAAGTATACTACTTATCGAGAGGAATGAGATTAAAAATCTACAACTAAAACGACTGTAGTGGTAACCTAACCTTGTTGACTGGAGATCCCAAGATCTTGGTTCAATGGGACAACGAAGTTACAGAAGTTATGTTACAGCACACGAGATATATATTATCTCTATCCCAATCCTAGGATGAATATATGTTGTCCTACTAAATATAGCGAGGTTAAGCTTATACTTTTAATGATTTCTATACCTTTATAAGGTAGAGTATGGTAGGATACTCTTGATAGAAGTGTCACCTATGTGAGTGTGAAGACAGATCGCTTCAATGAAACACTCATGAATCCAAGATGGTGTCCATGGCCGAAATGGAACCAACCATGAGAACCAAAAGTAGGTGAGATAAGTCTCTGTGTGAGTGTTATTGTCTTAGTATACACAAACAGCTGAGCAGTTCAATACATCACGTTCACTGCGCAACCTAGTATGCTCGATAGCATTCCACTACGAAAGGTTCAAAGCCACAAGTTACATCTCCCGATGCATTGACTTTATCGATTGGACTCTTGTAAAGTGTCAGCATGCATACACACATTAATTTTCATTCATGTGGAGGATTGTTGGAAAAATTGATTAATTTTCTCAATTATATGAATGAGAAATTAATATGGCTTAATCTAGATCGTTAGATTAAGATGAATAAATCTGGTTCATTCAAATGAAAGAGTATAAGTATCTTTTTGGATGACTTAATCTTGATCATTGAAATCAAAATGAAAGACTTAGATGCATCCAAATGAAGAGACATTATATTTTTTGAGAAGGGATGCAATCTAGATCATCCATTTTTAATTGAATAGATGAGATTTGATTGAACCAAGAGGTGTCTCTATCCCTTCATAAGTATAAATAGAAACTCTTAGATGATGGAATTCACTCATTCACTCAAGTTCTCATCTCATTCATCCCATCTTCTGTATCCAGAGTTCAAAAAGTCTACGAATAGGTTCGTCGGTCTCGGAATTTGTAGTGCTACTAATCCGAGACATCGTCGTTGTATATTAGAAACGAATTGCTGTTATCCGTAAGCATCTTAATGGAGTAATATCGTTTTACAAAGATAATATTGAATATTAATTTCGATGAACTCATATCAATTTGTATTCTCCCGATAACAAACACTGTCCGATAACAAAAATGACACCTGAGGAGACAGACACCTACCGTTGTATCTCCCTGCGAGTCGAGTCACTCACTGCTCATGTACGTATTATCTCTCTGCCCAGTGCCCACCCACATGCGTCATGGGCCCTTGTGCCAGTGCCTGGAACTAACCCCGGATTGAGAATATCCTACGCCTCCTTCTCCCGCTTCTCGCTCCAAGGTTGCCTTGTGGCCAACGGTTTGAAGTGGGTGCTCTGATCCATTCTATTCTGGCAACTGCATGCGCGGGCTGACCAGCTGGTCACGTACGTGTCAAGCTAGCTGCTGTAGCAGCATGCACACAGCTATATATATCAGATATGTTGACTAGTTTGAAGCAAATATTTAGTCAGTGAGATGTGGAATCACGAGAAGCACGATCCGTTGCCACATGCAGCGATGATATATATATAAAAGTCGCAGAGAGCCTCAGCCGGCGCACTCGAGCAGCCAGTAGGGTTTGTGTTCTTCAATCTTCGATCAGGGATCAAATTATTAATTACCTTTAATGATGTATTAATTAATGACCCAGCCCGCTGGAAACTTTGTGTTGGCTTACAGTGTGGGACGGGCTTATTTATTAGAGTAGCTTCAGGAGGTATATATTTTTCAATGAATTAAGATTCACAGAAATATTCAGTTTTAGATTCAAGCTAAAATTTTAGAACATTTTACCCCATAATATATATATATATATATAACTTAATTTGCATGTCTTTTGAGAAATGGAACATTAATTACTAGCTTCCCTTCGACCGAGAAAATAAGACACGATTCCATTAATAATCTGTCTTCTCGAATTTTCAACGTAACTATTAGTTTGGTAGGAATATTAAGTGATACATTTCTTTTTCTTTTTTCTTTTTTTTTACTTTGTCTCTTACAGAAAGTATTTCTACAAGGAGATTGAATATATATAACTATTCTCCTTCTTTAATTGTCCGACAATTAATTATATAGCATTTTATGCCACTGGAGCTTGTTTAAAAAAAAACAGATTTTTTCCAGACTTTTTTATATTGTCTTTAAAGAAATTCATTCTAAAATATTGATTTGATAGAACAGGTACGTATATAGTTCAGCAAAAAATAAAAAATAAATCATTCCAATAGTTTTTATTTGAAGAATGAGAGGAAATATAATATGTCATTAATTACAGTCATCCTTTAATTTGCCGGTAATTTTTATTTCCCATTCTTATCTAGATATATTAGTAATGTTTTTATTAATATCCTGCTTATGTTCATCGCATAAAGAAGGGCATGCATCACCATCGTTGGAAAAAGGTACGTAGTTACATATATGAGTTTCCCTTCCCACGCTTTGGGTCACAGTTTCTCTATGCGTCTCTTATTTTTGTTGTGTTTGCAAAGAACATAACAATTAATTCTAGATATCTATTGATTACACAGTATAAGCTCTCTCTCTCTCTCTCTCTCTTCATTATTCTAAGCCACATGGAACTAAAGTTCGCACAGTTACTACGCACGAAGATCTTTTTCACCCAAAATGAAAAAGAAAATGTGAATGTCTCCGTGCAGTACTCAACAAAAAAACTGAAGTTAATTTCATCTTCTGATGCCATTTACTTTAAAATGACTACTAAAATGGAAGCAGCAAAAAGTCTTGTAAATACGAACAAAATTAAATCACGACCAAATAAAACATTTAAATTAAGCAAGATCCTGTCCCTTAGGAAACATTTTCATTAATTACTTCTGGTAAGAAAGAGGTCGCTTGTAAATAGATTCGGGGAGCACCGAAGGACGAAGACCATGGAGCAAAAACATACATCAGATCAAAAGTAGTTTTGGTTACCGTCTTTGGTTAGAAATCTCAAAGAGTTAATCTAAAAGATTGAACGATGTAACGCAGCAGTAGTGCAGTGAAGTGAAGCCAGATGAGCCTGCACTGCAGTCCTTTTTATCATCACTATTCACTCCTCATCAGTGAGTCACACATGCAAGTTATGAGACAGTGACCTCTGAGTCTGATCACCGGTCTACTTCTCAAACAGCCCGAGCCTGTTGTCACTCAGCCTTGATCTGTAGGCAGCCTTCTTGTACTCTTCCCATGTGAATTCCCTGTAGCGGCTCTGCTCCCCCTCCCCCATCACTTGTGGCAATGGTGCAATCGTCTCCCCCAGCGGTGGCCCAAAGAAATAGATCATGGACACCCTCGTGTCCACCCCATTTGCCACCACCCTATGCCTCACACTCCGGAATCTCCCATTTGTCAGAACCTGTACCCATTATATTCCACCCATCTCAATACATTACTTATGTGTGCTACCGATTAATAAATCTTTAGTTAGTTAGGTAACAGTACGAGACCTGTAGGGCATCGCCGACGTTGATGAAGAAGGATTCCTCGTCAGGAACGACTGGAATCCAGCTCCCTTCCTCGAGTGAAATCTGCAAGCCAGAGGTGTTGTTCGAACGCAGAACAGATATGACCTGTGGATCAGTATGCTCACCGAAGCCAGTCAGGCTGGAATTGAAGCCGTTGAGGAGTTGCAGCGGGCAGGGAGGGTAATGGTTGAGTCTAAAGACCCCGTCACTCTGCTCACCCATCACTAGCTTACTGAAAGCGTCTCTCTGCTCGATCGCTAGCCCTTCCGCCATGAGTTCCAGCACCCGAGCAGCAAGCTTCCTAATAGCCGATAAATACTCCCTTAACGTAGAGCTTCATGCACACGATGGATCACAAAATCACCGATGTATGCACATACCACGTCTAAAACAGAGCCTCGTTATTAGATGATTAATTCGACGTACCTAAATGGGCATTGCTTCGGAGTGACGGCGAAGAGGAGGTACTCGAGCCAGCCGATGTCGCCATTCGCTCCGATGGTTTTACTCCCGTAGCCACCGAATGGATCGGGAGGGCATGACCTCTGCTTTTCCAAGGGAGGCAGCGAGAAAAAACTCACAGCCTCGTCTTCGAGCCTCCGCATGAGCTCCTGAGGAATGCCGTGGTTGGAGACCTTGAATAGCCCGAAGTCTTGACACGCCCTGACGACGAGCTGCGCCGCCGCATTGTCGGGCTTGGAGAGGTCGATGACGGGGACGACCGAGACGGAAGAAGCGGCGGCCTTGGGTGGCCGAATGAGAGGTATCTGATCCAGGGAGGGACTCGACAAGACGACCATCGTCCAAGGAGAATTGAATTGAAACAGAGCAGCCTGCCAGGGAGGACCGGCGCGTGAGGTGGCCGCTTATATAGCGGCGGGGCCAAGGATTGTAACACAGTTTAATTTGTTCGCGCATATTATAATTAATTAATTCCCTATTAATTATTTCATGGGACACTAAACTTTTTCAATACATGCATTTTTCTGACTGGTTCAAAAGTACACGCATCGATCAAACTCAGTCAGTCACATCCGTTAAGGTAGACCTGACTCGATCATGGAGGTCTGAATTTGACCAAGACACCAGGCCATCATCCTCGCCCATGCTTCCCATTTTAATTCCGACGTGGCAGGCAATAACACGATGGCGACCGGCGACATTGATAATTAATATTTCTTTCAAAAAATTAAAAAAAAAAAAGGAAAAAACTGTCAAGTTAATTTGGAACAGGAGTTCCGAAGGGACAAGGACATGATCTTCACTGGCCTTCGGCCCACAAGCCTGTCTATAGGCTGACCATCGCAGAAGCCCTCGACACAAGCGTACGCAGCGGCCCTGTGGCCCCACCCCCATCGCGATCCATCGGTTCAATGAATGATATTACCGGGATATTTAACAGGTGACAAACAACTCGATCTTTTTCTCTGCGCGATGGACGCGGTCAATGTCGCAAATTGGAAACATTGTGTCAATAATTGATCGCTGCCACAAAGTCTACCGAGTTCCTAGTGAATGCGCAGGGGGGAGGTGGATCTTTTAACTGGCGAGTGAGCTGTTGGACCAAAAAGATGGCAGCTGAGAGGGGCTAGTGGATAAGGATCTAACAAACTCAAATCATTGAATGGGCAGCGAAGAGCGCAAGCTTTGGGCAAGAGGATAGCGTACGGAGATCTGGAGGAATGGGAGAGCAGTGAGCTGGTTCAATCGATCGGCCCGGAAAATAATGAGGGGATAAGAATCTGAAAAGCAAGTCGAGCAGGAAAAGGCACGACTCACGAGCAACGCAACGAGCTAGGGCGATGATGGTTTTAAAGTGCTCACCAAATCTACCTCGTTCCTCGTCACGGTGCATCGAACGCGGACATGCATGAGTCCTCTGGAGTTTGTGGGGCTCCATAGCAAGCCTTCAGAGTTCAGGCCCGGCCCATTTGATGGATCCGACTTTCGAATACAGCCACATCGATCATGTTCGTTGGATCCAGCAGAAGACTTACGACCCACATGAGAATTATGATGGACGGTTGTGGTGAAATCCAAAGACCAAACTCCATGGCATCTTGTATTGCGCGAGGACACTTTTAAACACAACACGCGTTGGACTGTCTGCCCCGTGCACTGCATGGACCAAAAAGTCATGGATCTGTTGTACGCTAAGCATGCGTATGTCCTACTCAACTTTGTCCAGAGGAATCCATCTACAGCTAGGTAAAAAGATGATTATAAGTCAAATTATCCGAATCATCATTATCGTAATTAATTATTGAAAGCATGCCATTACTACGTCGCAGGAGTGGATTGATTTCCAAATCCATATAAAAATGAAGCAAAACTCGGTACCACTATGATAACTATAGGTAGAGATGATCACACACTGTAATTCCGGCGAACGCTGAGCAGCAAACCCTTTGAGACTTGCCTCGAACAGCTTACACTGCAGTCGACTGGGCATCAGGCAATGATAACCATAAGTACAGTGACAAGCAGACTGGGAATAGTCGCGGCCCAATCGCGCGTCGCGGCGGTCGCGCCGGAGAGCCCCCACACCCTGACCTCGTCCACAACAGGGCCGCAGAGCGAGCTGTGATCGTCGCTCCTGGTGTTGTAGTAGACGCTGTAGAAGGCAATGCGCGTGCGATCCGCGCGCGCCGTGAAGGTGATATTAGCTGGCTGGCTGGTGGCGTTGCCGGTGGGGGCGTAGTGGAAGTTCTGCGCCTGGTCGCCGGCGAATGCCATGACCGCAAGCGGCGCCTGGCAGGAGTCGCCGGCGCCGCCGACGGTGAAGGTGAGGCTGTACTGCTTGTCGGGCGTTGTCTCCACCATCTGCGATATGATGCCTTCTTTGCCGGAGAGAAGCTCGACGGCGCGCTTACCCTGAGGGACGTCAAAGTGGTTGGAGTCGATGTAGCGCACCGCTCGATTGGACTCCACCAACCAGCCCGACAGGGCCGACATGGCCTCCTCGAGGTTGGTCGGAAGGAGTACGCCGAGGCTGGCGTTTTGGAACATCCACGGGCCTTCCTCGAAGTCCCCATTCACCACGGCGTTTTCTGCAAAATTGATCAACGGATCGTTACGAGGCAGAATTAGACAAGTAAAGATAGAATGAAGACGACGCATGAACCTTTGGGTCTTTCGGGAGTGAAGAGCTTCTTTATGGCAATGTTGTCGATGATGGGACCGCAAGTGGGGTCGTCCTCCATGCCGGGGTTCTTGAAGCTTAGCAGCGACTCGGTGCCATCGTCGGCTTCGACCTGGAACGCCCAGGCGTAGGCGTCCCACCCCTCGACGCTGTAAAGCGTCTGCAGGTCCACCGTCGAGGCCGCCGGCGACACCGACACATTAAGAGATTCCAGTTGCGCGCACGTCCTCGCCGCGCTAAACGTCACCGCGTAGGATGCCCCTTTCTCCAGCTGCAGCCCCTGTGATATCTGCGCCTCGTTGCCCAGCCGCACCGCACGAAACCCTACAGTGGATACCATTAAAGTCAAATAGAACAAGACAATCATTCCGGGGAAAAAGACATCCATGAAATTCAGATCTGCAAATATAGGTAATTAATTACCTTCGGGAACGATGAGAATCATGCCGCCTTGCTTCTGCCCAGACTCCACGAGCTCTACCACGCCATTGATAGTCCAGCCGGGGAGGGAGGTGATTCCTTCGCCCAGACCACTGCTAACGGCCCCGCCCGAGGCCGCAGTCTCGAAATCCCCGTTGTTAATCAAACCTGCACTTTGTTTAATATATGTGTAAATTGTCGAGGAATAAACAAATCGAAGCACACACTTTACACTGTTCGTGATGGCGTAGTCAGATATGGGCAGCAAGGTGAGCTAGGGATGGCCATGGTGATGGCACGGTGGCAGACAAACAAGGGCATGGGGCAGTGCGCCATTAGCAAAGCGTAGCAGAATACCGCACTGAGAGAAGTTCAACATTGCCCGCTTTCTCCGTTACCCGATGCAGGAACTAAAGACTCTTTATTTGTTTAATGTTCATATCGATGAGCATCAAGCTTTTACTTTTTTTATAAGTTCATATTGTTGACGTGGGTTAATCAGGATAACCCAATAAAACAAGTAGCTAACGCTGCTTCTATGTAAGATAAAGAGGTCGCATGGAATCTTGTTCTATGTCTACAAATCTAATCGAGGAATAGAAAGATTATAGCAATATGAATGGTTAAGATCGACATCTGTTAAATAAGATAATCGAGGGATCCAGCTTTGGACCATCGCTGCGGGGCCAACAAGTCATTATTATTTCTTTGAACGTAAGAGAAGTCGCGGTTGATGAATTATTACAATCAATATATAACCAAACGGTGGCATAATGGTTAAGAGTAAATGCACATGAAGTAGAAATTAAAAGAGTAGTTGCAATTCATGCGGAAGATAACGAAGCAATAAATAATTACTGATGGAGTACGTAAATTAAACAATATATATACTGAATCTTTACGCCAACAACTGCAGCTGCAGAGCTGTAACATTTCAGGAAGCAGGTAAAGGAGGAGAACAAGAAGCAAAAGAAGGCTCCCGACTGTTCCAAGAGATTCTTGCAGGGATGCGTAGCGAGTCAAGAAGAAGAAAAAAAAAAAGAAGCTAAAATGCCAGCATGAATGCGCGGTGAATCCATTGAACCGCAAACTAAAAAAGTTCAGATTGATATCAGACTGTTCAGTTTTTCTTCTTTAGAAGCTCGAAAAGGAATGATAACCAACCTATTTGACAGTATCATGTTCAGGGCAGCTAAACAAACAAAAATTCCAAATAACCTTCAGAAATTGGGAATCGCGAACGCAGAACAATTAAATCCTCGAAACAGAGAAGGGAAAGAGGCGTACCGTCTTCCACTGCAGCCGAAACACAATGAGCGAAGAGGAGGAGGACAGTGAGACAAGGAAGAGGAGTGAGTGGATTCATCTTCGGGAGACGGCGAAGTGAAGTGACCAGTAGATCAGGAACAGAGCCGGCCAGAGTGGTTCTTCGCCCTTCGCCCTCTTCCTGCAGTTCAGTGGAGGGGACACACCGCTCGCTTGGCTCAATGGCAGGCCTTTTTATTACCACTGATTCTATTTCCTTTGGCACCATGTTTGGCCAGTGTGAATACTTTTATTTCTTCGGCCATTTACGCAATGAGCATCTAGTTTCACCGTACTTTTAAATTAGATTAGATTAAACACTTTTAAAAATAGATATAATGTAGAAGCAAAAGATGATTACATCCTTAATTATCATCCCACAATATTATGAGAAAATTAATCACGGTCGGTCGTATGATCCCATTAATATTTTCAGAAATCTAACCATTTCATTTTGATTGCGAGGATATAAATAAATAAATAAATAAATAGATAGATAGATATAATCGAGTACGTGTATACTGAATATTTAGTAAAATGTACCTAATTTTTTTTCCTTTTGTTTTGGTTTTTAATGTAAAAAAAAAAAAAATCAAGGGAAGTGGCAAGAACTACCCCTTTCAGTGACCAATGTCAGATCAACAAACTAAATCGTATTTTAAAAATTTGTGGACAAAATATAGGCCGATTTATCAAATCAAACGAAATTGCAGCCTCAGCCACTGCGATGGCACCTAGCGAGCATCAGGCGGCCGCGAGCGATCACAATCTGCTCCTACGATGTAAATAAAATTAAGTCAAACTAAATTTTATAACGTTCGAAATTATTTATTAAAATAATTAAATCGAGTCAAACAAATTTAAAATTAATCAAATTATTAAAAACATATTCAAATTTGATTTGATTTTTTTAATCGAATTTGTTCAAGTTTATACAAAAAAATATTATCAAATTCTTAAATTAAATTTATTTATTTATTTATTTAAATAAATTTATAAATAATTTTTAAATGAGTTAGTGTTGACGAATATTGTTGAATATTGACAAGCCGAATACGTATATATTTAAATTTATTCATTTAATTTATCAAACTATTCAAATTTATTTATTTCATTAATTTGATGTATATTGAAACGAATGTAAATAAATTTTTATCGAATCGAACATTAAATTTATTCACAAATATTTGATTCACCTACAGCTCTATCTACCCTTGAGCTTTTAAGTATTTATTAAATTTAAGTTTATGTCCAAAATACATCTAATGAAACGCCAGAGTTTTATCTATCATAACTAAATGACATACAAAATCATCATATTATTGTTTTTGGATTATTTGATTAATTAAAAAATTGATAATCTTGTAAATTTATATGTGAGTAATTTTAAAATATTTATAATAATTTTTATACTGATTTACTCTAATTATATAATTAATATTTAAAAAAAAATACTTACATAGTAATTTTCAAAATTATTATTTTCTAAAAGTTTAATCTTATATAAAATGGATAGTAATTAATTTGAGGACATTTCGTGTTAGGATACGTTAAATAAATAGATTGCTCTTTATATTTTAGAAAAATAAAAAACACAATTAGGGCATTATGGGGAAAATGTTCGAAAAATGCTTTTTAGCAAAACAAAAGGGAAAAAATAACTTTATTATCGACATTTTATTCCTCCTTATCTTCGGGGGAAAAAAAACTCAATATGAAACAAAGAATAAAATAGATACGCGTGTGTGTATATATATATATATATATACCGAATCGCGGCCGGAATCGCGCCAGGCGCGGTCCTTGCTCGGTTCGGCCGCGATTCGGCAATCCGGGCGATCGCGCCGCCGATGGTCGCGCCAGCGGCCACTTCTTTTGCGGTTCCGGCCGCGGTCGGCCGGAATCAGACATGGGAAGGATCTCTGGCGCGGGTGATCCTTCGTGCCGGATCCGGCCGAATCGCGGCCGGAATCCGCGAATGCACGCCGCTGGCGCCATCGGCGACAGCGAAATCGCGGATTCGACCGCGATTCGGCCGAATCCGGTCGGCGCCGTCCGGCCGGACCGGCCGACCACCACTGGCGTCGATCGCGCCAGTCCGTGACCTCCGGCAGCCGGGCGGCGCGGCGACGACAATGCGACCGGCGGTGGTCGCGCGAGTCGCGGACGGGGCGCGGATAAATCGACGCGCAGGTGATCATATATATATATATATATATATATATATATATATAATGAGATATTGCTCACGCGGAATAAAAGCATCGATGGATCATGATGGCGCACAGTTGCGACGCACTCCTCTTTTAGCTCGCCGTGGGTTCCACCTTTTAGTCATCATGTTGCTGCCCTGCGGAAGTGCAAAAAGCGAAGACTTTGGCAATTAGAAATTAGAATTACCATTGTCGAAATATTTTATGAATATATATATACCTGCGCACTTTATCCCTCTGCGTGCGTATGCGACGCGATCTGCTCGTGAGCTGGGAGGTCACCATCGTCGTCGAACGATCAGATTTCGACCGCGATCCGATCGAAATTTGACCACCATCAAGCCGGCATCGGATTTCGATCGGACGCCGGTCAGAATCCGATCGATTCTCAACTGAAATTCAGTACCGATCTGATGGCGGTCGAATTCCGATCGAATCGCGATCGGAATTCAGCCCGATCACGATCCCCAATGCCGCAACCTCGTCCGATCGGAATTTGGTGTCGGCCTGACGGCGGCCAGATTCCGATCGGACGGCGACCGGAATCTGATCGTCTGTCGGCGATGACAACCTCCCAGCTCACGAGCAGCGTTTCTCAATCGCGCGCGATGTACGGCCGAGATCGTGTCGTGCACGGGCACGGACAGATCAATCGCGCAGGAGAAGAAAACTCTCTATATATATACTTGGTCAATTTTAACCGGATAATTCATCATTGGGCCTGAAGAACGGTCCATTATCACAGAGTAACTTATCTGTGCGCCGCTCAATGCAAATTTCAAGTCGATCACTTTTGGCATTTCACGAGTTTTGTCTCTCTCGTAGCAAAAGACGGTAATGATCGTCCTCAATATTTTTCATCATCGATTTTTGGATGATGGTGAAAAGAGGTAAATCACGGATGAATCTATTATCCCTTGGCTTGGTGGCTAGAAACGATGGAGTTTTTGTTGAGCCCACAAGAAAGATTTTTGACCTCTTTCGAAATCGAAACCTACACACTTGTAACAATATCTACACCACTCTAATCACTAGGTTGTCCTAAGGGGATGAGTTTTGCTTCTTGATTGACTACGTAAATTAAGTCATTTTTCAATGAAGAGTTACGTGCATTGTAAATTTTGTACAAACGTTGCAAGTTTTGTACGTAGCCAATTTTGAACTATTGTGGTGAAACAGTATGATCCAATTCGAGATCAGTGGATGAAAAGATGCAACAAAATATTTACAGTCGGACTTTTTCGACCGATTGAATATATACCAATCAAATCTGTCTTCAATATATCGTAGACCTGGCCAAGGTCCGGGTTAAACCCGGACCCGACCCGGAACCGGACCGTGGTCAACGGTTCGGTTAACCGGGTCAACGGGTTTGACCCGTGACCGGACCGCCTATTAGGCGGTCTGGTCCCGATTTTTTAAAAAACCGAACCAGAAAATCAAAAAACCAGGAGTAACAAAAAAAAAAAAAAAATTAACGGCCACGATTTCGTGGCGTTGAAATCTGACGACACGGCCCGACGCCCACCTAGCGGTCGAGTTTTTTTAAAAAAAAGAAGCAAGCGGCCACGATTTCGTGGCCGTTGATGATCAACGACCACGATTCGTGGCGTTATAACAAACGACGGCCGGGTTGGCGACGACCGGCAATTGGTAGTTGGATTTTTTTTTTTATATTTTTTTTCCTATAAATACACCTTCATTCCCTTTCATTTTTTCACAAATCACAACTTCTCTTCTCTAATTCTCATTACCTCATTTGCTTTCAAGTCTCAACTCTCAAGTCATATTTTTACAAGTGTCTGGAGCCGGATCAAGTCGTAAGGGTGCGCCCGGTGCCAGAAAGGGAAAGAGCATAATGCCACCACCGCCCGAGTTCGAGTTCGAGCAAGGCGGTGATTCACCTCCATTCGATATCGGCATCGACTATGATCTTGATATTTCTGGTGATGAATTTCAAATACGTCATCATCATCAAAGTCAAGAAAGTAGGAGCAATACATCCAGTACGATGGCGGGTTCTACGGCTACAAGACCAACTCGAGTGCCTCACCCCGCATCCGATATCTTCACCAAACATTTCGAAAAAGTAACGCTCCCTTCCGGTGATATGCAAGCAAAATGCAAATATTGTTCGAAATGTTACAAATTTCAACAAGGAGGAGGTTACGGAACCCTTACTCGACATGTGGAGAGAAATCATCCGGTGGAAATTGGTATTGATCGTTCTCAAACTCAAATTCTGACATTCTCTTCTCAATCGGGTTGGGGTAACGAATCTAAACTCTTTAAATTTGACGAAACTAGATTTAGAGAAGAAACTGCTAAATTTTGTGCAATTGAACAACTTTCTTTTAGTTTTAGTGATAAATTATCTTTTGAAAATTGGCTTTCTACAAGTGCAAATCCTTCTATTAAACGTATCCTAAGAAATACTCTAAAACGTACACTTTTAAAATTAGTCTTAGAACAAAAACAAGAATTGATTAAAGAATTTTCTAGTTTAAACAGTAAAGTTTCTTTGTGTTCCGATATTTGGAGTGATCATTGACAAAGTTGTTCATATATGGGTATTACTTGTCATTGGATTGATAATAATTGGGACATTCAAAAAAGATTGCTAGCATATAGATGTTTTAACGAAACACACGGCACAAAATATTTCACAACTTATTTTTATTATTTTAGAAGAATATGGTCTAACTTCTAAAGTTTTTTCAATTTCTTTTGATAATGCTAGTGCAAATACCTCTAGTATTAGTGAACTTATTGATATATGTAAACCATCAATAGGTGGAAGATTTTTTCATATTAGGTGTACATGTCACATTTTAAATTTGTGTGTTCAAGATGAACTTAAAAATTTAGGATCACATATTCAACCAATTAGGAGTGCAATTCATTATTTATGGACACATCCTCAAGTTATGAAAGAATGGAGAAAATTTTGTAAAATAAATGGCATGAAGCCTAAACGGTTTGCACGTGACGTTCCAACTCGTTGGAATTCTACTTATAAATTGTTGTTATCTACTTTTGAATACTAAGATTTATTATGTATGTTTTTTCATCAACATGTTCAATCACGTGATATTTATTTGTTTTCAAATCAATGGAATATATGCACTAGTATTTGTGAAATTTTAAAAGTTTTTAGTGATGCTAGTGACCAATTATCAGGTGTTTATTATCCAACTTCACATTTAGTTTTAACACATTGTTGTAATATTGCATGTATTTTTAATGAACATATTCAATCAAATGATACTTATTTATCTCAATGTATTTATGTAATGAAAGAAAAATGGGATAAATATTTCTTAAACATTTCTGAAATATTTTTATGTGCTTTTGTTTTAGATCCTAAACTTAAATTAGATGGTTTGCAATATATGTTAGCATTATATTATAAATCTTTAAGCCCTATTACCGAAATTGCTCCTAATATTCCTTTGATTTTGTTTAATATTAAAACACATTTACATGATATTTATAATGAATATAACATTAAATATGGTGAATAAATTATTGGACATGAAATACATCAATCCACTACAACTAGTATTATTACTTCTAAACTCACTAAAGCACAATTGTTATTAAGGCAACGGACTAAACGTCCACGAGGATCCTCAAGTTCCAGTCAGGAACTTGAGAATTATTTGACCACTTCTTTTGATTTTAGTAATGCAGATGAAGAAAGTTTCGACATTCTAAAATGGTGGTCGCAAAGAACTCAATTAATTCCAATCTTATCTATAATGGCAAAAGAAATTCTAGCTTGTCCAAACCGATGGAACAAACTTTTAGTATCGGAGGAAATACATTGGGACGAGACGTTCTAGCTTAAGGCCTAGGAAAATTTGGAGCAATGTTTACTCAATGATTGGTCAAAAGTCGCAAGTCGAACCCAACATATATTAAAAGTGACGAAGAAGACCAAGACGAAAGCGGAAGGAACATCAGGAACTCACGACGGGAGGAAATACCGAATACGACTGAAATGTATTTGATTTTTTTATTGTAATAGATTTTTTTATTTAAGTCCAAGATGTAATATATTTTGTATTGAGATAATGAAATATTTGATAGAGTTTTTATAAGTTTAATTGTGCAATTTTTTTTATTTTAATTATTTACATCATTTTTTATTTTTTTATTTATTTAACTAAGACGACGATTAACCGGATCGGACCCGGACCGGATCGGACCGGACCGGTTCGAGACCGGGCCGGGCCGATTCCACGGCGGTTCCATCGATGGACCAGAATCGCCACTGGCCGGGTCGGTTAAGGGTCGATATTTTGTCAACCCGGACCCGGCGGTTTCGACCCGGACCCGGACCGAACCCGGACCATGGCCAGGTCTAATATATCGAACTAGTCAGATTAACCTTTTTTAGAGCTTTATCCGGTCAGGAGTATGTGTGATTTCGAGAGATTGAATATCCATAAGTCAACCTTTGCAAGGTTGACCTTGCTCAGATTATTCATTGGAACGGAAAGTACTTCAAACTTGAGAGGCTTCAAAAACGAATAAGAATGAGATCAAGAAATACTTCGGTGAAACTCCTCCGAAATCAAGTCAAAAAAGGAAGAAAATGTGTAAAATAGAGAGAGTATAAAATTAGAGATTACTTGATTTTTACGTTCTTTTCCACTTAGCTTTATATAAGAAGAGATGAATATATTTTTTTAAGGAGACGCGGCCTGAAGATATGACGTGGAGATATGACTTTCTAGAAGGGATCATGGAGATGTGATTTTTTAGAGGAGATCATGGAGACGGGGCTTCTTGAAGAAGATATCGTGGAGACATTACTTCTTAGAGGAGATTATGAAAACATGCAGATCTAACTGTTGAACTGAACTCATAAACTTTTTGAGGTGTATCAATCTAATTAATTGTCGAACTGAGCTCGAAAGATCCTAAAGATGTGTCGATCTACTTGTCGAATTAAGCTTAGGAGATCTTGGAGAGTGTCAATCTAACTGCCGAGTTGAACTCAAAAATTGAATCTAAGTGTGTCTTGAATGGATTTGAATTGACTCATATTTATTTTGACTAGATTAGAATTTGAATTTCATCTCACCTTGATTATTTAATTGACTCTTTCATTTTGTGAAGAGCAATGGTACACACTAGTCTAAAATTTCAGCAAGCTCATACACTATATATACTTCACAAACACAGTGAAAGTAAATACGATTAAGCAATCAATACATGCACACCCATTGGGAACAAACTAAGTAGAAAACAAGTTAAATTAAACTTGATCATGCTTGCCTGCTAATCACTATTGCTTCTCACTTTATTACTCGTTTTCTGTCAGCAGAGCAATTCTTTCTCTGGACCAGCGATGTCAGGTTCAGAATTAGCTACTATCTTATGTGTGTGTGTTTTTTAAAACCAAGATTTCGCTCTTTGGACACTTGTCTCAGCCTCTCAATGTCCTTCAACGCTTTCTGATGTGCTGTAGCAATAACATAAAATTAAGAGCATATAAAATCTTCTTAATTTAATAGAATTAGGAGTATGGATGAGATAATTAATTGATTATTAAGGCCTAGCCTTCCTTGAAAGTTCTTTCATGCGCCAACGCCGCAATTCGCTGCTCTAGATGACTATTTTTGTAAAAATATGAAATCTACTCATTGTGATTCTCCACATCCGTGAGATCGACGAGAGAGAAATAAATCACGAGAGAAGTCCTTCGATGTGAGGCGAAGAAGAGTCATCTGAAATCAGGAGAGATTTTAGACCCTTCATTCGGAATCGAATCCTATCCATTCTGTAGATAACACCCTGTCTTACCATCGCGCCGTCCTCATGGCTATTTCCCATACTTAGAATGGAGTGCTGGTGATCGAGAAATTCCACCTCGGGTGACAGCGGCGACACTTCACTCTGTAATATATGAAGTGACAGTGCGCTTCAACTCCGAAATGTACCGAAGCTAGTGTACTCGAGACCTCTGCGGTGATCGTCTGTTCGTAGGTTTGCTAAAATGGCCTATTTCATTCCACCGTGATGTCAATCAACTGGTTAAATTCTGTTATTAAGAGCAAGCAATTAAATATGATTTAGTACGATATGTAATTGAGAATTACTCAGGTACTAATATACCCCTTTACTCTCTTGTGGTCGACAGTTGGCTGCTCAGGTCCGGCAGCCTCGGCTTCGGCCTCTTAAGTGCTCGATACCTGCCTCCGGTGCAACTGTCGTCTTCTTCGCATTGGCGCTGTTGTGATCCGCAAGAGAATTAGTAGAAGGCGATTGAGGCGCCGGGACTAGCTCATCGAAGAACAAGGACATGAGCTAATCGTTGTTGACACTGTCAAAGTATGTCATGTAGATGTAGGAGATCATAATAGGATAGAAAAGTGACAAGGCACATAGGATCTAGGAGGAACTCGGGTGCTTAAAGCTCGGATGCGCATAGCTCGAGCGTTCGAAAGCTCAGGTGCGTAGAGCTCGAGTGTGCGGAGCTCGGGTGCTTGGAGCGGATCCTCAAAAGCTCGGGTGCTTGGGAATCAAAGGCACAAGGAGGCGGGATTGAGAAGTGATAGAATAAGTAGATACATGCAAGTACTGACCTAATATATGCGGACGAAATGGCGAGCATTACCGAAGTATAGATGACAAGCAACCTAAGAGACAACAAATATACTAGCACTAACAACAGCAAAGATGGGCAAGCATGTACTAGAGTAGTACGAACAGTGATAGGGTGTACCATGAAGAAGCTTGGGAGGTGCTATTGACGGAGTGCTCATTAATGGCGATAATGAGTTGACTCAATAAAAGAGATAAAAATAGATAATAGCGAAGTCAAGACACATTGCTCTAAAAATGACAAGAGCATCTTTCTCTTATATTGGGAATATTGGCTCATGGATTGGAAGTCCGATCCGTTGAAAAGGGATAAAAGACGTCGCTAGGGTTCAGGAGGGGGAGGGGGGGACGAACACAGCAAGCGTCGCTCTTACCCTCCTCTCTGGCCTCCCTTCTCTCGTCCAAAACTTCTAGCTTTCTCACGTCGTCGACCACATCACCACATTGTTGTAGCTTTTATTGCCGCCAATGCCACGTCGCATTGCTACGGCTGTTGGCATCGTTGACGGGTCTCTACCTTAAACGCCCTCAACGGTGGCACAACAACAGTAGCTATGGAGAAGATGACGGAGGAGATAAAAGCCACTGGTATTCCTCCGATTGTGGCACAGAGGCTCCATGCTGCCCTACTGAGAATTCTCTCAAAGCGAGGGAGCTCTAGTCCGAAGGCTTGGGTTGCCATCTCAAAGCAACTGTTAAGCCCTGAACTCCTTTTTCGCCTTTATCAAATGTACTGCAGGCATTTTCAGTGGTGAACCCAGAGGCTTACTGAAAGAGGGTTTTTGAAGAGATGGATATTTCATTTCCGATGCCACCATCTTGCATTCTACGTCGTAATAATTTATATGCTGAAGGGCAATGGTTGCCGAGGGCTTATTTGAACTCTGTCAATTTATGCCTGAGGTTGAATGGCAATAAAAGCCTTAATGATGTTGCAATTGTATGGAGAGATGAAGGATATGATGTTTTGCTTGTAAATACCATGACATTCAAGGAACTACGGATTAAAGTTTGATTATGTGGGTTTCTTCTTTTACTGGTTGGGGTTATGTAGTTTCTTCTTCGGACCTAAGCATTATCTCAAGGGAGGTTTCTTCCGAGGTTTTTTCTCTCTTGCATATTTTCGACGATACAATAGATAACTCTTTATTCTCTTCTTCTTCTATATTATTTTTACTGTATTTAATATTTTTTCTTTCATATATGTTCCATTTGACTTAAGCATTGGAGGGTCATAGTCGAAATTCTGTCGGCGCCTTTTGATGCATGTTAATTTTGATAGGACTTACTGTTGCGAACGTGAAGGACTCACCCTTCT
Organism: Wurfbainia villosa; assembly: GCA_025175895.1. Taxonomy (NCBI): domain Eukaryota; kingdom Viridiplantae; phylum Streptophyta; class Magnoliopsida; order Zingiberales; family Zingiberaceae; genus Wurfbainia; species Wurfbainia villosa. The sequence goes on from JAKLTH010000042.1 coordinate 5,463,729, forward strand.
CCGATGCTGCCGCAGAAGGGGTAAAAATGCTATCGCATCAGTTGGTGTTGTCTATGGGGACTCTGAGCAAGATGTCGAGATGCACTACAAGGAGTTCCTTCAAGGGTTTCCTCATCGAAGGAGGCACCATCATCCTAATCATAATACACAGTCTGCTGGCAATGATCGTAAGAGAAGGGACAGTAGATGATGCATTGTGCAAATAGGTAGAGGGCGGACCTCTCCAAGCCTACTACTATGTGGAGCTATTTTGGAGGTTCCAATAGCCGCTTTGGTTTTTCCTAGCCGATTGTCGGCTGGGAAAGTCCAAGCTTAGCACAACAACTAGAGATCATTGGAAGGACCCTCCCTATCATTATGCTTGCATCGTGGCACCTTTCAATACTTACCCCAATCACCTTGAGGGCTCAGCCTCTCATCATAGCACTCAAGTCTAAAGTACCATCAATGAGAATGTCTCTCGGTATCTTGACTCCGAAGAAATATCTAAGAATTAACTTGTTAATGGTTGTGGGCATTTCTTGTGATCCCTTGAGCATTGAGTGCGTGGATGTTGTAGTGCCTGGTTCATGTGCCCATTTACTCTGCAAGAACAAGGCTAAACCAAGGTGATGCAGATGAATTCTTGTAAATTCAAGCTCTCCTTCCCTACCCCACCACCAGTCCCTGGACTTCGACAGTCTCCTCTCCCTATAACAGGGATGTTGCTTCCAACTCCAGCCCGCTGTTAGTGCTGTCATCGGTGAGGTATGTCTAGAAACTTATCCAAGTGTTCAGCTAAATGAGGTTAGTTTAAACCCAGTTATTTATCGAGAAAAACATAATTTCGTCATCTCCTAGATCATAGCTACTCTCCACCTTGTTTGTCATGCTTCCCAAGCTATCAATCTCAGCAAGATCCTTCGGTGAATAGTGGTTATGAACAGAAACTCATGAGTTTCCTAATTAACCTTGAGTAAGGTGTATTGCCCTCATTTCTCTCTCTTAACTACTTGGTCACAACATGCTTCACCCTTCTCAGGTGCTTAGCCGAGGTGAGCTCTTATTCACTCGATCGCTTGGTTGCATAGCAAGTTGACCAATCAATTGCATCACAAGTCGGCAGCTTGGCGGCACAGCCAATTGGCCACCCGGTCGCATAATAAGTCGGTCACTTAGTCGCATGGCCAGTCGGCCACCCGGTTATATAGCAAGTCGACCGTCCGACTGTATAGCAAGTTGGTCACTTAGTCACATAATCAATTTATAGCTTTACCGAGACATACTTCATTCCCTTCGGCCACTCGGCCAAGGTAAGTTCGGGCACTCAGTAGCTCGTCCGAGAGCATATTTCACTCCTTTTGGCCATTCGACCAAGCAGCTCTATCGAGAACACACTTAATTCCTTCTGGACTCAGAGATCCATTGCAAATGCCCACTCGCGATGTCATGGACCCTACTCCCCAACTTGCATAAATAATAGCTTCCTCTGCAACAACAGCGAAAAATAGGAGACTAGTAAAGCAAAATGACTAGTGAAATGACTCTTCATTGACCTAATCTCTTTGCCCCCGCGGTCAATAGTAGCTTCCCATTGCCAGGGAGATGTCGTGGCCCAAACTAATTGGTCGATGATGCCTTCCTTATCGAGAGATCTATAGAAATTTTGGCGAGAACTTGGTCGATTTACTTCTCTTGAGGTGATGACCAATAACCGGGCAACCTAGCTCTGACACCTCCTTGACCATGGAAGTTATCCACTAACTCGCTTGAATGCAAAATTTCTGAGCCCTATTGTTCCACTGGACACTAGGGGCATCCCCGAGCATTGGCTTTCTTAAACACCGCAAGTTATTCCAAGTGATATTAGTATTCCCTTCCCGAGTGCTCCCGTAGTCCCTCTCTTAAGTTTCAAAGTTTCCTTTTCCTGAGCACTAGCTCATCTGCACGCCCGTGCACCTCCCTGTGCATGCCCAAGCCCCTATTTCTATGCGTATACCTTAGCACACCTGTGCTTGTCGTAGCGTCCTTTGTTTTTCCTTGGGCGTTGTTTTCTCTCATCTCACCGGCATGAGACCCATCTCTGATGAGCTTCACGCCAATCGCCAATTACGATGAGAACGTCTAGAAGTCTCATTTCGGAAATGACTCCGACCTTACTATTGGTGCAATCGGCCCAGGTCATGATTGATTGGACTCGAGTTTGACTCGAGCAGTATTTTGATGTTAGACCAAATATGTGTTGTGATTGTCTCTTATATTTGTATTTATTAATTATATTTCCGCTGCGTATTAACGAGTATTGTAGACAAACACACGACAAGCGAACGATTTCCATTGAACACGCGAGAAAGGCTATTCAACCCCCCTTCTAGCCGGGCCACGATCCTCCAACAAGTGGTATCAGAGCAAGGAGCTTACCGTCGGACTCATCTCCGCAATGAGCAATCGAAATGGTTGGCATCAACATCCATCCACAGAAATTCGAATGAGACTTTTCTTTGTGGAAGAAAAGGATGGAGGTATATTTCGAAACCAATTTCGATATAATGCTAACAATTGAAGACGGTTTTGAAGTACCTAGGGGTGAAGACAAGAAGATAATCGAAAAATCAAAATGGACCGAGGAGCAACGACAACAATTCAAGACAACGGTTAAGGTAACGAAAATGTTAATTAAATTAATACCTAACCATATCTTGTGCAAGCTAGGTGAATATCGGGATGCCAAGGACCTATGGAATAAATTGATAAAATTCTACGAGAATCCTGAACCGACACAAGTAGAGAAGGATGGCAAGGAATAATTGTCATCAACATCGGAGAATGTGGATGAATTAGAGGAAACCTTCACCTCTAGCATTAAGGGGAAGAAGAGATCTTCCATCTCGGAATAAGAACAAAAAGAAGCATCTACATCCGGGAGAAGTGAAGAACAAGAAGAAAATTTCTTAGGTAACTCAAGGATTGTAATTAAGAATAAAAATCACATTATATGATTTGAGTGTAGGGAAGTTGAGCATTGCAAGAGCAAATGCTCAAAATTGACCAAGGAGAAAGCACCGACATCAAAAGTCAACCAAAAGTCAAAAGATGCCAAAGGCATTGCTAAGAAAAGTAAAGAGCACATCGTGTGCTTCAAGTGTGATCAACGGGGACACTTGTATGAGAGATTTCAAAGCAAACCCTAAGGTATATCTTAATGCACCTTCTAGTTCTAGGATTAAGAAGTATGCTAGAAATTATTTTAACTCATTTGCTATTGCCCATGAACATAAGCATGCTAGTAGGAATAGATATGTTTGCTTTGGGGCTAAATCCTATGAACTTACAACTAAGGACAAAACTAGATCAAACAATTCTATACCTATTTTACCTAGGGAGAGTATTAAGAGGATAGAAGAGAATTTAGGCATTAATCCTAAGAAGGGTGGACACATGCCTAAGAAAAAGAGTCTTTCCCAAAAGAACAATGAAAAATCAAAATTGAGAAAATTAGAATTGGAAAATCAAACTTTTAGGTCAAGACTTGAAAAATTGGAAAAGACCCTAGCAAAAATGACAAACTCATTTAAGGGGTCTAATGGTCAAAAATTAGGATCTAGGAGACAAGAACCGTCCAAGGGCAAGAAAAGTTTGGATCACAAACCTAAGTCATACCACAATGTTCCATTTGATTATGAAACTAAATCTAGGTCTAGAAAAACCAAGGTTAATAGAGAAAGCATCCCTAAGATTAACCATGGTGTGTGTCTAGTGGCCAAGGGTTCTATAAAACCTTGGAAGACCACTAGGAAGGTTACTAGGGAGGAAGTCCTAAGGTTAACCTTGACAAGACCCAAATGACTAAGGCTTTAAAGCCAAAAAGGATCATTAGAAAGGTATCTAGGGAAGTTATCCCTAGTGAATACCTTGTTAACCCAAGGAGCTCTAATAGATATTGGGTTCCTAGGAGCGTGATCGATTCACGCTAGATGGGTTAGGGTGTGTGAACCCTAAATAGATAGGTAGTTAATCTAACCATAGTAGAGTTGACACTTTACGATGTGTCAATGTGCTTTGAGAAGTTGAAAATTAATTAAATTAGCACAATTAAGTCTTAGAAGTCTTGGTGTGTCATTTTGGGTTTTTGACACACTAGGAGGATAGTTGGTATTAAAGCAAAATGAATTTAATTCTAGAAATGACAATTTTGGTTTAACACTTGGGTATTTCATACCTTAGTATTTTATACTTGCCATGATTTATTTGTCTTGTCATGTCATGACTTCATATTTATTTTTATCATATAAAATATCATGATAATACTTAGGGTTAACTAAAAGTCATGTTATACTTAAGTTTATATCACATGTCATAACATCATGATTATTGACACATGTTTTTATTCTTGTTATCATTTATGTCATAATCATTTTTCATGAATTAAATTAAATTGAGTTAAGGACTATGACATGATTTGAAGTCTCATGCATAAGGGAATCAAATAGAGTTGCCTAGCATATGCATGAGACCCTAAATGAACAAAATCCACATCTCACAAGAATATTTGACTTGTATGTGTTTCATACACTTAGATACAAGTAAGATGTTAAGAATGAAATTAAGGTTTTAAAATCATTTCAAAACCATTTTAAAAAACCTTGGTGAAGTCTATCTTTTGATAACAATCACCATCAAATGAGGTGATATAAAGTAGGGTTAAATATTAAAAATTTCAATGGTTTTGAACTTTGTATCAATCTCACTAGTTTATGGGTATTTTATTTTATTTTATATTTTTCACCCATAATGTTTGTTATAAGTAATGTACATATGAGTTTTCAAGATTTTTCAAAATATGTATTTTTACTTATGAATTTTTAAAATTCGAATTCTAAACCTAATTTACGACTATCAGAAATCGATCATCTTACCATGTATGATCGATTAGGCGTCAATAATGATCATTGGTAATTTCGGATAAACAAGATTTGTTATGCCCATGTTCAGCTACATTTATGTTTCCTAACTACTCCTAATCCTAGGATATGCTTTGGAGAGCATTGGAAGGGTAGAAATTCATTGAAAATGGATTAGGAGAATTGTTCAGAGTGTGTATCGAATTAAGAGAGGTGAAAGTTCAATGTTGAATCTTTTCCCTTAATTTCGATTATTTAGTGTTCCTATTGGTTTAGGGACTATCCAAGGACATTGTTTGTGCAATGGTCAAGGGGGAGAAAGCTTTTAGGGGGAGGTTATTCATCTTGGGATGATGGATGTATTTTTAGACCAAGGGGGAGATTGTAAAATCTCATTGGGATGTGAGACATTGACACCCTTGGAGAGGACCTTTTTGATATATGTCAAAAAGGGAGAGAAGATACCAATTAGGGTTAGTTGGAATTCTCAAAGTGAGAATTGTCAATTGGGGATAATTGGTAGACTTGAATTAGGGTACCTAACTCAAAGGTGTTTGAGATTTTGTCAAACATAAAAAAGGAGAAGATTGTTGGTGCAATCGACCCAGGTCACGATTGACAGGACTCGAGTTTGACTCGAGCAGTATTTTGATGTTAGACAAAATATGTGTTGTGATTGTTTCTTATATTTGTATTTGTTATTTGTATTTTCGCTGCATATTAACGAGTATTGTAGACAAGCACACGACAATTGAACGATTTACATCGAACACGCGAGAAAGGTTATTCAACTCCCTTCTAGCCGGGCCACGATCCTCCAACACTTACTTGGCTCAGCTGTTGGTGAGGTGTTCCGAAGGTCCGTGGGCAGAGGGTCGGTCACTTCAAGGGATTAGTCAGATCGAAGGTTCTGATACCCTGGTGCCAATAAATTTTTTTTTTGTCAGATATAATATAGGTTAGAGGGCGTCGATATTCCAATAATGCTCCTTCAATATCGATGTTAGACAGGAACAAAAAGAGGGATGATTCACTTTATTTTCTTAGAGCAATGTATTATTACCTTGTTGCTATTTGTTTTTACCATTTTTATAAAGTCAATTCATTACTGTCATTAATGAGCACCCCGTCGATAGTGCCTCCTCAAGGCTTCTCCGTGATACGTCCTACCACTGTTCTTACTCCGCCAGTACATGCCCACCCTCTTGTTGTTGTCAACGCTAGTATATTTGTTTACTGTCATTTTATTTGAAAATGTTTCCTCCCACTGTCATAAATATGTGTCTCTTAGGGCGCTTGTCGCCCATGCTTCAGTAATGCTCACCATCCCATTTGCACATATCAGGATAGTACTCACCTGTACCTACTTATTATGTTGCTTCTCGACCCCAGTCTCATTGTGCCCTTGATTCTTGAGCTCCCAAGCATTCAAACTTTCGAGCACCCAAGCTCCAAACACTCGAGCACCATGCACCCAAGCTCTTGGGCACTCAAACTCTGTGCATCTGAGCTCTGGACACCCGAGTTCTACCAGGGCCTACAGGCCTTATCGCTTCCCTACCCTATCATGATCTCCTACATCTATAGGATATACTCTAGCAATATCATTAACCACCCCTGAATAGTTAGATAATCAACGCTAGTATGTTTGATGTCAGCATATATATCTACTCTTCTTATTGTCGAGTCAAGAACTTATGGGTGTCTTGACTGGACGGAATGAAGGTACTCAGCTCCTCCCCATTTCATCACTCGGGTCAATCATTCTGATCGGATTGAGGACTTATGAACTTCCTTACCTATGTGATAACACTTCTCTTCATTTCCTCACTTTAGCCAGACCGAGGTCTTACGAACTACCTTAGGTGAACTGAGCTTCACCTTGCTAGGAGGAATAACCACACTTTCTAAAAAAATACTCAGGTCGGACTAAGGACTTATGAATTGTATCGACTAGGTCGAGCAAATATACCTCTTGTCACTGCTTCACTACTAAGTGGGGGAAACACACTTCATAAAAACACTCATGTCAAATCGAAGACTTACGAACTGTCTTGACTTGGCCAAGCGAATACACCTCTCCTCCCCCACTTAATCACTAGTCGAGGGAACTACACTTCATAAAAAATACTTCGGTTGAATTAAAGTCTTACGAGATGCATCGACTGGGTCGAGCAAATACACATCTCCTTCTCGCTTCACCACTAGTCGGGGCAACTACCCTTCATAAAAATCACTCATGTCGAACCGTGGACTTACGAATTTTTTCGGCTAGATCGAGTGAATATACCTTTCCTTCTCGCTTTACATTAGTCGAGGAAATCACACTTGAGAAAAAACACAGAGGTCGGATCAAAGGCTTATGAACTGCCTTGGTTGGGTCGAGCAAATACACCTCGCCTCCCCACTTCACCACTAGTTGAGGGAATCACACTTCATAAAAAAAAAATACTCAAGACAGGCCGACAACTTATGAAATGCCTCAGCTGGACCGAGCCAATACACATTTCCTCCTCGCTTCACTACTAGTTGAAAGAACCACACTTTATAAAAAGCACTCAGGTCGAACCAAGGACTTACGAATTATGTTGGTTGGCCGAGCGAATACACCTCCCCTTCCTACTTCATTGCTAGTTGGGGGAACACACCATAAAAGTACTCAAGCCGGACTAAGGGCTTAAGAACTACCTCAGCTAGGCCAAGTGAATACACCTCTACTCTCCTCTTCACTACTAATCTAGGAACCACACTTCATAAAAAGCACTCAGACCAGACTGAGTGTCACACCCCCGAGGGTGTAGGTATCCGCTAAAACTAGAGGGTACCCTCCAGTGACAATGTAAGAGAATGATCCAAGCCACTTAGGTTACTATTAATAAAAATATAAAACACAAATGCATGCGCACATGTCTAACAGAACATCCAAAATCACGAAAATAGAACAAATACAAAAATTTTAAAACAAAATTGGTAAGAAGGAAAGAAAACCCCAATGAAATAAAACTTCAAGCATGACGATAATAAAATAGAACTAACAAGCCAGACTACCTCCGAGCAACTCTAGGAATATACTCCAACTAAGTCTCTGTTTGGAAGGAGGCAAAGGAAGTTTAATAATGAAAAGGAAGGCAAGGGAAGGGAGGGGAAGAGAATGAAGGGGAGGGGAAGAGAGGATTAAAATTAGAGGGTAAGAAAATCTCTCTTTTCATGGATAAGGAGGTTTAAATTTACCCTTCCCTCACCTCCTCTCAAACAAAGGTTAAAAATTCCCTTCCCCTTACTTCCCCTCCCCTCGCCTCCTCCCAAATAAGCTCTAAGGGGCATAGATCACCTCTATTTGCTAACCTAGAATTAAAGAAAGCAGGTAAGTGAGTACAAATTACTCAGTGGGTATAGAGGAAATAAGGTGCATGAAATAAAATAGATATAAGTGTCAAAGGAGATTTAAGCAAGACAAGAAAATACATCATCAGTCAAAGTCAACATGAGTCAAAGGATATGTCAATATCTACCAAGGATCACCCTTGTAGTCATCTATATGTCCAATCGATACAAGTTAAAATACAATCAAGCACAGAAAAACTAAGTAGTCAAAATCAAGTATAATCAATCTGCTAGTAACCATGCTATCATAACCTATCCGTGGTTGGTTAGGAGAACGAATAAAACTAAAATCTGATAAGTATAAATGTATGCTAACCGTTACGAACCAAGCTACCATGACCTATCTCGTAGATAGTCAAGATAATGAACAAAGTACGATAATTTACCAAACACAACTCCCAAAGTTCGGAATTGCCCAAAAAGCGTACCATAGTTTCAGATTTATCAAATCGTGTACCTAATTCCCCTTTTACCCCTCCCGCCAAACAAACCTGCAGCAATTTAATGATAAGAGAGAATTATCATGCATCCGAGTCACTACTGGAAATTCCGAACCATTTAAACGTGGTGCTGGGAATTCAAATCCCAGCACCACAGTATTTCTGGAAATATAATTCCCAGCACCATCTTTTTTTATCTGATTTCTAATTTATATCGGTCTGATTTCTGAAATATTGCTGTGAATACCTAATAAAATCTCGAATATCAGAAATTTTGGCCACGGATACACAGAGGGACACTACTCAAACTCAATGGACTTGAATTGGATCGAAAAAGAGGTGAATAGGACCATCAATGGGTTTTGACCGAAACCCATTGATGGACTTAGAGGAGACCAAATTTTGAAATCTTGACATAAACTGAAAGATCTTACAACATAAATTTTTGATATGTCGAGAAAACTTAGTTTTAATCCTCTTATCTCCCAATTTTAACTCGTGTCGAAAAAAAAGATGGTACTGAAAGTTGAGAAATTGGTGGTAGTGGTGCTGGAATTCGCACCGATTCGCGCTGTCGAATCTTGCAATTCCAGCACCACCGTGGTAAATTGGAATTCCCGATACGATGAGTGTTGCAATCTCGCACACCACCGCGTGGTGCCGAATTGAATTCGGCCACCGTGTGTCGAATTGGAATTTCGACACGCGGTGCGATCGCACCACCGCGTGGTGTTGGGATTGAATTCCCAACATCACGGTGGTCGAAATTTCAATTCGGCAACCGCGTGATCTTGGAATTGAACAACATAAGTAGCGATGTCGAAACGAGATAAAGAAAGATGTGACCTTACAGGGTCGATAACTCCAAGCAGCGTGATCCGGTATTTTGTTCCCAATATCTTGATAAAGACTAAAATGTATTGCGATACAACAAGTGCGAAAAAATAAGCCATTTTAAGTATTGCGGAGCTTACATATATCTTTGCGATTGTTTTTGGATCGAAAACCATAGCGTGTTCAAGCGGTAGAAAGCCTAGGCGGCGTGTGATGAACATCTGATGTAAAGTCTGCACTTTTAAGATTTAACAATAGAATATCATAGTTTCAGAAGATGAATAATGATCATAACGATGATGAAGATGGATTAATTTAAGTACCTCAGGGTAGTAATCTCCATCAATTTTCTGCATTTTGAGCAAAAAATATCTAGCTGCCTTGCTAAAATTTTTCAAATCCTGTCTCAGTTGAATGCAACTTGAAAGATCAGAATAGGTAATGAAATAATTCAATATGAATTTGTTGAATGTGTTGGTGCTGGGAATTCCAATCCCAAAGCCGCGATCAATCTTGAAAATTCCAATTCCAAAGACACTGGTGCCGAATTGCAATTCCAAAGACTACTACCATCATCTTCCATCAGTCTCTCAACTTCCAGTACCATCTTTTTTTTCAACACGAGTTAAAATTGGGAGATAGGAGGATTAAAACTAAGTTTTCTCGACATATCAAAAATTCATGTTGTAAGATCTTTCAGTCTATGTCAAAATTTCGAAATTTGGACTCTAAGTCCATCAATGGGTTTCGGTCAAAACCCATTGATGGTCCTATTCACCTCTTTTTCGATCCAATCCAAGTCCATTGATGAGGAGCATCAATGAGTTTTGACCGAAACTCATTGATGGACTTAGAGAAATCCAAATTTCGAAATCTTAACATAGACTGATAGATTTTACAACATAAATTTTTGATATGTCGAGGAAACTTAGTTTTAATCCTCTTATCTCCCAATTTTAACTGGGATTGGAATTCATATTGAATTATTTCACATTCAACAAATTCATATTGAATTATTTCATTACCTATTCTGATATTTCAAGTTGCATTCAACTGAGACAGGGTTTGAAGAATTTTAGCAAGGCAGCTAGAGATCTTTTGCTCAAAATGCAGAAAATTGATGGAGATTACTACCCTGAGGTACTTAAATTAATCCATCTTCATCATCGTTGTGATCATTATTCATCTTCTGAAACTATGATATTCTATTGTTAAATCTTAAAAGTGCACTTTACATCGATGTTCATCACACGCCGCCTAGGCTTTCTACCGCTTGAACACAGCTAAGGGTTTTCGATCCAAAAACAACGCAAAGATATATGTAAGCTCGTAATACTTAAAATGGCTTATTTTTTTGGCACTTGTTGTATCGCAATACATTTTAGTTACTTTATCATGCGTGTATTGGGAACAAAATACCGAGCACGCTGTTTGGAGTTATCGACCCGTAAGGTCACATCTTTCTTCATCTCGCTTCGACATCACATTAAGTTGTTCCAATTCCAAAGATCACCGCGTGTCGAATTGAAATTCCAAAGACACCGCTGTGGTCTGAATTGCATTCAAAGACCACACTGGTGGTGCAGGATACACGAATTCCAATCACAAGAAACAAATTCATATTGAATTATTTCATTACCTATTCTGATCTTTCAAGTTGCATTCAACTGAGACAGGATTTGAAAAATTTTAGCAAGGCAGCTAGAGATCTTTTGCTCAAAATGCAGAAAATTGATGGAGATTACTACCCTGAGGTACTTAAATTAATCCATCTTCATCATTGTTGTGATCATTATTCATCTTCTGAAACTATGATATTCTATTGTTAAATCTTAAAAGTGCAGACTTTACATCAGATGTTCATTGTCAATGCTGGCCTAGGCTTTCGGCTGCTTTGGAACACAGTTAAGGGTTTTCTTGATCCAAAAACAACTGCAAAGATATATGTAAGCTCTGCAATACTTAAAATGGCTTATTTTTTTTGGCACTTGTTGTATCGCAATACATTTTAGTTACTTTATCATGCAGATATTGGGAACAAAATACCAGAGCACGTTGCTTGGAGTTATCGACCCTTGGTAAGGTCACATCTTTCTTTATCTCGTTTCTGATACTGCTACTAAGTTGTTCCAATTCCAGCATCACTGTGGTGCTGGGAATTCCAATCCCAACACCACAGTGGTGGTCTTTGGGATACAACACCACCGCGTGATCGAAATTCCAATTCCGGCACCACGGTGTCTTTGAAATCGCAATTCGGCACCAAATGGTGGTGCAAGGATCTGAACCTCTTGCGTAGTCGAAATTCCAATCCCGACCACGCGGTGGTGTTGAAAATTCATTCGACACACGAAATCGCAATTCCAGCACCACTACCACCAGTTTCTCAACTTTTAGTACCATCTTTTTTTTCGACACGAGTTAAAATTGGGAGATAAGAGGATTAAAACTAAGTTTCCTCGACATATCAAAAATTTATGTTGTAAGATCTTTCAGTTTATGTCAAGATTTCGAAATTTGGACTCCTCTAAGTCCATCAATGGGTTTCGGTCAAAACCCATTGATGGTCCTATTCACCTCTTTTTCGATCCAATTCAAGTCCATTGAGTTTGAGTAGTGTCCCTCTATGTATCCGTGACCAAAATTTCTGATATTCGAGATTTTATTAGGTATTCACAGCAATATTTCAGAAATCAGACCGATATAAATTAGAAATCAGATAAAAAAAGGTGATGTTGGGAATTATATTTTCAGAAATACTGTGGTGCTGGGATTTGAATTCCCAGCACCACGTTTAGATGGTTCGGAATTTCCAGTAGTGGCTCGGATGCATGATAATTCTCTCTCATCATTAAACTGCCGCAGGTCTGTTTGGCGGGAGGGGTAAAAGGGGAATTAGATACGCGATTTGGTAAATCTGAAACTATGGTACGCTTTTTGAGCAATTCCGAACTTTGGGAGCTGTGTTTGGTAAATTGCCGAACAAAGTATTAATTTGATCAACCAGATATATCAAGCAACACACAACTCCACGAGGCTACTACATATAACTAAACACTGACTACGGGCAACCACATGCTACCATGAACAGGTCTCGTGAGCAGTCAGGGTATATAAATGATCAATGCCTGCGGGTAACGACATGTTACCATGCACGAATGGATCTCGTGGGTAGACAGGATATAAGGCAGCTATCTATCTACTGACTACAGATAACAATATGCTACCATGAACGATCCTCATAGGCAGTCAAGATATATAGATGATCATTATCTGCAGACAACGACATGTACCACGAACGGATCTCGTGGGCAGACGCGATGTAAGGTAGTTATTTAGCTACTGACTACAGGTAATAACATGCTACCATGAACGATCCTCGTGGATAGTCAAGATGTAAGATAACTATCTAGCTACAGACGACATGCAAATCCAGCTACCACTAACTCTGGATGGACAGTCTAAGAGTATAACTCTACTGCAGACTCTCTCGACAACGAATGAGAGACATGATCGACAACAGATATACAAAGCAATCATAAATCGAAAGTAAGAAAACTCTAGTGTAGACTCTTTCAACCACGAATGGGAGACATAATCGCCGATGACTTCACCGTCACCTCGTCATAAAATTGAAGAATCGAATTCAAGATGAAACTCTTGATTCAACTCTGTCGAGAGTTATGAGAAATTAATATGGGTAACTTCTATTCTTGACCTCTTAAGTTCTACCTTGGCACATGATATTTTATTTTAATTCAAGTTATAATGTTTATAGAATTGCATGATATTCCACTCTTATATTTGTATACTTATCAGTTCACTTGCTTGACCTTCCTATATCTCCATTACTATCTACACAACTTATTGATTGATTGTACTTGAATGCTTATTTATTTGATTGAGATATTGCATATAGCTATTTAGTTGATTGTATTGCTCTGGTTTGAACCCTAGTAGCTTATTGATTGATTTTACTTGAGCACTTATATGATTGAGATATTGTATGAGGTTATTTAGTTGTTTGTATACTCACGAATGAATCCTAGTAGACACTTATCTTGGATAGACATGCTTGGTGCGAGCAATAAAACATGCTCTTTATTAGTGATGGTATAATTAGTCTACTTAACTTATGATTTTGATAATCAAAATATTAATTCATTAAATGATTAATTTAAATGGATTATTAATCCATTATCTGGGTGATAACGAGGTTATTCAATTTAACGGTCAATTTATAAATAAATGATTAAATTATTAGTTAGTATAACTAATTGTAATGTAAAATTTGAAATCATTAATTATGAAGGATTTATCTAGTAAACTAAAGGATGTATAAAATTATTTATTAGTTTAGTAACTAATTATTAGATAATTAATTAATTTTAGAGTTAATTTAATTACCATACAAATTGGTAATTGATTGATTTTGAGATGGACATTTTGTTGATTTTGCCTTGACCTCTAAGGCATCATACCATAAAATATTCAGTGGGATGAAAACTACATAAGAAATAATGCAACTACCAAGTATGTTGGCAATTGCTCAATAGACTTATATTTGATTGATAATTAAACTATCTATTTTATTTTACGAGTTAACAGTATGGTAAGGTATCACACTATAGGATAGCGCAATCTTTATTGCTGGACGAAAATCACCGTTATTATTTATACCTCAAAGGTATATAACTTTCCTCATATACGTGATGTCAGCTATGTCTTTCATTCGTAGTTGAGAGAGTTTACATTGGAATTTCTTTACTTTTGGTTTATCATTGCTTTGTATATCTATTGTCAATCATGTCTCTCATTCGTGGTTGAGAGAGTCTACAATTGAGTTTCCTTAGTTTCAATTTATGGTTGCTTTGCATATCTACTATCGATTATGTCTCCCATTCATGGTTGAGAAGGTCTACAGTAAAGTTTTCTTACTTTCGATTTATGGTTGTTTTATATACTTGTTGTCGGTCGAGAGAGTCTGCAGTAGAGTTATACGCTTGGATTGCCCATCCAAAGTTAGTGGTAGATGAATTCGCATGTCATCTATAACTAAATAGCTATCTTACATCTTAACTGTCCACGAGGATCGTTCATGATAGCATGTTGTTACCTGTAGTCAGTAGCTAAATAGCTACCTTACATCGTGTCTGTCCACAAGATCCGTTCGTGGTACATGTCGTTATCTGCAGATAGTGATCATCTATATACCTTGACTGTCCACGAGAACTATTCGTAGTAGCATATTGTCGCCCACAGTCAGTAGCTAGTTAGCTACCTTACATCCTATTTGTCCACGAGACCTGTTCGTGGTAGCATATCGTTATCCACATACATTGATCATCTATATACCCATACTGCCCATGAGACCCGTTCATGGTAGCATGCGGTTGCTTGCAGTTAGTGTTTAGCTATATGTAGTAGCCTCGTGGAGTTATGTGTTGCTTGATATATCTGGTTGATCAAATTAATACTTTGTTCATTATCTTGACTATCCACGAGATAGATCATGGTAGCTTGGTTCGTAACGATTAGCATACATTTATACTTATCAGATTTTAGTTTTATTTGTTCTCCTAACTGTTGGTGCAATCGGCCCAGGTCACGATTGACCAAGACTCGAGTTTGACTTGAGTGATGTTTTGATGTTTCGACAAAAACATATGACAATGTAATTGTCATTTGGTAAAGTCCAAGTCTTGAGTACTTGGCATGGAAAGTCCAAGTGGGACACTTGGCACATGAAAAGTCCAAGCATGGTCTTGACATTTGAGAAGTCCAAGCATGGGTTTTGGCATGGAAAGTCCAAGCATGGTCTTGGCATGGAAAGTCCAACATGGGTTGGCAAGGGAAAGTCCAAGCTTGAGCCTTGGCATTTGAGAAGTCCAAGGGTTTGATATTGGCAGCGTAAAGTCCAAGCGGGAGTCTTGGCAGCATAAGTCCAATGGTTGGCGGCGTAAAGTCCAAGCGGAGTCTTGGCGGCGTAAGTCCAATGTGCCTTGGCGGTGTAGACACCGTTAGCATGACATAGCCGATGGAAGCACCTGAAGGCTAGCGCAATGGATGAACAAGTCATGGATGACTTGGAGGGATCCGAGAGGCGTGAGGCTGATGGAGGTGGCTAGAAGGCTTAGGTCTAGGGTAAGGGTGATCTAGCAAGTATGGGGGAACCATACTTGTGTTAAAACCTCATGGTTGAGGTGTGTCAGTCGACTGATGTCATGTGGCAGTCGACTGGACCAAGTCAACTAGGGTTTGACTGCGGGAAGTGGCCTAGCGATTGATCGCCATTGTTAGGCATTGGTGATGGGCGAGCGATCGGCCCGATCATGTGATCGATCGGCGATGCTCGGATTACCGGACCACGAGAATGGAGTCTCACTCATTCCGAGGCGAGCGATCGGTGATGAGTGATGGTCATCGATGGTCATGATCGCCGATCGATCGGTGATGTCCTAGCTATTGGATTTTTTTCAGCGTGGATTACACCGTTGTCTCACAGCAACAGTGTGATCAGTCGACTGATGATCCCGATCAGTCGACTGATCTACCTTTTCCATCACAGGTTGAAGCTATATAATGAGCTCGTGATGGAGGAAAAGATAGCGATTTTCTTGGGCGAAATTGAAGGGGGAAGTTGGTGCTTTCCAGTCCTTCAAAGCTAGTTCAAGGCAATCAAAGATCAAACAATCCAAAGCTCTTGTAAAGTGTTTTTCCTTTACTTGCATTTGTATTTCATATTGTATTTGCTTGTATCTAATTGATTATTGTTGTAATCATTATTGTACGAGGTTTCTCTGCCTCCGGATTGTTCCGAGAAGGAGTGTTTATTAGTGGTTGCATGTGCATCACTAGAGCTCGTAGAGCTCGATCCATGGAGTAGGAACCGTGCGGTTCCGAACCATGTTACATACTCGTGTTCGTGTGTAATTGTCTATTTCGTTATTGTATTATTTCTATTTCCGCTGCGCACTAATGAAATTGTAGATACGAACGAGATCGAATTTCATCTACGCTATTCACCCCCCTCTAGCCGTTACAAATATTCCTAACAAGTGGTATCAGAGCCCGGGGCTCTTCTACGGACTAACCGCCGGGAGATAAGACAAAAGGCTAGAGGGTGAAGATGGAATTCCAAGACAAGCTTGGATGAGATATCAATACTCCACCTCCATATGATCTAGAAGATTTTCTGACGTGGAGAGCAAGAATGGAAACATTCTTGATGATAAACATAGAGGATTGGTTCATCCTCGTTGAAGGCCTTGAACCCCTTAGGGATAAGAAGGGGAATGTCCTAAAATTGAAAAGGTGGACCCAAGAGCAACGCCAAAAGCTCAAGACTGAAATTAAGGTAACGAAACTGTTGGAAGATTTAATCCCTAATGATGTTTTGTGCAAGCTAGGGGATTACATGTATGCCAAGGAGCTATGGAGAAAATTGGCAAGATTCCATGAGGAGAGTTCATCCTCAAGTGAAAGTGAGGAATCGGAAGTTGAGATGGAGTCAACTTCCGGATCGGAGAAAGAAGAAGTAGAAGAGATGGAAGAAGCATCTACTTCTAGGATTGAGGAGGAGAGACCATCCTCTACACCGGAGCAACCTCAAGAAGAGCCTTCAACATCCGATCAAGATGAGGAAGCTCAAAATTCAACTCCGACACCTACCACCACCCTAGGTAACTCAAACACTTTATCTTCAAATAAAAATCATATAATGTGCTTTGAGTGTAGGGAGTATGGGCATTACAAGAGCAAATGCCCAAAGAAGGTCAACAAAAGTCAAAGGATGTCGGTTCCCCAAGTCAAAAGAGCAAGGAGCATATTATATGCTTCAAGTGCCATCAAAAGGGGCATTATAGAAGTCAATGCTCTAGGGGGAGGAAAAAGACCCAAGAAGAAGCATCACAAGTAGGGGGAGCTAAGGTTAACCCTAAGGTACATTTTAGTAGTGCATCTTCTAATTTAAATGTTAAAAAGCATGCTAGGAATTTAAATTCTCCTGCAATTTATGAAAAGCATGCTAATAGGAATAAATGTTTTTTATTAGGAGCTAAAAGTGTCCATTTTAGTAATAAGGAGAAATTTGGGACTAATGTCCCTAGAAAAACCATACCTAGGGAATCTATTAAGAAAATACAAGAACATCTAGGTGTTAATCCAAAATGGACTAGGCGTATGCCAAGGAAGTCCAATGCCCAAGATTTAAATCAAAATTCTAAAATTGGGCAATTAGAATTAGAAAACCAAGCCTTGAGGTCAAGGCTTAAAAAAATTGAAAAGACCCTCAACACTATGCAAAATCATTTTAAAGGGTCTAATGGTCAAACTCCTATGTCAAGAAGTCAAAGTCAACATCTAGGACCTAAGAGTCAAAAGTCAACCAAGGGCAAGAATGGTTTGGGTCACAAACCTAAGTCCAAGGTGACTTATCATAGTGTTCCATTTGACTATGGAACACTAACTAGGTCTAGGAAGACCAAGGTCAAATGGGGAAATCATCCCTAGAGTTGACCAAGGTTTGTGCCTCGTGGCCAAGGTTTTGAAGAAACCTAGGGTGGCCGCTAAGAAGGTTGTTAGGGAGGCAATCCTTAAGCTTAACCTAGGCAAGACCAAAATGACCAAGGCTAATAAGCCTAGAAAGGTCATTAGGAAGGTATCTAGGAAGGTTATCCCTAAGGAATACCTAGTTAATTTAATGAGCTCAAATAGATTTTGGGTTCTAAAGAGCGTGATTGATTCACGTTAAATGGATTAGAATGTGCCAACCATGATTGGATGAGTAGTTAACTCAACCATGGTAAAGATGACACTTTAGGTTATTTTCAAGGTTATGAGTATCTTGGAAAAATATTTGAGCTTTAATCCTAAAGGATTTTAGGATGTGCCAATATAGTTTTTAAAAAACATGAAAATCAATAAAAGTGGCACAATCTAGATTTAGAGATCATAGTGTGTAACTTTGATTGTTGGCACACTTTAAAAGTTCATGTAAAAGTAACATCAAGAGTGATACTCAAGTGTCACACAACTTGATGTCTTGTACTCACCATGCTTCATATGTTTTATCATATGTTTGCATGGAAGGAATGTCTAGGATGGATTGCATCTCACAAAACAAGTCTTTTTACCTTTGATTGTGTATTTCAACACTTAGAAAGGGTGAGATGTTAGGATTTGAAAATCATTGAATGTTAATGTTTGCAAAAATGAAATAAAACATTAAAATACATTAACAAATACATGAATGTAAGTGTAATATCAATATATTCGATATACAAGAATAAACATGATAAAATGGATTAATTAGATGAAGAAATCGAGATTTTCAGAATTTCATAATCGAAATCGATATCACGGATCGATTAGCTTATCATCGGATCGATAACATCAGCGCGATACGATATACGGTCATCGATCAGTGCTAGCTTCATGACTCATTGCTTGAACATCGATCGATGATGGGATATATCGATCGATGGTATGCTTCACCGAGGGTGAGGGTCATCGACGAGTGCTCGACGGATCGGTGATGCGATATCGATCGTGATGAGCAACATCGATCCGATCGATTTTAACGCGTCGCCACGAAGGTTCGGCAGTCGATTGTCGAGTCGGATCAGTCGACTGCCGGCTCGGTAAACCCGGTAATAAACCGCGATCAGTCGACTGATGATGCACATCAGTCGACTGCATCGTGATTTTATAACGTCGAACCGCTAGGGTTTGGCGTCTTCACACGACGCGCCTTTCGTTCTCCTCTTCCTCTCCGATCGCCATCTCCTTCTCCGACCGATCCTTCCAGTGCAGTGTTGGTGTTAGGTTTGATAGATAAGCCTCTCCTCTTCCGTTTTTCACGTATTTCGAGCCCTAGTTCACGCATTTTAGGGTTTGTTTTTCCGATTAGGTTCCGACATCTGAGTTCTCCGGCGAACCTTCTGGCGACTCCTCAGCAATATCTGAGCATTTCCTCCGGCCACACCTCCAAATGGCGCCTAAGTAACGCTCTTCTTACCCAAGCCCTAATTTGTCTTTCCATTAGAATTTAGTTTTTATCTAATCATGTATTATGTCCTTGCATGTCATATCATTACATTGCATTCATAATAGGAGAGCCCGTAGGAATGATCCACCTGAGGGTGAATCTCGATTGTACCAACCTATGTTGGTTAGGTACATCGATAGAGACTTTTTCAACCGCCATTGTAGTGATGTCAAGGAATTAATTGCATACTACAATCTCATGAAAATCGTCTTATGCACGCATCCAATTAATGATGACCTTCTTAAGGAATTTTATCAAAACCTAAAAAAGGTGGATGACGGCCCTACCTACATTACTCGCATTGCAAAACGCGAGTTAGAGTTCACTCCTGCAATACTGCAGGAGTTTCTCGAGTGTAGGCCCTCAGATGATACTTTTATTTTTTTCCCTACCATGGATTTTCCTTTACCCGAGCCCTTTGACCATATCTCTATGGAGTCCATGCATGAGCATATCTTTGGTTATCCTCGTCCACCGGCTCAGAATTTATTCCCTATCACTGAGTTATCTGCACCTAACAATGTACTTTACAAGGTCATTATTGGGTGTTTTCTTCCTATCGTCACTCGGGGTCTGGCCAAGATTCGGCCTCCCCATCTCTTTCTTTTATACGCCATGCGTCATAGGTTAGACATTAACTTTGCACTAAACATGTTTCATTGCATTGTGCATTTCACTTCCACTGAGGAAAGTGCATATGCCATTTGGTCATATCATCATCAGCATGGCTAGACTCGTAGGCGTTAACATCCACAGGGTTCTCTTAGGCGCTTATCCGAGGTGTCTGTGTATATCGATTCGTAATCTCGTTAGCAAAGCTACGGATGGGGCACGAACAGATGGAGTTAGGCGCCTCGACCACCACCGAGACGCGAGAGCCTCCTCCGGTACCCAGAGAGGCGACAGAGAACTACGAGGATGCAGACGCCGCTGATGAGGATGATCAGCTGCCACCAAATGCATCGTGGCGGTCCATCGATCGTCGTGGTACCGAGTCCGATTTCGAGACTATCGCGATCGATTGACTCAGTATCGAGATAGTGGCAGGCCAGGCATCTTTCGGCGCACGTCTTGATCGGATGGAGGAGTCCCAGAGCCGCATCGAGCAGCATCAGCTCGATATGTTAGAGATGATGCGGGCCTGGACCTTGAGTCAGTAGCCTCCTCCACCGCCACCTCACGATTAGATATTGAGGATATTAGATTTTCTGTGGTTGTCAGTTTTTGTAGTGAGATTGAGCATAGCCAATCTCCATTTTGAATGTTTTTAGATGTCATGTGTTCTTAAAATTCATCATATGCCATGACATCATGATCATTGGTCATGTTTTTATTTTACCATCACTATGCCATGATCATTTCATGCATTAATTTGATTGAACATTGATTTAAGGAAAATGTCATGACTTGAAGTCTCACTTATAAGGGAATCAAGTAGAGTTGCCTAGAAAATGCATGAAACCCTAGATAAAGTAAATCAAAACCCACATCTCACATCATATTGACATGTATGTGTATTTATACACCCTAGATACATGTGAGATGCTAGGATAATAAGTTAGGTTCAAGGTGTATAGGTAGTGCATCTAGATGAACTCAAACTTATTTCAACTATCACCAAGAATCATAAGGAAAGCTAATATACAAGTTATGTATATTTAGCCAATAAATTATGGTTCAAAATAGGTTTTCAAAAACATTTTAAAATCAATTTAGAAAACCTTGGTGAAGTCTATCTTTTTATAGTCATCATCATTGTAGAAGTTGATCTGAAGTGGATCAAAACTTTAAAGTTTTTAATAGTTTTGAACTTTGTATCAATCTCTATTTCAATGGTAAAAATATTTTTCCAAAATTTTCATGATTGTATGTGTGATAAGTAATATCGTGTCGGGTTTCGTGATTTTTTGATTTACGAGAATTACTTATGAATTTCCAAAAAGTTGAGTCGATTTACGAAAATCGGGTTTTGATTATCGATCATTTACCATCTGATCGATCGGTGAGATGGGCAGCGTTGGACTTCATTTATGCGGCTGTATCACTCATTGTTGCCTTGTGCGGATCATTGATGGACACATCATCGATCGGTAGTAGTAACAGTCGATGATAGTGATTCGAGGTAACCAAAGTTGTTTAAGATTTGTGCGGTTAAGGTCCCTAACCACTCCTGACCCTAGGATATGCCTTGGGAAGCATGATGAAGGGTGAAAATCCATTGGATATGGATTAGGAGAAGTGTTTAGGGTTTGTATCAATTTCAAGGTGTTAGAAAGTTCAATGTTGAATTTCTACCCTTAATTTTTGATGGCTTAGAGTTCCTATTGTCTTAGGGGCTTCCCAAGGACATTGTTGGTGCAATAGTCAAGGGGGAGCAAGCCTTTAGGGGGAGGTATCCATCTTGGGATGATGGATGTGTTTTTCTCCTTGAAAAGGAAAAGTTATTGGGAAAGTATCATCAATTGGGAAAATTGATGGGTTTTTGATACCCAATTTGGAAATTGAGAGAGTAAATATGATTGCCTCTCTTGAGTGATATATGATTTATCACTAGGAAGATTGTAGACATCCTAGGTATTTTTGGACCAAGGGGGAGATTGTAAGATCTCATTGGGACATGAGACATTGACCTCCTTGGAGAGAAAACCTTTTTGATGTTAGTCAAAAAGGGGGAGAATGTTTGGGGGAGAACATTTGGAGAGTATTTACCAATTTGGGATAATTGGTAAAGGATTTGAGTTAGTGTTCTAACTCAATCATTTGTTTGGTTTTTGTCAAACATCAAAAAGGGGGAGATTGTTGGTGCAATCGGCCCAGGTCACGATTGACCAGGACTCGAGTTTGACTTGAGTGATGTTTTGATGTTTCGACAAAAACATATGACAATGTAATTGTCATTTGGTAAAGTCCAAGTCTTGAGTACTTGGCATGGAAAGTCCAAGTGGGACACTTGGCACATGAAAAGTCCAAGCATGGTCTTGGCATTTGAGAAGTCCAACATGGGTTGACAAGGGAAGTCCAAGTATGGGTCTTGGCATGGAAAGTCCAAGCATGGTCTTGACATGGAAAGTCCAACATGGGTTGGCAAGGGAAAGTCCAAGCTTGAGCCTTGGCATTTGAGAAGTCCAAGGGTTTGATATTGGCAGCGTAAAGTCAGCGGAGTCTTGGCGGCATAAGTCCAATGGTTGGCGGCGTAAAGTCCAAGCGGAGTCTTGGCGGCGTAAGTCCAATGTGCCTTGGCGGTGTAGACACCGTTAGCATGACATAGCCGATGGAAGCACCTGAAGGCTAAGCGATGGATGGATGAACAAGTCATGGATGACTTGGAGGAGGATCGAGGCGTGAGGTGATGGAGGTGGCTAGAAGGCTTGGAGTCTAGGCTAAGGGTGGTCTAGCAAGTATGGGAACCATACTTGGGTTAAAACCTCATGGTTGAGGTGTGTCGGTCGATGATGTCATGTGGCGATCAATCGACCAAGTCAACTAGGGTTTGGCTGCGGGAAGTAGCCTAGCGATCGATTGCCATTGTTAAGCGATCGGTGATGGGCCAGCGATCGAGCATGATCGATCGGTGATGCGATCGATACCGGATTTTCGCCAGAATGGAGTCTCACTCATTTCGAGATGGCGATCGAGTGATGGCTCATCAGTCGACTGATGGTCATGATTAGTCGACTGATGTCCTAGCTGTTGGATTTTTTCCAGCGTAGATTACACCGTTGTCTCACAACAACAGTGTGATCAGTCGACTGATGGTCCCGATCAGTCGACTGATCGACCTTTTCCAGCACAGGTTGAAGCTATATAAGGAGCTCGTGATGGAGGAAAAGATAGCGATTTTCTTGGGCGAAATTGAAAGGGGAAGTTGGTGTTTTCCAGTCCTTCAAAGCTAGTTCAAGGCAATCAAAGATCAAGCAATCCAAAGCTCTTGTAAAGTGTTTTTCCTTTACTTGCATTTGTATTTCATATTATATTTGCTTGTATCTAATTGATTATCGTTGTAATCATTATTGTACGAGGTTTCTCCGCCTCCGGATTGTTCCGAAAAGGAGTGTTTATTAGTGGTTGCATGTGCATCACTAGAGCTCGTAGAGCTTGATCCGTGGAGTAGGAACCGTACGGTTCCGAACCACGTTACATACTCGTGTTCGTGTGTAATTGTCTATTTCGTTATTGTATTATTTCTATTTCCGCTGCGCACTAACGAAATTGTAGACACGAACAGGATCGAATTTCATCTACGCTATTCACCCCCCCTCTAGCCGTTACAAATATTCCTAACACTAACCAACCACGGATAGGTCATGGTAGCATGGTTACTAGCAGAGTAATTATATCTAATTTTGACTACTTAGTTTTTCTATGCTTTATTGTATTTTGACTTGTATCGATTGGACATATAGATGACTACGAGGATGATCCTTGGTAGATATTAACATATCCTTTAACTCATGTTGACTTTGACCGATGATGTATTTTCTTATCTTGCTTAACTATCCTTTGACCCTTATATCTATTTTATTTCATGCACTTTCTTTCCTCTATATTCACTGAGTAATTTATACTCACTTACCTACTTTCTTTGACTCCACGTTAGCAAATAGAGGTGATCTATGCCCCTTAGAGCTTGTTTGAGAGGAGGTGAGGGGAGGGGAAGTAAGAGGAAGGGAATTTTTAACCTTTGTTTGGGAGGGGGTGAGGGAAGGGAAAGGAAGGGTAAATTAAAATCTCCTTACCCATGAAAAGAGAGATTTTCTTACACCCTAATTTAGGGTGAAGTTTTAACCCTCTCTTCCCCTCCCCTTCCTTCTCTTCCCTTCCATTCCCTTCCCTTTCCATTATTACACTTCCCTCACCTCCTCCCAAATAGAGCCTTAGTCGGAGGATATTCCTAGAGTTGCTCGAAGGTTGTTTGGTTTGCTAGTCCTATTTTATCATTGTCGTGCTTAAAGTTTTATTTCATTGAATTTTTCTTTTCTTCTTACAAATTTTGTTTTAAAATTTTTGTATTTGTTTTATTTTTGTGATTTTGGATGTTATGTTAGACATACGCACATGCATTTGTATTATATATTTTTTTTAATAGTGACCTAAGTGGCTTGGATCGTTCTCTTACATTGTCATTGGAGGGTACCCTCCAATTTTGGCGGAGACCTATACTCTTGGGGTGTGACACTCGGTCTAGTTTGAGTATTTTTTATGAAGTGTGGTTCCTGGATTAGTGGTGAAGTAGATAGTAGAGGTGTATTCGCTCGGCCTAGTCGAGGTAGTTCGTAAGCCTTTAGTTCGGCTTGAGTACTTTTATGAAGTGTGTTCCCCCGACTAGCAGTGAAGTAGGAAGGGGAGGTGTATTCGCTCAGCCATGCAACATAATTTGTAAGCCCTCAGTCTGACCTAAGTGCTTTTTATAAAATGTGGTTCTCTCAATTAGTAGTGAAACAAGGAGGAAAGGTGTATTGGCTCGGCCCAGCTGAGGCATTCGTAAGTTGTCGGTCTGAGCTGAATATTTTTTTAATGAAGTGTGATTCCCTCAACTAGTGGTGAAATGGAGAGGAGATGTGTATTCACTTGGCTAAGTCGAGACATTTCGTAAGCCTTTAGTTCGACCTGAGTGTTTTTTATGAAGAGCAGTTCCCTCACTTAGTAGTAAAGCGGTGAGATGTGTATTTGCTCATCTCAGTCGATATAATTCTTAAGTCTTTGGTCAGACCTGAGTATTTTTTAGAAAGTGTGATTATTCCTCTTGGCAAGGTGAAGCTCGGTTCAACTAAGGCAGTTCGTAAGCCCTTGATTTGGCTAGAATGAGAAAATGAAAATAAGTGTTATCATCCAGCTAAGGAAGTTCATAAGTCCTTAGTCTGGTCAGAGTGATTGACCCGTGATAAAGTGGGGAGGAGCTTAGTACCTTCATTCCGCCCAGTCAAGACACCCATAAGTCCTTGACACAATAGTAATAAAAGTAGATATGCTGACGTCAAACATACTAGCGTTGATTGTCTGGGGATGACTAGTGATACTGCTAGAGTGGATCCTATAGGTGTAGGAGATCATGATAGGGTAGGGAAGCGATAAGGCTCATACGACCCAGGGAGAACTCAAGTGTCCAGAGCTCGGATGCACAGAGTTTGAGTGCTCAAGAGCTCGGGTGGGCGGTGCTCGAGTGTTTGAAGCTTGGATGCCCCAAAGTTCGGATGCTTGAGGGCTTAAGAATCAAGGGCACAATGAGGCGGGGGTTGAGAAGTAGCATAATAAGTAGATACATACAAGTACTATCCTGATATGCGCAGATGGGATGGTAAGCATTACTAAAGCATGGGCGACAAGTGCCCTAAGAGACACATGTTTATGACAATGGGAGGAAACATCTTCAAATAAAATGACAACAAACAGATATACTAGCATTGACAACAGAAAAGGGGGTGGACATGTACTGACAGAGTAAGAACAGTGGTAGGACGTATCACGGAGAAGCATGGGAGAGGCACCGCTGACGGAGTGCTAATTAATGACAGTAATAAATTGACTTTATAAAAAAGGTAAAAACAGATATCAACAAAGTAATAACACATTACTCTAAAAAAATAAAGCGAATCATCTCTCTTTTTGTTCCTGTTTTACTTAGATATCCAAGAAGTATTATTGGAAAATCTCGCCCTCTAACCTATATTATATTTGATAGAATTTTATTATTATTATTTGATCGGTACCAAGGTATTCAAACTTTCGGTCCGACTAATTCCTGAGAATGATCGACTCTACTCTACAGACTATATTTGATAGAATTTTATTGTGATCAGATGGATAGACTCTCATCAAAGGAATTAAAGGACTCGATAAAGAGGATCAATCTCCAACAATATTACTCGTCAGGCTATCATTGCACCGGAAGGGTGGTGGCGACTGTGGAGGAAAAGTTTGGTAAAAAGAATTAGGTAATGCATGTTTGATTCGTGAATTTTTTTTTATTTTTCATTTTTATTTTCTAAGAAAATGAGAAAATATGTTTGATTTCATCTTTATTTTTTTTAAATAAAAGAATATTTTTTAAAAAAATTAAAAAATATATTTAAAAAATCATTTTATATTTTCTGAAAAAGAAAAAAGCGTTGCAGTTACCAAACACAGCCTTAACTTCTTAATCGGGGTTTGTATTTGGAGTGAGGGAGCAGGAATTGATGTGGGAGACAGCTAGGAACAGCTGTGATATTGAGTTTGCGAGGGATCGGATCGACGGCGGCTGGTGATTGGCAGTTAAAATTTAAGCGCGACGCAGGCAGAAATCTGCCACCGCATCCCTCTGATCGGCGGGTGTGACACCGCTTATTGCATTGCCTCAAATTCCGGACCACTAACTCATCCATTACTTTACTAGGACGTACAAATGGGCTGAAACTATGTTATTGAGCTCGCATGCGGACCAATTGTTAAAAAAAAAAAAGAGCACGAGCACGAGCACAGGAAATCATTAGAAATGTGGAGAACAATTTTTACTACTTCTTAAAACCAAGTAGCAGTCTCGATTGCAATCCGATCCATTCTGTTTTTCCGGTTTTTTAACATTGTAACAAAAGATGAACCAATCGGTCTCACAGTCATCCTTAAAAAATAATGATTGCTAACTTAGGCATCGTATATAGCAATTCAACCGTAGCAACAGAGAGAAGATTTAATCTCGATATTAAAAAAAAAAAAGGGAAAAGAAATAGGAAACTAACTGCAACGATTCAATCAGAATCTCTCCTGATTAGGCGGAAAATCCTCGGTGGTCTCTTCCTGCACTTGCTGGCTCGACGACGACCGACTCTAGCTCACCATCCTCCTTCAGCGACTCGCTCAAAGCGAAGCGAAACGACGCCGACCCGCCCTCCGTCGTCCCCGACGGCCCTACCTGCGGCAAATCTTCCGTTGTCTCTTCCTGCACTTGCTGGCTGGACGAGGACCGACTCCGGCTCACCATTCTCTTCAGCGATGCGCTCAAACCTAACCGAAACGACGCCGAACCGCCCTCCTTCGTCCCCGACGACCCTTCCTGCGACGGCCACTTCGCCGCTGCCGCCGCCGGCCGCGAAGGCTCCCCGACTTCTACAACTGCGTCGTCCGCCGGCGGCGGCTCCACCGTGGCGCGGCAGACTGGGCAGGTTACGTGCGACCCAAGCCACATGTCGACGCAGCCCACGTGGAACACGTGCTTGCACGCAGGTAGCCGCCGCACCATCTCTCCTTCCTCGACCGCGCTAAGGCACACCGCGCACTCTGGTTCACCGACTCCCGGGGCCTCCTTTTCCTCCTCGCCGTTCGTCTTCCGGTAGGGGAAGGACGGGAGGGCGGAGATGGCGGCGGGGTCGAGCCCCGCGGCGCCCGGGGGCTGGTCGACGGCGGCGTTGAAGCGGAACAGGTCCATGGCGGTGCTGAGGCTGCGGCGGCCGCCTCCGCCAGGGAACCGGCGGCGGAGGACGTAGCGGAGGTAGAGGCGGAGGAAGACAAGTACGGCCACGACGAACAGCAGGGAGATAAGGCCGGTGGCGAGGATGCCGGAGCTCACGTCGTAGGAGCTGTTGCGGTTCTGGTCGGAGAACCTCGGCCGAGGGGACGACGGCGGTGTGGGATCGGACATGACGACGGCGGCGGGGATTGGACGGCGAAGAGCGTATCGAGTAAGAACCTCCGTTTGGATTTGGGAGTCTTAAATAAAGTGGAATTAATTTCCAAACTTATTCTTCAGTATGAATCAGCGAATGGTCCAGCGTGTTGAACCTAACCTCGTATTTTTCCCCCAAACATTAACGTCAAGCTTATTGTTTTGAAAGATTTATATTTATTCACTTAATAAACATTGAAGTGGCATTTGATAATGAATTTGATAATACGATAGAATGGGAATGAATTTAATTATTTTAATAATATTATTTAATTTATAAATTGAGAATAAAAATAAAGACGATATCGATGTAATGACGACACTACTGGTGATCGACTGTTAGTGGTGAGCGACGATCGCTATTGACAGTCAACCACGGGTGACGATCATCGATGATTTGATCGTCAATCAAACATCATCTAAGATTGTTTAAATTTTTTTTATTAAAATGTGTATCTAATTAAAATATTAGACTAGGTGGCAAAAGGATGAAAGTCACATTGTGATATTTAATTTTCTCTACGATTGAAATCGTCAATTTTACGGTCTTTATCGATTTATTTCATGATTATTATGAGAAAAATAAATCATGAAAAATTCTATGAATCTTGATGTGATGATCAAGATACATAAAAATCATCTGAATTAAAAAAAAAATTTAGACTTTCTAAATCCATGTTATTTTTTGTAAACACCGTGTCTTAATCGACGATTTTTAATTTTCTCGAGGACTTCTGTTGCGAGCAGTTTGAATTGATCGATACAACGTGGGGCTCACGCTTTTGACTCTTAGATGGTCCGACTCATGCATCCGTAATTATTTGACATACTGCGATTTGAACTAGTCTCCTTCCCAAATCAGCCTTGACTACTAGAGTCTAACCCGTTTAGTGTGGGCTGAACCTGAATGTACTTGAGGCGATCATTTTTTTATGTGAGATTGTAGCTTTGCCCAATTTACACTCGTTCTCACCATGGTCTATGGAGACCCCTTCCCAGCATGCCCCTGGGACATCTCCAGACTCCAGGGACTGAAGGCGACAGAGCCTCTCAGGAAGAGTCGTCTTCAATCACTGTTCATAGTTTCATCGCCATTCAAATTCACAATTCAGCGATTGTGGCACCGCAAAATTAAGCAATTTCAGGAAGAGTGGCTTTCAAAGCGGGCAATAACGCCAGGCAACACGGCACAGAGTTTCTCAGAAATGGAATCTTCTGCAATTCCACCTGGTTTTGGGGTTTGGCGAAATCCATGCCTCACAATACCAGACAAATAATGTTTGGCTGTTGACATATCAGAGGGCAAAGGAAAATACGAAATGAATCCGGCATGAGATTGAGGGAGATAAGGACAAAAAAAAAGGGAACTCCGGGTACCTGCTTGTGGATCGGATCGCCTCCGGCAGAATGGATGAAGATGAGTCCGACATAGGTGCCGAGGGCAAGGGCGGGGTTGTCGTCGAAGAGAAGCCTCTCGGGGGAAATAATACGGCCGTCGGATAGAGACGGCGATAGGTAGATCTTGATGAGGCGGTGGGACGAGGACGATTGAGCGAGTGGCGGAGGCAAGAGAGAGTGAGTGGTGGTGGTGGCGGGCAGCTAGGTGGGAGCGGTCCTCGAGCCACCCCGCTTTCTCGCCGGCTCCGACCTCCGACAGCTCGTTTTGTAGGCGATGCGCCCGATCTCCTTCCGATGCGATCGCCACGCCATTGTTTCGCTTCCATCTTCCCTTGCAAGAAAAAATTGAACTGACCACATGCCCCTCGCGTGAAAAAAGCGCTTGGTCTTGGAAATATTGATGGGCCGGCCTGTTAAGTTCTTTAGCGCCACTAAATTGGTCTGCAACTTTCTCAAACAAATATTAAAAAAACTCGATCAATAAATCAAAGTTCGCATTATTCCATGTTAAATATAACATCATTGAAAATTTTTTCCATTCTTTTATCAGTCAAGCAGCCACAAACATGTGTTGGTGAACCGTCTTTATCCACGGGAGTTGCGACAAAGAAGCCACGTAACTGATCACCAACTTCCGTGTGTATTCTCCAATGTGACGCAACCTATCAACTCTATATCATTAAACAAGTAAAGGAGAAATTACATACCACATAACTTCTTTTTTTTTTTATTGATTTCATAATATTCGAATTTTCGATTTGATTAGTTTATGAGATTGATCAATCCCATTCCACAGATCTTTAAAATATCTCGTTAATAATTGAACCGAATAAGATTAAAATTCAAATGGTCTCTATTGACCATCAAAAATAAATCAAGAAAGCACTCGAAACTTTTTCATGATTCAATTTGAAATCTATAGTCATACTTGAACAACGGTTCAATATCAAAATCGTACTCTATCAACTGGATAAATTTCTGAGTTTCAAGACTGTTCGAATAGATTTTTTTTAAATTTATTATTGAACAATGAACTATATTTTTCTATGAAATATTTCTTCACTTTTATCGTTACATTGTGCCCCGAAGATGATAATCCAAGAATTTCGGTCATTGACAAACGTCTGCTAAAATTTCACCCCATCATCCTCATCTAGCGACGCAGTTGCGCCAATGGCACGCACCATTCTACTGCATGAAGGATAGCACAACCAATTTCTCCTCGACCCAACGAGATGAGAGCAAAAGCCACAATGAGTGAGCCAAAACAAGGAGGGCGCATACGCTGATAAATGAGGCGTCACGTAGGCACTGCGTAGCGTCGTCGACTCTGCAGTCTGCATTCACAACTTGTTGTCAGATCTATGCGCCGCTAAAATTGGGAAACTACAGAATTCCTTCCTAGTAAACGCATCTTATGGAGGATCATTTTGTAAACTCTAGTTGGAATATTTGTCGCAGTCAAGTTTATTGGCTAGGAGAGACGTCAACGTGGAGACGCGTGGATTGGATTCCAACTTTATTCGGTAATGGGTCCATTGTCGATTACAGAATATTGATGAACGGTGTGGTAGAGTAAATTACGGATCCGTTATTATTATTATTGGTATTTATCATTAAGGATGAAATAATTTTTTTTAGTATTTCATTAGCGATGAACTCGCCGAAATCCAGTCTTTTTTTTTCTTTCCTTCTTTTTTTTCTTTTTTTTTTAATATTTTTTTCATCTTAAATCTCTTTCTTTCCCACGTCAAAGTAAACAAAGGAAAAACGAAAAACGAAGAGGAGATAGAAAGAAAAGTTATCTCGGCAACGAGGGGAAAAAATATTTTTCATGATAATTAAATATTAAATTTTATAATTTCCTCGTTCACTTTCCATGTTTAATATATATATATATATATATATATATATATATATATATATATATATATATATATATATATATTTAATTTGTATCAAAAAATTATAGATGGGACCGATGAAATCCACCTCGTATAAGATATTTTGTAGGTGTAATCGTTTATTAGGTACGGTATCATTTTATATCAAGAACACCGGGTCATAATTTATGAAAGAAGTAGATTAAAAAATAATTCTAGATTGCGATACATACGAATGAAAGAGAGAACCGATAGAATTATTCAATAGTTAGATGGTCAGGGATAAAAAAAAAATAAAAACAAAAACATCGAGGCAATTAATACAATACGAAATGCATGTAAATGGTTCGATAGTCATATATGACTTAGGATTTTGTTTTTCATCTTATTAAATCTAAAATCTCAATTTATATTTAATGCATAATATTTATAGCTAATATGCCAACCGAATTTGCACTCTATTTTTGCATAACCATAAATTTCCTTGAAGATTTTGTTCGTCTGCAATCGGATGGGTTTGCCGTTTGCCGTTTGCACAGTGACAGACTGACAGTCCTCGAAATATATTATAAATTTTTTATTTTTTTATTTTTTTAGAAAATAAAAAAATATTTTTTTATATTTTCTAATTTTTCAGAAATTATTTTTTTATTTTTTGAAAAACGAAAATGAAAATAAAAAATAATTTTATTGTATTTTTCACGTCTACCACCCGAATATATTTTCTCATTTTTTATAAAATAAAAATAAAATCTCTTATTATATGTTTTTTAAAATAAAAGTGCTTTTTATATACACGCCCACAATCTAAAGTATCCAGCAGCTTATTAATTTGTACAGGTGGGTACGACTTCGATACCGTGAGGCGGGGGCACGACAACTCGACAAGGCCTCTGAGAACGACGGGGGAGCGTGACTACACTTTGCGCGTCCGCGGTCCGCCCCCGAGGCCGTTCCCGGTCCCCACCTCCACCCACGCCAGGATAATTACAACGACAAAAATAATAATAATAATAATAATAATAATAATAATAATAACGACAACAAGGATAATGGGAAACTCCAAAATTCCACACCCATCGGCTTCGGAACACGCCCTGCGTCTCCCTCCTACCTTCCCCAACTACAACGCAACGTCTCCGTTCTCTACCGCTCTTTTTGATCGTCCGGTCACCATGTGAGCATGCTCTTCTTTTTTGAATTTTGTTTTTTCAAAATTTTCGTCTCCTTTTGCAATCGGATTTCGTGAGATCGAAGCATCGTCGGATTCGTCAGGAAAGTGGGGGCATTTTTTTTCCCCCTCCCCTCCTCCTTTTTTCTCAGTGGGTTGTTCGGATTGATAATCCAGGTGCTGAAAGATGAGGGTGTTCGATTGAGGGAGCCTGGCCTCGGCTTTGTTCATGGTGCTCTGGCTACATGGCGTGATTCTGGAGTAGTAGTTTGCTCATTTATGAAACCATTCCCTCATCGATTTCGACCTCAGGAAGTCGAAGAGGGGAACCTTTGTAGATAGGTTAACGGGCATTCAAAGGAATGGGGGGACGATGCGAGTTCCAACTGCACAAGGTTTTTTGCGCGGCGCTGATGATCTGTCTCCTCGGCAAGGATTGCGCGTCGGTTAACCTCGAAGGTAACTGCACATCTTAGTTCTGTGGATTTTTTGTGTTTTGGTTGTGGGATCTTGAAAGTTTTGGTTTTGGTAAAGGGTTGGCTCTGTTGGAGTTTCGTTCGAGAGTGGAGTATGACCCTTTCGGGGCATTAGAGAATTGGAGGCCCAGTGATAGCAACCCTTGCAAATGGACCGGTGTTGGTTGTGTGGACGATAAAGTTGTTACTCTGTAAGATCATCTCACTCTTTTATCCTGTTTCTCTTGTTATCTTGGCATCATGCATGTTCTTTTTGTGCAAGGACAAGTATTTGACTTAAAGATGTGCTCCATCACATTCGATCGGATACTAAAAGCTGTGTATGCATATTGACACGGACCTGCGGATCATGCATAAGATTTATCTTCTTTAGGGAAGCACAAGATCTGTCTCAGTCTGTGTCTTTTAGTAGCTCAAGCAATGATGCTGGGATCAGTAGCAAATCACTATAAGACTAAAAGCTTACTTGAAAAGGAGCCACAACTATCGTTTCGTGGTTTCATTCTAGAAAATATGGCTGTCAGTATGATTCTATGTAGATGCAAAGTTTACGTGACAAAAAATTATAACGTGAATGCTTCTATTAACCGAGATATCTAAATTTATGATTTCTAAGAATATAGTTAAAGTTTATCAATTTTGTTTTAAAATTTTTAATCATCCCTTAGATTTTTCATATTGAGGGGAAAAGAATTAGTATTAGTTTGTTCCAAATTCATAATCCTGGGTTCACCTTAATGTTTCAAAATCTTTTGTACACTTGTTGCTTCTTCAAAAATGAAAACAAGCTCTGCATGTTCACAGGGATCTAAAAGGATTCTCTCTGCAAGGAACTTTGGCACCTGAGATTGGGAAGCTCAGACACTTGAAAGCTCTGTAAGTCGCATCTTTTTTCCATATTCAACTCAAGATCACACTTAAATCAGCTAATTCAGCTGTTATGATTTGGTTAATAGATCCTATGATTTTCACTAAATATTTCATGTCATTTATTTGCATCAGTTGTTTTGCCCCATCTTTTCATCTTCCTTAGTATGCAGTGTCCACATTGATTGCCATCAAAGAAATTTATGACAACTACATGCTTCTAGAGCTCTCAATTTTTAAATCTTATCTTGTTATGTTTTTCTCTTTGTCTCTATTTGAGGCTAACAAATTTTCAAACTTGTATTATTTTATCAATGTCGTCTTAATAATGATATTCACATGAAAGATAGTTTCTTTTTTAACATGAAATACATCAGCAAGTGTTAGTGGGAGGTAAGATAAAAGAAGAAATCAAAGAAGAGTTGTAACACCAAGCTAGGTTACTAACACTTTATGAGAATTTTTTTTTTGTTTGTGATCGTTGGATGTATAATAGATTTTCTTGGGACTGATTTTGCAAGCTCAAAGGCTGACTGACATTGTTGGGGAAAACCATTGCTTGATGATGATGATAGGATGTATCTCGTCCTTGACATGATCCTTTTCATAAAATAAGAATAAGACAGCATGCTTTGATTACTCACAATAAAGGATTTTGTGATACCTTCATGTGTCTGCGCATTGGGCATAATTTTGAAGATTGAGTGACAATTTTTGTTTTTTTCTTATTCCATAAATTTCATTACAAGCACCTTGGTACTTATCATCTTTGGACTTTCCTGCTATGCCTATGATTATTAGTTTTAATACTTTTGGGCTTCCACTGTTACTAAACTGATTTTCTATCGACAGTGTGCTTTATCAGAACAAATTTTCTGGAGTCATCCCTAAGGAGATTGGAAGATTGACCATGTTGGAGGTGTTGGATTTGAGTAATAATATGCTAAATGGTACAATTCCAAGGGAGATTGGAGGAATTTTATCCCTCAAACATCTGTGAGCCTCCTGTTACATATTTACTCTGTTGTTCATCAGCTAAGAAAAATACTGATCATTTTATTTTTCTTTCTGCAGCTTTCTCTGCGGTAACAAATTCCAAGGCAACATGATATTGATTGTAAATCGTAACACATACTTTGATCTGATGAAGGATCCAAATCTTTCTTGCAATATGGCTAATAATCTGAATCATATAAACAGGAAGGTCAAACATTAGTAAGTCAATATTTATTTCTTTAAATGTCCCTGTAACCTAGCTAACATAAGTTACAGGTTAGATTTAGTTTTCATTGTTGTGTTTGTTATTGCATATAAATTTACTGTTTAACATACACCTGACAGCATATAGATCTGTTATAGTATATAGACTTGTCAGACACATTGCATGTCCGACAGATAGGTTAATCATGATAAATCAAAAGTACACACTGAAAAAGATAACACGGGGAGTGAGGCAGGATTAAAGTTTATGATCTATATTATGTTTCAAAAGGAGTCGAAGTCACTGTTAACTCATGTCCTGCACATTGATACCATGTTAAGGATTTGATTATCCAATTGCGGGGAGGAAAAACTCAAGTTGCTAGTTAAGGGCTCAATTTATAGAGTATGTTTTCATCGATCTGTTATCTGTGTACTAGTTCCAAGTATCTGGTTCATATGAGTTTTAAATACTCTTGAAAAGATTTGTGCCTTCTAAAATGTGGTCAAGCCTTTTAAATTAAACTAGTATGTTATAAAAACAAAAATAAAAAAGACAATGTCACAAGAATGGTGGTAGGATAATTTTTAAATGACGATAAAGAAGATAGTTGGAATATCTTGATCCTACAACTAGCTTCAGTTGCCTTTTTGTGACAAATATATTTCCTGCTGCAATGAGGGGAAAAAAAAATCGGGTAACACATTTCAAATTTCTTTTTTTTTTGTGGAATTTGCTTTGACCTTTCCTATCATGTATGTTATGACAACCCAATTCTCTGAGCAAAGATTGACCCACTATCTTTATTGTTGTTGATCACTGCTTGAAATGCTCAATTAAAAGTTAATAGTAGATTCATTTGAATCTTAAGAACCCCCTCGATTAGCTAGTGGTTTTAATATATAAGTTATGGTGTTGTAATTTATCACCATTCACTCCAATGAGATTCTTATTAAATTGAATACCTCGTTAATAAATTATATTAATTGATTCATTTAGGTCATACAAACTTTTTTTAGCCCATGTTCCACAAAGTCAGATTGAATTGAGATACCACAATATCCTCCAGTTAAAACATCCCTTCCTAGTGCATTATTTGAGTCACAGCATATTTTGTAATTGGCAATAAAAAATCCACTATCACATTTCAGGTAGCTCAAATTTCAAAAAATCATCTATAATTGCATTTTAATGTATCCATGGCTCAGCTTCAAATTGTCTGGCTAACTTGATAGCTCAAACCCCATGGATAAAATGCTGAAGTGAAACTGATGAACTCTCTCAATTAGTACACAAGTTTTATATGACTAAAGATAAATCCGTCGGATGCCTTTTTCCTTCAAAAAAAAAAATCTAATTGTGTTACTGCTGTTTTTGACCACAAAGTTATCATATACTACTCATATCAGCCTAGAATTTGAATTGAAGAATCAACGGTGGCCTTGTCTACTTAAAAGACAAGAAATTTGACTATTTTGTCAACTGTCACAAAAGCATTTTTTTTTAAATAAAGAACCAATGATTAATATTCCTTGAATTTTTAAGATTCAATATTCTATCACAATTCTCACCAATTTTTCTTTGAGCTGAAAAGGCTAACCATCTTTCTGCAATTCTCATATTCTATTGTATATACATACTATTTTCCCAAAGGAACAACCTCTACATTACTAAATAAATTCTATCTAATGTCAGAAACTTGTCATTGATAGATACCACATACCAGTGGAGTCACGAACAAATTATATTGAGATTTAGGGTGTCTATTATTGGCAAAAGCTTTGTGGAAAAATAAGGAAAAAGCCAATTATTCAATCTTTTGCAAGTGATAATTTTTCAACAGAAAATGGGAAAGCAAAAGGAACGGGACTATTTTCCTTACTAAGATCAATCATTTTGCTTGCTTTTATATCGTTGCATTGGTTCTTTTTATGTGTTGTGCAAATGTTTTTATGTATAAGTTAAAAGGGTGGATCGTGGACTTTTTGTGCAAGGACTTACTGTGATTAATGTAACAGTTTCCAGGGGACAAGTTGGCAAAAACTGAAAAAGTTTAACTCCCTTTGGAACCCTATCAAAGAGAAGATCTTGCAAATCTTTGACATATTGCCAAAGTAATTATTCTTTTTTCCATCTTTTATTATATCATCCTGTAAGAAATAGGTATTTGGCTGATGATGTTTTCTTAAAAATATCTCGACTACAGAAGAGGTATTTTTTCATGCTTGAGACGGGAAGGGGGTGCTTCTGATGATCAAATTGATAGATTAAGTGATATAGCTTGTAAGTGAAAATGCAAACTCACTGTCCTTTCATCAGTACAAGATTTATAATATAGTAACCACTTTCTTTTACTTTATGTAGCTGGATTTGGTGAGCAACACATTTTAATGAGTGAAGGTGTAAAAGTTGTTCGCCGTAGGTTGGCTGTAGAAACCAGGAACCTTCCTGCAGCTCCTGGAGCCAGTGGTCCTGTGGCACAAGTTGTCAGTGTCCCACCTATTTCAAGTGGTTCTTTTCCAGCAATGCCCTATAGACCTAAACCAGCGCCATCTTCATCGCCAGTACCTCCTAGCCCATCTGTATCTCCATTAATACCTCATCCTCAGCCAACACCAATTCCTCCTAATTCTGTTTCATCAGATAAAAATTCAGCAACATGGGTGTACATACTTATTACTCCAGTTGCTGCTTTACTTCTTGCCGTTGGAACATGCATGTTTATAGTGTATCGCAGCAATGGGCCAACTACAATTGGTCCTTGGAGAACTGGTTTAAGTGGTCAGTTGCAGAAGGCTTTTGTGACAGGTAATCCTTTATTTTCTATGATTGATTGTTATTATTGGATTGACATGATAGGTACTAGTGTGCTACTATATCCGATAATAGAATAGATAATTAGTTTCACCATTTTACCTCATAAGCCTTTCTCAAGTTGATATTGTTTTGTAAAGCCTATATTGATCTCAGCTATGGACGAAGGGAAGCTTTGAAGAATATTAACCTCCAAATTATAATTTTGATTGGAATTTACATTCAAAATGGCTCTCTGACTAAGCGATTTTGAACTAGGCATAGGTGTTTGTTCGCATGTAAATTAATGCATGATCTATTTCTTCTTGTTAACATAAACAGGGGTACCAAAATTGAATCGCCCAGAATTGATAGCTGCTTGTGAGGATTTTAGTAATATTGTTATCAGTTTTCCAGAGTTTACTATCTATAAGGGAACATTATCAAGTGGGGTTGAGATAGCAGTTGCCTCAACGACAATTACATCTGCAAATGATTGGTCGGCGGATGCAGAAATGCTTTTCAGGAAAAAGGTCTTAGTTCTCAGTATCTTTATTACGATTACCTTCTCTCTACACTGTCATGTTTATTGTCAGTGCATTGACACTTTTTGTTATCTTGGGCATACAGATAGATACTCTGTCTCGTATAAACCACAAGAATTTTGTTAATCTCCTTGGTTATTGTGAGGAAAATGAACCATTTATGAGAATGATGGTCCTCGAATATGCACCCAATGGTACACTTTTTGAGCATCTTCACTGTAAGTAGAACACCATTAATTTGATTGGATATTTGTTGATTTAGAAGTTAATGACAATCCTAAGTAGTGGTGTCGAACTTTCTGCAGTGGAAGAATTTGAGCATTTGGACTGGAACGCTAGAATGAGGATAATCATGGGAACAGCCTACTGTCTGCAGTATATGCATGAGTTGAACCCACGCATATCTCATCCAAACCTCTCATCAAGCTCTATCCTTGTGTCAGAGGATTCTGCTGCTAAGGTAATGATTCTTTGTTAATCTGTAACATAGCTAATTATTTTTTAAAAAAACGACAGTCCGATGCATGAGGTTTCCACCAATAGGGGTCTCGGAGATCGATCTATTGTATACAGTCTTATCCGACTTTGCGAGAGGTTGTTTCTATAATTTGAATCCATAATCTCCAGATCATATGTCTGTTGCACCAAGGTTCTCCTTTTATAACATAGCTAAATTGTGTTATCTAAAAAAACATGGATGAATTGCTGCATTCAAAGCGTTGCTAGTTGTGGATGAACAGATGCTGATTTACATTAAATGCAGGTAGTGGATGTTAATGTTTGGAATGAAATTTTTGCCAAGGGAAAGACATATGGAGACAAGGACTCTGATCAGTCTGAAAACCTTTCTGCTGATCCTGCAAGCAATGTTTATAGTTTTGGACTACTGGTATTGGAAGTAGTTTCTGGAAAGGTTCCATATTCTGAAGAACATACCCAACTTCTTAATGCGGTGAGCTGAGACAGCACTAGCTGTATCTTGTATCTTTGTTCTTCGTTTTGATATTTTTTTTTCCCTCTCCATTTCTTTAGCCCTTTTTGAGAAGTTTTAGTGGAGATATCATCAGCTTGGATGGTTAGATATGCACTGTTGTCTAAGATGTAAACTTTTCTGTAATAACAGGTTGCAGAGTACCTTAATGGCAATGACACTGCTAGCTCTTTGGTCCAATCCAGTTTAAAATTGCACAAAGACGAGGACCTAGATATCCTTTGTAAGGTAATCCAACACTGCACCAATCCTGATCCAAGCAAGAGACCAAGTATGAAGGAAGTCACTTCTATATTACGGGAGGTGATTGCAATTTCACCTGAAGCAGCTACTCCAAGGCTTTCTCCCCTTTGGTGGGCTGAACTTGAGATCCTGTCAGTTGAAGCGAGTTAATCTGAAATCTGTAACTCGCTTCAAAACGCGAATCCTTTTGTCCACTTATTCACTAGCCTTCTGATAAATTCATAGCCCTTCATATGAAGGTGGTGGTTGAATGTGCATATACTTTGGGAGATGCATCGTCCTACTTTTTTTTCTGCAATCTGCGAGTTTTATGAGAAACTAAGGTGTGTTGAGGTAGATCTCATAAGAACTAAAATATGTATAATCTTCGTGTTCAATTACTGCAGTATGGTGCATTCGGGACAAAGATTATATGGCCGGAGTGTTTATTTCTTAAATTCCCTTATGAACTCGATTTAATTTGTAATACTATTAGAGTGCTGTGCTCGTGGCAAACTGAATTCTTGTTGAAGATTACGAAAACCCACCCATTTGCCCGAGCAGGGTTTTATTTTGACATGGGTGCTGGTTGGGTCTTCAAGCTTTGATTTTAAATGGAACAGCAGATTTTCTTTATCCCAGTCAAAACATTGTTTCATGCAATTGTTTGTAATGGTATCGAATCTGGAAGATATCATTCTCTCATCTAAAGTTAATCTGTATGCGTTTGCTAAAATTTTTTCCAACAATTTGCAATCTATCGAATAACAAATGTATACAAATGTTCCCAACAAATTAGGCCTTTGCTTCTGATTTCATTGCGCAGCAACTTTGTACAAGCATTTTGATTTGCTCCACTCCTGGAGCTTCTTAAGCTATCATTGGTGGCAGGAAATGAAACAGACCACAATGCAAATGAAATGATTTATCCCTCCTTTTATTTGGTAGCATTAATGGGATGATTCATTTCATATTTGACTCATTCACGTCAATCCAATTCATCAGATTCGTTTGACTTTGCTGAATCTGTCCCATTTTTATTACGTTTGGCGCATTCAATCTAGTCCAAGTGCTAAATTTATTCAAATCTGTAGAACTCTTGCAAAATATATTCACCCAGAACATACAATTGAAGATGCACATGACAAACCTATCGTGCTACATATCAAGCTCTGAAGAACCAGAAACATATAAAGGCTAACACAATAGTTAGTCGTTCCTTCGCGATCGAATGAGACCGAAGCAATTTGTAAACAATCTCTTTCAATCCTTCTTTGTCGACTTCATCAGGACTCCAGCAGACTGGTCAATGTACTTATGCCTTTTCCAATTCAAGCCAAATGCAAAAAACTGAAAGAAAAAAAGGATTGCATAATAAAAACAGTATCATCCCCAATCATTGTATCATAGCTGTTAGTTGTGGAGAAGTAGATCATTGTTTCAACTTTTTAAGAATAATTAACAATGTCAGTTGCCGTTCCGTGTCACTTTGCGATGAATGCTTCGAGATCAAGGATCCTACAAGCAACAGAGAGACAGAGGATTACATTAAACACAATCACATAACAACAATGTTATCTGAAACAGCAATTTTATTTTGTTTACTAGACAAGGGAGAAAGCACAATTCTTATCATTGATTGTTGGTATTTACACATTACATGCATATGGAATGAGAAGACTTGTATATACTTGCTTTATTACTTTACATAAAGACATGGATTTCTTGAAGCATCCGGCATACTTTGGCCTTCTATTAGATGATAAATTCACACCTAACATAATAGATAAACACAAAAATAAAAAACTAAGGTGGCAAGTTCGAGTACTCCTTTATCAGTTACAAGCCCAAAATCTTTCCACAGGTGTGTAGTGACTTTTTAAAAAAGCAGTTAAAATTAGAACCCACCTCCCTATCTTTAGGGCTTGTATTCTTCTATCGAAAAACCTACCAACATTCAAGAGCATGTTCTGATATGCTCAGCCATCATAAAGGATATAACCACCTGGTTGAATTGTTGTTTATGTCAGATAAGATAGTGGAATTGAT
This sequence comes from Wurfbainia villosa, assembly GCA_025175895.1. Lineage (NCBI taxonomy): Eukaryota > Viridiplantae > Streptophyta > Magnoliopsida > Zingiberales > Zingiberaceae > Wurfbainia > Wurfbainia villosa. The sequence goes on from JAKLTH010000042.1 coordinate 5,505,549, forward strand.
ATAAATCTACCAAGTACAAACATTACAGAAATAGTGGAAATGATAAAAACAAACATGGCGAATCGAAAATTCTAACGAGCACCAACACTACAAAAATGATTATAATGTGTTCATGCCGTCATAATAAAACACATTAACTTGGTTGATATTGTATATGTCAGATAAGATATAGCATGATACAAGATTAATGAGGTGTTTTCTGCACTTGTTATCCAATGAGAGTGGAAATGGTAAAGATGCAAATTTGTTTGTTTTTTTTTTCCAATTATTCGTTATGGTTTTGAAATCTCTAGAAAAAGAAAATCAGCTAAAATTTTGCTAGTACATTACATGATTCGAAATGCCTACGACTAGAAATTTGTAGAAGTCACTCTATTTTACAATATCGAGCTAGAGGGTGCAAATAATCTTTATTTGATGTAATTTCGATTAGGATTGCGGTGAGCCAATATTAGCATCTTCCTAACTCCATAAAGGACTTCTTCTTCGCCGACTAGTTCGTTGCAAACTTATTTCCTAGAATAGAAGGCTGAACTGTTACTTCCATTGTCGAAACAACCATGAAGCCAGATGCCTTTCCAACCCCTCTTCTTCTAAAACTTCTCACCAATTGGAAAGTTTTTCAGTCTAGTTTTGGATTGGGAACTACCAGCACAATAAACTTGGAATGCAAATCATCTAAACCCCAAACGATTTGTGTTTCGTATATTTGCAAAGCAAATTCATGATCAGGGTCCAAGAATCCGACTCGTCCAACATGATAACAAGTACTAATTTAGGACAAACTAATAAAAATGTATACATGCTTAAACAAATTAGCATAGTAACTTCCTAAAGGCGAGTGTTAAAGACTTATTCCCAACACTTAATTCATCAAGGGAAAATTCCGTGCGCACGTGCACATGCACGATACTGTTGCATCGTTTGGGGTTTATTGAACAGATGGACAGATGATGATGTCTCCCATAAGAAGGAGTTTTAGTTTCACGTCGAAAGTTGAGAGGTAAATTGGTTGATTTATATTGAATTACAATACCTAAAGTTGAGAGATTATCTTTATATGTTTTTCTTTCCTACTCCACATTTAACCTTCTAACTTGGCACTCGACCCCACTAACTCGGCGCTCATCTCTTTCCAATCAACTTCTGTCAACTAGCCAACTCTTTCCAACCATGTCGGATCTTTCCAACTCTATTAGCTCTGCCAAGTCTTTCCAATCAGTTCTTATCCAAAAAAAGGAACCATCTTGACAGATATATTTGAATTCAGATTTTTCCATGTATCTCCGGCAAACAATCTCTTCAGAAGAAGATTACAGCTAACAGATACATCATCGTGAAAATTTTCATTCATATAGCATGAAGAGTTTATCCTCTTTAGAATATAACATAGATATTTGCCCCTTCAGATCAAATGTCGAGGTTGATAGGAAGCCAGAGCATCGAAAATAATTGAACTATAAAATCATTGATGAATACATAATTAAAAAAAAAAACTGAGAAATTTTTTACATGTTCTTAACCAGTGTCTCAACCACCATGAAGGTGGGCAGCGTGCGGCAAAGACCAAAAAAAAAAAAAAAAAAAAAAAAAAAGGAAGAAATTAATTATTAAACAAACAAAACTGATAACTTACTGCACAAAATATCATATCCCTCCTATCCGACGCTGGCAGTGGTTTTGGCGACAGGAGGAGACTCGTACATGAGATCTTTTAATCCAGGCTTCAGCTCGTTGATGCAGAATTCTTCATACTCCTCTTCATCCCCAGCCTTCTTTTTCACCTCGACCACCACCATCGAAGGGGTTAGCTCATATATCTCCACACAAAGCGTCAACGGGCCCTTCTCCCCCTCCCTCGTCCCTTCCAAGAAGATCCTGCAATCCTTCCCCCTGACCTTGAAGCCTGTGGCATTCGCAATCTCCTCTAGTTTCGCTACGATCTTGGGTGCAGGCTCCTTGGACAGAAACCTGGTCATCTCCCCAGTTTCTTCGAACAATCCAGAGAGGTCGAATCCCTTGGAGAAAGAAATGATATCGAATGCGTTAAGGCTCGGAGGCCTCGGTAAACCTGGCGGCTCACGATGATCATCTGAAAAAGAAGCCGGACAGGAAGCCACTGAGCAGTCGGACTCAGAGCCTGATTCGTCAGGCTCATCCGCCCGACTAGGTTCGTGGTCATTCTGCGATTGGCAATCTTCTGGTTCGGTTATGCTATGCAGTTCGTTGTCTTCGATATAGAATCGCTTGTGGCGGAACCCTTTCTTGAACCAGGAATTCTCCATTATCTCGGGGATGGTGATCCGGGTTTGGGGATTAACATCGAGAAGGCGGTGTAAGAGATCGATGAGTTCCTGCGAGAACCATCGGGGGCACCTGAAGACGCCCCTGTAGATCTTGCGGTACATGGCCACGACGCTGCGGTCGTAGAAGGGTAGATGGCCGGCCATTAGCAGGAAGAGAATGACGCCGCACGACCAAATGTCGACTTTGGCACCGTCGTAGCCTCGCTGGGAGAGGACCTCGGGCGCGACGTATGCCGGGGTTCCGCAGAAGGTGTGGAAAAGGCCGTCGCTCCGAATCTGGTTGGCGACGGCTGAGAGCCCAAAGTCGGAGACTTTTAGGTCGCCTTTCTCGTCCACAAGGAGGTTCTCGGGCTTGAGGTCGCGGTGGTAGACACCGCGAGCGTGGCAAAAGGCCACGGCGGAGATGAGCTGCTGGAAGTAGCGGCGGCCGGTGTCCTCGAGGAGGCGGCCCTTGGAGACCATGGAGAAGAGCTCACCGCCGCGGACGAACTCCATGATGAAGTAAATCTTGGTCTTAGTGGCCATGACCTCGAAGAGCTGGACGATGTAGGGGTGGCGCACGCGGCGGAGGATGGAGATCTCGCGCTTGATGTGCGGGACGAGTCCTCCCTTGAGGATCGACTCCTTGTCCAGGGCCTTGATGGCGACGAGCTCGTCGGTGCGCAAGTCGCGGGCGACATAGACCTTGGCGAAGGTTCCACAGCCTAGGAGCTTCCCTACCTGGAACCGCCCAAGGAGGAGCCCTTTGCCTCTTCCGCCGCCACCTTTCTTGCCCATCGCCTCCTGCTCGGCCTCGGTCGCCGCCTTCGTCGCCGCCGGCTCAGCCATCGGGGACGGAAGAGATTCCAATTGCGATTCTTTCCGATCCTTCGTCCCCAAGCATTAAATTCGGTGCGCCCAATCGCTCGCTCCACTGTTGGAATAAAATAAATTGGAAAGATTTGCGCGTCTGCTGCGAGCATCGCGACGGCAGTCTGTTGCTTTCTCACGGTTCCTTCTTTCCGGTTTCCAACCGTGTGGGCCTCCGTCACTATTTTTCATTTTTCTTCGTATTCTCTTCCAAATTCCAATGCATAAAATAAAACCCTTTTTTTTTTTTTTAATCAAAGCATTGCTTATCTTAAAAAATTAAATTCGAATAATTAAGTGGCGCGCAACACATGTGTTCACGTATTTCGGTACGACCAGAACTTGACGTCGAACGCACTCCGTTTGTACTGCCCACGCGGCAAAAAACAAAAAACAAAAAAAAAAAAAAAAAAAAAGAGATAGAGAGAATATAACATGTGACCCTCTCACACCTAGATACGTGGCGCTTACGTGGCCCGTTTGCGCCTTAACGATTGCGATGTGCAATCCATTGAAACTGAATCGATCGGTTAAAATAAAATGGAACGAATCGATTTTTTTTTAATTAACCGATTGAAAATATCAACCAAATCGAATTTAAAAAAAATCAATTAATTTGATTAAAAATTGAAAAATTAAATATATTTTTTTTTACTGATGTATTAATTGATGACGATGAAAATCATGAAATTTATAATTATTAATTTATATTAATCTGTCTATTAGAATTTATCAATCAACTGATATAAATAAAATAGTCGACTGATCAATTCAATTTAATTATTTTAATTAAATTTTTTTAAAATTAAAATCGAATCGTAATAAATTAATATTTTTTTAAAAAAAATATATAAATTTCTAAATAAATGGAATTGAAAATTTTGATTCGATCAATCGATTTATTCGATTTAAGTGAATTTTTATCCGACCGTAAGGTGACGTTTGCTGACTGGGTAAGAAAGTGATAGATTATTTATAAATTTATTAATTCGATAATAAATTAACATTGTATTAACATTTTGTCGCTTCGTATTTTTCTAAGAGAGAGAGAGAGAGAGAGAGAGAATGAATGACGTTTTCAATCGCGTGAGGATTTAACTTTAGGCGGTCAAACAGGGCGGTTCCGTTTCGTGGGCTTCGATCGTTCTTCCGGTTCTTTCTGAGCGGAAATGCGGAATAATCAAGGATTCGTGTCGGCTTTATTCCACGCGTGACGAGTAAGCGATATCAATTTTGGACGGCGATTTGAACTTGTCAAAAGTCAAAGCGGGAATAAAAATCCATGTCAGGCAGGGAACCTCGGGCCGTACCTAGCTCAGACATGGGCCCAAGGAGATTGAGTTGGACCTCAAGTCGGGCCAATTTAATTTTTTATTCAAAATTGGAAAACAAAAATCATAAAAATATTTGACACCGCTTTGGAAGGGCATTCCCAATGGGAAAATATTTTAAGGGATATTTCTTTAAATATTTCTAAACCCTAAATATCCCCCATTGGGAGGGGATATTATTTTCCCTTGATTTCTCTTTTTAAAACTATAAAAATAAAAATAAAAATAGAAAAATGATCCAAGCCTCTCTCTCATCTACAAAACATGCATAATGTTTTATTTTTTTAAAAAAAAATTGAATGTGAACATTATCATACGATTTAATTGATTTAAGAATATTACCTACATTTAATTTTTAAAATGTTGAACAATGCTTCAATTTTGTTCTATGTATAGATCATTTTTTTCACCCATCTTTCATGGTAAAAAATTCTCTCCACTGCATATATTTTTCTCTTTTTCACACTTATTTATTCATTTATTCCAAAATATCTCAAAATCCTTGAGATCCTAGCATAAAAAATATTCTCGAAGAAACAATGAGTCATATAATATCAAATCTTGGTGAAATATTATTCATGATGATAGTACACAATCAACTTAGAGTGACTAAATTTGTGCAAAATTACACAAACAAGAAGGTCAATTAACATAGAATGTGTAGCGAGACACACTTAACTTGTCAATGATTATTTCTCTGTTTAGTTGATGTATATAGATGACATGTTCTAATGGTGATTTTGAATGATACAAGAATTATTTTTGTATGTAGTCATTGATTTGTAAAATCATCAAAGTGATTATTTTAAATGGAGGGAAGATATAATAAAGAGAAAAGGTTTATCACCATTTCAGAAATGCATGACGGTTATTCGTCAACTGGCATATGGAGGTTCCGCCAATAGGGGTGAATCTAGCATAGGACTTAGGGGGTCATGGTCCTCTCAACTCTTAAGTGATTACTATTTATTTTCTTTTTTTAATTAAAATAATTATATTTTAGTTTGCGGCCTCCCCAAATATAAAATTTTGAATTCGTCCCTATCCGCCAACCAATTGGACAAGTACTTGTGAATGAGTGAAACAATCACTCTCGAATATTTGTCCAACTTTTGCCAATGCATGATGCAAATATATTGAGGTAAGTATTGAAAATTCAATGCAAGTGATATCGCTCATTTGCTTGAAATGCATAAATGAATGCACGATTTTTCTAAGATATTAGGAAGTCTTGATTGCATGCATTGAGCTTGGAAAAATTTTCTAGTTGCATGAAGGGCACAATACACACGAGGTAATCATGGCTACCCAACAATGATGTTTGAGGGGATTGCATCTGTCGATTTGTGGATATGACATGCCTTTTTTTGAGTTGTTTGTTCTCATAATGATATCAATGTACTTAATGAATCACCTTTTTTAATGACGTCTTGAAAGAAAATGCAGTGGAGGTTAATTTTATTGCGAATGGTACATGTTACCGTCGAGACGTGGATGCTGAGGTGTCCAATCGGCGAGAGTGACAAAGGTCTGCTAACTCGGACGGAATGGCAACTGATGCGGCAGGAATCCGAGAGGAAAAACCCACGTGTAGGAAATGAACCGAATGGTTGCTCCTGAACAGAAAATCAAGTCAAGGGCGCCGAGAGAGATCTCGGCGAAACCCCTCTAACGCTCAAGGCAGATTAGTAGGAAGAAAATGAGGTAAACGAAAGTGAGGAGAGGAGTTCCTAAGGTGTCTTACCTCCATTTCTTGACGGAGGGGCATATATATATAGGAGAGCTCACATGCAGAGAAATACGATAGGTGTAGGAGGTATGACTATCCAGAGTACTAACCTGCTCTTAGAGGTAATAGGGATCATTACCTCCATAAATACAGCAGACGCATGAGTTATAATTAATGTTTGTCGTGTGATTGATGGGAGACAACTCCTCTTTTAATGTAGAGGACATGCCTCGGGGGATCAATATGGGCGCTTGTCCTCTGGTTGCAGGGAACCCATGATGAGGGATGCCTTGTTGGCCACCTGAACATGATTGTCTATCACATCTTTCAGCCAACTGGGATAAGATATACTTGGGAGAAACATACAACCGATGAGACCTGATACGATCTTGAGACGGAGCCGAGATGATACGGCTGATACGGAAAATAGCCGAGACGCAAGACGTCTTAATAGAATTGCCGAGATGCAAAGCGTCTTAATAGAATTGCCGAGACGCAATGTGTCTTAATAGAATTGTCGAGATGACCTAACACCCGCTGTAAGTGGGTAGACATGGTACCATACCGTGATGGAGTGACTTGGCCATCCAACTGTCATCACCATATGGGTAATGGGCAGGCAGTTCCACTTGGTATCATAAGACATCCCCTTTAAGTCTAGTCGAAAGAAAGGTGCGGCTTGACTGACTAGACTGACCTTTGGTCACATCTGACCTTTCTTTCTTGACTTAATGAGGGATGGGGGATGACGTCGAGGATGTGCTCCTTGGGAACGGAGGGATCTCATTTACTATGGATCATTAAATGCGGGGATACGGCATGATGGTTTTATTTCCCGAGGCTATCCCCCATCGCGCCACGTATTTACCCGATCCGCAATGATATTCTCGAGAAACGAGGCATCGCGGCTCCTTTATAAATACCCCTTCCCCGGCCTAGGGTTCCCAATCTTTCGCTCGACGTTTTTGCCTCTTCTTCTTCTCTGACGACCTTCCCCTTTTCCCCTCTCCTCCGGCGAACCTGCTTTCGCAAGTTCTCTTACTTCTTACTTCGCTCCTTTTCGATGGCCAGTCCCTCCGACCTTTGGTTTCTTAGGACTTGCAATGTCGTCACATCTGATGTGCGTAATCAGATTAGGTCCACCTACCAAGTTCCCCGCTCGTACCGACTTAGGGTTCCCCAGCCAAACCAGCTTCCCCACGAGCCACCACTCGAGTTCACAACCTTCTTCCAAGACCAACTTGTGGCCGGACTCCATTTTCGACTCCACCCCTTCTATTCTGAGTTGTCTCAGTACTTCTGTATCCCCATTCAGAAATTAGCACCTAATTCCTTTAGCTTTATCAATGGCTTCATCATTGTATTCATCTTTTATCATCTCCCCCTCTCGGCTGCTTCTTTCCACGCCTGCTTCATCCCGAAAAGGAAAGAAGTAGGCGTCTTCTTCTTTACGGCTCACCAAGAGACTAAGTTCTTGGCGAAACTCATCACCTTCCACAAGTATTGGAAAATCCAATACTTATTCTTAAGACCAAAGTCTCCCTTTTCTTGGCCGAGTGAGTGGCAGCTCGAGCTCCCACCACCCTCTTCTCTTAGAAGTTTCAAGAAGACTCAGGATTACCAAGATATAGTGAAGGTTCTCTCGGGTCTGAGCTTCGACACCAATGCACTGCAAGAGGAGGGGCTCCTCCATTTCGACCTAAGTCCCATAGAAGCCGAGCTGAAGGGCACCTTAGGTAAAAAAATTCTTTCATTCTCCTTTTGTGTTTCTAACCTTTGACTTGCTTTATGTTTTTGCAGCCGAAGTCATGCTTAAAGCCTCGATCAACAAAAGGATGAAGTGGAAGAGGGCACAAATGATCGCCCCTGAAGTTGCTCCGACCGAGACCTTGGAGGAGATTGGCTTAGAAGAACTTCCTCCATCTCGGCCATCTATGGTAGTCGAGACCATCAGTTCGGGGGAATCCAAGGAACAACAGGGATGCCGGAAGAAGAGTCGGGTGGGATCCCCCTCCTTCGAGGACATCCCTTCCCATGCCTCGCCCAGCCCAGGCCCTTGAGATCCAGTTGGGCCGAGTGGCGCGGCGACTGGAAACTCTCAGGCCCCGAATCCCTCGGCCGAGGAGCACCCAGAGGTCTCCGCGCCCTCGCCCGATCCGATTCCACCCCGATCAAGTCCTCTCCCCGGGATGCCTTCCGGAGGGTCTGCGTCGAGGCCAGAGCGACTGGCTCAGAGTTACCTCCAGGGGGTGCGAGACTCAATCGGGGCTTCATCCAGGGAGAAATCCATCCCCGCTTTAAGCGATGAGATGAATCTGCACCTGACCAAGGTAACCGGCCATAGGCCTTAGGCTTTTTTTTAACTCCCTTCCTCTTTTGCAGTTTTGGGGATACCATCTGGAGTTGATGTCCCGGCTGACCCACTTGGACACCACCTACCCAGCGATGCAAGCCCAGGTGGCGACCCTTACCACCCAGCTTCGAGACAAGGAGACGGAGCTTGGGTTGGCACAATCCAAGGCGGCGGTGTCTCGATCACTAGGTCTAATTCAGCTAGTCTTGTCTCCCTGTTACTGTCATCCATAGCGTAGGCTGAGACTCTAGGTGATCCCATTCCGATTTCCACCGGGACCAGGGCTTCTGACCTGTATACGAGGTGGAAAGGGGTGAGGCCAGTGTTATCCTTTGGTGTTGTTCGGTAGGCCCACAGAATGCTTGGCAGCTCCTCCACCCAGCTTCCTCCGGTATGATCCAATTTAATTTTAAGTCCCCGAATCAGCTCTCGATTGGTTACTTCAGCTTTCCCGTTACTTTGGGGTACGCCACGGAAGTGAAAATCTGCTGAATTTCTAGTTGCTGACACCATTTCTTTAGTTTTCGTCCCTAAAACTGCCTTCCATTGTCCGAGATCAGCTTCCTGGGAATGCCAAATTGGCAGACTATGCTTTTCTAGAGGAATTTCAGTACGACGTCATCTGTTATCTTGGTCAGGGGCTCTGCTTCCACCCATTTTGAGAAGTAATCCACTGCTATCAGTAGAAATTTCTTCTGATTCAGTCAGAGTGGTAGTGGTTCCACGATATCCATTCCCCATTGGTCGAAAGGGTAAGATATCACTGATGCCTTTATCCATTCGACGGGCCGTTGAGAGAAGTTCTGATGCCTTTGACAACTAAGGCATGTGCGGACGCAGTGGGTAGCATCCTTCTGAAGGGTCGGCCAAAAATATCCAGCGAGGAGAACCTTGCGGGTCAGGGACGCACCTCCGGAATGATTTCCGTAGCAACCTTCATGCAACTCTCTCATGACATACTCGGCTTCTTCTGGACCAAGACACTTGAGAAGTGGCTTGGCGAAAGCCCTTTTGTATAGGATATCTCCGACTAGCATGAATCGGGTCCCTCTCTTCTTAATGATTCGGGTTTCGGCTTGGTCTTCCGACAGTATTCCTTCTTTCAAATAGTCAATCATAGGAGTCCTCCAATCCGACGAGCATCGAAGCGTCACCGGTTCTTGATCTATGTGAGCAATGAGCTATGTCTCGACCAGCGAGTCTTCTATACTCCAGGTGGTGAGTGCACTAGCCATACGAGCTAGTTCGTCTGCTTTCTGATTATTGGCTCGAGGGATTTTATTGAGAGTGACTTCCTGGAACTCGACAGATATTTTTTGATAAGCCTCCTTGTATAACTGAAGCCGCTGATTGTTGATGTCGTAGGAACCTTTGACTTGTTCCACGGCTAGCTGGGAGTCAGAGTACAAAGAAACCCGTGAAGCCCCGACGTGTCGAGCAGCTCGGAGTCCTGCGAGCAAGACCTCGTATTCAACTTCATTATTAGAGGCCCAGAAATTAAGTTGTACGGCGATCCGGATCATCTCCTCTTGTGGTGATATCAACAGCACCCCCACTCCGCTTCCTTGTTTAGTCGCCGAACCGTCGACATATATTCTCCACTCTTCATTTTTCTCGATTCCTGATGTCTCGGCAAGGAAATCTGCCAATACCTACGCTTTGAGAGCTGTCCTGGACTGATACTGGATGTCATATTCAGTCATCTCCGTGGTACATTTGATCAAGCATCCGGATGCCTCAGGATTAGTTAATATTCTTCCGAGGTTGCTATTGGTCAACACAATGGGTGAGACAGGAAGGGCGGCGCTTTCGAGTCGTGATAAGTAGCGTCAGTGTCAGCTTCTCTAAGGTAGTGTACCTACTTTCGGTAGCTTTTAGCAAATGACTAACAAAATAGATAGGTAATTGCTTACCATCCTCTTGTCGGAGCAAGACGGGTGCCACTGCCTCTTCCGGGGTGGCCAAATATAGCTGTAAACCTTCTCCTGGCATCGGTTTGGCCAGCGTGAGCAGCTCGGATATATACTACTTCAGCTTGGAGAAAGCTAGCTCGCACTTCTCGTCCCATGAAAATCGAGTTGACTTGCGGAACATCTTGAAGAAGGGAAGGCTCCGCTCAGCCGACTTAGGGATGAAGCGGGAGATTATCGTTATTCGACCTAGCAACCATTGTACCTCTCTGACATTCCTGGGTGAGAGCATGTTTTGCAAGGCATGAGCCTTCTCGGGGTTAACCTCAATGCCTCGCTCAGTCACAATGTAGCCGAGGAATTTACCGCCTCGGACCCTGAATATGCATTTGTGGGGATTCAGTCGGATTCCGTACCGGCGAAGTGTGTGGAATGTCTCTGTCATGTTACCAATGATAACTCCGGCTTTCACACTTTTGATAAGGATATCATCTACGTACACTTCTATGTTTCGGCCTATCTGCGACCGAAACACTTTATTCATCAGCCTTTGATAAGTGGCACCGACATTCTTTAGCCCGAATGACATGACTGTATAGCAAAAAATGTCGTCCGCCGTAATGAAATTAACTTTTTCCTGATCTTCCTCTGCCAATGAGATCTGATGATACCCTTGATAAGCGTCTAACATGCAAATCAGCTCGCATCCGGCCGTGGAATCGACTAGCTGATCTATTCGAGGCAGCGGGTAACAATCTTTAGGACATGCTTTATTAAAATTTCTAAAATCTACACATACCCTCCATTTTCCCCCTGGTTTTGGAACTAACACTATATTTGACAGCCATTCGAGAAACTGCACCTCTCTAATGTAACCGGCTTACAGCAACTTCTGTATCTCGGTTAGGATAATATTGTCCTTTTCCGAGCCAAAATGCCTTCTCTTCTGCTTTATCGGTCGAGACCCCGGAAGCACATTCAGCCGATGTTCCATCACGGTCCGAGGGATGCTCCTACTTTGTTCTTCCGGTCACGCAAAGATATCCCAGTTGGCAATTAAGCTACCTGTCACTTTCTCCTTCAGCTCGGGGCAAGTGGCAGCGATTCAGACTACCATGTTGGGTTGATCTGGCCATACTGACACGGATTTCTCATCCAGCAACTCCTCCCGAAGGGTATAAACTTTGTCTTTCTCAACCCTTCGGTTCTTCCGAGGGCTCGCTCGGACTTCCTCTATATAGCATTTTCGGGCTGCTTTTTGATCTCCGACAACTTCCCCAATCTGGCTATTCACCGGGAACTTCACCTTCTGGTGATAAGTTGACACTACCGCCTCGAAGGAATGTAAAGCCGACCTTCCCAGGATGACGCTGTAGGCTGAAGCAGCGTCCACCACTGTAAAGGTAGTAATCCTTGTGCGACAAAGAGGCTCCTCCCCCAGAGACAAAGGCAGACCAATTCGGCCAAGTGGGGACATCTCGTGACCCGAAAAGCCGAATAGGGCCGTGTTCATTGGATGTAGTTGAGTTGGGTCAATCTGCATGCGGTTAAAGACATCTTTGAATAAAATATTGACTGAGCTACCTGTGTCTACGAAGACTCGAGCTACGTCATAATTAGCGATGGTGGCTCTGATCACTAAGGCATCGCCATGTGGGATAGCAACTCCTCGCAGATCCTCAGGGCCGAAAGTGAGGGTCCTTCGGCACTTTTTCGGTTGATGCTTACTTCCATGTTCTCTAGCCCTCTCCCATGAGCCTTCCTGGCCCGGTTCGAATCTCCGTCCGTGGCTCCACATGTAATCATATTAATGGTGCCACGATGTGGAGTATTGGTGAATTCTTGCGGCGATCCGGCCTGGGGAGATGATTCACCCGGAAAGGCCTCTCTAGTTCTTCGAGGAGCCTGAACTCGCCGCTGGTGCTCGGGTGACGGGCGGCGAGCTCGCCTTGCTTGGTTACGCGAGACTTGACCTCTTGGCTCAGGTCCAGCCTCCCTTTGGGGAAATGTGGAGGCGGCGCACTGACTCTTTGCTGTTGTTCCTATATTACTTGTTTGATATCCTCAGCAAAGGTACGACACTCGCAAGTTAAATGTCCATGCACTTGATGATATGCACAGAAAGGAGGACGCTGGTTCGGCAGTGTCGGTGACTGAGAGACTTCTTGTACGGCGTGAATCGCTCTTTTCCCAACTTGCCATGGCGGATAGATAGAGGGAATCTTAAGCGGGTGATTCGGCGCTTAGAGGGGGACCTTCTTGCTTGGTTTTTGGAGTGGCGGTCGCTCGGCTTTCCTCCCCCCTTGCTGCTCGTCGGCAGCTTTCTCGGCTTCTTCTAGATTTATATAAGCTTCAGCTCTGGCTAGCAAGGACTCGAAGCGGGATGGAGGTCTTTTCATCAGGGATTTGGAGAAGTCTTCCCTTATCAACCCTTGAGAAAAAACATTTATTATCATCCCAGGTGAGGCATCCAAGACATCTACCGCGATCCGGTTGAAACTGTGTATGTAGTCCCTCAGGGACTCCTGATCCTTCTGTTTCACAATCATGAGGTACTGAGTCGTTCGACGGTATCTCTTGCTGCTAGCGAAATGCTGGAGGAAAAGAGCAGACAACTCTGGGAAAGACCTAACGGACCCTCCTGGCAACCGGTCGAACCACCTTTGTGCGGAGCTAATTAGATTGAGAGAGAAAATTTTGCATTTGGCCTCATCAGAGTAACCATGTATCAGAGCGACCTTTTTGAATCTTCCCAAGTATTCTTCCGTGTCAGCTGAGTCGTTGTACTCTCCGATGGATAACGGCTTGAAGGACCTGGGCATCTTCTCGGCTATGATGTCAGGGGTTAGAGGGGAGTCTAGGCCAACTAGCAGGGTCTTGCCCTTCTTAGGGTCCCTCTCCTGCGTCGGCTAAGAGAGTGTCTCCTTCAAGGTTTCTTGCAGGGAAGCCATCGAGGATGACTCGGTTGATATCGAGGCTGTTGGGACCACCTTCAGAGTGACTGGAGTCGAGGGGGCGAATTGAGGCGCTAGGCCCTGGACTGGGCTAGGAGACGCCTGCTCAGGACCTCGAGGGAAGTGCTCACGTAAAATATCTTGCATGGTGACCCTGATAAGGGCGATGATATTTTCCCTGGTCAAATTTCCTTCATCAGCATTGGCATTGCCGGAGTTCGCTCCTTGGTCTCCCATCTTTGTCTCAGACATGTTTGCTACTGAGGTTCCCACAGACGGTGTCAATTATATTACCGTCGAGACGTGGATGCTGAGGTGTCCAATCGGCGAGAGCGACAAAGGTTTGCTGACTCGGACGGAAGGGCAGCTGATGCGGCAGGAATCTGAGAGGAAAAACCACGTGTAGGAAATGAGCTGAATGGTTGCTCCTGAACAGAAAATCAGGTCAAGGGCGCCGAGAGGGATCTCGGCGAAACCCCTCCAATACTCAAGGCAGATTAGTAGGAAGAAAAGAGGGTAAACGAAAGTGAGGAGAGGAGTTCCTAAGGTGTCTTACCTCCATTTCTTGACGGAGGGTCATATATATATAGGAGAGCTCACCTGCAGAGAAATACGGTAGGTGTAAGCGGTATGACTATCCAGAGTACTAACTTGCTCTTAGAGGTAATAGGGATCATTACCTCCATAAATGCAGCAGGTGCATGAGTTATAATTAATGTTTGTCGTGTGGTTGATTGGAGACAACTCCTCTTTTAATGTAGGGGATAGGCCTCTGGGGATCAATATGGGCACTTGTCCTCTGGTTGTAGGGAACTCATGATGAGGAATGCCTTGTTGGCCACTTGAACATGATTGTCTGTCACATCTTTCAGTCAACTGGGATAAGATATACTTAGGAAAAATATACAACCGATGGGACCTGATACGGTCCTGAAACGGAGCCGAGATGATACGACTGATACGGAAAATAGCCGAGACGCAAGACGTCTTAATAGAATTGTCGAGACGCGAGGCATCTTAATAGAATTGCCGAGACGACCTAACACCCGTTGTAAGTGGATCGACATGGTACCATACCGTGATGGAGTGACTTGACCATCCAATTGTCATCACTATATGGGTAATGGGCAGACAGTTCCACTTGGTATCAGTCACAATATATAAAATGATGCTACCTAACAGATGGTATATAGATATCCATAATGGATCACTTTCATGAAGAATTTTTCTTGCTTCCAATATCCGAAAACGAGGGGAACGAAAGGCGTCGAGGTAAAAGCTTTATCTATACGTATATTCTGCAAATGGAACTGTTAGTTTAGTCTGTCTCACAATCATTCAAAAATAGATCGCTAAGAATTCTATGGATTTTGATTTAATAGCTAAGATATATCAGAAAATGCTATTTTTATAAGGACCATGTGACTTATTTATACGTATATTAGTCTATGGGTAACTAATTCTGATTCTTTTTATCCCTGCCCATTTTTTTCATAGTTTGTTATCTGCGTCACTATGTTTATCACTACTCTCCTTTCTTAGATAAGAATTGTTAGCCTCCAAAATTGTCCAAAAGTAATTCTTAAGTGAACACCTGGAATGGAATGGATCAATTCTCAAAAATTTTATTGTCCTGATTCTCTCTTTTATATTTATCATTTGAAATTCTGATTCCATAAAGGCAACCAACATGATGATTTCATTTTTTTTCTAGATAAGAATTGGTGGTGGACTGTAAAAATGCGAGGAGAGCTCATAATCGGTTTGATGGAAACTACTCCTGCACGTAATCTGAAGTTTCCTGCTTGTTTTCTGGGTCGTGTTTTATGTCTTGAACGTTCTGTATAATTTGACGCTCTAACAAATAATATGAACAGCATAGACATGTAACTTTACTAGATCACAACGTTGACAAGCTGAAGTGCAATGGTTTTCCCAGGTAAAGTTCTGGTTTGGTCATTACCAGAAGTTCCACAGCTCCCTTCAGATGAACCTGTTGCATTTTCCTTGCCGAAACCATGCTCGCTTGGATCTTGCTTAGCCATCAAATTTCTGAGAACAAAGTCCAAAACATGATTAAATTTTAGCTGCAGGAGAACTCATAAGAGCGAGCAACAGAGATTACATATCTTTAATAGTTTGTTAGCATCTGCGAGGCTTGAGCGATTAGAATTGGTGATGACTAGAAATCTCCTAATCGTTAACGACTATTTGGTCTACTTTGACTAAAAATTTGACGATTCAAGTTCATATGAAGTTTAACTTGGTCGCTCTGTATACTGCATTCACTTGCAAATTTTGTTTCTCCTTACTTTCATTTGTGTTTCTGAGTATAATTTATTTATTTATTTTAATAAAGGGCAATGACAAAAAAAATTGAAAGCTATTTGATATGTTTAGCTGCTTAACTTAAAGAAATATATATATATATATAAACTCAGGGCTCTATTACTCTGCATCAAAAGGAAGAGAATAGGAGAAAAGGAAAAAAAAAAAATTAGCTTCCATATATCTCTCTTTGTCAATGCAAAGAGAAGAAAGTGTCCCTCCGAAAATTAGCTAGCACAAATAATAAAATTGTCCCAAAGAATAAAGATCGATGTCGACGTCAAAAATATCTTTCTTAATTTATCTATCTTTATATAACTGTAGAATTGAGCCGACATGAAGGCCGAGCTGCATGTAGACAGGGCCCTAATCTTTTTGGTTATGAACTCAATTGAATGGTTGCGTCATTGAAGATTCAGGCAACAAAAATTCATTACCACACAACTACAGTTGAAAAGGCTAAAGGAAAAAAAAAACATGAGAAGGAAGCACAGGGAATAACAGATGATGCTGTAAGGACAAGTCTTTTCCTCATCGATGGAAATTGAACACTTTGTACAGCTGCTCCAATAGTTCAATTAATTCTTTTCTAAAAGAAAAGGAACAAAAAAAAAAAAAAAGGACTGCAAAAAGGGCAAAATGAGATTGGCACTTCAACTTCACTCGGAATCACTGTCTAGGCTCTCCATTCCCTTCAATCCCCTTCGCTTCTGCTGCTGCACGGGCAATAGCGAGCGAAACAAAAGATAAGGAATTGACTGGTTCAGTTGACAAAACACAAAATAGAATCGATGATAATAGTTATTTTTATTAAAACATTAAAATAGGCATCCAATTGAGAGCGAAAAATCGATGTCTGAGACAGCATCGAGATCATGATCGAAGAAAAAGGCGAACAATTAAAAGTGCAGACCAAGCCACACCGCACATACGTGGCCTCACGTGAAGGGGCCAACGGAGTCGTACCCATACTGAAAATTAATACTGAGAAAAATAAAATAAAAGCTACTGCGCAATTAAAAACATTTATTATGCACCACCAGTAAGAATGGAAATAGGAAGGTCAAAATTGAGTCGAAGTAAAACAGAGAAGAAGAAACCATCAGAATCATACCTTCTTCGCGCATTTCTTTTCCCTTACTTCGTACCTCCCCCTCGTCAAATCCGAAAGCCACATCCCTGGGAAGCAATACTGATTTCCATCCACCGGAAAACAAAAAAACAAAAAAAAAAAAAATTTCAAATTTTGAGACAAAAAAAACATTCGCAGGTTGCAATTTTGATATATATATATATATATACCTGCAAGGTCCTATCAATGTTCTTGGCCCTCTTCTTGGGGCGCTGGGGGAGCTTGGTGCCCTTCATGGCCAAGAAATCGTCCTCTTTCTCCTTCCGCGAGAGGCAGAGTTGGATCCTCGGCCATTCGAAATGATCCAGATTGATTCTTTCCTTAGCCATGCTTGGGTTCGGATCCGACGATGGTGGATGCTTTTGGTCCAGATCTGCAGCGTCGCTGCCGCTCGCGTTGGGCGGCGATCTGAGAGACTTCTCCGCCGGGGATCGCTTCTCGTGTCGTGCTCGGCCTTCCGATCGCTCTTCGATGATCCTGATCATGGCAGGGGTGAAGGTGAGACGTCAGTGGGGGTGAGACTTGGACAGAAACAAAGATACTGAGTTGGACTAACTCTCTGTGCTACCAAAAATAAAGTAGTGTAATGGCTTTATATATATATATATATATAAGCAACCGCCTGCTAAATGTAACACTATTGCTTATAAACCAAACAGGAGAAAAAATAAACAGAATTACAACATCAAAAGAAAAAAGGAAAAAGGAGAAAAATAAGCACCAGGAAATAAGAAAAAAAATCTGCAAAAAAGGGAAAAGTAATTTTCAGGTAAAAAACGAGAATTAATTGTAATACCATGAACCTATCCAACTATTGCCTAATAGTTGGATGAACACAGACCTGACGAGTAGATAGATCTACACAGGAGCATGATGGAAATGACCACGGATCAAAGATCCTCAATTAGCGTGCATGATCGAAGATCCTTCGTCTAGTCATATTCTCATCCAAAGAAGGGATGGAAAAAAAAGGTTGAGAGAGAGGGCGGTGGGTTAATGGAGAAATCCGATGAACCAGTTGCGGAGAAGCAATACGACGAACAAAGGAAGAAACTTGTACCTGTTGACAATAGACGCCCTCGATTCGCGGCCGGGCAAGCATAGCCTCGTTCTGGTAGCGTACGGCCCGCAGGGGGGAGGCAAGGCAGCGGCCGGGGCTTCCGAGGACTTCCGCTGGAGCTTGACCACCTGCCTCGAGTGGGCCGGTGACTCGTTCCCTTCCGTTACCGCCGGTGCTGCGACCGACGATGCCCGGGCTTCTGTTCTCAGCCCGCGCGACCGCTTCTTGTGCCCCCACTGGAAGAGGACGCCGCCGTGGCTTGGCCCATTGATCTGGTGGTGCCCGTGATCCTTTGCCTGCGTTCGGAGGGTGGAAGTGTGGGAGGAGGAAGGTATGGCGTAGGAGTGCGCCGCCTCCGAGGAGGAAACGTTGAAGGGTGGATCGCGACCCGGGGACCGATAGTCCGATCCGGCGTTGGATTTCACCGTCAATGGTTTTGGTTCCAACGGCGAGCAGTTAGGGAATCCATTGTTGTCCTCGGCGTCGTATTCCTCCGAAGCTTTCAGACCGGTCTTCCTACCATTGCTGAGGACGACGACATCTGGGCTGTTTAATCTCTGGAATCTGCCGATTGCAACACACGAATCAACAAAAAATCTTCGGCATCCAAGAAAAGACTCGAGTGAAAGAAAGGTTAAATTTTTCAGCCGAAGAAAAAAATGTGAAATGGATGATGAAGAACACGAAGATATTTTAGCTCAAATTAATGCGAGAATAAACCTTAAAAGGGCTTGAATCTGACTATGCATCCATTTGGGACAACAAGGATCATCGATCCGCAGTGAGTAGCAATGGCAGGAAATAGAGTAGAAATCAAAGATCACAAAAAACAAATTTAAAAACATTCCTTTTGGTACAAAATGGAGTAGGAATTGGAAGGATCCAAAGCAGCTATCTAAGAAAAATAGAAAAGAAGAAGACAGCCGGTAGAGCCATACCTCAAGGAACTTTTGTGCCTTTATTTTAGCCAAAATTGACTCTAAAATCTGAGAATGATGGATAAGAAAAAACAAGGCAGGCCTGAAATCAACAAGCGAGAAGCAACAGCGCTCACAACAAACCACCGACTAGATGATTAGGTCATTGATCGGCAAAAGATGATTGATCCTTCAATTGAAGATAGAAAGAGCTCCAAACTAAAAGAAGGCATCAACGAAACAGGCGGATACTTCTTCAATGGAGGGGGAAAGGGCTAGGGAGGAGCGGCGGGGGAGGGCGGGGCACTTTGCATTCTCTACAGTTTCTCTCGCCGTAGAACCGCAGAAGATGTGATCGCCATTTCCTCACTGGAAATATTCTGAATAATAGAAACGAATAAAAACCTCTGATCTGGATATCTTCGAAATGAGAACTGGCCGATTTTGGCTATCAAACCATCAAAACCAGGATTTGGAACCACGGGAAGTCGATTTGAAAATCACAGTATTCTTGGAAAACTACAACTGCGGGGAAATCCTGCTCCTTCTCAAGGAACAAAAAGACCAAAAAAAAAAAAAAATGGATAGAACAAAAAGAGGTATTTCTCAAACAAGAAAAATCGAGTCGCAGATGAAGACATCATCTAAAATCAAAGCGTCTGTTGCTCAACCGACAAAAAGTTCCATAATCGAGTCGTAGTCGTCGAGAACGGGGAAAGCTAGCCTAAATCATCGCATCTACTATCCTCATGACCAACAAAGGTCATTGCGAAATAGAAGCAGAAAACAATTACCATCTACAGAACCACTCAGCGGCTGCATCCTCTTCAAAACACGATCTTTTCGAAATAAAATACAGGAGAAAACAGAAACCGATCTCTGGCCATAAGGCCTAATGAAAACAAGCGCAAAAGGCATCAATTTGTATCCATCAAAAGCAAACAGATTCGTGAAAGATCTAGGCAACCTCATCTTGTTCGACGGAAGAAGGATTTCAAGGCCCATTTTCCCCCATTCTCTGCAGTTCAATTCGTGCAGCAGATCGTGTAGATTACAGACTTTTCTCGACAAGAGCCGCGATTTCTTCACTATTTTGTTCTCCAGGCGCACGAATTGAAGAAGACAAAGCAATCAGATTGAAGATCAGTTTGGAGGTAGAGGGGAGAGGAACGCGAGAGAGAGAGAGAAAGAGAGAGAGAGAGAGAGAGAGGAGAACCAACAGGGGAGACGAGAAGGCGGAACGGGTTAACAATGGACTAACAGTGGTTCCATCGAATTTGATGTTCCCAGAATACCCCTACACGGCCACAGCGACGAGCATCAAATTGTAAATTGAAAAATAAGAAGAGGCCAAAACGCAAAAAAATACAATCGAAGGCTTGATAATTTTATGCGACGCCGGTTGCAGTGCGGGAGAAGCATCGGGTCATTTCCCGTGACCGCAATTACCTACCGTACGCATAAAGCAAATCTATGCGATCGAACGAATCGGCCGTCCAATGTATCTTCTTTTCATCTTGCAGGGGTCAAAGCTTTTAATGCTTTGAGATTCGCCGAAACCCGGTGATTTGTAGGGGAAATTAAAAAAAAAAAAAAATCTCTATAACGAACGCAGGTCTTCTTTTTCTGTCTTTAATAGATTAAAAAAGGGGAAAATATAAAAATAAAAATCTAATCGAACTCAGTGATGAACCTTTTTTTTCTTTATTGCAGCAGTTTTTTTTTCTATAACGAACTCGGGGAAGCTTCTAATGCAGCAGTTTTTTTTCTTTATTTTTTTTTTTCAATTTGTGGTAACTGGTTAGATTATATTCGTGCACATCCCTTTAGATTTTGATGAATTCATCAAAGACAATAGAGAATCATAATTAATTAATATATTGAAATAATTATTAAATTTGACTTATTTTTTTTACATTGAATTGTTCGAATTTGAATTGATATTAAATTTGATTCAAATTTATTTAAGTTTAATTTATTAAATATTATCAAATTTTTAAATAAAATTTATTTATTTATTTGATTGATTAGTATAAATAAATTCATAAATATAATTTATGATTTTTGTTCAGAAAAATAATTTATAAATTATGTTCATAAATATAAATTTATTTTATTTAATTTATTATATTATTTAAGTTTATTTTATTTAATTAATTTAATATCTATTGAATGAACATGAATTCTTATTCAATCGAATATTAAATTTACTTATGAATATTTGATTTTATTTTTAATTCTACCGGTCGATAAAGCTGTTAAAAAACAGGTTGGATGAAGATGACATATATATAGTAATCCATCTTGGGCGTGTTGGATCTCCTCGTGTTTTATTATAGTTTTGGTTTCCAGTCCATTGAATTTTAAATCAAATCACGCCTTTATTTTCATTACCCTCAAAAAACTATTTCTATTTTAAAGAATATTAAACGAACATTGATCTTAAAAATATTTCTATTTCAATATTTTCTAATTTGAGTCAAAAGTACTATTAGTTTTACTATATATATATATATATATATATAGTTCTGATTGGATATGCACTCGAACCGTCCGCGACATACCGACTCACCACCACTGTCGCCGTCGTCATCGCGCCGTCCGACCCCCTCCGATCGTCAGACCTGGTGCAATCAACGAGCACCTCACCGGCGGTCCGACGGGGCTCGGGCGATGTCGGATTCCGATCAGTCACCGCCCGAATCGCAGTCGGCAATTTCGCAGCCACTGTCGCCCGCGATCGGGTCGGATTCTAGCCGATTCGCGGTCGGAATCCGGCGTCGCCCGAGCCCCATCGGACCACCGGCGAGGTGCGCGTCGTTCGTGCCAGGTCCGACGGCCGAAGGGGGCCGGACAACGCAGCGATGGCGGCGACAGTGTCGGTGAGTCGATGTGTCGCAAATGATTCGGATGCGTATCCTATCAGAACTATATAGAGAGAGAGTTTTTTTTTTAAATATCGACTCTAAAATTAAGGATATAAATCGACCAATTTGGTCGTGAACGAATATTCTAGATTTTTAATTATTAAATATATACAAGTAGGTAAATCAGAACAAAGTTCTATCTATCTAATATAAAAAAACAATTTTTTAATTTTTACCTTATTTATATAAATAAAAAATAGTTTATGGTAGGCTCACTGTCAAGTGTCAACTCATTTAACGTGTCTCTCCTTGCCCTCAACCCTTCTGATACTCCATTGTTTTTTTTTTTTCATTTATTTTGATTAAAACAGATAAGTTAATATTATGATTATTCTTAGTGCAGAAAGTTAATCCAAAATAATATTACTTAAATTGTCATAATTACTTTATTATATTGATTAATATCTTTTTATAATTTTTACCCGTTGACTTTAATTGATTAATATGAATTTAGAAATTAAACGTGTCGTCTTAACACATATTTTATTAACCAGGCTGCACTTGTCATGGAAAATTGATATTTGACGCAGTAATAAATTTATATGAATGCAATAAAAAAATAATTTAGGTATTATTATTTTATCTTGAGATAAATTTGATTATGAATTTTAAAAAAATTAAATAGATGATGCAATTTTAATTTTTTAAATAGAATATATTTTCGATGTCAAATTTATCTTATAAAAATGATATAATTATATCATAAAAACAATGTTTTTTGATTTATTTTGATAATTATAGAATATATTTTATTTAAAAATTATTTAATATCCCGTATTTAACTGCCAATAAGCAAAAATAAAAAATAATTAGCTTAAATATGTTTTTTTTAGGGTTCCTGCCAAATCTCGCCGTTGCCCCACCACTGCCCTCCACCGATCGCCACCGACCTCTCTCCCCCCTCCGGCCACGCATCCGTTCCTTCCACCTGTGGAGGACAACACGATGGATTTCGGCCTCACCGTTCGCTGGTGGTCTTCCAGCTGCTCGACGCCAGTCGGAATGGAGGCGCTGGTATCGAGGAGGATGATTTTGTCACTGTGATTTTGAAGGAGAACCCTAGGCGGGTGGAGCCCAAATTCTTGGTGCGCGATCGATTTGTTACACTGAGGTAGAAGTACATGCTGGAGAAAGGTTCCGATCCTGGGTTATTCTGCTTGGTAAAGACTGCTGGGGTAGTCTACCATTAGTAAGGGGAGAAGGAGGGCGGTGGTGGGAAGAAAGGCGAGTCTGAGAATCCAGTGTATCACAAAGCCCTTCTTAGGGAGTTCAAGGGCAAACTTCATGTTCCTGAACATGTGTTTGAGGATAATTTATTTGAAGAGGAGGAGTGCGGGAGGAACTCAGAGGAGCTTCCATGGATGAGCTTCGAGGATTTTCAGAAACACGTTAGTGCTGGAAAAATAAAATTGTTGACATCGAAGTCGACCATGGATGACTCTTCTGAACTTCGTTAAAGATATTTTTTTTTCTTGATTTGAAGGATTATTCCAGGTAACAAAAACATACAAAACTCAAAATGGTAGGATCATTGTAGTACTTCTTTTGTGTTTTTCCCCAACATTTTGGGTGTATATTTTGCAAATGATTTAGACCCTTCTATTCATTAATCATTATACAGGATGATTAGGTTAAATCAAGACACTCAGCAATGCTCTGACAATTAATTTTTTGGCAACAACAATGGCTAAATACAAAAAAAGGTAAAAATGGAAGACACTCACTATCTATGAGAATCTAGTTCTATCTTCAATAGAAGAGTTAAATAAGAAAGTAAACTAATATGGACATATTCAAAGATGACAAATCTATTGCATAGTTAACAATTTCGATCATTTTGAGCTGAAGGTGCAAGGTGAAAAGGGAGACTGAAGAAAATTCTAACGCAAAGAAAAACAATTTGAAACTTCTGGATATTAGTATGCTAGTAAAATATAGCCACACATAAGGATGAAATCCATATATTGGGTTCCAAATAGTTGGGACTCAAGATAGGTTGTTGTTTGATGTTTGTTGGGTAACAATGGCTAATTGTGCACAAATGTAGTTTTGTACATGTTTTGTTGACCATTTAATTCTATTGGCAGTCCTACATCAGCAAGTTACACGACTACTCCACCCTGTGGCATCTCCAGTATCAAGAAGATTTTTGGTTTAACATGGGATGGTGACAGAAGTAATGGCTGCTGCTGCTGCGATGATTGCAGGTTTCGCAGCATCTGCTGCTTTTGCTGCAACCAGTTTTCTGTAACTGCCACTGCATATGTTGTCTGGCCTCTATCTAAGATGCTTGTGTTGGACTTGGGTATAGTCTCTAGTACTGCAGAACCAATATGGGAGAATATTCTAAATTTGTTCACTGAAGGAGGATTTTTCTCCAGAATGTATGGGGATTTCACACTTTTGGTGGTGTTTCTGCTAGCTTTCAAATGCTAAAACCCACTATGCTGGTTCTTATCGCAATGGTTCTTCTTGTTCGGTTTACGCTTTCAAGAAGGTCAAAGAATTACAGTAAATAGGTGATTACTTTCTCTCCCATCATCTTTCTGTACAATTGCTTTGCTATCATTTTGTTTTGGATGCTTCAATAAGATTACTTGGCTTTACTAACATGCTTTGGACAGGGTAAGGCAAGGGATTGAATTTGAACATTCCATCTATATGTTTGTTCACGGGCTTTGTTATCTATGATAGGCTGATAAGGTCTGGTATATAAAGGGGTTATGGTCCCCAAAGAGTAAGTCGACGCAACTTCTTTTCATCCCATCTAGAAGAAGACAACTGCCTAGTCTCCTCCTCCTTATTCCCTTTGGAAGATCAACCTCCCGCAGGTTTCTGATTTACTGTTCTCCTGAGCTTCATACTGCCGTAAGAACGATTCAATGGCAATGAATCTGAATTCAGGTTAGAGTTTACAGTCATTTTTATTTAAATTGCTATACATCAATGATACATGCGATCCCGTCACAAATGATCTGAGATTCCATAACATTCATGTGTAAAGAACATTAGGTGTTACAAATTACTATCGGGATATGCTTTGTTTCCCATACATACACCATTGCAATAAATTCATAGACATGCATCCACAAGAATTACTGCCATTCTTTCTTCCATTGTCAGGGTTCTACTGGAATCAAATTCAGTGATGTGGCAGGGACAGATGATGCAATAAAAGAATTGCAGGAGGTTAGTGTTGTGCTAATTGACTCTAGGAAAATGCCATTTGTTCCTTAGATATTTGCTATCGGCAAAAGCCTTGTGAAATTTTAATAGCATCTCATATTGAAGAAGAAATGTTGATTAAATTTAATGCTCCTTCATTTAGTGGAAACTATTCTGCAGACTAAAATGTTGCCATTAGTATGTAGATGTCTTGGTTCTCAACAAATATCTACGATAATGTAGAAAGGTTTAGCATATGCAAAGAGTGGTCCTTGGACTTTGTGATAGAGTTTTTGTGAACTTCTGTGTAAAAAATTTCATGAATTGCTCTGGTTTTCGACTATAGAGCTTAAATTGCTTCTTGAATACGAATTCAACAGTACAAAGTGATTTTTTTATGGATCTCAACTGGCCTGCAGTCTGTTGATTCAGCTCAGTGGAACAATTTTTTTTTTTTTCCTTTTTCCTGATTTAGTTTATTTGTCCCTTTTGCTTTTATCTATACTTCATTGTTAAATGGAATTCTCACAACTAGAGCATGCCCCTTATCTAGGTTTGAACCATGTCATTTGTCGAGGGAATTTATTACTGAATGACTTGAATATAAGTAATCATTGGCTGGTTGTGAATTATTAGGTGTCAGAGTTGTCAAGATTAATAATCATCATTCAAACTATGGGGTTATCATAAAAATAGGTTCATTGGAGAGTAAAACTGCCATGAATATTATAGTATGATTATGCGGAGGAGCACCTTATTACTAAGAAAACGAAAAAAAAACAATTGTAGCAGCTAGAAAGAATTTAAGGATAATTGATCTAGAAAGTTTATAATTTGATCCTCGAGGATGATCATAAAAGTCAAATGAGCACGTTGGATTAGCATTTTACTTATCTTAGATGTCTTCATCCGTTAATACCAATACACTCTAATATGGCTCTTTGCCGAGATCCTGCGACACTTCGACCCAGTAACTTTCACCTCAAGGTTTCTTTCAGGCCAAATGAATGTAGCTTATTAAACTACATTAGGTTGAGCTTAAATGTCACACATGAGGGCTCTAGCTAGTATATGGTGCTGTCTAAGCTTCAATTACCATGCACCTTCTTGGTTTCTTTAATTTTAAAGTAATATTTTAGTCTATTTCTCATTTAGCTATCAGCTAATGCTTGCTATTTCACTTCCTTCTAGATAGGAATTCATCCTTCTGGCGCAAAGGAACGTCTTGATATCTTGAAGGTTCGTGCTCGAAGAGTTAAAATGTCACCTACTGTTGATTTGCCGATTGCCTGGTACCACTCTCTGAGATTTCTTTTTATTGTCATTTATTTGCATTTTTTGCGATTTTAAATGAATAATTTAGCGTGTTCAGTAAAAAATCATAATGACATGAAGCATGGAAAGACCAATGGAACATGCAGAACCAAACAAAAAATGACCGTGGTGCAGTAATCTAGCCCTGTGAGAGAAAAAAAATTAAAGAGCTTAAAAATGAAATACAAGTGTATGTTTATTTCATATGCTGGATAGTGAGATCGCTCAGTATTTGGACTGTAAGAGAACCAAAATACTCTTCCAGGAATAACCTATATAATAAGGTAAAATAGATAAATATTTTTATTTTTGTATAAATAATATTGGGTAGAGGAGAACTTTGGTGCAAGGGTGCAACGGTAAAGTTATTGTCTTGTGACTAAAAAGTTACGAGTTCAAATCTTGAAAATAATTTCTTGTAAAAAGCAAGATAAGATTGCATGCAATGGATCTTTCTTCGAAATTTCATATGGTGAGAGTTTTGCACATAGGATTGCTTTTTAGCCGATTCTATCTAGTAGGATGAAGCTTTATTGTTGTTGTATAAATAATATTAGATAAAAGCTGATGTGTTCATTTCAAACGTCAGTTTCAGTTAAAAGAAAGAAAAATATGTTACGAAGAATATTTTTGTTCAATGTACAACGGTAGAATATATATTTAGAAAAATTTTACAGCTCTTGATTCCTAGAGGAAGAGTTGCAGCAGAGATTATTTATGGACGAGATACCTCAAAAGTTTCCTTGAAGTACCTTTAAGACCTACCTTTCTGGGAAACTTCTAACCATGTAAATCTCCTATCTGTAGAATTTATAGATTTTCTTCCTCTCTAAATCTATTTATAATTAAATTTTCAAATCTCTATTATTATATCATTGGGAACTTACGGAATTCCATGAAGCTTAACCTGAGTGATTACCGTGTTCATTTTCATAGCACGCATGAAATTTCACGGCTTCTAGATATTTATGAGCCAGAGATGACGTGCACACAGTCAGTCATCAGGAACTTCGGAGGGTCATTCTTTTACACGTGAATATCGCCCTTTTATGTCACCGACACCACCTCGAGGCATCGAGCAGAGTCGGTGTAGAATATTTAAAGATTCTGAGTGAATCAATATAAATTGGATTTTTTTATATATGAAAAAAAATTAATGAAATTTAGATCTTTATACTTATGATATTTTAAAAAATAAGTTTTGAATCTGAGTGAACGTTCCATTTATCCTGGCTCAGAGCCGGCCCTGGTATCGAGATTGGATACATCGATGCATTTGTTTATTTATCGGACAGTATCTAATCGAGCAATAGAATAGTTATTATCATGCCTTGAGCACAGGGCAGTGGCGAGAAGAAGAGTCATCTTAAAGAATGACAATTTAATTTGACGGTGTATATTAAAAAAAAAAAGTCCATGTTTGATGATCCTAAATCAAGTGGTCCAAATAAGAAGTTAATTACATTCACAGACAAACGGATAAGTATATGATTAGTTGTGATCACTGTTTTTTTTATAGTATTAAATATTCAAATCTTCGGTCTAATTAATTTTGAAAATAATCAATTTTATCATATACATTTTATAAGTATTAAATATAACGGTGCGCTAAGTGATTTTTAAGTGAGATGTATATTTTGTCGATTATTAGAATAAATTAAAAAGTATTCGTGTGGATAATTTCATTAATTACAGTATTTTTTATTTATTATTCTATTTAGAAGAAAAATTTATAAATGATTGAATATCGAATTATAAATATTTAAGAATAAAACATCTTAATGCTATACCATAGTCAAGCGTGATCATTTTTTTTGTAAAGATCAAATTTACGAAAAATTCTATGAGCTTTGACGTAAGTAGTCAAAACACGTAAAGATTATTTGAATTCAAAAAATAATTTTAAATCTCTTTCGAAATAGATTTTTATATTATTCATAAATTTTATCGTATTTTAATCACTACTACGTCAATGGAACAGATGTGATCGCTTTTTGAATGTATTTTCTGTGATCAATGTAAATTTTGTAAGAGATTAGGGGATTAATTCGGTTGCCTTCGAAATAAATTAATCGACTTGAACTCAAAAATAGCTAATAAAAAAATAGTTATTACTAATAAAGCAGAGATAGGATGAAACCAGAACAGAGTTGCAGTCACAGAGAGACAAGGGTGTGGGTAGTCGCTGCATGCTTTACGGGTGGATGCATTCAACGGCTACTAAAATGGGCAAGAACACGAGGTAGACGAGTTAATTCCATCCCCTCCCATGTGCGCGCTGCACTCTGCTGCAGGCTGTGCGCCTACCCTTTCCCTTCTTCCCCTTTCCCTTGTTCCGATGCGTCATCCTCATCGTCTTTTATTTATTATTCGTGCCTTTTGTTTTTTTTTTTTTTTTTGTTAGCATCTAGCGATGTCTGAGCCAAACATCTTCTTCTATTAATGATTTGCTCATTAATTTTTCTTCATATCATTGCATTAGTCCACCGTCAAAACGGTGGATTGGATAAAAATTTGGAAAAAAAAAAAAAGGTTGCTTCGCTCTCCACTTCAAGCGCTGGGGGCGTACGTCGGCAGGCGCCGTCAACATCCTCTCGGCATGAGCCCTACCCTCGACCTGTCCCTGTCGAACACCACGCGGTACCCTTGCTGCTGTATGTTGCCGATGATGGACACGCCGCTGTCTGTCCCGGCGAACGCGAAGCAGAACGTGCCCCCGGTGTCCACCGGAATGAGGTAGTTCTCCGCCGGCAGCGACACAGCCGAACCGCCCGCCAGGTGCAGCGCAACCGTCGGAACCTTCACCTCTGTCCGCCCGGAGAGGTCGTAGCAAGTGTCGAAGAGGGAGAAGCCGCCGGCCGCCAGTTTCAGCCCTGTCGTCCCGGCCCGGAAGGCATCGCGCAGCGCTTCGTATGCCGGCCGCGCCAGCCGCGTCACTGACGTTCCTGAGTCCATGATCACGCCTCCCTTTCCGGTTGAGGGATCTAGTCGGAGGTCGGAAGCCAGGACGCCGGGCACGCGGGTGCCGCCGACGCTCACTCCCATGAGCTCGATGTAGTAGAAAGTGTCCACCTTGGGATTTCGCACCATGGGAGTATAGGCCACTTGCGAAGAGGCCCTGGGCACGGCGGAGTTCCCGAACACCACTGTGGATGACCGGTTTGGAGCACCGGCGGAGGTGCGATCTACCAGGCAGTATGAAAACATACGGCCGAACCGTCGGCCAGCCTGGGACGGAAAAGAGAGGCTCCCACGACCAAGGCCGAGGAGACCGGCAGCGGCGACGAAGAGTCCCTCGTTGTCATGGCCGCATCCAAGAGCGACGCGCGAGACACGGACACTTCGCCGGAAAGTAAGTGTCTCGGTGGAGAACTCACCCATGGTGATGGATCCGTCACCGTACGAGACCTGATATTGGCAGCTCCGGCGGCGCGTATCACAGCCGGCCAAATCCAGGCGGCGGCATAGCGGGTTGCCGCAGGGTACGGCGGCGTAAGTGTGGGATCTTCGAGGGTCGAAGATCGGGTCGGACTGGGAGTAGCAGCGCCGGCACGGGGCGCACTGCAGCCAGACGACGTCGCTGCCGGTATCGAGCACCATGTAGACGTACCTCGGCGGCGTGCCGATCCCGATCCTGGCGAAGTACTCGCCGCTGCCCTGCGTGAGGCCGGACACCACCTTACTGCTGAACCCCCGCCGTCCAGTGACGTTACGAGGAAGCGGGGCAGCCACCTCCTCGAGCATCTGCCGGAGGGATTCGACCCGCTCAGCGTCACGGTCGAGTCGGAGGCTGAAGATCTGCTCGGGAGAAGCGGTCGCCGCAAGGAGGGAATCACGGTGCGAGAGCTCGAAGTCGAAGGAGGAGGGCGAAAGGGTCGCCTCGGACTCGGATTCCACCCCCGTGGCTAGGCTTTGGGCCTCGTCCTCTTCTGGGACGAGGGCTGCAGGGCTACTAAGAGGAGCAACGAGGAGGGTTTGACGCTGCAAGGGCTTGGAAGTTCCATTACCTGCTACGACGAGCAGAAAGAATAGATAGAAGAGGAGTGGAAGAGGAAGGGCGGACGCCATGACTGAGCTCCCTCCCTTCCTCCCTCCATGCCGTTGCCATATAAAAAGGCAGGGAACAAAGGAGAAAGACGAAGTGGACGGTACGGAGTTAATGGAGAATGGTTGGTTTGTCGGTTGGGTCGAACCGGAATTAACATCTTAGAACCAATCCGGTCCATCTTTTTCCATTTCCTCGTCAGGCACTAAATCATATTTTACTTATTATAATTTTTCGCTATTTGTTTTCTATTCAGTAGTCTAAAAAGCCTGGTTTGGCGGTTTGGGAAATAGACTCAAGTGGAGTTATAAGTGAAAATAAGCTTAAATTTTAATCCTTTCAAATTTATGTCATTTATTATTAAATTAAATATATATATATTCGCATGTTTTTAAGGTACGGAGGTGCAATGATAAAATACTCGATAAAAAAATTAGATGAAACAGCGTAGAAGATTGTTTATCTGCCGGTCTAGTCCGATGGATTATAAAATTAAAAAATAAAATAAAATTTAATTTAATTTAATTTAATTCGAACAAATAATATATTTCAAAACAATAAATAATGCGGTGCAAGTACATATGGGAAGTACTAACCACGTGTCGGATGGCAGCCCACGTCACTTTCCTTCCGCGCTGGCAAAACTAGTTAACTACCGGTCGGTTTTAAAATTAAAATTTAAAACTCGTATTGAAAGTGCGAAGAAAAAAAAAATAACACTAATAATTTTAGCCTATAAATGATTCGGCGTGAATTTGAGTTTGAAGTTAATGTGACAATTTAAGTAGCGCTTCGACCGGTGCGCTCGTTGAAAGTGAACGCCTTGGTTTTATTTTTAAAATTAAGATAAACTACATTTTAAATGTATCGGTTTTTATAACAAAATCTTCATCTAAGCGTAGAAGTTTTTTGTTATTTTAGTCAATATGTCAAAGGATACAGTCCTTCTGTGATTTATCTATTTTTATCATCATCGAGAGACTGATGATAAAAAACACTTGAAACGAGCGTAATTATCTTTTGCTACATATAACAATATTAAGTTGTCCTTTCGAGTCGACCCATTGACTAGAACAGTGCAGATATTCGTACAGACGAACAGGGGTTGGATTGATTCTCGATATGGAATCTAAAATTTTTATTCTCGTGATTTTTTTTCTTTCATCACATCGAGGGATCGACAGTAAAGAGTACTGAAGGCGAAAGTAATCTTATGACTATAAATAACAATATTATATTAAGTCCGGTGAGGTGACGGTATAATTTTTGAAATATTTAAGACTCTATTTTCAACCATTTTGTAAGTGAAATGAAAACAAAAACAAAATATTAAACGGTTAATCATTCATTACGTATACTTTCTAATTTATGTTTATGATTGATAATAATTTTTTATGGAGTTGAAGTGATTAATCGATTCGAAGATTGAATATTTAATATCAATTAAAAATAAATAATAATAATTTTCAACTATTGCTCAACATTAAAATAAATCTTATGTCGAGATTTTAATTATCAATATAGATGATAGTAGAGGTAGGGAGCTCTCTCAATTGACCAGAGAATTATTAGTTAAATTTGTGATGAAATTATTTTTTCCCCCCTTTTCTAAGGGTTTATTTATTGACTAAAAAATAGAGAATGTTTTTTATGTTTGGATGTCTGGTTGAATCCCGCAAAGAAAAGTATTTTTACCTCTTAAAGTTTTTTAAAGTTGAGCCACTGAATTCGTTTGAACTGTGCATCAGATTATTATTTTTTAATTAAAAAAATCCATAAAAGAAATTCTTTCTCTTGTGTATATAATTTTTGTTCAAGATGATTTAAGACAGCAAATTTAGAGTGCAGTTTGCGGTGTTAAAATCATCCATGTGCCCGTCGACAGAGAGCTAATTAATGTCCCTCCGGAGATGGTTCGATGGTAAACACAACGTGATATTTATAAGGATGTCCGAATTCGAAATCAGACGAGAGATTTAAAATCTCTTAGAGGATGAAATACTCTTTCTTATATTTACTATCGAGTCAAGAGTTAAAGATTCATCCATAATTTATCTCTCTCATAATAATCAAAGAATCGATGAATAGGATTGAATTGACGGTTACAACTTTTTGCTACAGAGAGCTAATTAATTATAAAGGATTAGAAGCTCACTAAATCAGACGCTCGAAGAACTCGCATTACAGCGGCGCAAAGTTCCTGGCACTGCTGCTATACGCATTCATCCATAAAGGAAGCCACGGCCGGCGCTCAAATAAATGCCCGTGCACTGCTTCCTCCAGTTTCGTTCTCAATCGTTGGCCGGTTGGCATTTACGATGGAGGAAGGAAAGAAGCGGCGAAAATTGCCCAGAAACAACGTCTCCAC
Source organism: Wurfbainia villosa (assembly GCA_025175895.1). Classification (NCBI taxonomy): domain Eukaryota; kingdom Viridiplantae; phylum Streptophyta; class Magnoliopsida; order Zingiberales; family Zingiberaceae; genus Wurfbainia; species Wurfbainia villosa. Next base: position 5,538,237 of record JAKLTH010000042.1, read on the forward strand.
CTTCTGCTTGCACTGCCATTCTCCCCAGAGCCAAAAGAGAGAGAGGAGGACAAACGCCCACTGAGCATGGTCTGAGCTCCGGTTCTCAGAGCGGCACAGCTGTGGTCATATGATGATGATGTACCACATCGATGGGCCCTCAGTTTTCAGTTCCTTCGCTTGGATTGTTTAGACATCGTTCTTTGTTTTGTTTTTTTTTTTTCATGCTAGCTGGAAAGCAGCAAGGATAAATGTCCAACCCATCACCCATGAGTGAAGAATAAATGCTTTGATCGATGGGCATATAAATGTTTGGTGTTGTCCTCGGTCAAAATAGAAGAATATAATTTGATTTTTATTGTGATATCGTTCGATGAAAAATTTAAAAAAAAATATTCAAGCGGCTCTGAAATCTAAGAGTTTATCCGATTCAAGAATGACGCGATTATGAAATTCGGATTGAACCGTGAAAAAGCTATAAGTATTTCTTTGATTTATCTTTGGTGACCGGTGAAGATCACTTGAGCTCCAATTTTATCTGACTCAGTTATTAGTAAGACGTTCCGAATGCCCATGGAGTAGGATTGATCATTTTCAAAGATTAATCGAATCGAATATTCTGATGTCAATACAAAAAAAAAATTCAGTTTATCTTGGCACATTTTATTTGAACAAACATGTGATGAACCTGTAGGAGAGTTAATGGGCTAGGTCGAATCCCAACTAAATGTTTCGACTAGAATCCACTTTTGGTCAGGCGTGATAGTCACTTTGTTGTGTCCAGAGCTTGTTTGTTTGGTTTTAAGCCGAAGGCATTAGATTTCAAGGCCCAAATGGCAATTGAATGAGGATATGTAGAGGTTAATTTAGGATAAAATAACTGCTCACCTTTTTCATGTCCATCCGGGTGAAGTTGAGTTGGGTTCTCTCTCTCTAATGCATTCTTGTTTAATTTCGAGTCCCGAGATTTTATACAAATGAGTTGGTTTCTCAAGTGCTTTGAATACCACACAATGATCTCTTCTTAGAAATCTGATTAGGTGGGACAAGATGAGATTTTGTACGAATGATGCAAATCTAATATCTTCTTAGAAGACTTGTCAAATATGAGATCAAAGATTACTGTATGAAATCGTCAATCTAACCAAATTTTAGACGAAAAGTGATTCTTGAGAATTTAAAAAGCGTACCAAACTTTATCCTAGAAGGGGTAAAAGCGGAATATGAATGGTGGCAGAAGACCTTGATGCAAAAACAGTGAAGATCCTGACCTATCTGTAAATGGGGATAGATTTGTATAAAATATAGCTATGAATGGTAGCAGAAGACCTTGATGCAAAAATGAGGTGAAGATCTTGACCTATCCGTTCTGAAAATGAATCCATGGGTGAAATGAAACTATTACGGAAGGATTAAGATTCATGTAAAAACTACTCGAGAAAAAATTAGCAAATTGACAAGCAACGTATAACAAAAGTTAAATGTAAACCGTGAACATCTTATAAATTTAAGTCTGACAGATAAATTACATAGTGACAATGTGAGTTAACTGTATCCTCATGCAAAACTAAGATCGGAATAGGAGAAATCGAGACAAGGAAGATAAGACTATACTTTGCTCTCACTTCCCACTGAGATTGGGGAATTGTCCAGGATCCTCAATGGAGGGAGCAGTTGTAGGGCTTGAAGATCCTTGATCAAAATTACCTCCAAATTGTTGCCCTCTACCACCTCTCTGTCTACCACGCCCACGGCCTCCGGGAGTGGAGTATCTACCACCATTAGTCGGCTTAAAGAACTCAGTGATGCTCATCGGCTACCAACAAAGGATTCTCGTCAGTCAGAAAACATGAGAATATGTTGTGTACTGATAACCAAGTTAGCAAGTGGAAACTATATTACCTTTTTGCTCTTCTCTTCCCTATCAACGTTTTCTTTCTTCTTTCCTATGTCCTTACCACTACCCTGCAAATAGACATTGCATCAACTACCATTAGGCTTGTAATAAAATAGGCATAAATTTGCTTTTAAAAAAAATATAGTAAACAACACATACCAATTTAATGAAAACTTCGTCATTTTCTTTCTTCACCGACAATTGCTTCATCGACTGCAACTCCTCATCAAATTCAACTTTTCTCTCTTCGCTCTTCGTTGCAAGTAAAGCTTTTCTTTTTTCCTCCTTTAGTTTCTCATACTCCTCCAAAGTTATCTCCTGTTCAATTATGTTCAGAAAAAAATATGATTAACGTAGTGGTGGAATATAGAGAAAGGAAAGGATTTGTACGATTAACAAACAATATTGTAATTTCCTCTCACATCATAAACTCGTGCATGGCATGGAAGATCAGAGAAAAAAGTTAACAAAAGTACATCTTAAATACAATATCTGAAAACTGTAAGTTATCGAATTTTCAGGGAGTTAGCATATAGGACAAGAAGTCAAAACCACTTCAGAATGTGGACTGTACATTCTCAAGTACTACTAGCAGAAGGTCTCTAACATCAATAAGAAAATAGGCTGTTGAACACAAGTAACCGTACAAACTTATGGACCAATACCCAAATCGATCTGCTGGAGGATTACGATTGGTATGATAAAAATGACTGTTAAAGAACAACACTCTCTGCTAGTCAGCATGCCAACTTCCATCTACGGCCAAAATGCATTAAGTTAACAAGAACACGAACTTTTAGAATCAAAGATAATTTTCACCTCATTTTATTTCACAATTGCATAGTTGCAAGATCCCATCTTAGTCATCAAGTAAAAAGTTTAGCAATTCTTTCAAGCTTGCTAAGACACAAAAGGTCCACCAAAACAACCTAAATCACCGTCCCATAAAGCTCACAGGCCTGTGAACATGCAATTTGTGCAAGAACAAGATGAAAATCTCCATAAACCCTTAGCCGCATGCACATAAATCATGGTACTTGTCAGTCACTGTGAAATGATTGAAAAAGCTATGTAATAAGCCAACAGATTATACTAATCCTGGCCATGCCATCTTCATGCCTTCTGCATGCACCTTGAGTTTGAAATCCCATGTAAGATGTGGAATTTAGAAAAATCACAACTTGCATTGAGCAAGTTAAACAAGGGAAGGATGGCCGAGGCGCAATGCCAATAGAATGAAAGTGTGTGCTCATCTACAATCCAATATCAGAATTGCATGTTTGATACAGAACCATGAACCATAAGCATGGTTTCTTAAATAATAGGGATACACTAAAAGTCAAAAAGTAGACCTACCAACACTACTCACATCCAGTAGTAATTTCAACAACTATTGAAGAGCATATTGCAGGATTTTCTCAGGTATTTGAACATAAATACATACCGTATCTTCTTCCTTCTCTTCCTCATTAACTGTGCCTGCTTTATTCACCTCAGATGATGGCACCTCATCCTTCTCCTCCTTCTCAGTCGCTATAGTATCATCCGCATCAACAATTTCCTCCTTTTCCCTATTAAAAAAAAAATCACAAGGTTATAATGACACAAACAAACATATATACGCTTACATCAACAGCGCTTCCTAAATTTCAATGTGTTTACTCACAATTGTGCAGATGTCTCATCAGTTGTAGTTCCCCAGTTCCCACGGCCAGAACCATCGCGTTTCATCTCATTCCCATAACCAGTACCACTCCTCCTTTCATAAACTCTCCGCAGAGGACGTTCGGAGTCTCCTCCAGCATCCCCATTCCTGGATCCACCTCGGCCTCCATAGCCACCTCGCCGACCACCACTATATGGTGGTCTTGGCTGGCGTTCCTTCTCACCATCTTCCATGGCTACCCGACCATTGACACCCTCATATCCGTGAGAAGCTCCGCCAGCATTATCATTTGAATTCTCGCGATTGTAATAGATCCCACCTCCTCGTACGCCCCTCCCACGACCAAGCCCACGGCCAGCGCCGCCTCGTGGACCAGCAGCGTTGTTCCTTGCGTCCCTTGATTCTCTCACTACAAGGCCAATAACATATGTAACGAAAACACAGGAAAAATATAATCTTTTTTCATAAGAGATGTAACAAAAAAATCAAATATTGAGAAATACATGTCTAATTATAAATCTGAACGAACAAGCTTCCGAGTAACAGAGAAACACGTACGAAACCCCCAGAAAAAAACGATCTCTTTTCCTAGAGAAACACTCGAGTGACAATTAAATAAGCATCAACAAGGGACTAACCGGCCTGAGCAGGAGGGAGTGGTTTACTCGGCAACTTCGCCGGCACCTGAGTAACAGCGCCAACTGCTGACGCAGTGGGTTTTTTGGAGGCAATCTTCTGTTGCTGCGCAGCGAGGAGATGCGACAGATCCTCGTTGTCGTCGTCCCGAAGTAGGTCGAAGGGGTTGATGGTAGTCATCTCCGCCAAATAGAAACCTCAAGCGCAAGGCTCGGAATAGTTCGAGAGACACTGGGTACTATAATAACGCCCACCTCCACGATTCTATCGCCATCTTCTCTGGTTTGGACACGGCTCGATCAGACGTCGAGGTCAAATCGGAGGGAGAAAGAGGGAGGGAGAGAGCGCAACATCGCGAGCAGAAACCCTAGCCGCCACAAGACGCCGACAAATTCTTCGCCCATTTCTGGCCGTAACCGACATACCCATTAACCGTCTTCAGCATTAATCAAAATACTTAAGGAAAGAGTGTTTTAGGCTAATCCAATGGTCAAGTCGTAGAATCTTGGCTGCTGGATTACAATCTAGCGGATGAGATTCGTAGCATTGACCGTGCTCATTTCATTACTTTATTGGGCTCGACGAAAAAAAAGAGGCCCAGATAGACCCGTTAATATAGCGGAGTCCGATCCGACTACGACCTCCGTATCCAGGCTTTAAAATTAACCTCAAGTTGAAACGGGTTTGCCTTATTATACATCCAAAACCCGAATCACCTCCGGTTGCACCTGCTCTGTTTGAATGGAAGACGAAAATCTATTGCACGTGATGCGGTTGGTGCGATGCTAATCTATGCAGTAATCAGGATAAGAATGCCACTATGGAATCCAAATTAACATCCACTAATAATAGTAAATTAAACTTTTAGCGTGATGCTTTTAGAGATAAGATCGACCAGAGACTAGAAAAAATAAATATTAGTTGATCAATCGAAATCTCTCTTTTTCAAAAGCAATCAAATCAGGAAGCTTAATCAGGACGAGAACAGTCTGTGATGGAATTTGAATGCCGAGTTAAATTTTATTGGAATTTTTTTTATTAAAAAAAATTATTTGTAGCCAAATATAAATTTTATATTTTTATTTATTATTCGGCAGACACTCCGGACAAAACATGACGCCGCGGTTTACGAGCCCACACTAAATCGCCGGTCTACGTCTGCCGCTTCTCGCCACGTCCTGCACCCATCCCTTCACTTGCCTCCACGTGTCACGCTGACTACTGTGGCCTCACACCTCGCGATGTAGTTCCACGCCCTCATCGGCGAAAATTGTAAAGGCCAGCTACGACTTCAGTCGCGAATGAAATAGGTTGGCACATTCCTGTGGGTGCTTGAAGGTTTTTTTTTTTTCGCTGATAGAGTCGTGATACAAGTGGCGCCCCTTCTTGCCCCGCCGCTAATCGACGTCGGTTTCCTGCGTCACTATAAATGGAGGTAGCTTTCTCTGCGTTCTTTTCCGGTTCCCTTCGACAGTCGAATTGCTAATCGTAGTCCGATAAATGGTGCCCTGCGAGCGAGTCCACCGCGCCCCGGCTGATCAGGCGGTCCCTCCTTGGTCCCTCTCCGACAACCCCGTGTCTCTGATGCAGCCCTACGCAGGGCTCCCTGTCAGTGGCGTCGCCGGCCTTTCCGGCGATCTGCCCCCGCACATCCTTGGCGAGGTCGCACTCGCACTCCAGGTCTTTCTCCCCTGCGACGACGACTCTTCCCTTGACTTCTCGGCGGCCGACGTGTTCGGCTGCGACGATTTTCGTATGTACGAGTTCAAGGTCCGGCGGTGCCCCAGCGGGCGGTCGCATGACTGGACCAAGTGCCCCTACGCTCACCCGGGCGAGAAGGCTCGTCGTCGCGACCCGCGGTGGTTCCATTACTCCGGCACCCCCTGCCCTGACTTCCGCCGAGGCGGCGGGTGTCTCCGCGGCGAGGGCTGCGAGTACGCCCATGGCGTGTTCGAGACCTGGCTCCACCCGTCACGTTATCGGACGCAACCCTGCAAGGACGGCGCCGCCTGCCTCCGACGCGTGTGCTTCTTCGCACACGCCCCGGAGGAGCTTCGCATCATCCTGCCCACGTGTCCCACATCGCCCGGCAAGGGTGGCGCCGTAACTCTGCTGTCTGCGTCTCCGAAGTCTACTTTGGCGCCGCCTCCCATGTCGCCACGGTCCGATGGCTCTTCGCCGCCCTTGTCGCCCATGGCGATGGACGAGGTGATGGGGGCTATGAACAAGCTGAGGCTGAGCAAGCTGAAATCTGTGACGCCGTTCGGAACGAGAAGAAGGGCGAGGTTCTCCGCGTCCCCTGCGAGGACTCTTCTCACTGCAGAAACCCGAGATGTAGCAGAGGAAGCAGTAGGAGCTCCTTGGCGTTTGACGGCGAATCTTCTCGAGTGCCGGAGGAGGGAGGAAGAGAAGGAAGAAGCGGAGACGGCGCCGGACTTGGGATGGGTATCAGAACTGGTAAAGGATTGAAGTGGACTATCAAATTGAAGCATCAAGTTCTGCCTTGACGGGGATGTTGATTGGTTCATAAATAAATAAAGAAGAGGAGATTGTGAATATTTCGAACCTGGAGATTTTTATTTTTATTTTAAAAAAAAAACATTTTTGGGTCGAAAAGACCCTCTTTTTTAGGAGGTGTGGAACGGCACTAATCTTTTCTGTCATGTAAACAAGTTTTCTACTCTTGAAATTTATATCCCACTGTTTGCCGCATAGAGTTCCTCGATCAGAATTGTTGCATCTTTCTATCTCTTATTTCATGTATGGAGTTTCTGCATCTGAAACTTTGTGTCGAATGTTCAATCAGAAAACAGTACCCCTTTTCTTTTGTGACGAAGTGTTGTTACATCGATTCATCCATTGTTTCACGTTAACAGAATCAGAGTATCTGCAACTTCCGAATTCAATTTAATACTTGTTGTTAGTTTAATCTCCAGAGTATTTGTTACTGAAAGTGTAGAGGGTAATACAGTCTAAAAGTAAACTGTAAGATTCGTTATAACTAAACACTAGCATCCTATACAAAAATTAACAGAGATATTACCTAGATTTAAATTATTCTCAAATTAGTATTAAAGTTTAAGGTGCAGTTGCATAGAGAGTTACTTTAAAAATCTATAAAATTTTAATTGGATTCAATAAGTATGGACTAATATTATGAGTTTTAAATGAATTTAGAGAAGTTAAAATTATGAATCTTTGATATGGAGTAAAAGATAAAAATGATAAATAAAAGATTTATATGATAAATAAATTTGATTCTAAACCTCCTATGTAAAATTATAGGTGTTTGTCAATTGACATAGAGGTTTAATTTTGAAATTAGACGGTGCAAGACTAGGAAAATCTTGAGGATAAGAATTTGGGACATGGTTGTATACATGATCATTTTAGAAATCTACAAGACTTGAATTGAATTCAATAAAAACTGACTAAGCTCATCAATAGATTTTGATTGAAACTTATTGATAAAATTAGAGTAATTGAAATTATAAATCTTTGATGGACTATTTGTACGATGAGCGAGTTTGGTTATTAATTTCTTATATCTGCAAAAGGTTTGAACCACCAACCTAGTGACCCTCACCGGTCTATTTCACGACCATTGTGAGAGAGATAAATCACAAAGGATCCTATGAGCTTTGACGTAGTAGTCAAGACACGTGGAGGTCATCTAAATCCAAGAAAGTGTTTTAGGCCTCCTCAAATCACCACGCCACTTCGCAAAGACTTCGTCGCAAGACCGTAATTTCTTATATGAAGTTATGAGTATGTGTCAATTGACACAGAAACTTTTATTTGAAACTAGGTTGTGTAAGCTTAGGAACACTTTGAAGATGAGATTTTAAGACATGATTGAACTCGAGATCACTGTAAAAATTATCGAACTTGAATTGACACTACAAAAAAATTGATTTTTGACGACGAACTTTGGCAACGAAAATAATTCGTTGCAAATCTGTAACAAATTTTGCGACGAAATTTATGTTTCGTCGCAAATTTGTAACGAAATTTTCGATAAAAAAAGATTTGTTACAAACATTATAAAAATTCTAACATTTAAATATCGTTGCAAAATTCGTCGCAAATTGGCGACGAATATTTTTTTCGTCGCCAATTTGCGACGAAAAAATAAATTTGATGTAAATTTCTGCAACGAATTTATTTTTTCGTTGCAAAATTTTGCAACGAATTTATTTTTTCATTGCAGAATCTGCAACGAATATAGAATTCATCGCCAAATTGGCGACGAATATATGATTCGTCGCCAAATTGGCGACGAAAAAACATTCGTCGCTAAATTTTCCCTAATTATCCCGCCGATCCAACTTTCTCCATTTCTTCTTCCCTCTCCCTCTCTTCTTCCCTAATTATCCCGCCGATCAACTCCTCCCGTCACCAGTCCGTCGATAAGTCTCCCTCTTTTTCCCTCTCCCTTCCGATGTCGCTGCCGGAGTCGCGGCGACGCAGATCGGCGCGCTCGCTGGCGTCTGGCATCGCCGGCCACACGCGGCCGCCGCGGCGCAGCCGCCGCCATGCTCGCCGACGAGATGCCGGCCGCGGCCACACGCGATATGCCGCCGCGCTGGCCACCACCGCCGCCACACGCTTTGTCTTGCTGAGTTGCCGCTACCGCCGCGAGCTCACGCGATCTTGCGCGCGCAAGGTCGCTACATATTGTGTCGTAATCTAAATATAATATTTTGTTTAATAGGTTGTCCTACTTTTAAGGTGTTTGTCAAGGTATTCATCTAGCCGTGAGCTCATCCCCACGTTGTTTCCTTCCGGACAGGTTCGTGTAAAAATATTGTTTATAACATTATTTACAGTATTATGAATTCTGTTATAATTTTTAATCGTAATGTTTTATTTTAAGTAATTTAATTACTGTTAGTAGATCATAATTTGTTCGAAATAATGATATTATAATTTGCAATTAAATATCACACAAAATCATATTTAGTATTAGAAAATTTTAATTAATATTGAGTATATATATATATATATATACACGGATGAAGTTAATTTGGAAGAAATGAAAATTAATCGTTGTTAATATAATTTCGAATACATGATCGATGGAGAGAAAACGCAGTTGGATGTATAAAAAAAATTTATCAGAATGTCGTGGTTTAACCGATGAATTTATAATTGGGTTGGAACAATTTTTGAGATTTGCTACTAATAATGTTGAGTTTATGGATGAGAATAAGTTAAGGTGTCCGTGCAAAAAATGTCATAATGGTAAATTTTTCCAATGTGATAAAGTTCGAGAACATCTTTGTAGATTTGGTTTTACGCCAAATTATTATAATTGGACTTGTCATGGTGAACCGTTTATATCCGATGAAGAGGTTGGATGAAACATACAAAGGACCGTTAGTGGAGAGCAAGTATATTACGATCAATGCAATCCGTACCAAAGGATGATAGTTAACCAAACGCCACAAGTGCTAGTTATCCTCAAGCATTTGAACACATGTATAATAATTATTCAACACCGTTAGAGGAGGTAGAAATTAGTGGTGGTAATGAAAATGTGCACAATGAGCCATATATAAAATTTCAAGAAGTATTGAGAGCTGCAGATGAACCCGTGTGGTTCGGTTGTGACAGTCACACAAAATTATCTCTCACTGCAAGATTGTTGAATGTTAAAGCCGAGCATAATGTGTCAGAAGAATGTTTTAATGATTTTGTTCAAGTTATTGGAGAAGTATTGTCGCGTGATCACATAATGCCCAATGATTTTTACAGTATGAAAAAACTTGTGAAAGATTTGGGTCTTCCGTTGCAAAGAATTGATGTTTGCAGAAATGGTTGCATGCTATATTGGGGAGATAATGCAGATTTAGAGACTTGCAAATTTTGTAGTCAATGTAGGTACAAGAGTACCACGAGATCAAATCGTAATAAGCGATTAAAATCATTCAGACAAATGTTCTATTTGCCTTTAACTCCTAGATTGCAAAGGCTTTATGCTTCAAAGGTGACTGCTGAATACATGACTTGGCATGCAAATCATGAAACAGAGAATGGGCTAATGTGTCATCCATCTGATGCAGAGGTGTGGAAAATTTTTGATCAAACATATCCTGAGTTTGCAAATGAGATCCGAAACATCAGGTTGGGTCTATGTGCTGATGGATTTGCTTCGTTTGGCAAATCAGGAAGAACGTATTCTTGCTGGCCAATTATTGTAACTCCATACAATCTTCCTCCTAGTATGTGTATGAAAACACCTTATATGTTTTTAACATTGATTGTGTCTGGCCCTCATAATCTGAAGAAGTTAATAGATGTTTACATGCAACCGTTGATTGCCGAGTTGATCCAACTATGGGACGTGGGTGTTTCCACGTAGACTTGGCAAATTTGGACACGACACGAAAATACGACACGAATACGATCCGCTTTTTTCGTGTATGGATCGTGCATTTTCAGATTTGTGTCTATTTCGTGTCTATCCGTTAGATACGTAAAAATTTCGTGTCGGATTAGTGTCTTATCTTCTGGATCCGTTAGATCCGTTAGACCCGTTTACTTTTTTTTTACTTAAAAAAATCTAGACATGAAAAGGAAAGAATGAATGACATTTGCATAATCTCTACAAGTTGCAATCTTTGAAATTCATTTTATATTTTTATGATAATTTTAGGATGTATATTTTATAGTCATTCACTTATAATCATAATTGGGTAGCGTGGATTGTGGGGATTGTTAATTTTTTGAAAGCTCATTGGTTTAATTTATTACATTATCGTGTACTTATGAATCCTTTTGCGTCTATTATTATAGATCATGTCTAATAATCTATTTTATACTTTTTTAAGTTATTGCATTTTCGTGTAATTATGGGTTATTTTGTGTCTATTGGTTCGGATCGTATCTTGCAATCCGTTTTACACATATTTTTTCGTGTCTAATGGATCGTATCGTGTCTATCCGAAATTAAGCGGTTCGTGTTCGGATTGAACCCATTGACACGAAAAATTAAACGGATTGGATATGGATTAACATTTTCAGATCGTGTCTAGATCGTGTCAAGACACGAATCCGATCCATTATCCGATTTGCCAGGTCTATTTCCACGTATGATGTCCATACTAATCAGTTGTTCACTATGAGAGCTGCACTTCTTTGGACCATAAATGATTTTTCTGCTTATGGGATGTTATCGGGCTGGAGTACTGCGGGGATTTTAGGATATCCAATATGTATGGAGAGATCAAAGTCATTCAGACTGAAACACGGAAAGAAATCGAGTTATTTTGATTGTCATAGACAATTTTTACCGCCAAATCATAAATTCAGAAGAAATAAAGAATAATTTACTAATAATAGAATTGAAAGAACACCTCTACCAATCAGATTCACGGGTCAAAGTCTATGACAAAGAGTGATTAACTTTCCATCTGTTATTGAAGACCCTGATGTCACAACATATGACTATGGAATTACGCATAAATGGACAAAACGGAGTATCTTTTGAGATTTACCATTTTGGCAGAATAATTTGATTCGTCACAATCTTGATTTAATGCATATTGAGAAGAATTTTTTTGAAAATATGATAAATACAGTGATGGATATAACTGGAAAAACAAAAGACAATCTGAATGGAAGAAAAGATTTGCGTCTCATATGTAACCGACCTACCCTTGATGTTGATGCAAATAGTAGGGGACCAAAATCGAAAGCAGTTTATACATTGAATAAAGATCAGAAACGGATTGTTTGTGAATGGTTGAAATCGTTGAAATTTCCTGATGGTTATGTCTCAAATATTGGTAGATGCGTTAATTTGAAGGAATGCAAGTTTATGAGTTTTAAAAGTCATGACTGTCATATATTCATGGAAAGATTAATTCCTATTGCTTTGAAGGAAGTGTTACCAAATTTTGTCTGGGGTGCAATTACAAAATTAAGTATTTTCTTTCATGATATTTGTTCGACAGTACTGAGTCATTCACTCATGAAGACATTAGAGAGAGACATTCTGATTATTATGTATAACTTAGAAAGGATATTCCCACCGACATTTTTTGATTCAATGGAACATATTTTGGTTCACTTGCCATATGAGGCTAAAGTTGGAGGTTCTGTTCAATTTCGATGGATGTATCTGTTTGAAAGGTGATTTTTTTTAACTTTTTTCTCGTTGTTATTTCATTTGGTCAAATCTAGTTTAATATATTTGCTAATAAATATTATTGTATTACTTTTAGATTCCTCTATCACTTGAAAAAAAAAGTGAAAAATAAAGCTCATGTTGAAACTTCTATAGTTAATGCTTATATTGTGGAGGAAGTTACAACTTTTGCATCATATTACTTTGAACCTCACGTTAAATGCAAGAGTCGGAAAGCAGGAAGAAACGATGAGGGTCCCGTTGATCCAAATTTGAGGGCATTCTCAATTTTTAATTATCTTGGTCGACCAAGTGGATATTGTACAAGTAGATACTTAACTGGTCCCGAGTGGCGAGCAGCTCATACATATATTTTATTGAATCATCGTAAGTAACGTCGTATTTCGAGTAAGTATATAGTAGTTATATTAAACATTTTGTATATCATAAAATATTGTTTATGTTTTATTTAATTATATTGTAGGATTTTTCAAACTCTATATTCGGAGCTTCCGGAGCATGAGTTTAATAATTTCTGTGATGAAGAATTTGTACAATGGTTCAAAAATTATGTAAGTAGTATATGATATTAAATTTGATAAATCTTGTCCGATGACACATATTGATTTTACTTTAGGTTCATGATAATCACTGTCACATTGAGCAAGACCTAATAAACAATCTGTCATGGGGGTCCAAATTCAATGGTTAAAACTTGACCCGCATATTTCATAAACGGATATATTTTTCATACTCAAGCTTATGGAATTGGGAAAACTACAATGAATAGCGGAGTTTGTGTTCAGTCATCTATTGATGGAGGTGCAAGGAATGAATTTTACGGTTTGCTAGATGAAATTTTAGAGGTAGCATATCCAGACTCAGATTTGCGAGTTATTCTATTTATGTGTCGTTGGTTTGACCCTATCAAAGGCATGAGGGTGCATCCATAGTTTAATTTGGTTGAAATTAACTATAAAAAGATATACAAGAGGTATGAACCATTTGTATTAGTACAGTAAGCGATTCAAGTATTTTATGCTTCATATCCTAGTATGAAACAAGATAAAAGTGATTGGTGGGCAGTTTGTAAAACCAAAGCACGTAATAAAATTGAGGAACATTAGGAGGGCATAGCCTATCAACAAGATGAAGTTATCAATACATTTCATATCGAAGAGTATAATATTTCAACGTTACAAGATCTCAGTGGCATTGTAATAGACGTTGATGCAAGTGAACTGAATGAGTATGAAGATGAAGATTTCAATGATGAGGATGAGGATGAGGATGTGGATGATGATGAGGATGAGGATGACGATGACGAAGACGATGACGATCACGATGACGATTAGACGTATTATCAGGCCGAAAATTTTATTGCAGACTTCGATTTCTAATTATTGGTAATTTACCTTTTAATTTATTGAATACCAATTATGTTTTAATTTACTATGCTATTCGAAAATCTATATATTTGATATGCTAATGACCTTTTTTTTATTTAGGGTCATCCAGTTGCTATGAATATGGTAATATTTTCATATTTTTCCTATTAATAATTCGATATGCAACTGCATTTTTTTTCCTGTAATATTCTTCTAATAATCATGATTGTTAGTTTCGACGTGGCGGTCATAGACGTAGTAGTGATGGAAGATCATAGTCTTCCTCTGCTTCAGCACCCGCACATTCTGATGCTCTTGCAGGAAATGTGCCCTCCACCTCTTCCCCAGTTGCAGGATCCTCTAATTCTCAACATATACCTGCCAATCTTTCTTCCCCGGTACAACAAACACTCGTGGAGAGGGAAGATACGAGAGAGTTTATATCTTCGCGAGGAGATTCGTAAGTATTCAAGTTTTATAATACCTATATTAAAATTTTAATACAATATATTTTTTTTTAAAGTACATAACAGAGTTTATTTTTGGTTTATGTTAGATTTACAAATTTTGTACGTGTTATTCACGAGGTGAATAAAATAGTGAATAACCATTGGGTCGGCGCTTCTATGACTTATACAAGCACGCCGGAAGAAATTAGAGTCCTGTGGTGGAATCAGTTCAAGGTAACTTATTTCAATCATTTAGTATATGAAATTGCAGTTAATATAATCAATTTTTATTTTCCTCTACTGCAGCGGATATTTATTTGGGAGGAGACTGAAACACTAGAGATTAGGAGGATTTTTAAGAAAAAATGTGGTGATCATATTAGAAACATACTAAATCATGCAAAAACTAGAAATAAAAAATTGCACTGTATAACTGAGGAGAATTGGAATAAAATTGTTGCACATTGGGGATCTGATGAAAGTAAGCGGAAGAGTGAACAGAATAAGCAAAATCAGAATTGTAACTCCTGCTATGTATCCGATAAATATCGATGAGCATAGACATCGATTGGTGAGTACTTTCAATTTATGATTTTATAATCTAATACTCACTAATTTATAAATATTAACTGTTTAATTTGTTTAGGCCAAGGAGACGGGAACAAAGCCATTATTTATTGACACTTTCACCCGTACATTCCAAAAAAAGGATAAAACATGGAGTGGTGAAAGAGCTAGAACAATAAAGGTGTGTAATTGTAAAAATTTAATTTCTTATGTTAATATTTAAAAAAAATTTCTTTCACAATAAGAGAAATACGATGAACTTTCACAAAGAAATTCGGGAGCAAGTGATGACGGAGTCGAATCGGAGCCATCTGTTAGCAATATAAATTTATGGCTCGAAGCATCTGGAGGATCGAAAAGTGGAAGAATACTTGGACTCAGCTCTTTGAGTCGATCCTATAGAGTCCCTAGTGCTTCTTCTTCATCCTCTCCAGCATCAAAAGCCCAAGTTATTCAATTAACCGAAGAGGTTAATCATTTGAGAGACTTACTAGCACAAAAGAAAACTGAATCAAGACAGAACGCTCAGAAAGTTCAAGACTTAAATGAAAAGATGAACGAAGTTCAAAGGCAACAAATGTTTATTCTGCAACATCTTCAGTTACCATCTAGCTCAAATCAACTTCCTCCTTCTAGCTCTGCTCCTCCTTCGCCTGATCCCTGTCATGGAGAAAATGATGATGTGTTTTTTGATGACGATGGTGATGATGTTGGTTATCTTTGAGTATATTTGTGGAAGTTTATTTGTTAGCTTCTTGACTTATGACATATGTCATATTTATGTTTTTTTAAGTTTGTTGTATTTAACTGTTGCCTGATGATGATAATGGTACGGTAAACCTTTGGATGTATTTGTTATCTGTATAACTTTGTTTGATATCTATATTTTTGTTTGTTGTATAATTGTGTTAATATTGTTGTGTGTTTGTTGTAAAACAGTGAAAAAAGATTAATTTTAATTTTTTTTTCCCAGATTTGCAACGAAATTACAATTTTCGTTGCAAATTTATATGTATCAGTCGACTGATGTAGACATTCACTCGACTGATCAAATTTTTTTTGCCATCAGTCAATTGGTATACAATATCACTGATCGATGTAATCAGAGCAGTTACAGCGTTTCATAGCCGACTAACTAATGACTACCGATCCGCAATGACCGATGGATATAATCACGACTACCATATCAGAGCAACTGAACGCCCGTAGCCGATATAGTCCGATCGTCGCACTATCACCGATCGATACAGGTTGTGCTTCGTTCAGTTACGTATTGCTGAAAAAACCTGATTCTTTATACCCACATTTGATTAATTAGTTCATTTTCGGATTTAGCAGCGAATATTTTTAGTTTATGAGATTTGGCGAAAAATAATATTTTGGTGTGATTGCTATGCATGTCGTCGCTAAGTCGATTATATGTCGAATGAGATGCGAGAGTTTTGCGACGAAGAAAAATTTCGTCACATATTTAGCGACGAAAAAAATTATTCGTCGCTAATTTGGCGACGAAAAAAATTATTCGTCGCTAATTTGGCGTCGAAAGTAAAATTCGTTCTTAGATGGCGTGAAAAGTATTATCGTCACAAAAATTATTCGTTGAAATTGGTGAGCGATTTATTGTTCGAATTTAGCGGGGGTATTTACAGCGAATTTTTAGTTCGAAATTAAATCGCCAAAAATGAATTTTTTTGTAGTGTGACTAAGATCATTAATGAGTTTTAGACGAAATTCATTAATGGGACTGGTAACATTTAAAATTTGGCAATTTACCAAACAGTACACGTGAAGTTTAGAATTGCTCAAACAGCACCTCATACTTTCATATTTACCAAATAGCGCACTTAATTTCCATTTTATCTCTCCCACCAAATAGACCTGTAATTTAATGCTTAGAGAGAATTTGCATGCATCCGAACCAAATTTGAAAATTCCAAACCATCCAAATGTGGTGCTGGAAATTCAAATTTCAGCATCATAGTAGTGTTGTTGGGATTGCAACACCACAGTGGTGCTGGAATTGTAAATTCCACTGTGGTGTTAGAATTTAATTTCCAGCACCATCTTTTTTTTGACATAAGTCAAAATTGGGAGGTAGAAGAATTAAAACTAAGTTTCCTCGACATATCAAAAATTTATGTTGTAAGATCTTTCAGTCTATGTCAAGATTTTAGAATTTAGACTCCTTTAGGTCCATCAATGGGTTTCGGTCAAAACCCATTGATGGTCCTATTCACCTCTTCTTCAATCCAATCCAAGTCCATTGAGTTTGGGTAGTGCCCCTCTGTGTATCCATGGCCAAAATTTCTGATATTCAAAGTTTTATTAGGTATTCACAGCAATATTTCAGAAAATCAGGCCGATATAAATTAAAAATCAGATAAAAAAAAGTGATGCTAGAAATTATATTCTCAGGAACACTGTGGTATTGGGATTTGAATTTCCAGCACCACTTTTGGATGGTTCGGGATTTTTAGTTGTAGTTCGGATGCATATAAATTCTCTATCAGCATTAAATTGCAGGTCTATTTTGCGGGAGGGATAAAAAGAAAATTAAGTGCTCTATTTGATAAATATAAAAGTATGGAGCGTTGTTTGGGCAATTCTAAATTTCACGTGCGCTGTTTGGTAAATTGTCATTTAAAATTCTAAAAGCATAATATGAAGTGAAGGGAGAGAGTTTTGAGAATGCAAATAAGGTATGCAATCCTATTTATGAGTCTTCTACGGTGTTCAAAAGTTTGAAATTATAGTAAAGTTGACTATAGTATTGATTTTTAAAAATCAACATCACCTAATATTGATTTTCAAAATTCAATATTAATACAGCATTGATTTTTTTTTAAATCAACACCAAACTAGTGTTGACTTTTAAAAATGAGTATCATAAAATTTTAAATTTTAGTCGAGAGATTGTTATATTTGAGAGGTGTCATAACGCAATCATCTTATGGTTTGTACTATTTATTCGATAAATAGTGAATTCACTATTTGAGTGAACATTTATTGTGTATATGATTAGATCTTAAACTCATTTACTGAATGTCTGCAATATAGTTCATAGCATCAGAGAACTTATAATGAGATCACAATTAATGAGCATCTCTACGTGTATAATTATGAATATATTGAAATATTTCCTAGTCGATGAATTGACATCATCGATCCTGAGAGACTAGCACGTGTTATACTCATTGATTTATCCAAACAGTTGTTCTTCACCAACTGAAGACATTGGGATGTTAAAGAGTAAAATGTGGATGCTAATTATGGTAACTAGTTTATTGAAGTAACCTGTTGTAAGATCTTATATGATTCCCTACATATATGAATATGTCTATGAAGTTCTTACTACACTTTAAGTGTGAGTTTCCTTCGACTTAAGGTATCCAAGTCATCTTGGTTATGGAAACTTATATTTTAACATCTTAAGCAAACATCTCGTTCGAGGTGTGAACCCAGGATGGTTGGGTATAAATTGAAGCGTCCAAAAATGTTTAAATAACAAACAGAGGATTCACAGCTCCTTGTAAAGGAGAAGTATATATATCCTATGGTCACTCGTTAAGATTGTTACTCAAAATCTTTGGTCAAAACATTTACATGTTAAGAGTACAATACTCTTGTACACATGTGAGAGCAATTTAAATCTATAGGACGAGGAAGTATAACCTAGACTAAGTATGACTTAGTCAACTAATAGGGACAGACACATAGATCATATCTTGAACTAAATAAGTATAAAACGAGTGAAAGGAACGAGACACAATTCATTGTAGCTACTGAAAGGTTCATAAGCGGTTATGAGATCAACAGTTGATTTTTTTTATTAATTGAGAATCATGATATACTACTAGATGTCACTCATGATCATTCTATAATTAATAATTAATTATGGACGATCAACATAAATTGGAAACCTATAAGCTATCATAAAGTGAACATTTTGGGCGAACAAATTTTGTCTCGGGCAAATTGCTTTCTCCATTTGTGTTGTCTAATTGCATTAGCATAAATATCGTATTCACATGCAAGACTAATACCTTTTTTGAGGATGAAATTAATCTTTGAAAGACGTTCGGAGAGAGCTTGGGATGGACATGAGTAAAGGCAAACTCTGACGAATTTATGATTGATGTTATTTCCACTTCGCATCATTCGATAGATATAACTAGAAAACATTATTCTTAGCTTAATTTTTTTATAAAATTTTTATTTGATGTTATGTTTATATGTATTGTATTCTATATGTGTGGATATATATATTGTAATAAATTCAAAATTTATTATATATTTATTCGTTGCATGTGTTTGTGAAATACAATCGAGCATGTATCCCCGGACTAAATATTCCAACGGAGATAATGTAAGAAATGAATATATTCTTTGATAATTTTTAAATTATCATATCTTTTTTGAAAAATATTAGACAGTGTTTGGTATAGGAAAAATATTTCATTTTTCATTTTCATTTTTAAAAAAAATAGAAAAACGTGTTTGATTTATGTTTTTCAGAAAATAAAGAATTTTTTTTTAGAAAACTAAGAAATGGAGAAAAATTATTTTTTATTTTTCAGAAAATGAAAAAGACGCTGAAAAATCAAACAGCTCCTTGTATTTTAAATTTATACTTTGCTAATAATGAGGAGAAGAAAAAATGAAAAGAAATATATTTAAAAAAAAAAAAAAAAGCGTGCTGGACTGCTGCTGGTAACAAAATACCAGGAATCGCAGGATGGCGTGACAGCCTTTGTTTTTCAGCGTCTCCAGAGCAACAGTTGGCATTTAATAATTAAAAATCGCTTTCCTTTATTGCTTTTGCAGATGAATAATAGAAGAATATGAACATGCATGTCGAGCCAAAAGATATTCCTTCTCCAGTGGTCGATTTGGATGATACCACCGTCAAATCTGAATCAGGTGGCCGCGGTAACGCTAACCGTGGGCGAAAAATAAGGAGAGTTGGTGCTTCAAGATAAGTTTGACGTGGACGATGTACGACTCCCATCTGATTTAAAATTATTTATTTAATTTTCTTTTTTCAAAATTAAAGACGAATTTATTCCAACGGATAATTGAATCTTATTATCAATATATAAAGATGTCGTCTCATTTTATCATTCAATCGTATTTTAGATACTTCGGGGATGACGCGATGGTAAAACAGAGTGGTCGCTTTGGAAATGAGTTAGGGTCGATTCCGGATGAGGGGTTTAAAATTCCCCCTGGCGTCAGATGACTCCCCCTCTGTCTTGTTATCGTGTCCAGGAACAAAATCCTCTCGTGATTTACCCTCCCTCTCGTCGCAACCCTGGGACGGGTGGCAGGAGACTGCTAGTTGGGCAAGTTCCCAACGTTTGGAATAAATTTTCTTTTTTTTTTATTAGTATAAGATATTTCAACTTTCGATCCGACTAATATTGAGAAATGATTAGTTCAACCTCATAAATTTTTAATGGAAAACTAAGTGTATCTATCGATCACTGAAATAAATTAAGTATTCATGGCTAAGTAATTAAATGGATGTCAAAAATATACTGTCTGAAAAGATAAACTCTCGATCCGCATCCGATTCAAGGTCGTCTGTTTAATTTTTTTCGAAATTCAAAGCTGAATTTATCTCAGTAGAGGATCAAACTGTATTAATTCGTGAGATGTCACTCTATTTTTATCGCGGCACCGTGCCCATAGAGGCTGCTTAAAATCTTTTCTTTTTTTTTTAATTACTAGCATCAGTTATTCATGTCTTCATTTTGACTAATTTTGGGATGGTTGATCTGATTCTAATGATCTTCAATAAGACTTTAAGTAATTTTTAGATGAAATATGTTATATTTATTATCGAGTAAATTAAAAAGTGTTTACGTAGACAATTTCAGCCGTTACAATATTTTTAATTTATTATTTTATTTTAAAAAATATGTAAATATATCATAATTAAGAATCGAACGTAATCAAGATGCCTCATCGGTTGCACGTAGCAAACCAAAATCTTCCCCGCTCACGTAGGATGTGTCCATTATATTATTGATGTCGAATGATTTCGTTAGAAGCATTCCCATTTTAATAAAATTTTGAAATAAATAATAAATATTTAAATTTCTCCTATGAGCTATATGAGAATATTTTTAATTGCACCACTCACAAATTTATTTGGGCTTGGAGTTTCTGTAGACGCATGATTTTGCAGGCCGAATCAGGGCCCATAAAACTAAGGTCACCAATCGATCCAGAGAAGTGGAATGAACCTCTGACAACCTTGGCCCATACAACTTTTTCAAATTTAAAACGAAAAATTCTGAAATCAGGTATTAAAAGTTGAGAATTGATTATTAAGCGTATTTGACTTTGTAAACCATGCACTTCCCCAAAAATAAAAAATAAAAATATAGCCTAAGTCCGATAATCGTTTTTTTTAGCAATATATTTTATAAGACAAAATAGTTACTAATGAATGTGATGGAGCGATAAAATATTCACGAAGATCAAAATTCATTGAAAATGAATATTATAAAGATCAATATTTTATTATTCATTCGCCGATGTAACACCTTGAGCGATGATCCATGAAGGTTGCATATCTCGGTAGACTCATTTCTCAGCAGGCTTATGTCTCGCCAGATCTATGTCTTGGTGAATTCATGTCTTAACAAGTTCATGTCTCGACAGACTCATATCTCGACGAACTTATGTCTCGGTAAGTATCTTCACATATTTCGACAGACAAATCTTGGTTGATATGTTGGCTTTAGCTGACGTGTGTCTCAGTCGTTAAAGTCAAGATATCAAAGAAGACACCACATGGTAAGTGTACAACGGGACAAATAGACATCTCTCCATGTCTACATCGAAGGAACACGTCCGTCGCTTTAATGGAGTTTTGTCTCCCATCAGCCATGCAGATTACATTAAGGCTGCATTTGGTACAGCGTAATCTGCCTTGTAATGTAATCCAGATTACATTACAAGGTAAATTCCTTTGTTTATTACTATCTTAAAATTGTAATGTAATATAATATAGATTACAAAAGACGCTAAAGTTTTGTAATCTGGATTACAAAGCAAAATCTATGTAATCCAAATTACATTACAAGCCGTAATATGAAAAGTGTTGGATGCTCAACAATCGAAGTCGATCGTTGGTGTCCGTTGTCGCCACCGATCGGTCAATCGTCGATCGCCGCCTTGACGATCGACGACCTGCCGGCGATCGACGATGGCCGATCGGCCCGCGACGGCGATCAGCGGCCGGTGGCCGTGACGCACGGCGGCGATGGCGATCGGCCGGCCGACGCCCCGACGATGGCCTCCGACTGGCGATGGCCACCACCGGCAATGATTGACCACCGGCAACCGGTCGTCGGTGACCGGCCATCGGCGACGATCGATCGTCGGCCAGTCGCCGGTCGATCGTTGGTTGTCGGTCTGCCTGTCATTGGCCTATCGATCATCGATCGGTCGTCGTCGTCGTCTCTATCATCGCCGTCAATCCATTTCTATTGTCTTTGTAATGAACATCAAACAAAAAAAATGTAATGACCTTTGTAATCCAAGATTACATATAATTTTTATCCAAATATAGTAATGTAATCAAGATTACATTACATTCCATTACAATTTAGATTACATTACGTCCTACCAAACGCGGCCTGAGACTCATGTGCCTGCCACAGTTATTGAAAAGCAATGTTCCCCAATCCCCATCATTCCTAAACATGTCAGACTCATATCTTGAAGGGCTTGTACCTCTCTGATAGTTCCGTGAGGTTTGTCGTCACTTTCCTTGCTTGGCCGCCTGTATAAAGGTAACATAAGAATTTAAGATTCAAGGAGGTTTGAACTCTCAACTCCTCTTCTGGCATTCCTTTGCATTCCTTTTTCCTTCACAAGCCCTAACTTGAGCGTCGGAGGGGCGTGTCCGAAATCCTTCTCGGCACCCTTCTTAACTGTGTTTACTTCTCAAATTTTCCTCTTCCACTGCTTCAACAACCCTTCTCAGTAGGAGGTTCCGATCGACTGGCTTGAAAAACAGCATGAGTGCTTCCGTCTCGATGGATTTTCATTCCATGCAAGTTGGTAGTTCATCCGAGATAAGTCAGTATTGTCCATTCGAGATAAGTCAGCAGTGTTAGGGCAATCTCTTGCCGTGATATGGTTTTGATGGTGTGGCAAAGGGTTTAAGTTAGTTTGATATGTTGATGTGATATGTGCGTTGAAGTCATGCAGGACTTAGTAATTCGCACATGGAGCCGTGGCGAGTTTCACATCTCATGACTCGTGCCTTGAGTCGGTGAAGGATAGCTTTGCGGAAGCCGTGCGCTTGGAGCATCAGGGGACCACGGACGAGAAGCTTGGAGTGGCCGGAGGAAGTAGACTTGAGGCAAGAGGCGAAGGAGCATTGCGAGCCGTCGCGATCTTTGCAGGGGCGTGGCCGAAACGAAGAGAACTTGGGCGAGGACTCAGAAATGAGTGGCGATTGTAACCGGGAAGGGTAGCTCTTAGGTGAAACTTGGCCCATTTGGCGAGTGTCGGATGGGTTTCACACGGTCATTGCCATGTCATGGCGGTCGGTACTCTAATCAATCGTTCATTGGTATCTATTGGCTTGGATTGTAGCGGCCGATCGGCCGGTCATAGCCATCGTCGGCGTGATCATTGCCAAGAATATCGGTCATCGGCTAGCTGAGAGCGGCCCGATCGGTAGTCGATAAGTTCGACCCTGAGAACGGCTGATCGCTAAGGGCGGCAATGATCGATGGCGCAAACGGAAGAAGTTAGCCTCTCTATAAAAAGAGAGGGTGTAAGCCTCGAGAGGCTAATGCTCATACTCCAAACAATCTTCCTAGTGCCTCATTAAGCTCTAAACTCTTCTTACTTGTCTTTACTTCAATCCTATTGTAAGAAGAGTGATCTTGGTTGTAAAGGTTACCTCCACCTAGCTTTGTGCAAAGGAGAGACCGATAGTGATTGGTTTTGGCGGAGTGATTCACCGTGGGATTTAATCGGGATCGTGGATTAGCGGCGAGCCGCGGAACCACGCTATATCTCTGTTTTGTATTGCTTGTTTATATTTTGCTTGTCTTTACTTATAGTTGTATATTCGCTTGCGCTAACGCTTTGTAGACGAGCAATTTACGACGCCCAACGACGAGGCTATTCACCCCCTCTAGCCGCCATATCGATCCTACAAGTGGTATCAGAGCGAGGTTGCTTGTCACCGGACTAACCGCCGCAACAAGCCCTACATCAAAATGGCCGGCTCCAACATCCATCCTCCAAGTTTGAAGGAGAATTCGCGGTGGAAGAAGCGAATGGAGGTATTTTTCAAACGGATTTTGATATAATGATTACAATGGAATCCGGTTTCGCTTTGCCTAGGGATGAAGAGGGAAGCCAATAGAGAAGTCTAGGTGGACCAAGAGGCAAAGAGAGGAGCACCTTGCAAACTCCAAAGCCAAGCACCATCTCTACAATGTGCTCCTCAACAAGAGATCAACCTGGAGAATGTGCTAGCCCAAAGAGATGTGGAGAAGCTTATAGAACTCCATGAAGGCACATCCGAGGCCAAGCTAGCAAGGAGAGACCTCCTCCGCCTCCCAATTATCCAATATAAAACTAGAAAAGGGAGAAAAGGTAACCTCACTACACTCTAGGTTTAAAGAAATTTTAATTGGGCTAACAAGTGTAGGTGAGAAGCTATCAAACCGGATATGGTAATGAAGGCCATAGATGCCTTTCCCGTCCTCAAAGTGGAGCTCCATGGTGGACTCATTCTATATCTCAAAGAATTTAGAAGTGAGCACCTTGGAGGAGTTCTTCTCAACAATGGAACTCCACGAAACTAGGCTTGAGGGAATACAAGAGGAGCCTAAAATTCAACCCTCAAGAGGAGTAGCATTATTGGCAAATAAGGGAAGAAGAAGATGGAAATCCTCCTCCTCCGATGATTTGGCTGCCTTTCCTCCTCCTCCATGGATAGCACCAAGAAGCCTATATGGTAAGGAGGGTAAGATGCATTTAAGAATTTTAGATTTGATAAATCTAATGATAGGAATAGAAGACCAAGGGGGAAGGTCATATGCTACAATTGCCAAGGAGAAGGGCACATAAGGGACAATTGTCCCCTCCTAAACAAAAGCAAAGAAGAGAAGAAAAAGAAAGAAGAGAAGAGGAAGAAGAAGAAGGGGAGCAAGAGAAAGGAAGAGGAGAAGAAAACAAAGGAGAAGGGAAAGGCTAAGGCTCTCAAGGCAAGGACTTGGGATGACCCATCCTCATCATCCTCCTCATCATCGGATGAGGAGAATGCCTTTGTCACCAATTTGGCCTTGATGGCCTTTGATGACTTGGATTGCTCTTCATCCGAAAATGAAGAATCAAGCTCAAATGGGGAGAGCTCAAATGAAGGGGGAGCTTCCACATCCTCATCATCCGAAGAAGAAGAGGACATGGAAACTATGGTAACCAACCTCTCACCAAATAAAATAGTTTCTATGATTTCTAGTTTAACTAAGGATTTATTTAGGGCAAAGAAGAAAAATAAATGCATGCTTGAACAAATTAAGGACCTAGAACAAAAATTAGAAAAAGCATGCTTAAATGAAAATGATAATATTTCTTCTAGCTTAGATGATGCATGCTCACATGATTATATGCCTTTGAATGTTAATGATGCATGCATAGAGGAAAATAGGGCTTTAAGGGAAAAGGTAGATTATTTAACAAAAGCCCTAGAAAAATTCACTATTGGCTCCAACACATTGAACATGATCTTAGGGAGCCAAAGAGCTAGTTTCAACAAGAAAGGCCTAGGCTACAAGGAAAAGAAAAATGAAAAGGCCTATAAATGCCTAATAGCTAGGGGACAAGATAAAAAGAAAGTAATTGCTAGGAAATGGATCCCCAAGGAATATTTAGTGAACCCAATAGGAAAGAACTTATTTTGGGTTCCAAAATCCATCCTTAAGGGTTAGAATAACCCTAGGGTAGTCAACCATATGAACTTGACCTATATCATAATTTGGTTGACTTAGGATGACGGGATAACATTTTTTAGATAGTGTTGGGTGATGATAACGTGCCCATAAATAGGTAATAATGCTTAAATCATGATGATTGATGTAATTCCTATGTATGTCTTAAATCATGATTTATGATTTTGATATTTGGCACGTTATCATGAGAAATAGATTTAAATCATGCTTTAGGTGATAATTTGTTTATTATCATCACATAATACCTAATGCATGACTATTATTTGATGAAAACATGTATCTCATGATCATAATGTGAAATTAAATCATATATGTCATTATGATCATGTAGGTTGTTAGGTTGATACTTAACCATGATAGAATTGCATGAATATATGGGTTAAGTATATACAAATACCCCCTAGGATACATCTCACACTCACTATAGGCTAACTTGATTGCAAACTTAGCATGGGTGAGATATTAGGATGATACAAATGTCCACTAATGCCTATGGCATTTAGATGGTCATTTGAAGTATCAAAATAGCAATAATAGACCAATCATGGGGAAGGCTTATGTTTAATTCATAGACATATTGCCCAAAGATCATGGTTGGATATTTCATATGTTTTCAAAACAATTTCTTACCCTAAAATACATGTATTCATGTTTTGAAACAATTAGATGCAAAACTAGGTAGCTAACTTGATACTAGAATGATCAAAAACCTAGTGGTTTTTAGAACTTTTGGATTTTTGGCAAAAACAAGAAAATATAATGAGTTTTCATGAAAAACTATTTTTCCTTGATAGATATACTTAAAAGAAATATGTTCTCCAAATTTCATGATTTTTAAAATTTTCTGGAATTTATAATGCATTTCTGAAATTCGTCCAGAAAATCAGAAATATGGATTCATTGTGCGGTCATTGCCATCGATAGCGATTGGTGGAAATCAGAATATTGAAGGCCGAATTCAATTTGTAAACCTCCTACAAGTGGCAAAAATATACTTGATGCCACCAACAAGTGATAGAAATATACTTGATGCCATCAACAAATGGTACCCAATTTTTAAATCAACTTGACATATTTTTCCCTCCATTATACTTGATGCCATGAGCTTATAACTTAGTGTTAATCTTTTTGATGGTGTCAAAGGGGGAGAAATAAGTATGTTTAAGTTTATCACTTTAGGGGGAGAAATATATTGTAGGGGGAGAAATATATGATAGGGGGAGAAAATTTGCATAGAGAATTTCATGGATTAAGGGGGAATTGCATGTTGTTATATCATGTTTATCTTTACATGCTTTCTTACCTTAAAATTTATATCAAATGTTTTTACCTAACTTAAACGGATTGCCACACATCAAAAAGGGGGAGATTGTTAAGGCAATCTCTTGCCGTGATATGGTTTTGATGGTGTGGCAAAGGGTTTAAGTTAGTTTGATATGTTGATGTGATATGTGCGTTGAAGTCATGCAGGACTTAGTAATTCGCACATGGAGCCGTGGCGAGTTTCACATCTCATGACTCGTGCCTTGAGTCGGTGAAGGATAGCTTTGCGGAAGCCGTGCGCTTGGAGCATCCGAGGGACCGCCGGACGAGAAGCTGGGAGTGAAGCCGGAGGAAGTAGACTTCGAGGCAAGAGACGCGAAGGAGCATTGCAGAGCCGTGCGCCTGATGCTGCCGAGGGACGTGGCCGAGAACGAAGAGAACTTCAAAGGCGAGGGACTCCGAGAAATGAGAGTGAGCGATTGTAACCCGGGGAAGGGTAGTTGGCGATCGCTATGGATCATCGATCCGAAAGGCGTGATCGGTAAATAAGGTTCGGCGCAACCGTTCGTGGCCGCCAGGCGATCGACTCGAGTCGTGATCGGCCGATGATGAGGTCCATCGATCGGGCCGATCAAGAGTTCCGATTGAACTCTGATGGTCGGGATCCGGCGTGTTCGGAGATTGTAGTGACGGGCCGATCATTGCCAAGGCGTGATCGATCGATGGCGCAACGGGAAGAAGTTAGCCCTCTCTATAAAAAGAGAGGTGTAAGCCTTTGAGAGGCTAATGCTCATACTCCAAACAATCTTCCTAGTGCCCCACAAGCTCTAAACTCTTCTTACTTGTCTTTACTTCAATCCTATTGTAAGAAGAGTGATCTTGGTTGTAAAGGTTACCTCCACCTAGCTTTGTGCAAAGGAGAGACCGATAGTGATTGGTTTTGGCGGAGTGATTCACCGTGGACGAATCGGACCGTGGATTAACGGCGTAGCCGTGAACCACGTTATATCTCGGTGTTTGTATTGCTTGTTTATATTTTGCTTGTCTTTACTTATAGTTGTATATTCCGCTTGCGCTAACGTTTTGTAGACGAGCAATTTACGACGTCCAACGTACGAGGGCTATTCACCCCCCTCTAGCCGGCCATATCGATCCCTTACAAGCAGTTTTCATCCGAAATAAATCAACAATCTCTATCCGAGATAAGTCAGCAGTTCTCATCCAAAATTGAGTCAATAATCCATCCGATTCAGCGAACACCAAATCATCTTTACTATTGTGAAACCTCATATTTTGATGTCTCAATCGCAACATAGAGGGAAGATATATAATTTACCTTAAAAATTAATCAGATAAAATTTGAATATTTGGATTATAAAAAATAATAATGTTTTTACTACAATTAAATTTACAAGTGTTAACTTAGATACGAAGTATGAATGGATTTATAGTCTTCAACTTGCATTTTGATATTTGAAAATTTATTAAAGCAAAATGACTATTTTACTAACGTGCCTATATGCTATTCATATTGAAATGATTATTTTATTAAATAAAATAATTACTTTGACTAATATGGAGGCCATTAATTTATAGAAGCCCAAGAAACGCACAAACTTGCACGTTGACACGAGGTTTATTAAGAAAATAATTTATTGGTGGTCCTTATATTTTTAATATTATTTCATCACGATCAATTTATATTAAAGGGGCAATCCAATGTATACAATTTTCATCATACGAGAGATATCTATTATACGTAATTTTATTCTATTTTATAAAAAAAATATTTTTAAAATTCGAACTCATTTGTGCATAAGCTCGCCCCCGGGCCATCGTAAGAGAGGTAAATCACGGTGGATCTTTAACCATCGGTAGTAAACGCGTATAGAAGCGGAACTCTCGTTTTGCGAGGATTGACGTCATTGTCATTTTATCTGACTTTACATCGCTTAGCCTTCCCGCATGATTTTTAAATCATAAGACAATAATTTTACTCATAACTTCTCGATCAACTTACATTGTTGAAAGTGGATAAGCTTTTTTTAATATCTCCAAAAAAATTAGAACTTTTAATTTAGCGGCTCCTCACTCTGATCTCATAAATATAAAAGGAAATAAATCACGAGTAGTTATTGACCTTGGTACGATGACAATTGAAGTGGAGGACATGGCTCGACGCGAGAATTAAATAACCCATTAATACGGAGAATCGAACATTTCTCTTTGTACAAATTTTACACCGTAACGCACTATTCCCGTCCCCAATTGATCATAGAAACTCATACCATATCATTTAGATCATTAGAAGTCCATCGAGGTCAAAATAAAAATATGAAATTACTATTGCTATAAAAATTTATATTTCGATTCAAATGATTATTTTAGCTACAAATTCATTAAGCAAGAAACTAATATTTAAAAAAATATATATATATCAATGTTGCATTTCTTAATGATGTCGTCTTTGAAGCTTTTGAAATTTTAGCTAAATTCTGAAACATAAAATTGTTATAGTTATTGCTTCGAGGTGTTATTCCTTGAGCTATTATCAATTGAAATTAGTTTTAAATTAATAGTAAATAATTATTTCATTAATTCGAGGGAAACGACTATTTTGTTTTGTTTTTTTTTGTTTCTTATAAACTTTAATTATTATTTTTATATTTTATTTTCCTAGTTATTACTTTATCTATTTTTTCCCTTTCCATTAATTAACATAATCGCAAATTAGCAATATAATTAAACTCGTTGCCATATAAACAATTGGTGTCGCCGACAAATTTATATACTCCTACAAAAAAATAGCATCTCCATGTCAAATCAATTAATTACGTACTTTGCATACGAATTGATTAACATTTAGTTATAATAAATTGGAAGCCAAAAAATGAGGCCAAGTCAAGGAGATCACTCTCACATTTGCAAGTGCATTTAATTAAATCCAACAAACTTGTGTTGAATCAAATAACATAAATTAATATGCAACTCGATCAAGTCTGTTTGACGGTCATGTTCCATCAAAATTTGATAGTAAGCACCTACTAAAATGATACAAATTAAACTTGTCAATTCAAGTGACAATTGATTCATTTTCTAAGAGAGCCAATAGAAATATAGATTAGATTGTGTGTATTTCACTTGATTAGCACTTAATGGCCGTCTTACCATTAAACCATGCCATTTGTATTTAATTTTTTTTAGCTATATGTTTTTTATATTCTAGATTTCCTTTGATTTTTCAAGTTTTTTTCGAATCAAAATTTAAGCTGGTTTGTAAATTATGAGGATTTTTTTTTCTAATATATGCATATTATTAAAGGATCTATCACGCATTAATTTCGCTAGAAAGATAATTCGATGCATGAAGTTCCCATCGCATGGAGTCTTAGATGGATCTTACGCATTAATTTTGTTTGATTTGAAAATTTAACTAACACATGTATGTACTAATCAACTGGTATTTTAAAAATGACAATAGTTGATTGTGAAGTCT
This sequence comes from Wurfbainia villosa, assembly GCA_025175895.1. Taxonomy (NCBI): domain Eukaryota; kingdom Viridiplantae; phylum Streptophyta; class Magnoliopsida; order Zingiberales; family Zingiberaceae; genus Wurfbainia; species Wurfbainia villosa. The sequence goes on from JAKLTH010000042.1 coordinate 5,568,700, forward strand.
ATGATTTAAAATTAAGAAAAAAAAACAAATTTCTACGGGGATGAATATTTTAAAAATAGACTCATAATCCATATTTCAAATTTACCATCTACTTATTATTATAAAAAAAAAAAACACATGCGATGATTGCATTTGTATTATTTCGGAAACATAAAAATTAATGGTAATTTTTTTTTTTTAAAAAAAAATATTTTGGAGCGGGATTTGGTCCACTGCATGCAGCGTCAGTCCTGATTTCACTATTTATAAAAGATGGGTCTCATCCGGAAAATTTTCAATATTATTGGTCCAATTTGAAACTTGCAATTTAAAAATTAGTCAAGGCATCGGCTTAATTAAATCAAGAACAACTCTTTTAAATTATTTTCCCACTCTTTTCTTCTTTTTGTTTTTCTAGAAAAAAAAATGGAAAGAAACATTCAAAGAAAATTAATAAAAGAAAGAGAAAAAAAAAAGACTGATAAGCTCAAAGTCTTTTTTTTTTTTTTTAAATGGTAGAATCTCTGTATTAGCAATCACTTCCGATTATTTTTTATCGGTGAAAAAGATAAATAAAAATTTCAATTGATAAATAATAAAAAAAAAATCCATCTAAAAAAATCCCTGTAAGCTGGCTCATGCCTTTTAAGGTTTCCACTGAGTTGTGATCACGAGGAAGACGCGTTCAAAGCGCCTGCTTTTCCACTTGCTATTCTCGCAGGAGCGATCGGAATAAAAATGGAATCCGCGATTCCCACTGAGAAAACCCCTTTTAATCTTCATATTTAAGTAATCGTCGTGGGTTAATTAGTCAAAAGGCGACGAGTAATTAAGTAATTAATTCGGGTTACATCTATAAATTAATAGGACTTGATTTGCAGCATTTAAGTCGAACATTAATTGGGATTTGTCCGAGTTGAAAGAGACGCGGTTGGAATCGAGGCATGGCGTGAGATATCAACTTTAGCCGTGAATAAATCCTCATTATTTATCTAACTACACAGTTCTACGCAGTTAATGAGAAGTTTCTTCATTCTCGGAATCAGTTTTGGCACGAGGAACGATCTAGCTAGCTAATTCTGTTCCTTGAATCCTTATTATCGATTAATCCTTAATTATGTTTAATTTACTGATCAGCTCAAGACATGCATGCAACATGACGATCGAGGTGTAGAGACCATGACACACGACGAACAGAAACAAACAAAACAAAATCAAGAACGCGACGACCAACTGCGAAAGGCTGCCAGCCGATCGAAGCAGCACCCTAATTCGTCGTATCGCATCCACCTTGACCTTGCACAGTGCGACAGCACAGTGCATGGTCTGACTCGAATCGAGCTCGATCGGTTAATTTTCTTTGGGGTGGAGGAGGGTTGCTTGCCATGGAAGATAATTGAAGTTGGAGGTCGCGATGGGAGGAAGAAGTCGTAGACCTGTCTTTATAAAATGCACAGACGAAGCTAAAGGTCCTAGTGGGTCAAGAAGGCTGCCATTTGCTTCGCTCTGCAGAGCTCAAAGGCCCCATTTTGATCTCCCTGCTCTCTCTCTCTCTCTCTCTCTCTCTCTCTCTTTTTCCCTTCTCCCCTGTTTCTCGTCCTCGAGCCGTACGTACTTGGCTTGGAGTCGGACCATCGATGGGGAGAGCGCCGTGCTGTGACAAGGCCAACGTGAAGAGAGGACCGTGGTCGCCGGAGGAGGACGTGGTTCTCCGGAGTTACATAGAGAAGCATGGCACCGGTGGCAACTGGATTGCTCTGCCCCAGAAAGCAGGTTTATCGATTACATGCAATTTCTTCCTCCTGGACTTTGTTTGTTTCGGAGTTTTCTCTGCTTTTGCATTCGCGTCGAAATCCTGTCTCTCGCTGAGAGGACGAGAAATCATGGTTTATTATGTCGAACAAAATTTAAGCTGAGTCCGGCGGGTTCGTTCGATTGTGGGGATTTGCCCTCGAAAACCTGTTTCTTAATTACAGTCCAGAAATTGAAGTTGTAAGTCATAAATAAATTCAGGATTTTAATTGTTGGTTAATTATTTATCTCAGGACTCAATCGCTGCGGGAAGAGCTGCCGTCTGAGATGGCTCAACTATCTCAGGCCTGACATCAAACACGGCGGGTTCACAGAGGAAGAAGACGACATCATTTGCTCCCTTTACAGAAAACTCGGCAGCAGGTGACGAACCGAACCATCTCTCGACAGTTTAATTGCCGATTAATCGTCTACCCACCTCAAATCTCTACTGATCTATCTAATCTTAAATAATCTTAATTATAATTAGGTGGTCGATCATCGCCTCCCATCTCCGCGGCAGAACAGACAACGACGTGAAAAACTACTGGAACACCAAGCTCAAGAAGAAACTGATCGCGTCGAGTACTAACAACGACGCCGTCAAGAATAATCCATCGGCGACGACGACTCCACCGCCTCCTTTGCTCCACGCTGTCGCCGTCAAATTCGAGCCTAACAACGACTACACCGCGGATTCCATCTCCAAGCTGTATTCACCGCCATTGTCCTCCAATCGCTTGAGCTCCATGATCAACGATCAAGAAGGCTCCGTGTCTTCGTCCACCATCACGGCCGACGACTTCAGCGGCAGCAGCAGGGCCAGCGAGGAAGACATGCTGCTGTCGGAGTTTGACTTGGGATTTCTGAGCGAGCTGCTGGGTGGGTACGGGGACGAGGAGAAACTGGGGGAGATGCCGCCGCCGCCGCCTCTTCTTTGGACCGCTTCAGAGCTCAGATATTCTTAGCAATGGCGTGAGCTCCTGTCGAAGCTCAATTTAACGATCAATCAACATAGAGTAGTTCTTGATTATATTAGTGTATATGTTTGTTTTTTTTTTCTTCTTTTTCTTTTTCTTAACTAGATTAAAAGGTTGTATATGGGTTATTAACCTTCTTTGTGGTAGATGGGGCGACGAGCAACGAGTAGAACTATCAATTAATTGAGAAATACACTACTCCCAATAAGTGGTTACAAAATACTGAGAGAAGATTTGTCACATAATGGAAGGAGAAGAAAGAGGAGAGGAAAGGAGGAGAAAAATTTAGACTTCAAATCGATTAATTTATGAGCAAGAAAGAGTAAAAAATCCCTTTCCAAATAAAATTTAATTTAAGCCACAAAAACAGAGCCTTTAAAATCTAATTTGCCCATGCTGTTCCTCGTTAAATCCAAAAAAACTGGACTGTTTATTTCGTGGTCAATCTTGTTTCTCCATGGAAGTCAAACGTGCATTTATTGGATTCATCTATTGTGCAATGAAATGTGCGTGACTTCGTCGACGGTCAGCGAGATCGACGGGTTGCAGCAGAGGGAGGAGGAGGTCATGAGAGTTGCATGGGCGGTGAATTGGCCTTGTTCTCAATAAATTCAAAGGACAAGAAATGTCCATGGAAGAATCTTCCTCGCTCGTTTGTTTTCTTTATTGACTCCCTTGTTCCTTCCACACAGCTTTTTTTTGTTTTGTTTTTTCTTTCAGCAATGTTGATGTCTCGTTTATAATTTTTACATTTTTTTCTTATTCTTCTGGATCTCTGGAGATTATTATTATTATTTTTTTTTTTGGCCATGGAAATGGTCAAGGATTTAATTAGCTTCGCGGAAGTTTCGCGGTTTCGCCCCGTGGATCATATCAATTAATGAAATAACTAGAAGCCGTTTGCTCACGTGAATGATAGACAGAAATCAAATTTGACATGGTGATTAAGATATAGTGATGTTCTGAGTAGCGTGGATCGATTCGAAGGAGATCTAAAGCTTCTTTTAAATTCGGATGGCGCTTGGCGTGTCTTGGCCAGCTCGTCAGGCTTCAGAATCGCCGTGATTTCATCGGCGATAATCGTAGAATGGATCGGTGAGGTTGTTAGATTGTGATTCCGTCTTTTATAGAGAAACTAAATTTTAAAATTTTCTATCTTTTTACCGATTGAAAAAGTTGATTTTTTTTCTCTAGAAAATTATTTTTAATTTGTTATTGTATTAATTTAATTTAACATACATAATTAATATGAGAAAAAAATAATTGTAATTGAACTTTTGCTTATTCCAAATGAAAATAGTTTGATTATGTAGGAGTGATATTTCAAGATAATATTTTTAGAAAAAATGATAAAATAATTTTAGAGATTTTTTATATGACACGTGGATTGACCTGTCGTCTATTAATTCGCAATCGATTTTGAATTAAGTTGGATTGGAGATTTTTCAATCGGTAGAGATGAGAAATCGATTCGCTCCTCTCCATTAAGTATTGAATTTACGATAGATCGGTCAATTTCACTCGTTAGCCATCTTTAATTGTTTCAATCGCGTAAGGATTATAATCGCTTGGGTGCCCATTCAAAATTAACCGTCTGTTTAGATAAAACATCACAATCATCCTTTTTAACGTCTGTAACCGTTAAATCAATGAGTTTGATTAATAAATTTGTTTAAACTCTTATGAGTCCTTAATTACAGAGTTAGGATCTAATTTTGACTCTCAAAGCCCCGCGGATCAATATTTCGCTCTATATCACATAATTCTTAATTCGAAGTGGCCCTTCCTCATTTAAATATTCACTCATGAATTCTAACAAAATAATACGTCGTCCGTAGTCGTTAATACCAAAATCCTAGCCGCCCACGAGAGCGTCAAACTCACGAGCATCGACCCTCGTCCTTAAATTCCAATACAGAGCTCTGGTTGTCGTCATGCACGGATATAAAGGCGGAGCCACGTTCTAGAGTATCCAGACTTTAGTCCCGGTAAAATAAAAAAAATCACTGTAGTATAGAATTTTTTTTTTTATCATTAAGCTCGGGGTAAAAATTTATCGAGACATTAGCTGGGATGATTAGCCCGAGCTAATGTCCAGAATTGGCTCTATTATTGTATGGACATAATCTTTCCATAATTTAGTCTCTCTAATTAAAAAAAATCGGAACAAAAGAGTCACTAGTTCAACCGTTTCAAGGAACATTAATCTTGGGAGACAAATTTGATCGAACGATGTCCAAAATGATCAAATACCAAATGTTGAAGTAATATCGAGAACAACGTAACTAATGTTTAACAAAATAATTAGAACATAAATTTTAGGGAATCACGCATAGCCTTTGTTTAACAAAGCAATCAGGAAATAAATTTTGAAAAAAAAAAAAACAACTACCGCAGTTTTAGAGAATTATCCTAAATAATCACGCATAGCCTTTTTTTTCATAATTATCAAATCCGAACAGATTTAGAGAGATCTAATGGCTCAAAACACTGTGACGTCTTCAAACTGGAACTGGAACTGGAACAAGTTGACTAGGCGAGTTCATGTTCGTCCGTCGAGCAATTCACCGTGTAATTAAAATAAATAGTAAATGACAGAGAGAAAATAAAATGAATCAGGAAGCGAATTGACTGACAAAAAAAAAACGGATTCGAGATCTCTGACTAGCAAATTGTAATAGATGGCGTAATGACATAATCATGTCATTGAATCGTTATCACTTCGAAAGCAGAGAAGTAAGAACAGAGATGGGATTAACATCAAACACCTCACCTGCAACCTAGTTACCAGCTGCCGTTTATTGTCCCCTGTCACTGAGGGAGCTTGAGCAGAACTCCAATTCAGAATCTCCCCTTGTCGATCAACATCGATTTTGGCTAAGAATGTTTGAAACTGGTGGCGATGGGGATGACAACGAACAGGACGAGGACGAGAAGGAAGATGATGGCGATGCAGAGCCACTTGCGGCTGCTCCTCTGGTACTCCTTGGCGGACTTGAGCTCCTTGGTGCCGTCCTTTACGTAGTGGGCGGCGCTGGCGACGTGATGCTCGATGTCATCCATCTGCTCCCCCTGCGCCTCCACCATCACCGCCATATCCAGGAAAACCTGGTGCAGCTCCAGCAGGCTCCGCTCCACCTCCTTCGCGGCGTCGTGCCGGTCCTGGATCTCCTGCACCGCCGCCGCCACGACCCCACGTCCCTGCTCCAGCATCGCCTTCCTCATCATCCCCTCGCTGTCCCCGTCGGCGATAATCCGCTCGATCACCTCCTCCGACGCCGCCTCCCCCGTCAGCGTGAAGTAGCGCCGCTCCACCGTCTCCCGGTACTCCGCCATCGTCCTCTGCCGCAGCGCCTGGAACTCCATCATCATCTCCTTGAGCTTCTTCCGAAGCCCGTTGGCGACGGCGGTTCTGGTCCGGTCAACCGGCGTGCCCTCCCGGCAGCCGGACAGCCGCCGGTTCGCTGCGTTGGAGCGGTCCATGGACTCGAGGCGGCCGCGGATGTCGCGGGCCGTCTTGAGAACCTGGACGATGTCGGCGTTGATCCGATCGCGGAGGCGGCGGAGGGCCTCCGGCTTGTGGGTCGACTTGCTCTCCTCGTTGGCGGCCTGGAGACGCGCGAGGAGATCGCGGACGGACGCCATCTCCTCCTTCACAAGCTCCGCCTCCTCGAAGAACTGGAGGAGGTGGCCATCAGCGCCGGCGGCCTCCATCTCGATGGCCGCTTCGACCTCCCCGCCGCCGGATTCGAGGTCCTTGAGGACCTCCTTCTTGAGATCTGCATAGCTGTAGAAGGATTTGGTGATGAGGTTGTTCATCTTTCTCTCCCCGTCTCTTGCCACTGAATCTCTTCTTGTTTCAGATGCAGTGAGATGGGAAGAACGGAAAGAAGAGTTAAAGGAGCGAAGTGCAACGGTCGTGAGACAGGGAGACGACCTTCCCAACGGCTATATGTTTGAAATGGTCACTCCCCCCAACCGTTGCAAACTTTTGAACTGACAACGCCAATCGTGTTCGTTCGATACAAAATTGCAATCCCGCCATCGTCGGGTTTTTCTACTCGAATCGAATCGAGATCGAAATGCTCCGATGGGAACCAATTTTTTTACACCAATTTCCAAAAGGACGAATTTGCATTTCGAAATTTTCCAAAAGGGTGCATTTTGGATTTTGCGCCTTAAAAGAAATCCTTTTGAAAATTTTGAAACTTAAGTGTCCCTTTGAAAAATTGCCCCATTCCATTCAAATGGAAATCACGTATTACAGAAGGTCGGATTAACCTTTTTTTTTTTCTTTTTTTTTCAATTTATAGTTTTAAACATTAATTTTTATTCATTTTAAAAATTAATTATGATGACCTAAACATACAATATATGATTTATTCATAGCTTATTAACGTTCCCGATTATAACTAATTAGTTTCTAAAAATAATTTTTTGTGTATCCAACGCTGCAAATCTTATATAAAGATTGCAAATATTAATCATTGTAACCATGTTTGGAAGTAATTGCACATCTATGATCTATATCCACATCGCATACTGTCTCCGTTTGCAAATGCCTTCATGGAAAGGTCCTGAACCCAGCCAATGACAGCATCACCCCTACCATCTCTTCGCCCTATCGTATCGCATGCACTCGTCTTTCCTTTTTCTTTCTCGATTCCCTCCTGGTTAATCTCCTTATTTTTACAAGTAACCTTCGGGTTTTCATATAGTAAAAACAGTTGATTGATTTAATCAGCACTAATTAACTGCCTTTCTTCTGAGCGCCATGCTAATCGTGTTGTGTAATCCTTCTGGTTGGTGTTTCTTGAGTCTTGTTAATTAATGCCAGTGCTTCACGTACGAGTCCGACTGGCACGTAGCTTCTTCGCACTATTGGTTTATGCATGATGAACCCGCCTAATAAGCTTTACGACCTGCTAATTAGTAGATAATCATTATTAAGGGCACAGCTAATTTGATGGGTATATAAATTAAAGGCTAACAAGGTGGAAGCATGGATTTCTAGCAGACACCGTCGGCGTTAGAGATTAATTTGGGTTTGGGCATTTTGGAGGGTAATGGATCCTTGCCCATTCGTCCGGCTCATAGTAGAATCTCTTGCGTTGAAGTTGCCGCCGGTGGCGAAGATCGCTGTCCCCGGAGTTCACCCCTCCTCGACCTCCTGCTTTTGCTCCATCCATCTCCAAGACTGCCCCGTACAAACCGCTTCTCTCCCCCTCGCCTTTGGCCCCACGTCGTCGGGCACTAACTTAATAGATGTCGCCGCCGCCACTTCCGCTTCGTCGTCTCGAGTCGTCATCAACCTCGATCGGCCCGGAGGCTGCTGGGGCAGGTGAGGGTGGCGGTGGACCTAGAGGGGACGGGACGGGGGCGAGCGGCGGTGGTGCAGAGCGGATGGGTTAGCATGGGCAGCGGGCATGGCGCTGCACCGAGGTTCGTGTTTCAATTCGGCAGCGAGCCAGAGTGGAGCCCGGTGGTGTATCAAATCCAGGGAGCAGGCGGCAGCGGCGGCGGCGGCGGCTGCGGCGGGATCATTCGCTGGCCAGCCAGTGTTCAGTTGCAGGTTCTCCGCCGACCGCCGGCGGACCGACAGGTCCAGGTACAAACGTCACGTGACGAATCTGTTGGGTTAATTTTCTTTGCTTTCTGTGTTCTGGTGATGAATTTTTCTCTGTTAATTTCCCAGTAGTTTGACTAGGACAAGATTCCACGTCGGCGGATTATTTTTGTGTTGCAACGAATTCATCGACGAGGACTAATTCATACGAATTTCCACAGCCCACTGCAAACGAAGATTGGTCTTCAAGGATGCTTCTTTGGTTCGTTCGCTGGTGAAGGAGAGAACGAGAGGCGCGAACAGCGCAAGGGGTGGACCGCCACCATCCACGATCTCTAGCTCGGGTTCTCCGGTGGCGCCTGCCTCGGTGGTCACGCCTTTCGTCCCATCTCCCGGCTCCGACCTCGTGTCCCGTTCCAACCCGGGCGCGTGGCTCATCCTGCGCGCCGTCGGCTCCTCCACCGCGAACTGGAAGCCGTGGGGCCGCCTCGAGGCCTGGCGCGAGTGCAGATCCCACAATGCCGCCGTAGATTAGGTTGAAAAAGGAAATTTAATTATAAATAGAAATGATATAGTGACGATATGGATAAGATAAAAATTATTTTAATTATAGATGGAAATAATATGATAGTGATATGGATAAGATGAGAATTGATGGAGATAGAATAAATGAGGTGGAAAGTTGATAAGAATAAAATAAATAATCTAGATTCAATGTATTTGAGGATAATACTTATTGCTTATCCAATAAGTCTATAAATATGTAATGTTTCTAAGAGATTTGAATATGAGAAAAATTGAGTAGTTCTCCTATATCGTATTTGTTTTATTCCACGAAGTTTTCTTTTTCCTTCTTTATTTTTCCAACAAAGTGATATCAGAGTCATGTTGATGCTTCCTATCCCTCGTCTTGCTGACTTAAAGTTTGATAATTGGAGTATCAAAATGAGTGTCTTGCTTGAGAGCGAAGGCTTGTGAGATATTATTGAAGGAGGCTATAAAGCGCCTCAAGAAGGAGTTGACCAAACGGAGACACAGAAGACGGCAATGGCGGAACAAAAAAGAAAAGATAAGAAAACTCTTTTCTTTATCTATAAAGCTCTTGATGAATCTACAAAGTAGTCGAAGCTATAACTTCCAAAAAGACATGGGAGATTCTACAAATAGCATACAAAGGTGATGAAAGAGCAAAAAATATTCGCCTTCAAATCTTAAGAGGAGAATTTGAATCGTTGGAGATGAAAAAGTTTGAAAGTGTATCAGACTATTTTACAAGAATATTGGTTATTGTCAACCAATTGAGAAGAAATGGCGATGATATTGAAGATAGTCGCATCGTAGAGAAAATTCTACGCTCGTTGGAGCCAATGTATGACTTTGTAGTTGCGGCCATAGAAGAATCAAAAGATATGAAAGAAATGAAGATACAAGAACTATTAAGCTCTCTACAAGCTCACGAAGCAAGAATGTAAAGAAGACAGAGAGAGCCTGTGGAGCAGACTCTACAAAGCAAGCTTACGATTGTTGACCAGAAAGAAGAGTCAAAGACCGAAGGTGCGCAAGAAAACGACAGTGGCCGTGGTGGTTTCCATGGATGTAGCCGAGGTAGAGGCCGTGGCAAGGACTTTGCTCGAGGCCGAGGAAGAAGTAATGACAACAATCAAGGTAAAGGCCAAAGGTATGACAAAAGAAATGTTAGATGTTATACTTGCAACAAATTTGGACATTATGCAACAGAATATCGCTTTAACAATGTGCAAGGAAATGCTAATTATGCATCAAAAGAAGACAATGATGTGGTTTTGCTAGCAAGAAAGGATGGAGACTCCATAAACAAGAACTTGTGGTATTTAGACTCCGGGGCAAGCAATCATATGTGCGGGTGTAAAGATATGTTTGTCGAGTTGAATGAAACAGTGAATAGACAAGTCTCATTTGGAGACACTTCCAAAATCCAAGTAAGAGGCATTGGTAAGATTCTCATCAAACTTAAAGATGGAGCTCACACATACATCACCAATGTTTATTATGTGCCCAACATAAAAACAAATATTATTAGCCTTGGACAATTACTTGAGAAAAGTTTTGATATGCAACTAAAAGATGGTATCCTTCGTTTAAAAAAGCAAAACAAATTTATTGCTCATATTTCTCTGTCTAAAAATAGAATATTTTCTCTTGATATTAATCATGTTACTACAAAGTGTTTAAGTGCATGCATGAAGAATAGTACATGACTATGACATATGAGGTACGGGCATGTGAACTTCAGAGCTCTAAAGCTTCTTTCAAGCAAAGGAATGGTGAATGGTCTTCCTCATATTAATGCTCAAGAAGATATTTGTGAAGGATGTGTTCTTGGCAAACACCCTAGAGCAAGCTTTCCGAATGAATCAACCGAGCAAAGAAGCCTCTTGAACTTATTCATACAGACATATGTGACCCAATCACTCCGGCCTCCTTTGGAGGTCGTCGATATTTTCTAACATTTATTGATAATTTCAGCAGAAAAACTTGGATATATCTTTTGATGAATAAAAATGATGTTTTTGAGAAGTTCAAAGAATTCAAAAAATTGGTAGAAAATCAATCCGGCTATACTATCAAGGTGATGCGGTCAGATCGTGGTGGTGAATTCACATCAAAAGAATTTAAAAAATTCTACAAAAATCATGGCATCTGGAGGCCTTTAACCACACCTTACTCCCCTCAACAAAATGGAGTTGCTGAAAGGAAGAACCAAACTATTCTTGACATGGTTCGAAGTATGCTAAAAATGAAAGAAGTGCCTAAAGAATTTTGAGTCGAAGCGGTAAACTGTGCGGTGTATTTATTAAATAGATGTCCTACAAGGAATCTAGAAGGAGTTACACCTTAAGAAGCATGGACCGGATACAAGCCTTGTGTATCTCATTTGAAGATTTTCGGATGCATTGCCTATGCACATATTCCGGATCAAAGAAGAACGAAGCTTGATGACAAAAGCTTACCTTGCATCTTCATTGGCTACGATGCAAGATCGAAGGCGTACAGGCTCTATAATCCAGTGAACAAAATGGTTATCATAAGTAGAGATGTTGAATTTCAAGAAGATGGTGCTTGAAATTGGAGCACTAATATGATAATGATTTAAGAAGAAGAGCAAGTAAAGGAGAAAGAACCAACTCCACCACCATCACCTACCTATTCATCATCATCGGATGAAGAAGATTCTCCACCACAAAAGACAAGGAGTCTTCAAGAACTATATGAGATGACAACTCCACTTAATCTTATTTGTCTTTATGCTAATGAAGAGACTATATCTTTTGAAGAAGCTATTAAGGATAATAAATGGAAGAAAGTCATGAATGCATGAAGAGATGAAAGCAATTGAGAAGAATGAAACTTGACATCTTACTACTTTGCTCGACGACCACAAACCCATTGGTGTGAAGTGGGTTTATAAAGTGAAGAAAAATGCTCAAGGAGAAATAGAAAAGTACAAAGCACGACTTGTGGCAAAAGACTACAAACAAAAGACCGACATTGACTACGAAGAAGTGTTTGCTCCCGTTGCCCGAATAGAGACTATAAGGTTGATAATCTCCTTAGCCGCTCAACTAAAGTGGAAAATATTTCAGCTTGATGTCAAATCGACATTTCTTAACGACCACTTAGAAGAAGAAGTCTATGTTGAACAACTGGATGACTACATCAAGGGGGGGGGGGGGCAAGAAAGAAAGGTGTTGAAGTTGAAGAAAACTCTCTATGGCTTGAAGCAAACACCAAGAGCATGGAATTCAAGAATTGATGCATACTTCAAAGAGAATGACTTTATACAATATCCTTATGAGCATGCTCTTTATGTAAGAGCAGAGAATGATAACATCTTATTGGTATCATTATATGTAGATGATCTTATTTTTACAGGAAGTTCACCTCAAATGATAAAAGCTTTTAAGTAAACTATGACAAAAGAGTTTGATATGACCGATATGAGACTTATGTCCTACTTTCTCGGCTTAGAGGTGAAACAAGGAATTGATGACATATTTATGGCTTAAGAACAATATGCAAAGGAGGCCCTCCAAAGATTTAGAATGGATGATTGTAATCCAATTAACACATCGGTGGACTGCGGAACAAAGCTATCCAAGAATGACGAAGGAAGAACGGTTGATCCCACACTTTTCAAAAGCTTGGTGGGAAGTTTGCGATACTTAACTTATACTCGACTGGATATATTATATGGAGTCAGTCTTATAAGTAGGTTTATGGAGGAGCCTAAAGAGACTCATCGGAAGGCGGCCAAACGAATCCTTCGTTATGTCCGAGGTACTCTAAATCATGGATTGTTTTATTCTCATTCTAACAATTCTCAACTTGTTGGATATTCGGATAGTGATTGGGGTGGAGACTGTGATGACAGGAGAAACACTTACGGCTTTGCATTTTTCGTTGGAGATACGACATTTTCTTGGATGTCAAAAAAACAGCCTATTATTACTCTTTCCACCTGTGAAGCAGAGTACGTTGCGACATCCTTATGTATTAGTCATGCTATATGACTAAGAAGTTTACTAAAGGAGATAAAGTTTGAATAAAATGAAGCAACTCAAATTTGCATTGATAATAAATCGGCAATTGCATTGGGAAGAATCCAATATATCATCAAAAAAGTAAGCATATCGATGTTCGCTTCCATTCTATTCGCGAACATGTGAAGAATAAAGATGTGGAGCTAGTCTATGTGAAGACTAAAGATCAAGTTACTGATATCTTTACCAAGCCACTGAAGTTTGAAGATTTCATCAAGATGCGGAATTTACTTGGAATCACAAAATTAAGTTTAAGAGGGGATGTTCCAACGGTGTCCATCCGATTGTCCAGTCAGCAGCCAGTCACCTCTCCATGCCCAACCGAGTGTCATGTGACACATCACCCGAGTGTCACGTAAGCACTGTCATGTCACCCGGAGCAATGCAAAGTGCGCCAACAAAACGCCCATTGGATGAGAGTATCTGTGCTTATTTGAGTTAACTCAATTAACTTATTAACACATATAAGGAAGTAAATCCTTTATAAAATTTCCAATGTGGGACTATTGTTCCTCTTACTTCCTTTAATAACTTTTTAGGCTGACTTTAACAATTAATTTCTCATTCACCTATAATCGATTTTGAGCAAATTAATAGTCTAGATTCATCTACTCGAAACGTAGATTTCGATTTTGAAGTCAATTTAGACTTTCATTGATTGATGTCACATCGATTTTCCTTTTCAAAACCGTATATTGGTCTTTATAAGACCCAATATCTAACAGGAAGAAGTTGTCATCCTTTCGTCCTCATATTACCTTTATATAGTGCAGGGCATCAAGCAAGCTAGCATAGATTTCCAGATGATGAGGTACCACAATCATGACGTGACCACTCGAAGAGAATGACAGGAAACTTGACTTCATTTTGACAACATACGCTAATGATAAGGGGGCTTAATAAATATTCCGTTAATGCAGCAGGGACAACGGAAATAGAAAGGTCCTAGAGGGGTCACATAAAGTGAAGCAATGTGACTGTACGGAGAGGATCTTAGAGTATATAACCTTATTAACGAGGATGATTAGTCCAATCAGTAGGATAGTTCAAGTGTACTTTGTAGAAAGAGACATGTCGGATCCTACCGAAGGGTAGAACTCTGGTATGATATGATTCACTAAGTGAGACTTATTAGAGCGAGTTAGACAGAACCTGATGATGACCTTCCCTTGTTGAACCAAGATATTGAGGTATATCTCTTGACTGAGCCGAGACATCGATGAGATCTTCTTTGAGGGGTTAAAGTCAATTCTCTTTGTCTTTGATCAAAATCATCTTTCATCTAAATTTGACTATTGATTATTGACTCAGTTAGTCAGCTTGATATTTCCTCCGCATCAGATATGATATTTTAAAAGTAAATCTCTTTGTAACGTTGCTTCTTATTTCTTGAGACCTACCGAGGGAAAAAAATATATTTTGAACCTTTTATAAATATATTTTAGATAAAAATCAAAAGTCCATTAAAAAAAATCATCCTATTTTTTTAACTTAAAATTTCCCTATTCCAATGTTTTTACAAAAGTTTTCGTTAAATTACTATAATATACTATTATTTTTTAATCATTTAAAATTATTAGATATTGATTAAAAATTATTTAGCTTAGTTAGTCAAATACTTATGTAATAATTTTGATTAAAATTATTATAATAATATTAAAATAAATGTTTTTTAATATATTACTTTTCAATCTTTTTAATAATAATAAAAATAAAATATGCCTTTTAATTTGTTGTCAAAATTTGATAACGCATGTGATAGTGGTCGCTAGAGCTGGCAGTAGTTAATGATTTAAAGTAATTTAACATTAAAAAAAATAAAGCAAGCTTTTGAAGAAAGACAATAAAACCTTCTTTAAAAAAATAATAAAGCCATCTGAAAAATATGTTCAGTAACTTAAGTGCTACAAAGAATAATTTAATTTGTGTCATTTATTTATATATTGTAAGTTGGTTTTAAAATCTATTTTTATTAATGATGTTTTAAATTATTTAATTGTAAGTCATATATTCTAACCGTCCTTTCAAATTAAGAAGAACTTTATAAATTTTAATGTGATGATCAAAATATGTAAAGATGATTTAAATTAAAAATAAATAAATTTCTTTCGAAATTTATATATGTCTTATCCATAAATCATATCGGGACAGTGAAATGGTTGTTGACTTAAGTTATTTAAAGCTACATTTAGAAATGATAAATTGAGATTAAGAACATTTTCATGGCCGCAGTTTCTAGAATATGAATTTATAAGGGCAAAAAAATTCTTCCAGTAGATGTGGAGAATACCTTCAGTTGAAGATTGAAATCCTCTGGATGCGGTCGCGCAAGCTGTCGAGTCCAGATATCTTATTCAAGCACCACCGATCGTTCGTCGAAGTTGATAATTTTGTGTTTTTTTTTGTATTTTTGAACGTTGCAATGTTTTGTTGATCGGCATCTTTAGTTTAGATCATGAACAGTAGAAATATTCTAATTCGTAATAATAATTACTTTTGATTCTTGACTTCCTCCATACACTCCGCCACTTTGCAAAATTCAACGCTCTATCACCTTTCCTCCATTTGTTGGCATTGCAGAATCCAGACTCATCTTGTCCAGATTTATCTTTTTTTAAATTCCATTTGTGTGGGGAAGGTTGGGTTTTGTGAATTTGGTGTTTAAATTCAGAGAGAAAAAATTGAGGATTTGATCCATTGAAAAAGTCCTTCAAGGGAGATGGGGAAGGTGCTGATGGGGACAGCGGTCATCTGCGCTGCGGCGGCGGCCGTGGCCGTGACGGTGATCGTGGTAAAGCATCGGAGGCGGATTAACGGGCGATGGGTTCGCGCCGCCGCGGTGTTGAAGGAGCTGGAGGAGCAATGTACCACGCCCACCGAAAAGCTCAACGAGGTGGCCGACGCGATGACGAAGGAGATGCACGCCGGGCTCGAGTCCGAGGACGGAAGCACGCTCAAGATGCTCATTAGCTTTGTGGATAAACTCCCCACCGGGTACGACCTAGCCCCCTCCGTTGGGGAAAAATGGTTCGTTTTGCGCCCCTTGTGACTGATTCATCGTAGATCCAACTCGATTGCCACCTTGACAGGGATGAGAAGGGATTGTTCTACGCCTTGGACCTTGGAGGCACCAACTTCCGCGCACTGCGTGTACAATTAGGGGGCAAGGAAGGGCGTGTTGTGAAGCAAGAGTGTAAGGAGGTATCGATTCCTCAAAATTTGATGATTGGTGGTTCAGATGTAAGTCCAGTGTTTGTTCTGTCCTTTCTTCCTCAAAGATCATGTTTGGGTTCCAATCTGATTCGACTGCTTGTTCTTGGCTTTATTATGTTTCTAGGAACTATTTGATTTCATTGCTTCAGCTTTAGCACAGTTTGTTGCTTCTGAAGGTGGAGATTTTCACCTTCCTGAAGGAAAGCAGAGAGAACTTGGCTTTACCTTTTCATTTCCAGTCAAGCAAACCTCAATTGCTTCAGGCATTCTCATTAAGTGGACAAAGGGCTTCAATATAAAGGGCACGGTGGGTTCTGCTTGCCTTTCTCTTTAATCTAATTATGTTCCGTGTTTTAATTTCATATGTGTGCTGGTTATTTGTTAGTTGGCAAAAATATGATGAATGAGTTGTGTTGATCTCAGCTGTTGCTGAGATAAAAATGGTGTGTTAACAAGGAACAGTTTTTTGGGAAATACATACCTCTGCAAAAAATAAAAATAAATAAATAATCACTTGGGATCTTCATTCCATTGTTTGAGGAAATTCCTTTGCTTGAGAAGATGAAAACTGAACAACAATAACAAAGCCTTATCCCACTGGGTGGGGTCGGCTAGAAGATGAAAACTTAAAAAAAAAAAAAAAGAGCACCCCGGTGCATGAAGCTTCCGACAATACTAAGTCCTAGGGAAGGAACTATTGTATGCAATCTTATCCTGCTTTGCAATAGGCTATTTTTGTTATTCAAATCCGTGACTCCACAAAAGGAGAATTGTAAACCCTGATGATGAAAACTTCTGAAAGAGAATTGTAAATCCCACCAAAAGGGGATGATCCATGAATCATGTAG
Organism: Wurfbainia villosa; assembly: GCA_025175895.1. Lineage (NCBI taxonomy): Eukaryota > Viridiplantae > Streptophyta > Magnoliopsida > Zingiberales > Zingiberaceae > Wurfbainia > Wurfbainia villosa. The sequence goes on from JAKLTH010000042.1 coordinate 5,585,657, forward strand.
AAGGGAAAGATAAAGATTAATTTTCTTCCTGGGTAGACCCTTCTATGTTATATAAAGTTGAATGCTTGGCTATGACTCGAGCACATAAGTAGAAGATGAGAGTTAGATAAGAATGTTAAGATGAATGTGTGAACATACGAAGATGGATAAAATAAAAAATGAGAAATGTTAGAACGAAAGTTGGGATTGTACCTATTGAGGAAAATTTTTAGGAGATACATTTAAGATGATACAAATATATATTTAGACAACTAATAAATGCTTCAGTTAATCGATGTGAAATTATTACAAATATGCAAATCAAAGACTAAAGAAGACTTAGTTAGCAACGATAAAAAGATAAAATTTATTTAAATATAGATGATGATATAGTAGAGGATAAAATCCAATGGCGTAGGAGGATTCATATAGCCAAACCCACATAGTAGGATAAAACTTAGTGTTGTTGTTGTATACTCTTCTATCTTATTTATTATTAATAGAAGGAAAATTGTTCAAGGAAAAGCATGAATCTAGTCAATAGTAGTGTAGCACCTTATCTAGGAAACATCTTATGACAAGCCTAGGTATTTTGTTTAGCATGATATAGCAGTCACATGATATGATGCTTCATCTACTTGAGTTCAAGTGCATGGATCGTAGCATTAGATTGGTAACATAGCATAGGCTAAAAAAACCCTCGATCTCTTGGAATCATACCGTCCAGGACATCTTGGTTGTCACTAACATCCAGGCCTAAAAAAAAAAAGACAAAGCAAATTAATCTTCATACAGTGTGACAAGTTGAAAAATTCCATCAGTCTTGAAGATTTACCAACATATACCGAGTCTATAGAAGACTAAAATCTTATGCAAAATTTAATTTACCTTTCGTGTAGTCTACATTACTGAAAGATTGAGGTATAATTTTGCAGTAAGAATTTTCTATAGTAAAAAGAAATCATAGTTGAAATTTTCAAAGAGATTATTTTGTACCTTTTTTTGTTTGTTAGGTAGCATTAGCATGAGCCTAAGACATAAGCATAGATGTAATACTTTCTATGATAACCTCATTTTGATTATTTATTTGATCATTATACATTTGGACTTAGTTCTGTTTGTGAAGGCAGGTCGGTGAGGATGTGGTGGGTGCACTGACTAGGGCGCTGCAGAGACAGGGTCTTGATATGCAAGTTACAGCTTTGGTTAGCTCCATTCTATTTTTGCTATTAATTTAACTGAGATTCATTTTGTCATGATATATCATATAGATGAAAATGAAGTACCCAGCTAACTTTTTGATGCAGGTTAATGATACAGTGGGAACACTTGCTGGTGGCATCTATGATGACAATGATGTTGTTGCAGCTATCATATTAGGCACTGGCACAAATGCAGCATATGTGGAGCGTGCTGATGCAGTTAAGAAATGGCAAGGTCCAGTTCCTAACTCGGGAGAAATGGTAAGGATTCCATGATGGAGTATAACTTTAATGGGAGCTAATTCTGAAATGCTTGTCCTGTGAATCCAAGGTCGATGTAGTTTTTACTAGCATTAAGATTGTCGTGGATCATGTCATGGTACATGGACAAACCTTCTTACCAGTTAGATGTTTTCTGAAGTCAATTCACTTATATCGTAGGTCATTAACATGGAGTGGGGAAACTTTCGCTCCTCTCATCTCCCAACAACAGATTATGATCAAGAACTTGATGCTGAAAGTTTGAACCCTGGTGAACAGGTCATTACTGGAACATTTTTCTCTGGCTATTTAACTTTTTTTTTTGTGATTTGTTAATTTTAAGATTTGTCTAGCCATTTACAGATCTACGAGAAACTAATTTCTGGAATGTATTTGGGTGAGATAGTCCGAAGAGTTCTATTGAGATTGGCTGTAGAAGCTGCCTTATTTGGAGAGAAAGTTCCCCCACAACTTAAAGTTCCTTTTATTCTACGGTATGTTATTCACGGCCATTTTTAGGATAATATCATATACTAGTTTCTTTTGATGCCGAATATTTTTTCTATCAAATATGTCTCATGTCTTATTTATTTATTTATTTTACACTTCTTTTCTCAATGTGTATGATCGTTAGCCCTTTCAAATGTTTTCCATTTCCACAATTATGCTTCTTGACTAACGTCTTATTATTATGCTTCCCTGCAAACACCAATTGGTATTTGATGCCTAAACACAAAGTTGTAGCACCTCGACTATTCTGAGGACTAGCCTTTTCAATGGCTTAGATGATACTTGTCTCTTCCTTGTTTTTAGCTTAATATTGTTGTAGCAATCATGTATCTTGTTTCTGAAAGATTTTGTTATGTTATTGTTACTGCAAAGGTACTTCTGAAAGTAGATTCCATTTAGTTAGCAAATGTATGAGGCTGAAAAATATGGTACACTTGGGTAACAAGCATGTTTAGTGGAAACTTCATCATCTCTTTAATATCAGATTGGACTTAATATTTTTGTGCTTTGACCTGTTTCCTGTTCTTCATTTTATTGTTAATTGATTGCATAAACTTACAAAGCAAAAAATGCAATTTATCATAATTTTAGCCTTTTAGAATGTCAACTATATATATCTCAGAACTTGTACTTGTGCAATTGACCTAATTCATAATCTTTTAGTTCAAATGATTTCTCAATTTTCAACCTTTTCTTTCTCGCAATAGAAATTGTGTATTATTTTCCCGCCAATAAACTTTCACTTTTTTTGCAACTCTTGGACGATGTTAATATGATTATCATTTGATATTCCTTTTGGAATAGGATGTTTCCAGTTTCCTGTCGATCCACCATACATATATACTTGGCCATTGAAATCTGGATACGTCAAAGAAGCTAAATCCATGATAGTCCATCACTGAGATGTCATTCTTTTGTCAGTCGCATCCATTTATTAAATCTATTATCAATAGCAGGAATAACACATTCTAAGATTCAATTGCATTTGCATACCATTATGCTTTTGTGTCCAAAGCATAAACTCTTGTGGTTTTGTGATTTTGTAGGACGCCCGTCATGTCAGCAATGCATCATGATACTTCAGCTGATCTCAAAGTTGTTGGGGCCAAACTGCAGGAGTTCTTGGGGGTCTCGATGCGTTCCTGTTCTACCAAACCAATTAAATTTCTATTGATCTAGCATTCACGGATTACTCGTTCCCAACTTCTAAAGTACTTTCTGTCATTCCAGATCTCCAGCTCCTCCTTGAAAGCAAGGAAAGTGGTTGTCCAAGTCTGCGATATCGTCGCTAAGCGTGGCGCTCGTCTTGCTGCTGCGGGCATGGTTAGCATTCTGAAGAAGCTTGGACACAACGACGGCAACACGAAGAAGAGGATGGTGTTCGCAATGGATGGCGGGCTATATGAACACTACACTGTCTTCAGAGAAACCCTGCTTGCTGCCCTGAAAGAAGTTCTTGGAGAAGAAGCCTCAGCCTCTGTGTTGGTCACCATGGCCAATGATGGATCGGGCATTGGGGCTTCTCTTCTTGCAGCATCTCATTCTCGTTACCTTGAAGATTAAAAATGAATCTCCAATGCAAATCATATTAAGATTTGCCATTTTGACAATTCGATAGTTATTATGGGTGGGTTTAATTTAACACCACAGCAGAGCAATTGAGAGTTCATCTTGATAATGTATTGACGGCTTAAAGCAGGATCAAAGCAGGCTACTTATCCACATATATATAGTTCGTTTGTTCTTTGCCTCAAAAATTGATGAAACGTTTAAAAATGACTGTCCCATATTTCATATTTGTTTCCCAATTATTTGAGCTAGAATGCAATACTAATGACCTGTGCTACATATAAGTTTTTTTTTTTTTTTTTTTGCATTCTTATTACTGATCTCGCTGGCAAAATTAACTCCGATTAAATCTTTTTATTGTCATTGTCACGTCGTGTTTGTCGTAATTATTTGTTGTTCTTCATTCATAAATTGGAACAGGAGAGTTAACTAATTTGTTTTTTTCTCTCTCTCAATTGAACCAGTTTGACTTTGGAAGATTTAAATCGAAAGAATGTGAGAACAAATCTAAAAAAAAAACTTTATTATAGTTTCGATTGAAAAAAGCCAAAGTTTAATTGCTAACTCTTAAGGACTCTCAAGGAATATATATATATATATATATATATATATTTTCAATTTTATATACATTTTTTTATCTATTATCAAGATAAAATTGAAAAGCACAATCAAATTCTGTCAGACGATAATATCACAAGTCATTCGAACATCGCTAACTTTGCACCGTATGAAAATTGAATTCTCTCTGTATAAATATCTCTGTCTAATTATTACTCACTCACTGAGCACTAGGAAATTGACTGTTATCTCCTCAAGACAATTCATTAGTTAGAAGCATAGATATTGTTACGAATTGATATGAATTAAATTTCAATGTGAAATCTAAAATCTCATTCAAGCTCAGAAGTCCTTAGCTATCTCTAAACAATAGATCAAAAAGTATAGTCCTCCGTGATTTATCTATTTTCATTATCATCGAATAACTAACGGTAAAAAATATTGAGAATGAACATAATCATCTTTTATTACGGAGTGAAAAACTAACTGTTATCAGTTAAATACTCATATATGAACAAGCTATGATTAATAAATATTCGGTGATTTATCAAACAGTGCACGTGAAGTTTAGAAATGCTCAAACAGCGTTTCATACTTTTCATATTTACGAAATAGCGCATTTAATTTCCTTTTTATCCCTCCCGCCAAAAAGATCTGCACCACTGTGGTGTTGAAATTTCAAATCGCAGATATCACCGCGCCGAGATTTGAATTCAAGACTAATGATGATGTAATCCCACACCATCAGAAGATCGGAATTTGTAATTCCAACACCATTGTGATGCTAGAATTGCAAATCCCAACACCACTATGGTGCTGAGATTTGAATTCTCAGCACAACAGTGATTGTTCAATTCCAGCACCACTGTGATGCTGAGATTTGAATTTTCAGTACCACAGTGGTGGTGCAATTCCAGCACCACCACCGTGATATTGGAATTTACAATTTTAGCACCACAGTAGTGCTAGAAGTTATAATTCCAGCACTACTGTGGTGCTGAGATTTAAATTCTCAGTATCACGTTCGGAAATTTTACTTTACTATAGGTCTATTTAATGGGAGGGATAAAAAGGAAATTAAATGTGTTATTTAGTAAATATAAAAATATGAAATGCGATTTGAATATTTTCACGTGTACGATAAATTACCCAGATAACTATTGACTGTCTAAAGTGATTTAGTTAATAACTATTATTTGAGTCAACTGCACGAGAAAATTACTGCTATAATTTTAAACATAGAAATAGAGACTTCTTCCTTTCGCTACCTAACCTTCCCAATTTTGAACAACACAATAATGCAAATTAAAATGGCACGTATAAAATGTTAATAATTGAATTGGAATTTAGTTTTCAAAATTCACAGGCCAAAACGATAGCCGATCCCACTGAATAATAACTTAAAAATTCATTCACGTTTTTTTGTATTTTCGATTATATAAATCGTCACGACAGTGCGAGTATCGGATAATTAAAAACCGGTGGTTGTGTCATGCGCGCCAAACGGGCGGACAGTCCAAAGTCACGTGCGCTCCAACCGAAATGTCTTTTAAATTGTGGGCGAAAGAAAAAGAAAAAAAGAAAAGGGTTCGGTTGAATTTTATCAGCGAGTGCATTAAATAAAACATTTAAATGCAAATCGGAGGGGTGCAGTGAACTGGGCGGATGCTCAGTGTGATCTAACAAGATCCGGGGTGGGCAAACGCACTGGTCGCCGCACGCAGAGACGAGGATTCCTCGGTCGGGCCGACGTTCCCCTGCGATCGCAAACCCTGCTGGTGGATCTGATTCATTCGCCCTATCGCCCCCCATTCTCGACCTACCCACCTTCCCCGAATGGCGATGGAGATCTCCCGGTATGCTCACCCTCGCGGTCTTTTTTAATCGCGCACGAAGAATATGCGTCGCGTAGTTCCCACGTCGGACGCTTCGAGGAGACTCGCTAATCCGCCGGCACATCTTACAGTCATTAAAAGCAGCGGCATCGGCGTCTCTCCACCCGCCTCGCCCTGTCCCATCGAAGAAGAGAAGACGCGAAAGGCTTTGGCGGTCGATCGCCCACCCTCTCGCTCCCTCCTCCTCCTCCTCCTCTCCCTCCTCTCCTCGTCGCTATGCTTTCGTTGGATCGAACGTGGCTTCTGGTAATCAATCTCGTCCCGTGGAGATTTCTTGTTTTCTTTATTTTTTTTCGCCCCGACATTCCTCGTTCCGTGCTCGTGATGTTTTTGTTTACGCGTTGCCCTCTTCGGTGCTTGCTGAATGAAGGTTTTCTTGGCCTTTTTTTTCCCCTTCCTGCGATATGTGAGAATGGTTGGAAATGCTTTTGTCTTCTCAGCGATGCGACGAGTTGCTTGGCCCACTTCGGGCGTCGAGACGGCGAGTGGCTCTGCCGGCTCCGGCGACGGTGCGGTGTCAGGCGAGGAGCGGAAGGGAGACGAATGGGAGGAGGATGTCAGTGGACAATACAATCATGGAGATGGAGCCGAAGTCTGTTGATTCTTCCGATGACATGACACGCGATGATGTCGACATGGATGAACAGTTCATGATGCCGTGGACAGTCTCCGTCGCTAGGTTTTTTTTCTTGGATCTGATCGCGTTGTTTTCTCAAGATTTTTTTTTTTCCTTTTTTGCTTGATGTTGTTGCAATGTTGCCATTTTTGTGAGGTTTGAGCATCAGTTGATGATATCGGAGACGGTCGCACGCTTCTTTGTTAAAAGCGATCTACAAAGCCCCAGCTGCTTTTTTTGTGTTTGGAATTTACTTATTTTCCTTTTTTTCGCCTTATTTTGTTTTATCTGATCATGTATAGGGTGCTTCCTCTGTTTTTTTTTTTAAATTTTTTTTACGATGCGATTCAATAACTTCGTCACTGCATTTTATGTTTCCATTTTCAAGATCATTCGGACAATCCTTTATTTACTGCTCATCCAAATTGCCTGCTGGGAGATTGCTAGTGTATTACTGTATTCTGTATGTATTAATGTGTTTGTTGCCTAGTTTGATAGTTTCGTTATAAAGTATTCATCTGCCATGTTGGTTAATCAAAAATTATTGCAACCCAGCTATTATCGATCGAGAAGAAAGTAGGGCTGTTGAAAATAATGAATTCTCTCTCCCGATAAATTGATAAACGGGCAATTTTTGTGTATCTTGAACGTGAAAGATAGGAGGACAGTATCGATACTTAACAATAGCTTTTAGGACCTAGAAAGTGTAAATATTTCACAGAACCTGATCCATTCCTTCTGAATTTGACTTGAACAGCCTAGAGCTTAACTAATATATTTAATTACATGATATGTAAGATAGTTGCATTATATATATGTCATATTTATTTTACATGACATCAGTAGCAGGATGATATCTGTTGATCTATTCACGACTCTCTACATGACTGAGTTTGTGTAATGTATATAATTACGTCACAATCACTTATGCATAGAACATATAAAATATTTATGCTCATTCACACTCATTAGCTCAATTATACCAATTGAAGTTTTGTATTTTTATGGAGCAACCAAATGTTATCCTGAATGAGTGAAATCAATGGCCCTGTATTCTTTTTCCAAGCATATATGCCATTTGACTGACTTGATCCTATGTGAGCGATGGTATCTGTTGTATCTTCATTGCCTGTTTCCGCATTCATATGCATAATATCTCTTATATCATTTTAGACATGCACGAATAGTGGTCATGCTGACATATAAAATGGAAATACAACAATAACAACAACAACAATCAAGCCTTATCTCATTTGGTGGGGTCGACTATATGGATCATTTTATGTCATTGGACTATATCCTCTGCTTTATTATCTCTTATACTTAAATAAATTTTATCTTGTTTAATTGTTGCTAATGAAGTCTTTTTTTATCTTTCTCTTCCTCATTTGATGTGCATATTTGTCATAGTTTTACATCACCTAACTGAAATATTTATTGGTTATCTAGTTACATGTTCATACCATTTTAAACGTATCTCTATGAGTTTTCCTCAATGGATGCAATTTCGACTTTCTCTCTAATACTCTCATTTCTTATTCTATCAATCCTTGTGTGTATATACATGTATACACATCCATCTTAACATCTTTACCTCTGTAACTCTCATCTTCTGCTTATGTGCTCGAGTCACAACACAACATTCAATGTCATATAACATAACAACTCTAATCATCATTTTGTAGAATTTCTCTTTAAATTTTAGAAATCCTTTACGATCACATAAAACACATGATGATTTCCTTCATTTCAACCATCCTGTTTGCATTATATATAAGACATCTCTCTCAATCTCTCTATCGTCTTAAAAAAATGATTCTAAATACTTAAAGCTTTCAATCCTAGACAACTTATCATCTCTTATCTTAACACTTGTCTTATTACGTCTAATATTGTTAAATTTAAATTCAATATATTCTATTTTTACTTTACTAAGCCTAAAACCTTTCACTTCTAGTGTTTTTTGCCAAAATTCTAATTTAACATTTACTCCTTCACATGTCTCATATATTAAAACAATAACATTTGCAAATAACATATACTATGACACTGTGCCTTAAATGTGTCTAGTGAGTTCGTCCATGATTAGTGTAAAAAAAAAAAAGAACTTAGAGTTGATCTTTGATGTAACCCTATCTTTATTGGAAATGCTTCAATTAATTCGCCAGAAGTCTTCATGTCGATCGTTACTTTCTCATATATATCCTTAATTAGTTGAATATATACTATGCTAACACCTTTTTTTTTAGAATTCTCCATATAATTTCTCTTGGGATTATATTATATGTTTTTTTAAGTCAATGAATGTTATGTGTAAATTTTACTTTTGCTCTCGATACTTTTTAATTAGCTGTCTGAGAAGATATATAACTTCTATTGTCGACCTTTCAACCATGAACCCAAATTGACTTTCGGTAATTGTGGTCTCCATAATTTTTTTTCCTGTTACTCTTTTTCAAAGTAAATGGGAGCTTTGGCGCAACGGTAAGGTTGCTGCCTTGTGACCTAAAGGTCATGAGTTCGAATCCTGGAAACACTTCTTGCAAAGCAAAGTAAGGCTACGTATAATGGATCCTTCCTTAGGACCCTGCATGGTGGGATCTTCATGCACCTATAGTTTGCATAATTTTGTACGTCCCCTTATTCTTATATAGCATAATTAGAGTACTTACCCTCCATAATTAGACATTTTTTTATTTTCAATATCATGTTAAATAACTTTATAAGTATTCAATATCTTATTTCTCTAGATACTTCCATACCTCTATTGGAATATCATCTAGTCCAATGATATTTTATTTTGCATCTCATTTAAAGCTTGTCCTACTTTTGAAATTTGAGAAGTTGATGAAAATATCTTTTTCACTGTTCTTTTATTTCTCCATCATTTATTAGTACCCTATTGTATTTAACTTTAATATATCTTATTTCGATAAAATGTTTTGTCTTCCTCTCTCTCATTTTAGTTATTTTATAAATGTATTTTTCCCCTTCTTTTGTATTCAATTTTTGATATAACTGTTCAAAAGTTTTATTCTTAGCTTCATTCACTGCTTTCTTAGTTTCTTTCTTGGCTATTGTATATATTTTTTTTAAGTTTCCGCGTGCTTACATGTATATATTTCTTTATAAGTTGTTCGTTTTTCCTTCACTTTCTCTTGTACCTTCTCATTCCACCATCAAAATTCTTTACTTAGTGGTGCATGCCCTTTTGACTCACCGAGTACACTCTTGGCTACTATTTTTAACTTTAACCATCTTATCCGATGTCGTATTTGGGTTATCGTATATTTCACCTAATACTTGTACTCCTACCTTCTCCTTAAATATGTTATGTTTCATTTTGCATCTCATTTAAAGCTTGTCCCACGTTTGAAATTTGAGAAGATGAAAATGTCTCTTTCACCGCTCTTTTATTTCTTCATCATTTACTAGTACCCTATTATATTCATCTTTAATATATCTTATTTCGATAAAATGTTTTGTCTTTCTCTCTCTCACTTTAGTTATTTTATAAATGTATTTTCTCCCTTCTTTTGTATCCAATTTTCGATATAATTGTTCTTTTATTCTTATCATCATTCACTGTTTTCTTAGCCTCTTTCTTGACTATTGTATATTTTTTTTAAGTTTCCGCATTCTTACAAGTATATAATTCTTTATAAGTTGTTCGTTTTTCCTTCACTTTCTCTTGTACCTTCTCATTCCACCATCAAAATTCTTTACTTGGTGGTGCATGCTCTTTTGACTCATCGAGTATACTCTTAGTTATTATTTTCAACTTTAAACCATCTTATCCGATGTTGTATTTGGGTTACCGTATATTTCACCTAATACTTGTACTCCTACCTTCTCTTTAAATATGTTTTATTTTGCATCTTTTAATTTTCACCATTTAATTCTAGAAGTCGTATATGCTTTCCTTCTATTAATACTATGCCTGAGAATTGAGATGTATATCCAACACTACTAATCTATGTTAGGTAGTTAAGCTTCTCCAGGGATGATTTTGCAATCTGTATACATTTTTCTCTCTCTCTTCCTAACCATAAGAAAATCAATTTGCAATTTATTATTTTTGCTTTTAAACGTGACTGTGTTTTTTTTTAAAAAAAAACATATTAGCTAACATAAGATCATCTGCTATGGTAAAATCCAATATAATTTACCTTCATTTTTTATTCCAAACCCATAACTCCATGCACCCTCTCATATTCCTCATTTTTCACTCCAATATGCTTATTTAGATCGCCTCATATTAAAATTATTTCATTTGGCAGAATATTTTGTAATACTTTATCTAGGTCGTTCCAAAATTTGTATTCGGTATCTTCATCTAATCTTGCTTGAGGTGTATATACGCTAATTGCGTTCATAATTTTTTTTCTACACTATTATCTTGAGAGCTAGCTATAATTCTATCTCCCTTTTTAATTACTCCTACAATTAACTATCTACAATAATACTCACTCCATTTCTTGTAAAATGGAAACCTTCAATTTTATTCCTTTTTGTATTAAACAGATGTATAAGTGCAGGAAAAGACAAATTGATACTTATATTTCTTAGGTTTGATTACGGCTATTCCCTTCAGGGGATAAGCAGGCTATTTTGATGTCAAGGTTGGTCTCCATCCATTGTTAAGAAAGTTGTCTTCCCACTATGAATGGTGTGGGATGTTGTTCCATCCATAGTCGAGAGTATGACCTCCTTTTGTTGTTGGGAGCAGGTGCTTGGCAGCCACCTTGACTGAGTTTCCAATAGTCGGTGTGCTTTTATTACTTTGTTATATTATTTTATGATTAGGAATTAATTTTGGCGGTTGAGAGTCTATTGTCCAAGGACTATCCATATATTTTATCTTTCCTTTTTGACATAGTTTTTTTTTTTTTTTTTTGGATCTCAAGCCCAATAGCTTTTTATGAAGAATTTCCTCATAATTATACATATGTATATTTCTTCCTAAAGTTTCTCAGCTGTTAGCTTATGTGCACTGAGTACTTTGATGAGGATATACACAATCAGCTTTATAATAATTCTTTCTTATTTCTTTTATTGTTCATAGTGGTTACACATTGTTGCGGAATCCACAGCACAACAAAGGTCTAGCATTCAATGAGAAAGAGAGAGATGCCCACTATTTGCAAGGTCTCCTGCCTCCAGTGTGTATTTCTCAAGAGCTTCAGGTTTGTATGCATTTAGAATGCAAGCTATCTCGGAAGTAACACAATTATGTATCTTGTTGTGGATTTGGAAATTGCATCTTTTTCCCACAGGAAAAAAAGATCATGCACAATCTTCGCCAGTACCAGGTGCCCTTGCAAAGGTACATGGCGATGATGGACCTTCAGGTGCCTAAGATAAATGACCTTTAATCTACATCATTAATTGTTGCCACTACTTTCCAACCTTATTTGGTATACCTATGATTCAATCTCCAGGAGCTTAATGAGAAGCTCTTTTACAAACTCCTCATCGACCATGTGGAAGAATTGCTTCCAGTTGTTTATACGCCTACTGTCGGCGAGGCATGCCAGAAGTATGGCTCTATCTTTAGGCATCCTCGGGGCCTATATATCAGTTTGAATGAAAAGTAAGATATTATGTCGCTTGGCTTCCTTCCTAATCCATATACTGAAACTCATGGTATAAAATCGGGTTTTCAGAGGAAGGATTCTCGAGGTATTCAGAAACTGGCCTGAAAGGGATATTCAAGTTATTGTGGTCACAGATGGTGAACGGATCTTGGGTCTCGGGGATCTTGGTTGCCAGGTAATATTATACTTGGAATTCAATAATCATCCTGATATATAAACCATTATGTTGGGATCGTTTTCACCTGGATTTTTAAATTGTTAAATGGCAATTTTTTAGGGCATGGGAATTCCTGTGGGCAAGCTTGCTCTATATACTGCTCTTGGTGGAGTCCGTCCATCTGCTGTAAGTTGTATTTTTAGCTTTTTATTTCTGTATGATCCTTATTATACTTTTTTTTTTGTTTTTTTGTCTCTGCTAGTTTCTGCGGCACGTTCAAATTTACTGGTTCCTAAAACAAATTGATAATTTACAGTGTTTGCCTGTCACTATTGACGTGGGGACCAATAATGAACAGCTACTTAATGATGAATTTTATATTGGCTTGAGGCGAAGAAGGGCTACTGGTCAAGTACTGTCTGGAAGCATATGTTTTATTTTCTCCTGTTTTATGTAAGTTCTGTTAGACTGATTTTCTCGTTGTTTTTAGGAATATGCAGAGTTAATAGAGGAATTCATGGATGCTGTGAAACATAGATACGGAGAAAAAGTACTAATTCAGGTCAATGACTGGGTCGAATTTTTATGGCGGCAGATTTGTTGTTTTTCTTCTATTCTATGTTATTTCAATCTCAATTTTGTCTTATATTTTATTTTTTTAGTTTGAAGATTTTGCCAACCATAATGCATTTGAACTTCTTGCCAAATATCGGAAAACACATCTCGTCTTTAATGATGATATACAGGTAATTGATTTTAGCCTTGCTATTTTACACTTAGGAACTTCCTTTTTCAGTTCTAATTGTTTAACTTTATTCACTCACATTATGCTATCTCCATGTGTTTATGAACCGCTCAATATGCTTATTCTCATTTCAGGGCACAGCTTCTGTTGTGCTAGCTGGACTTTTTGGGGCTTTAAAATTAGTTGGCGGAACATTGGCAGAGCACAGTTTCTTATTCCTTGGTGCCGGGGAGGTATCTTTATTCTCAATTGCTTCATTTGGGTCTATTGAATGTATTTGACTTTGATTTTTATAACTTTCATATTTGTCTTTTTATCTTAGTGCCTTGTACTGCCAGTATGAATTCCAAATTGATTTATGCCTGTTATTGGATTCCTTATTACAATTTCAGTGGTGCAAATAACTATATGACAAATAGATATGAGGATCAATGTCAATTAGGATTTTATTTGTTAGAATGATAGCGGAGCTTCTACTTTTTGAAAGAGAGGGAAAAAAGAACTTTTCAATCTTGTGGTATAGATTGAAATGTGGTGCTTGCCATATTTGATATGAAAATTTCTGCCTATGCTACTTAGTTTTTCAATACAAATGGCACATAAGTTACATTAATTATGCACTATGCCAAGCACATGTTTCAAGAATGTATTAGCTGAACTTATCTCAGTTAAGTATTTCTTCTGTTTATGCTATTAATATTTTCAACCTTTTTCTTATTCTGATTGTGTTTTATATCAATTATTAGAGTCTTCATCATATCAACTTTGCAGGCTGGTACCGGTATTGCAGAACTCATTGCTCTTGAGATGTCAAAGCAGGTTTTTAACTTAGCCTTTCTATTTACGTGTGTGAATGATTTTGGGGCTGCTCTGTTGATTTTACATATTAGCTCATTGGTTATGGGTGTTCTGTTGATTTTACGTACTAGCTCATTGGTTATGGCATTCTTATGGCTGTTGTAGACAAAAGCTCCAGTGGAAGAGACTCGGAAGAGGATATGGATGGTGGATTCTAAGGTTAGGAAGAGAATCTTGGACCCTGTTTGTACTTGTTTCAACTATACAACTTGTCTGTTCTACTTCGTTGATCATTATTTCTACTATGGCAATGCTCTTCGCACTTTGCAGGGTTTAATTGTGAACTCACGTAAGGATTCCCTTCAACACTTTAAGCAACCATGGGCGCATGATCATGAGCCTGTCAATAATCTTTTAGCTGCTATAAAGGTTTGAGCCTATCTATCATATTATATATTTTTCCCTTACTGCCGTGGATATTAAGTTATCAATTTTTATGACTAGAGTAGTCTCTTCAACTTGGATTGACTTCCTTCAAGGGGTTTCTCTAGTGCTGTGTTTTCATTTATTTCTCAAGATATTTTGTTAATTTTACTATCTGAAACTCGTGGAAGTTCAAACAGACTTTCTGCTTCCTTGTAAATTTGCCAAGAGTAGTTTTCGAATATTCCTTCATTTTTTTTTTTCTTTTCAATTTCATAGGCTATCAAGCCCACTATTTTAATTGGGTCATCTGGAGTGGGAAAAACTTTCACAAAGGAGGTAGTCGAGGCGATGACCACTTTTAATGAGGTTAATTTTCACTCCCACACCCCTACTAGACCTCAAGTGTATTCTGTTATCATTTGCAATTCATACATATTCGAGTAGTATCTAATTCAATCTATAAGATGCTTTACTTTCATTACAGAAACCCATAATTTTGGCACTATCCAACCCCACCTCGCAGTCCGAATGTAGCGCTGAAGAAGCATATACATGGAGTAAGGTAATCTTCCTTTTTCCCTTTTCAGGGCTACAGTCGCGTAATGCTTATTCACGATTTATTCACCATGGTAGTTACTTCTACTCGCTAAAATTATGCTTTCATTACAGGGTCGAGCAATATTTGCGAGTGGGAGTCCATTTGAACCAGTTGAATATGATGGAAAAATTCTTGTGCCTGGACAGGTTTAAATTTGCTCTCAACTTCAACAACTTGTATTGATAAATGCACAAGGACTTTTAACATTAGGAACTGACATTTGCCCCTTTACATTCTTCCAGTCAAATAATGCCTACATCTTCCCGGGATTTGGCCTTGGGTTGGTGATCTCTGGAGCAACCCGTGTACATGACGACATGCTGCTTGCAGCCTGTAAGTTCACGAGTCGAATTGATCGTTGTCATATTTCTCTTTTTGTGTATGTATACTTAATATAGGTAAACCAATCGGAAACTTGGTTTGCTTATGAATTTTTGATTCAGCTAAATTTCCATATTTTTCTACAAAACCTTGGAAAGTAGTATAATTTTGGTAACTTCTATTGGACAGCGGAAGCTTTGGCCCAACAGCTGACGCAGGAGAACTTGGACAAAGGAATGGTCTACCCACCATTCTCGAACATAAGGAAGATATCTGCTCATATTGCCGCGAATGTCGCAGCTAAAGCTTATGAACTCGGTGAGTTTCTTCTCCATCTTATTATTCTGAGGTTATAAATCTTCCAAAAACTGTGCTAAACTCACTATTACTCTTTGTAGGATTGGCAAGTCAATACCCACGGCCAAAGGACCTGGTGAAATATGCGGCGAACTTCATGTACAAGCCTGTTTACCACAAATATAGATGATCCGACAAGAGCAGCCCTTGGTGCTTAGTAGTAGTAGTGTAGTAGATGCCGGTTCGGTTGCATAGTTCTTCTGGTTGTCTTGTTTTATCAAATATATGCTCAATTATTTGACCACCTTTATAATGTTAGCTTGGTGACTAGACGTCTTTTTTCTTTCTTTTTATTTTTTTATTTTTTTCCCATTAGAATTTAGTTTTGATGATAAGTCCTGGTGTTTTCTGTTGTTTGTTGTCTTGATGTTGGTACTTTGTAGTGTCCAATGAGATGTCCTACATGCTACTAAGTTGATCTTAATTGAAAATATTTATGGTTCTTTTTCTGACCCACAATTCAGTTTAAGTGTTGTTTTCATTCTCTTGTAATAAAAGGTAATAACTTTCGCTTTCAATATCTTTCACCGTCGAAAATTTTTTCGATGATGATGAAGAGCAGGGTTTATCAGAATGGTCATGGTAATTGTTGCAGACTCCATTCTCATTTTGGAATGTTTCTGGTTTCATTTTGGAACGATCATAATATCGTCTCTTTCTTAGTGGAATATTCTGACCCGGAAAATCTGAATGAATATACGTTCCGAGCGTTATGTGTCTGCTCCAACGGTAAATTATCCTTAGTCTGATGGTTAGAAACGGCCAAGGTTTTGTTGAGCTCAGGATTTTTGACCTTCTTCCCGGAATTGAATCCTATATACTTATATACTTATAGCAGAATCTAAACTGTTATATCCACAAGGTCGTCCCGGGGACAAGTGTTGTTTTCATTCTTGAACATCAAACATATTTCATGCTTACAAAAACAATCATAATGTAATTAGATCAGAACAGATGCATACACCTCTGACGGAAGAAGTAAAAGTCCCCGTCAGCGAACTCCTAGTCGTCGTGAGGGGCGTGAGTGTCCACGCTGGCGACTGGTGAGGATGGCGGTGCGCGGGACTATTACGGAGGAAGCGAGGTCCATTGGAGGCGCAGCGGCATGGGCATGGAGGAGCGATGATGGCATGTCTTCTAGAATGAATCCATCTAACTTGGGTGTCCTCGAGGTTTCCCTTTTGCTTTCTGCTCACCTTTCTCTTTGTTCCCCATGTTTCTGGTAAAATTTAAACTATTTTATAAATATTTGCCATAAATATTCAAGCGGGGATAGCTCAGTTGGGAGAGCGTCAGACTGAAGATCTGAAGGTCGCGTGTTCGATCCACGCTCACCGCATTTTTCACACCCACCCACATACTTCTCCACAAAAAAAAAAAAAAAATCAAAAATTTTTCTTCAATTTAAATTTGACTTCAGAAACTTGTAATGACTGCAATCTTTTTAAATTTTTTTCAGTTTAATCCTTGAATTTTAAATTTATTACTACGCCATTTTTTTCCCTTTTCATTAGATTATCTTTATCTGCGAACCGTTTCCTTTTCAAACATAACTTAACAAGAAAGGTGAAACTAACGGATGAGTTTTCAGGAATAAAAGATGAATTCTGATTTATCTTTTTTATATCGTCAAAATAAAGACATCTACTATAGTTAAACAAATACACTCATTACAATTTAAATGAAAACACATATTAGAACTAGTAGAAAGGTGTACTAAAACTAAACATCCACCTCATTTGAAAAATTAATACGTACTATATATATCACTTAATTGGGAATGAAAGGGCCTTCACTCAAAGTTCATCCGATCCAATTTCTAGGATGTTAATTTCTGAGTCACTTTGAGTGCTCGACCAACAAATTCCATATAGAAATGGTAAGCACAATAATACTAGCTTTCAATTAATCAAGGTCATGCAATTTCCCTCTAATTAGTGTGCCTTTAGTTACACAAGTACAATTTTGTAACCAACATTAGATTTGATTCATTTTTAGCTAATTAAGTTAAAATTCTATTGCTCAGAGTACAACCAATTGTACAGACGAAGAACACGAAGAGCACAGTCCATTAATTTACATGCTAGCTATAACCATTACACGATAACAACGTAACTAGCTATATAGAGATTGAACTGTATGCTATAGCTCCTGATTAAGATCTAATTAATTAACCTGTGACGAAACTAGCTGATGGCCCTGACAGTCTTGTTAGGCATCGCCGCAGTGTTCATCGTTCTGCGTTCCGAGCTCTTCCTCGCAAGATCCCTCATGGCCATTGCCAGGGAGAGCTTGGGGTTGAGCCTGACGGTCCTGTTGAACTTGCTGCACAGCGACATGTGCGACTCCAGGGCTTGTTCCTTCGAACCGTGTTTCGCAGCTCCTCGCTTCATCTGCTCCTTGACGGCCTCTGAGCAGAGGCCGCAGATCCACCTGCCGTCGAACCGCTCCTTGATCCGGCGGATGTAGGTGGGCGTGCAATCCTCCGACAGCCCGCAGCACTCGCACCTCACGCTCTCCACTGCTCCTTCATGATCGCCGGCGATCAGTACTACTGCACTATTATCTGTCGTCTCGTCATTGCTCTCGTTCCTGCAGCTATACTCGTCGTCGATATTGTTCATCTTCGCGGTGGTGATCATCTTGATCATTCCAACTCCATCGGGCGAGACCCGTAGATCCTTGATCATTCATCATCAATAGCGAAGAAAAATAGAAAAATATATAATTAATTCATATATAAATACTCGAAGATATCTGGTCGATGAGATAGAGCGATCGAGCATGCAGCTAGTTAATATCTACTAGAGAGCATGAGGAAATTAGGGTGCATGGATATCTGATATATAGTTACCTTGTAGAGCAAGAGCTCTTGGTCTCCTGCAGCAGAATGTTCAGAGAAGCTGGAAGCCATGACACCCTAGCTAACTCCTTGTTTAATGTTCCAATTAAGGATCGGAGCATGCCACTCCCTCTCCCTCCCCCTACCCCTTGAATATTTATGGATGCCAAAAGGCAATGCAAAGTTGTTCAATTAATGCTACTGGATAGGGCGGGGGGAAGAACGTAGCCTCCCAATTTATTGGGATGTCATGCATGCTGCGCAGAAGCTTAAAGTTGCACAGTGTGCATGCTTCGCTTGGCTTGCTCTTTCCATCCTACGTGATCACAAAAGCTAGCCAAAGGCAAAACGAAAAATTAATGATGGATCGATGTAACAGATCGATACCGATCGGTGGCATCGAGCCCACATTTTCCAAGGACGTAGGGATTGAGATACAGGGTGAGGATTGCAGCTACCGATGTGTAAGCCTGCAAGCCAAAGCCTTGGAGATCCCTTTATACAGATAAATATTGATTTGTCATGTAAAAGGCGAGTAGGAATGTTAGGAGTTGTCGATATCTCGTGATCGCCTCACGAGTCACGAGCTGCCACAACTCTCAAAATTTGATTTGCATTAAAGTATTTAAAGTTAATTAAATATATACCAGTTGCATGAACTAGCTAGGGAGAAATGGCGAATGGGTTGGTGCAGACTTGGCTACCTCACTGCATTTTGCATTCGCCTACAAAATATCAGGAAATATACGGTCGATATAGGTCGCTCAGTCTTGTCGTGGCTGCAGTTTTTTGAAGAAAAAAAATCAAATAAATATATAAATAAACAATCGATTAAACCTGATAAACTCTTAATTGCAGATCGGGTTGGATTAATATGAATAGATAAATCGCAAATACGAGTCCTTGATCAACTTGTAATCTGGATTCTGGAGCATCTCTTCTCGCCCCTGATCTCTTCTATTTTGGATTAATTGTTCTCCTCCAACTAAACAGTAGATTAAACACGCCCTCGGAAAAAACCTTCTTCAATGGCCTCTAAATTAAACCCATCCCACCTAATCCTGTCTTTGATCTTTCCTTTAGTGCTGATTAGTAGTACACACTAATTAATATACGTCTTTAAAAAAGGGAACGTGTTATTAGATTGCTGTAATTGCTCGTTAATCTTTTTTTTCCCAAGAAACTGAGTAGCTAGTAATATAATCGTGTCCAATTAATTAACCATCTAATCTCAATTTACTTTATTTAATATAATCGAGATGATCTTAGTTCTTTTTAATCATGCGTTGATCTCGCTCAAATTTTGTTATGAAACACTATATATCTTATCAATTCTCTATCCAGCTCCTTGCTTCAACAAAAATATTTTATAGAAAAAGCTTTATTATGGCTCTCCAAATTACATGTTTGTTCTTATATATGTACCTTAATTTAATTGATTGTGCATGAAAATGTTACTTACAACTTTTTTCTAGACACAAATTAGATTCTATTCACAATAATATGTTTTTTTATTATAATAATTTACATTATGAATATTATTACTCACGTATATCAACTACTGACCAAATATTTTTTGACATTTTTTCTGATAAGAAATAATTAAGTCGTCTTTGTTCCCTTTAATTTTGCAACACTTATGATGTTACCTGGCCTTTTCTATATGACCTAATATATAACATTAGAATCCCACAACTTGCCACTTAACAGGAAGCACAATAGATACAAAAGGAAGAAGACATCTTAAGTCTGACATATTAACAATAATTTGACTCTAATGTTAATTAGATTCTCAAATAATGCAAATTCGTTATCCCATCATAATTTTTTGACATTTATGCATAGTATTCATTAAAGATCACTTTTTATTTTTGATAAGCAAACAAGGATTTAATTTGGACTAGTGTTTTGCATTTTATTTTTTATCCCATCATAATTAATGGTTGCAAAATTTGACACTAGATCTTCTTCTCAATGAAACATAGAATCTAGTTTTCTACTGTTTCTCCATTCTCGATCCCCATGAATATTATGAACTTCCAATAGTATGTCTTTCATCTCGAGTATTATGTATGTTATAAAATTTGATTAATGGTTAAAGAATTTAATTAACAGTATTTTAATTGATTTTACGTTCAGTTTGAGTCTTTAAAAAACTATATCTGTCTATAATTTTTATTTACTTTCATCCAAAGTCACAAACCTCTTTGGATATAAAAAAAAAACGAATCTACGTTGCTTTTAGGAACAAAAGTACTTAACGTAGAGAAAAAACTTCAGCAATGGAATGAAAAAACTCCAGCTACGTACTTGAATTATTGAAATAATTAATATCCTTGTGAATTATTTAAATAGAATTTTCTGCAACCGCGTCGATTATTCTTCCAGCGATTGAAACTGACGTCGGGAACCTGGGGCGGGGAAGAGCGCATCTGGAGGACGCATCGCCAGTGGAAGGCAGAAGACGATGTCACTGCGGCAGGTTCCGAAGAGCTGCCGCCGCTCTTGTTGTTCCTGCTCGACGATCGACTTCTGACGTCGGAGCTCGAGCACCTTCCGGTGGGAGTTGGAGTGATGCGAGTCCACGAAGCTGGGACTGGAGGCCGGGCGGTACTCTGGCACCAGGCGGCCGGACTTGAACCGCATCCCACAGGCATTGCAGAGCGTTTTGGGGCCCTCCGGTCCGGTGCGCCACTGCGGTGTCTTGTCGGTCTGGCAGTGGACGCACCTGCGCCGGTCTGCCGCCGCCGCGCGCGCCGCTTTTCTCTTCTTTAGCGTCGTCATCATCTTCGCCGCCTTGCTTTTCTCAGATCGGACACCGACAGTGGCGTCTCCGGAAGGGACGCCGAGTTCCGAATCCAGCGTCGAGATTGGGGAGTCATCGCGGAGGCGCTTGCTGCCTTGTTTCCTACTGCCAGAGCTGTCGAGTTCGGGCCGAGAGACCTCCGATCGGGCAGCTTGCGACGTGGGGTCTGAGGTTTCATCGACGACGTGGGGTCTGCCTTGTTTCAATACCGACGCCTCCGATCGGATGCTTTCTCCGGTGAAGGAAGCTTCATCAAAGATACTTGAAACCCACTGCAACTGATCATTGGGAACGTCGAGTCCGCCGCCGACGCCATCCTGCTAAAGGCCAAAAGAAAAATAAAGTCCGTAATGTATTTCAAGGGCGCTGAATTCTACATCAGTTTCATGCGAAAATTATTGATAGGCAAATATTTTCTGAGTTGTAAAATAATTTTTCTTAATAAAGTAATAATTTTTAGAGAAAAATTAACATAAAAACTCACTTAATTAATTTTTCCAGTGTGACGACCATTTTTTTTTTAAGCAGTAAATGTTGAATAGTTGAACACATTTGTCATTTTTTTCTGAGTCGTCCAAATTAAGTCTTCCTCAGCTCACCACAAAATCAAGATATTAGGATTGAAGTTATAATTAAATTGATTTATGGCCTGGCCTTTTAAGCACAGATAATATATATATTAAAATCCCCTTGATTTGCCAATTATACAATGATCAAAGTTCTACAAATAATTGACTCGATCCAATCGGGATAAATTGTATATATATAGGTCCATTGCAGTACTCATGGCAGCTTGTTCCTCATGCAAAATTGAGTTCTCTTTTCTTATTCCTTTCCCTTACCAACAACTTGCTCACTTAATCACATGGCAAAAGAGGATATATATATATATGGTCTAATTAGATCTATCAAAGTTTCCTCAATCTCATGATGATCATTTCTCGCTAACATTGTCGCTCGATCGATAAAGTTACCGCTAATAATGGTCCTACTGGCTAATTAAGGGACAATCTCAAGTAAACAATTTTTAAGAGCATATATAGACCTTAATTCCAAAAGCAACAAAGGTTCGCAAAGCTTTCTATAGATCAGGTGGATATAATTAATTAACTATCAACTGCAAAGGCAAAAAGAGAATTTGACTACAAGAATCACTCGTGGAACATGAATGAAACTCTTGACCTTTAATTATGATCTGATAGTGCGTAAAAGTTTGCAGTCATTAGGATTTTTGCTCATTTAAAATCTCGACTTAGATCTGCAGTGCAGCTTGCATGCCCAAATCAAGACTAACAACTTCTTCCTTTGTGAGCTCGACCTAGATCGATCCAGCACCATCAATAACTTCATGTACTGTCAAAGTTGTTATCCTCCACTGTCTCTCGTGACAAGCCACTCACCTATAACCTGACAAAAGATGCTATTTCTAGCTCATATCACTGTGGTAATTAAAACGCCAAGAAAAAATCAACAAATTATTAAGATTTAAAGTTTATGTAAAATGAAAATTTTGATTAAAGATTGACTTCTCGAAAAATAAATCAAAGAGATGACGTTCGGAGCTAGATTTGAGCCATCTTAGCTGATGATCACTTAATTAGATCAGTCCAATATCTTTTCAGAGTCGTGAATGAACTTGATGATGCACTCATAGTCGATAATTGTGACTAACTCGACACAAATACAAATAGTAGACTTTGAATTTCAGGTCATTCATATTCACATACTTGATGAATCCCAAGGCACGCCATAAAATTAGAAATATGTAGAGTTTTGAATTAATGGAAGATGGAATTCTGTGCATTCGAATATGTGACTTTAAGATTACAACAAACAAATCTCTCATTCTATTATACATTCACAAGTATCAACAAAATAAAATAAAATAAAATAAACTTAAACAATAAGTAAACAAGAAAAAAAATATGGATGCTGTTGCCAAATGGAGTCTAATTACCAAGTAGACGGGATCACCGGAAAAACTGGCGTTGAATAGGGCCCGGCACTCGGCGGCGACCATCGACGAATAATTCATAGGATTCTCGAGCACTGAACTGGTGGGGGTGTAGTCGTCGGTCAAAAACGTCCCGACGCCGTCGGACAAGAAAGCGCTGCAATTGTCCATGCCGGGGACCAAGGAAAAGTCCGTCGAGTTGCAGGCGTCGGTGAGCCCCGGGGCCTCTTCCTCCTGCCCGTTGAAAAACTCGTCGAGCAGTTCATCGATGATGGACTTATCCCCTGCTGCTAACGCCCCGCCGCCGGGCACCATCTCCGGCGCACAATTGGCGTAACTCTAACGTGAAGGTATTTCGATATTGCACTGAAATCATATCGTTAGGGTTTATATAGAAATAAGGAAGTTGAATAACGAAGATAATGAAGGTATATTTAGTTTATAATTTTATACAGTGCAACCTAAAAAACTTGAGAACGTGGTCCGTAAAATATTCAGAATGCTTGGTCAAATCGGAATTATTGAATAATTATCTCGCTATATTATTTTGGAAACTCTTTTTTTTTTAAATTAAAAAAACAAATTGTTTATCATCAATTCTTACATTAATTAATTACCATATAATCATTTTGTAAAAATGAAGAATAAATTAGAATAAAAATTCATTTTTAATTTCCGAATGCATAAAACAATGCTGATTAATTCAGATATATTTATATTTAATTCTACAGTTTAATAAATTAAGTACTGCACTCAATTTTATATTTATCCTTAGCTATATACTCGCTCGTTCCCTAAATTATCCTTTGGCCAATTATTTTTTTACCTGAATTAAAATAAAAAATTAGTTATTTTATCAAGTACTTTAATTTTATGTAAAAGTCATTAATGATTTTAAAAATTTTAAATTCGTATCAAATTAATATTATAGCTAGCAGTACTACTCCTAGCTCCTAATAAGCTGATCATGTCTCTTAAAATTTTGAGTTTTATTTTTAAATCATCAGCAAATTTACCCCGTCATTAAACTCATGTGGCTTAAAATTTTGGTGAAATTTTTCACCAAAAAATATATTATACTGTATTACTGTCATTATTTCTAATGATTATCGCTCAAAATATTGTCAGATTATGAAAATACTCATAAAAATAAGATAAACTAATGGAATTGTCGTTCGTGTTAATTAAATTAATTCAGAACAAAATGTGATAAAAAAAATTCTCATTTAAACTAAAATAACACAAAACAAAAAAAAATTGAATTGGATTAATAAAAAAACAACATAAAGAAAACTAGCAATAATCAAAAGAAAGTCAACCCTAATCCTCCTTTTATGGAATGGATACACATTTAATTATTATTATTCTCTTTATTTTATCTAATGTTTCCATCTAAAATCAACATAATTGCACTCAATAATTAATTTATATTTTGAATTTTTTCATCAATTTATTTCAAAAATAGTTAAATGTGACGCTTTTAATTGTTAAATAAATTACTCTTTGTTGATAAGAGCCAAGTTTAAATATTAAATTTTTACCAAGTTTAATTAATTCAGCTTTCTGTCATGAATGCATGGAGTCACGGATGTTTTATTCCTTTTCAACTAAAGTACAGCTATTGTAAAGTTTGCAAAAAAAAAAAAAAAAAAACAAAGGTATTTGTTACCCTTATTAATTGAATTACCGCTGGCACAGTTTTTCTTTTTCTTTTTTCTTTTTGGCTCTTCAGTTAATTTTCAATTTTTTTTGTTTCGGTAGTTGGGCTAAAGATCTATTAGTTTATAATCTTGGAATATGCAAATCTTATATGTTGATTAGTTTTAAAATGCGGTTTAATTTTGGATATATACCAGAATATTGCTTGGTGTATATCTCCTTGTTAATTTATGATTGTTTTGCAATTTGATCCACCTGTTTTATTTCCTTCAATTTACTGGTGTTTGCTTAATTATGTGAGGTAATCATCATTAGGTTATCATAATCATTGACTTATTGGTCTAATCTGATGAATGAGCTGTATTGAATTTTGCTTCATGAGATCTTAATCGATAATTCTTTTTATATAACTACTCTAATCATTACGTAGAATAAAATTTGATTGTTGTATTATGTTTTATTATGTGATCATGCTATCGATCTGATCTGTTTTTGAGATTTTCTTCTGCTAATACGAATTTGGAGCTACAAGAGTTCGAAAAATGATACACATTCTATACCAGGTAATTGTATAGTTGGATTCTCATACGCATTCTACACAATACATAACATCTTTCAGCAGTATTCTGCAATGCAGGCTATTCATATATACATTTAAAGTTTTGGCAAACTGTTATGTGATTGATTCTTGTAATATCCTTTAATTTGTAATGTGAGTTATATCGACATTGATCTCTATCTGTTTTTGTTTAGGATGACAATTACAATGATCTCTGTTAGCTGCAATATAATGTAAGATTTTCAATGTTAATTTCCTTTATGTTAGATACTTGATCTATATATCATTTTATTCTGCAGAAATCTTACGACGCTCAAACAGCTCTCAAGAAAAATGGGATATGATCAGCTAGCTGAAGAGTACTCTATTGAAGATCGGAGCGAAACCAGTTGATCGACCGCATGAATCACCATCATCTGAAGGAGACAACAAAGCAGATCAATCAAGGAAACTTAATGATTCCATTCCCCTCAAAGTTTTCTAATTTACGTAGCTCATCAAATCATGCCAAGAAGATTAATCCAAGTTATGGGTTCAGATTCAAAACTCATCGATTGTGTCCAAGATTCAGGACTTGGTGTTCGGCATATATATGACTAGCTAGGACTATGCATCCACTCCAAGAAAATCTCATATTTAAGACCGAATTAAAAACCGAATAAAATTTGGTCTCTAATTAGAGACCGATTTTTTAAAATCGGTCTCTAATTAGACATCGATTAAAAGTTGGTCTCTAATTAAAGACCGAACAAAAAGCGGTCTCTAATTAGAGACTAATTTCCAAAACGGTCTCTAATTTAGATACCGTTTTGAGAATCGGTGTCTAATTAGAGACCGATTTCAAAATCGGTCTCTATTTAGAGACCAAATATAAGTTGGTCTCTAATTAGAGATCGATTTGAGAATCGGTCTCTAAATTAGAGACCGAATATAAGTCGGTCTCTAATTAGAGACCGATTTAGAAATCGGTCTCTAAATTAGAGACCGTTTTGGAAATCGATCTCTAATTTAGAGACCGAATATAAGTCGGTCTCTAATTAGAGACCGACTTATATTCGGTCTCTAAAATTAGACACCGATTTGAGAATCGGTCTCTAAATTAGAGACCGAATTTGAAATCGGTCTCTAATTTAGAGATCGAATATAAGTCGATCTCTAATTTTAGAGACCGATTTAGATTCGGTCTCTAAATTAGAGTGAGGATGTTGCTTGTAGTCGTAACTGTGACCTGGGTTGTAGGAGGCTGCGCTTGCGCTTACGGTCGCGCCAAGTTTAGGTTAAGTCATCAACAAAAAAAAAAGTGATCTCAAAGTCACCTAAGTCACGCAAGGTTAACCTAGATCACGGTCGGGGTCTTTGATCTTTGATTCACTAAAAAAAACCTATAAATAGAAACCGATCTATAGAGTAGCATTCAAATCAAATTATCTCAAAGTCAACAAAAAGATAGAGAAAATATACTGTGCAAATAAAAGTTAATAACATCAAGACTAAAACAGTGATTTAAAACCTTGGTCTACGGTAGTATTGTGAAACCCAATATATGTGATCAAATTTAAAATCTTGTTATTAAATAAAATTTAATAGCAATAACACAATTTCATAAATTTATATCGGAACAACATAGGAGTTAAATGAAGATAACAGATGTTTACAAGGTGAAATGAAGATAATTGACGACAGAGGAGTTAAATCAAAACAAGCTCCATGCAAACTGATAAATTCATGAGTTAATTGTCTATATCAATCAAAAGTATACTATTATAAACTACATCAATATCCCAACAAAATTCACAAAATAAAACAGCCGCCGACACGGCCATGTCAAGAGAGGCATGGGCGTGTCGGCCTTGAAAGACGCGGGCGTGTCGGCCTTGAAAGGGTGTGTCGCCTAACACGCCCCGGGTGTGTTGCGCTCTGGAAGTTGGGACAGTCTTAGTTTCGATTTGACACGGACGTGTCTCTGATGGCACGGCTGTATTATTTTGATACGTCTTGATAATTGCTGATTCTTCCTCCTGTTATAATGAAAAATAACCCAAAACAGTTTCTTTGTCGAAAATATAATAAACTCTACTAAAGCATAATAAAATACATGACAAAACTATAAAATGGAATGAAATGCATATTGTATACCCAAAACTTAACATGAATTACTAATATCAAAATCCCCTACGGCTTAACTTTTGCTTGTCCCTCAAGCAACAAAAGACAACTAAAGGGGGAAGTTGCAAGAAACCATCCATAGCATAAAATCTGATCTTAATCTTATCACATCATTCCTAGTGGCAAAACTTGATAATCCCTATATAGTGCTCGTGAAAAGTCGATCCAAAGGCATTGGATACCAATCCAGATTTGACATCCCCTCTATCGTGTTCCTCTCATTTCTGGCATAGAGACACTTACCTGTCTTAATGCATGGATCATCCTCTCCTATTACAAAAAGTCTCAAAGGAGCACTTACCAAGAAGAAAGAAGGGAAGTAATTTATAGTAAGCATTTCCCCAGTAACTAGTTAGCCTCAAAGGGACACCTTTTAGGTATTTTCCCAGTAGCTACTTGGTCTCAAAGGGGTGCTTCTAAAAAATTCAAGCCCTTTATTTTTTTTGGTTTTTTTTTAAATCTATTCTTCTAGGAAAAGTGTTTCTCCAGTGACTAAATTGGCCAGGAAAGTCCCCAATAAAAATTCGAGTACTAGTTCGATTTGGGGGATTTAAACCCTTTTTGGGTATCTCAAACCTATAGGTCGTGTGAAAAGTGAAATAGGGTGTATATCAAATAAGCAAAAAGGAATATCATGATTCGACCAAGATTCAGTTATACTATGCAAGATGAAATATATATGAAAAGATAATAAAGAAATCGGGTTACATAATGAAATAAACTCCCCCACACCAAAATTATGCAACAAACAAATTAGAAATATAAGAAGCGACAAAGTGGATATGAAAGGCAAAACTCACAAAATAGGTCAGGGGAATCAATGGTCATCGTCCTCACTACTAGCATCCTCCTCTTCCCATCTACGTCGCTGCTCCTGGTAAAACTCCCGGGACTCTTGCCGAAATCTAGCATCATCCTCCCTCCTGGCGACCTCAGTGGTAAAG
The DNA here is from genome assembly GCA_025175895.1 of Wurfbainia villosa. NCBI lineage: Eukaryota > Viridiplantae > Streptophyta > Magnoliopsida > Zingiberales > Zingiberaceae > Wurfbainia > Wurfbainia villosa. Next base: position 5,614,176 of record JAKLTH010000042.1, read on the forward strand.
AACTCATCAGCCCTCCTATGAAAATCTGCTGCTCTATCCAAATACTGAGTCACCATATGGTGGTGCTCCTCTGTTGCCTAGGCAAACCGATCCCACACACCCACGTGCGAGGTGTGCTCGACTCTGAAAGCCTCGAATGACGATCGGAATCCTGAAAAATCAAAAGAAGAGTGTCCTGTAGAAAAATGATCAGTAGAAAATCGAGGGGGCTTAGGAGTCGAATGGGTTGGCTCAGGGGCTATGTGAGAGGGGTCCCTAGGTGAGAGTGATGGAGCATGGGTAGTAGGGGTAGGCAAGGGGTCCTAGACATCTCTGAAAAGCCAATTGCCTTCATTACGTACCGTGATGCGCTCAGGGTTTGGAAGAGGGATTTTAATTCCATTTTTCAACACCAAACGATATCCCTCTTCAAATGCCTCAATTATCTTCATATTGATACAAGCATCCAAATCTAATCTAGGGATGGCTGGACAATATTCAAGATTATCTAAGTCACATCCCAAAGCTACGACAATTCTAGTGATTAGACCACCTACAATTATAACCCTAGATGAGCTATTACTAACTTTAACTAGGTGTCTCACCATGTGGGCTCCAGAATCAATGTTAACTTCATTTAACATAGCCCATAAAAATTGTAGCTCGCTTTATCTAGCTACCCCGGCACTATCATATCTTCCAGAAATTGTATTTGCCATAAACCTAAGGAGATAACGAAAAATATGATTCAGAATATTAAATGATTTAGACCTAGATGCATCGTAAGGCCGAGGGTCATCAGAAATTAATTTCCAAAATTGATGATCAATAAAATGTCTATGAATTTGTCTCTCTCCTCCGCAAGGAAAATCAAATATCGCATTAAAATTACTCAAGGAAAGAGTAAACTCATGATTCATTAATCTAAATTGGATTTTTCCTTCTTCGCAATTCTTTACTTGAAGTATTTCAGCGGATAAAGAGCTAAGGAATTCAAGAGTAATACTAGGATAAGTAAGATGATGATATGTGATAAAGTCAGTCTAACCTATTCTATTTGTCAACCAAATTATATCATCTCTAATTCCTAGGGTTGTCAATGTGTAGAAATCTATGGTTCGTGTAGAAATTATTTTTCTTTTCTCAAGCTTACTGAATCTAGATTTCATAATATCATCTCTAAATACGATTCCACACGGATGACACGAAGGCACAGGATCGTTACCCACGTCTTGAGCTTTCCTCTTTCCCTTGTCACGAGTCATCGGTCGAGAAGAAACTTCTCCCTTAGTCCTCACTCGCTTACTCATGGCGTTGGGAGGGAGAAAGTCGTCGGCTGGTTGAGAGGGAGAGACGGGGGATGCTCAAGGTTGTGGAAAGTAAGGGTGTTAGGGTTTGTTCGGTGGGATTGGGTGGGATATTAAGGGCTAGCGGCGACACAGGCGTGTCGACACAGGCGTGCCCTTAATAATTCCAGGCGGCGTGTTAGGTTTTTTAGCGACACGCGCGTGCCAAACACCACACCCCAGCCGTGTTGCATTCGGGAAATGGTTTTTAGCGACACGCGCGTGCCAAACACCACACCCCCAGCCGTGTTCCGGGCGGCGTGTTAGGTTTTTTAGCGACACGCGCGTGCCAAACACCACACCCCAGCCGTGTTGCATTCGGGAAATGGTTTTTAGCGACACGCACGTGCCAAACACCACACCCCAGCCGTGTTGCATTCGGGAAATGGGGCGACATGCCCGTGTGGCGGAGTGGTCCGGCGACCCAGCGTGTTATCGCGCGTGCAAAATAAAGACACCCGACCCGTGTTGAATTCGGGTATGGCCGACATGGGTGTGTCGGTAACCATAAGCATGGCGTGTCAGCGTCTTGTTCGATAAATTTATAAAATTATAAATTTATAACTTGACTTAACATCTCATATTTAGACCCCGATAAAATTAACTGCCCTAAACTTCCATCGCGTCGGATACCTCGGTCGACAACTTTCGATTTCTCCATCACAGTATGCACTTCTCCGCCTTCTGCCGTATCTTTTGTATAGCCTCTCCTGTTAGTAATATATGAGAGATGTCCTAAGGCAATCGCCTTATGTATGAACCATTTATATGATAAATGAAGATTCACTATTTGAGTATACATGTTTCATGTATTTGATTGGATCTTAAACTCATTTATCTTGGATGTCCACGATACGATTCACGATGAGAGAATTTGTGATTGGATCACAACTAGTGAGTATCTCACGTGTGTAATTGTGATGTATCTAATTATCCTAGTCGATGAATTGATGGATTTGGACACCATCAATTTCGCCGAGACTAGCACGAGGTATACTCCTTGGTGTATCCAAGCACCGATTCTCACCGGGCCGAGACATAGTGATGTCCGAGTTGATCGTGGATGCTAGTTATGGTAACTAGTTCATTGGAGTGACCAAATAGTAAGACTTCATATGGTTCTCTGCATATATAGATATGTCAATGAAGTTCTTACCGTGGCTTAAGTGCGATGTTCCTTTGACTTGCGGTATTCAAGTCATCTTGATCATGGAGACTTATGCTTTGACATCTTAAGCAAACATCTCCGAGGAGAGATGACCCGGGATGATTGGGGTATAAGTCAAGTGATCAAGGTGTTTGAATAGCCTATAAAGGATTCACCACTCCTTGCAGGAGATGTATACCCATGGCCTCTCGCCTGATTGTTACTAAAGTCTGCCAAAGCATTACATGTTTAGAGTAAGGTACTCTTCGATGTGGAGTAACTAGAACTGTAGGACGAGGAAATGATACTTGGGCTAGGTGTGACGAGAGTCACTTAGTGGGGATCGATACAATAGACCATGTCCCGAACCAAGTGGGTATAAGATGAGTGAAGGGAATGGGGCACGATTCATTCGAGCCATCAAGGGTTTCGTAAATAGTTCGATCAACCGCTGATCTTTTCGCTTAATTGGGGATCATGATGTACTACTAGGTGCCACTCATGATCGCTCTATAATTAATGGTTAATTATAGACGGCCAACATAAACCGAGAACCTATTTGGTCACACGCACAACGAGTGTAATCCAAAGGATTTAAAACGAGCTTGAGAATGGGATTCTCGCATCGAGAGAAACTATGTTTGGTTGGACCAAACATAAAGCGAGCATGAAATTGTTTCAGCAAATGGAAGCGTGGATGGGCCGTGTCTTATGAAGACATAATGGATGGACCAAAATGGTTTGGTTCTAATCCAATGGATGAGAATAAACCAAAGGGTTTGGTTTATATTAAACGAATGAACCAAAGGTTGGTTCGTTTTTTAACTTAAAATAAACCATCATGGTTTGGTTTATTTTAACTTATCTTAATGGAGCGGGTTAACGGGCTTTATGGATATGATCCATTAACCATTAAGAGAATTAGTTCTCTATAAAATAGGGCTTAAACGTCGGCGCCTAACCCTAGGTGTGCCGCCACCAGCTTTTGTGCCACTGCCCAAGTCATTGCCGCCACTGCTTCAGCCGGTGCTCCGCGACCTCCGGTGATCTCTGTGGGTTCGGTGCATAAGGTGAGCTCCATCTCCTTTGGCCGGGCCTATTCTTCCACCAAAAAGCTGTCCAGTTTTCTGACAGCTTGTTTCTTTGTTGTCGGAGCGCCGCTTGACGACGGTTAGTGCTCCGGCAGCGCTAACTTACCGGGATTTGATCTCCGTAATCCTCTGAGGTGGAGGACGGCGATTCTGCCAATTGGTTGACGAATACCTCTCCGGAGAAGCGAGTTTTGAGAACTCGTTTAGGATACGAATTTGGATTCTGATCGTGATCATCTATCGATCACTTCGTCTTCAACACGAGGCTAGTAACCCGTACGACGAAGAAGCTCGTGACTTAGCGAAGTCATCCCGAGGAGCTCGGCGTGGATCCGGATAGAGACGATTCTTACGAGGATCGTTCCGGTTGATGCCGTTCCCGCTACACGTCATACGGAAGGTATAGGTATAACGTAGATAATTTTCTTTTATTGCAAATTTTAATTTACGGTTATGTCTACACTTGTTGTAATATGCATGCGTGTGTTGTGTGTGTTGTAATAAATATAGATTTATTATTTTTATTGCTTACGCTGTGTTCATGTTTACGAAACATGATCGAACACACACACGCCGCGGTGCCGGAAACCCAACAGTGGTATCAGAGCCCAGGTTGTGTTTCGACATAATCGTAAAAATGGTTTTGCGATAGTCATAATGTATTTCTGGAAGTTTTCTAAATTTTGGAAATTTAGAAGTATTTATGGAAATTTTTCAATTTTGGAAAGTCTGAAAGTATTTATGGAAATTGATATTTTCCATAAATAAAATATTTGATTAGATTCTGGAAATTTGTTTCCTAATTTAATCATGATTTGATTTGGGAAATCAAATCTTAAAATATTTTATTTCCATAAGTAGTTTTAATGATTTAGAAAATTGGTTTCCTAAATAGATTTTCCTTAATCAAATAATTCCATGAATAAAATATGTGATTAGATTTGGAAATTTGTTTCCTAATTTAATTATGATTTGATTTGGAGAATCAAATCTTAAACATATTTTATTTCCATTAATAGTTATGACATATAAGGAAATTATATACATGACATAATTGTATGCCATGTAATTGCATTAGATGCATAACATTATGCCATGCGTGTCGTGACATGTAGATGTATGCCATGTATGCCATGCCATGTAGATAATAGTTATTTGCATGCAAAGAGGATGAGACATAAAAACCCTTAATCAATATTAAAGCCTACACCTTCCATTAATATGGTTAGAACCAGAGTTCTGTTTCCTGTTTGGGTTGTTGGACTCTCTCCAAGCCCGGCTCGAACCTGAATATGTTCAAACCATGGAATAGTTTAATACTAATATGGTAAGAGTCAGAGGTCAATCGTTAGCTTTGGTTGTTGGACTCTCTCCAAGCTGGGCTAATTGGTTGAATGCGCTCTAACCATATTAAAACTATGTCCGATTAATGGGTTGGCTTTAACCCGAGCATCGGCTTGTTGGACTCTCTCCAAGGTCGATGTAAAGGGAGGTGAAGTTGGGTGTTATGCATATGATGCATACTTGTTAATGTGTTAACAACCCGATGTATGTGTGAACATTCAATTAGTTGATAGCACATTGTGATAGTTGCATATACGTGATATGCAATCGGTATAGTTGATACCTACCGTCGTAGTTATGAATGGCTTGTTGGACTCTCTCCAAGGTTGTTCATAACTATGATGGATATCAGCCCATTCGGAGATGGACCTACAATCTCCCGAAGTGATTTTGGGGTTTTTGAAATTCGAAAAATGAATGAGATTTATAAATGTATATTGATGCATTTTAAAATCATTTTCTCATATATGCTCGTTTTGTATTTCTAGGTCAATAAATTGATTACGACGCCTTTGAATTTGCACTATTTTGGATTCGAACAAACCGATCGGGCCTAACTTCGGATCGCTTAGAAACTCGAGAATTGTTCTCAAGGCGGAAAAGCTTGCATATGTCCTCAAGAGCCTCTTCCGATCCCTAAGGACGATGCAACCTGCATCAAATGTTGGTCTATCGAAACATGTGGCGATTCTCGAGGGCGAGTTGCATCATGCTAGCGGCGATGGTACCGAGCCGCAGGCGATGAGCATATGGATGCTAACACTATGGTCTTCCATCTTCATGAGTTGTTCGATGAGCAAGCGAGATCCGGAAGGTTCGAGGTCTCTAGGCTCTTCACCACGAAGATGCAAGAAGGTTCGTCAGAGTAGCGCTTTATGCTAAAGATGAACGGTACATCGAGCGCTAGCTACCCTCGGTTTTGTGATGGATCATGAGTTAAGTATTGACTTAATTCGCATTGTTTGCCCAAGAGTTTCTCAATTTGTGATGAACTATCGGATGAACAAATTGGAATCCACCATTCCCGAGCTCTCAATATGTCAAGACTGTGGAGCCTTCATGAAGCATGAGGAGAAGGCGTTCATAGTTGATTCCTCAAAGAAAGGTTCTAAGAGGAAGGCAAAAGAATGTAAGAAAGGAAAGAACAAGGCAAAGAAGGCGGAACCAATAAAAGGGCACTTGCCATCATCAAGGAAAGGCCACCGCGAAGAAACTGCAAGATTTATCTTGAGTCCATGAAGAAGAAGAAGGCATCCGATGCCCCATCCTCTTCAAGTATCTTCGTTATTGATTGTCATTCTATTTCCTTAGACACTTGGGTATTGGATACGGTGTAGCTCACATATATGTAATGACATACAGGGCTAAGGAATAGAAGAAGACTTGTCGTAGGGGAGTCAAATTTATGCGAGTTGACAATGGAGCAAAGGTTGCCGCACGCCATCGAACTTATTTGTCAAGCTCCCTAGTGGACTAGTCTTGAACCGACAATTGCTATTATGTTCCTTCTCTAATAAAGAACATTGTTTCTATTTCGCTTAAATAGAAATGGTTTCCATTTGACGCTTTAGTAACAATTGTTGTTATATAACTTTGAATGGCGACTTTATGGAACCGGAACTTTGAGTAATGGCATTTATACGCTTGGACGTATTCAAAGGACATTTTCAATATCGAAGCGAGCAACACGCTGCTCGAAAGGATAATCACATAGACTCTATATGTGGCATTGTCGTCTTGGCCATATAAGCAAGAAACGCATGTCCGAATTACACCGATGTGGAATTCTGGAATCGTTTGAATTGGATTCATACGATACATGCGAATCATGCTTAAAAGGCAAGATGACTAAGTTACCTTTTACTGGAAAAGGTGAACGAGTGAGAGAGTTACTAGGTCTAGTACATACTGATGTATGTGGACCTATGTCAACTCAAGCTTTAGGAGGCTATAGCTACTTCATTACTTTCACCGATGATCACTCACGGTTTGGGTATGTATTCTTGATGAAACACAAGTCTGAAGCCTTTGAAAGGTTCAAAGAATTCAGAAATGAAGTAGAGAAACAACATGACAAAAGTATTAAAATACTTCGATCGGATCGAGGTGGTGAATACTTAAGTCAAGAGTTTCTTGATTATCTAAGAGACAATGGCATATTGTCTCAATGGACTCGCCTATACACCACAAAGATAATGGTGTATCCGAGAGGCGAATCGGACCTTGTTGGACATGGTCAGTCAATGATGAATCATGCGACTCTTCCCAAGTCCTTTGGGGTTATGCACTGCATACCTGTTTACTTGTTAAAATGTAATGCCTACCAAGGTAGTCTCAACTACTCCATATGAGATATGGAATGGTAAGAAACCTCATGTATCTTACTTGAAGATATGGGGTTGTCTTGCTTATGTGAAGTGATCAGACGGACAAACTGGATGCTAAGTCCGATAAATGTCTATTTATTGATACCCTAAGGAAACAAGGGGTTACCAATTCTATCATCTTGTGGAACAAAAGGTGTTTGTTTCAAGGCATCTTTGTGTTTCTAGAGAAAGAGTTTCTCTTGCAAGAAAACAATGGGGAGTGTCGCCGAGCTTGAGGAGGCTCGAGAGACTCAAATAGACATTGATGAGATACCGGTGAAGCACAACACCGACAACTCATAGTGATGAGCAATCGATCGACCTATTGTAACACCACATCTTCAGTAGATCCGTAGAACACGCAATATTCCCGAGAGATATGGATTTCGTAAGTGAATCGAACGACGTGTTACTCATTGATGATGAGGAGCCTACCAATTATGAAGAAGTGCCGACAAGTTCGTAGAAGGGATAAGTGGCTTGGTGCCATGAAGTGAAATGGATTCCATGAAAACCAAGTTCGAACTTGGTTGACCCACCAAGGCATAAAGCCTATAGGGTGCAAGTGGGTTTTCAAGAAGAAAACCGACATGGATGGTAATGTGATTACCTATAAGACTAGATTGGTGGCAAAGGATATCGCCAAAAGCAAGGTGTTGATTATGACGAAACCTATTCGCCGTAGCTATGCTTAAATCCATTCGGATGCTCCCGCCATAGCTCATTATGATTATGAGATATGGCAGATGGATGTGAAAACAGCTTTCCTTAATGGAAACTTGCTCGAGGACGTGTATATGATACAGCCTGAGGGTTTCACATCGGTTGATAAAACCAAGGTATGCAAATTGCGACGGTCCATTTATGGATTGAAGCAAGCATCCAGGAGCTGGAATATCCGTTTTGATAAGACGATCAAAAAGTTTGATTTCACAAAATCCGCATTTAACCTTGTGTGTACAAGAAGGTTAGTGGGAGTGCAGTCGTGTTCCTAGTATTGTATGTCGATGACATATTACTTATAGGAAACGATGTGTCAATCTTACAGTCAGTTAAGGTTTGGTTATCCAAGACATTCTCCATGAAAGACCTGGGAGAAGCAACCTACATCCTTTGGATTAAGATCTATAGAGATAGATCGAAACGGTTGCTTGGTCTTTCGCAGTCTACATATATAGACCGAGTGCTAAAGAGGTTTAGCATGTCGGAATCCAAGAAAGGTTATCTGCCCATCAGGCATGGGGTACACCTTCAAGTCTATGTGTCCGCGCACAGAAGACGAGAGGATTTGCATGAGTAAGATTCCCTATGCATCCGCAATAGGATCTATCATGTATGCTATGTTATGTACGAGGCCCGATGTATCGTACGCTCTGAGTGTCACGAGCAGATACCAATCCGATCCAGGAATGGATCATTGGGCGGTTGTTAAGACGATCCTTAAGTACTTGAGAAGAACTAAGGATGTGTTCCTAATATATGGAGAAGGGGACATGGTGATACGCGGGTATACGGATGCCAGCTTCCAGACATACAAGGATGATTCCGAGTCTCACCGATGCGTGTGTTCACCTTGAATGGGGGCGCAGTGAGTTGGAAAAGTTCCAAACAAGAGACTGTAGCGGATTCTACCACTGAGGCAGAATATATTGCAGCTTCGGAAGCAGCAAAGGAAGCGGTTTGGATCAAGAAGTTCGTTCATGAACTTGGTGTGATTCCGGCCATTGTTGAAGCAATACCGGTCTACTGCGACAACAATGGAGCAATTGCACAGCCGAAAGAGCCAAGGTCTCATCAACGATCCAAACATGTACTTCGCCGCTATCATCTTATCAGAGAGATCATCAGTAGGAACGAAATACAAATCGAGAAAATTCCCACTGAAAGGAACTTAGCGGATCCTTTGACTAAAGCATTACCTCAAAGTAAGTTTGAGGGTCATGTTAGAGCTTATGATATTGGATACCGTAGCGATTGGCATTAGGCCAAGTGGGAGTCTGTTAGTAATATATGAGAGATGTCCTAAGGCAATCGCCTTATGTATGAACCATTTATATGATAAATGAAGATTCACTGTTTGAGTATACATGTTTAATGTATTTGATTGGATCTTAAACTCATTTACTGAATGTCCACGATACGATTCACAGCATGAGAGAATTTGTGATTGGATCACAACTAGTGAGTATCTCTACATGTGTAATTGTGATGTATCGGAATTATCCTAGTCGATGAATTGATGGATTTGGACACCATCAATTACGAGACTAGCACGAGGTATACTCCTTGGTGTATCCAAGCACCGATTCTCACCGGCCGGAGACATAGTGATGTCCGAGTTGATCGTGGATGCTAGTTATGGTAACTAGTTCATTGGAGTGACCACCGTAAGACTTCATATGGTTCTCTGCATATATAGATATGTCAATGAAGTTCTTACTGTGGCTTAAGTGCGATGTTCCTTTGACTTGCGGTATTCAAGTCATCTTGATCATGGAGACTTATGCTTTGACATCTTAAACAAACATCTCCGAGGAGATGTGGACCCGGGATGATTGGGTATAAGTCGAAGTGATCGAAGGTGTTTGAATAGCCTATAAAGGATTCACCACTCCTTGCGAGGAGATGTATACCCATGGCCTCTCGTCGGATTGTTACTAAAGTCTGTGGCCAAAGCATTACATGTTTAGAGTAAAGTACTCTTTGATGTGGAGTAACTAGAATCCGTAGGACGAGGAAATGATACTTGGGCTAGGTGTGACGTAGTCAGCCTAGTGGGGACTGACACAATAGACCATGTCCTGAACCAAGTGGGTATAAGATGAGTGAAGGGAATGGGGCACGATTCATTCGAGCTACTGAAGGGTTTCAGAAATAGTTCTGGATCAACCGTTGATCTTTTCGGTTAATTGGGGATCATGATGTACTACTAGGTGCCACTCATGATCGTTCTATAATTAATGGTTAATTATAGACGGCCAACATAAACCGAGAACCTATTTGGTCACACGACAACGAGTGTAATCCAAAGGATTTAAAACGAGCTTGAGAATGGGATTCTCGCATCGAGAAACTATGTTTGGTTGGACCAAACATAAAGCGAGCATGAAATTGTTTCAGTCGCAATGGAAGCGTGGATGGGCCGTGTCTTATGAAGACATAATGGATGAACCAAAATGGTTTGGTTCTAATCCAATGGATGAGAATAAACCAAAGGGTTTGGTTTATATTAAACGAATGAACCAAAGGTTGGTTCGGTTCGTTTTAACTTAAAATAAACCATCATGGTTTAGTTTATTTTAACTTATCTTAATGGAGCGGGTTAACGGGCTTTATGGATATGATCCATTAACCATTAAGAGAATTAGTTCTCTATAAAATAGGGCTTAAACCCTAATCCAAGCACCCTAATTAGAGTTGCCGCCCAACCTAATTGTGCCGCCCCCTCCATCTTCTCTCCTAGTCGGCGCCAACCCTAGGTGTGCCGCCACCCAGCTTTTGTGCCGCCGTCCAAGTCATTGCCGGCGACCAAGCTTCAGCCGGCGATGCTCCGGCGACCCTCCGGTGATCTCTTGTGGGTTCGGTGATAAGGGTAGGCTCCACATCTCCTTTGGCCTCTATTCCTCCACAGCTGTCCAGTTTTACGGACAGCTTGTTTCTTGTTATCGGGCGTCGTTTGGGCGGCGGTTGAGTGTTCGACAGCGGCTAACTACGGATTTGATCTCCGGTAATCCTCTGAGGTGGAGGATGAAGGATTCGTCAATTGGTTGACGAATACCTCTCCGGAGAAGCGAGTTTTGAGAACTCGTTTTAGGATCCGAATTTGGATTCGGATCGTGATCATCTCTCGATCACGTCGTCTTCAACACGAGGCTAGTAACCCGTACGAAGATGAAGCTCGTGACTTAGCGAAGTCATCCCGAGGAGCTCGGCGTGGATACGGATAGAGACGATTCTTACGAGGATCGTTCCGGTTGATGCCGTTCCCGCTACACGTCATACGGAAGGTATAACGTAGATAATTTTCTTTTATTGCAAATTTTAATTTACGGTTATGTCTACACTTGTTGTAATATGCATGTGTGTGTTGTAATAAATATAGATTTATTATTTTTAATTGCTTCCGTTGTGTTCATGTTTACGAAACATGATCGAACACACACACGCCGCGGTGCCGGAAACCCAACATCTCCCCCATCCAATGTAGGTCGTGCATTGGTAACGACCTACCGACTTCAGCTGTCGAGTTAGGGAAAGGGTGGCCAAGAATTTTGACCTGGTTCGGCCTATCTCCAATCCCCTATCGTGGTAGCGTGCTTGGAAGCACGATTGACACGGCTACAACATCGTTGTGATGTTGTGATTGTGCGATGTCTTGCCATTGACCTAGGTCGGCATGGTAGATGGTTTACTGTTATAAAAACGAGATGTTATAAAAAAAATTATCTTTATATATTTTTATCCTGATGAAGGTCCTATCTGCTGGTCGATTGTGCAAGGTCTTAGTGCTGGCAGGAGCTCGAGACTTTCTTCAACGATCATTTCCACAGGTTGATGTTAGTAGCTTAAATTTTAGTGCATGGTACTACATATCAATGTTCTTTATCTCATTTAGTAGCTTACAATTGTGTCGTATAGAATATAATGAATAATCTTAAACTATTGCATATTTATTTACAGATGATATATATTTGTTAATCGTTAAACATTTTCTTACCATATAATATTATTACCAATATTATTATTGTAATATCTTGTAGGTTTCAATGAGTATTAACAAAACTTGGATGTACAATAGGCTAGTTAATGGATTTATAGCTGACGAATATTTTGATGGCGTTGAGGCATTTGTTAACTTTGCTAAGAGTCATCCAAGTTGTATGGACAGTGACAAGATCCGTGCAATCATTGCAAATGCAGAAATACAATATTTCGGGATGAAAATGCTGTCAAAGTACATATTTGCAAAAATGGTTTTGTCCCAAATTATTACAATTGGTATTGTCATGGAGAGGCTTATTTGGATGATCCTATTGGAAATTTTGTTGCTTCAACGTCTACCGAAATTAGAGTCGAGAAATCATCTAGCAACGAGCATACATTGCAACCAATGGTTTACGATGCGATGAGTGCGCTCGTTCATTCAGACACAGATAATACACCAACACCAATGATTGAAAATTTGTATACTATGTTAGAGGCTCGCCAAAGAGAAGTTTGGGAAGGGGTTCCTTCTGGTCATTCACAACTGTCAGTTATTGCAAGATTATTGAATATTAAGGCAGAACATCATATCTCAGGGCGATGTTATGATGATATATGTCAATTGATCTCAGAGTTGCTCCCTGCTGATAATATAATGACTGATAGCTTTTACAATACAAAAAAAGTCGTTAGGAGCTTAGGTTTACCGGTAGAAAAGATTGACTGCTGTAACAATAACTGTATGATTTTTTGGAAAACAGATGTTGAATTAAATGAATGTAGATTTTGCAACCACCCTCGTTACAAGGACCGCAATCCCATATTAGGGAAGAAAAAGAGAATAGCATACAAAGTTATGTATTACTTCCCCATAACTCCTAGACTCCAACGCTTGTATGCATCTGCTGCGACAGCAACACACATGAGGTGGCATCAAGATCATATACATGAAGGAGATATAATGTGTCATCCTTGCGATTCCCCTGCATGGAAACATTTGGATACAACATTTTCCTCATTTGCAATAGAATCTCGTAATGTCAGATTGGGCCTTTCTGCAGATGGATTTCAGCCATTTGGACAATCAGGACAACAATATTCATCTTGGCCAGTGATATTAACACCATATAATTTACCCCCTTGGATGTGCATGAAAGACGAGCATATGTTTCTTACGGTCATTATTCCGGGTCCAAAGAATCCAAAAGAAAAACTAGATGTTTTTATGCAACCTCTAATTGCCGAATTGAAAGAGTTATGGATTGTAGGGTCAGAAACTTATGATATTTCGAGTAAAAGTAATTTTACAATGCATGCAGCTTTATTATGGACAATAAGTGATTTTCCTGCATACTCAATGTTGTCAGGATGGAGCACGTGTGGTAAGTTAGCATGTCCATATTGCATGACTGAAAGTGATACATTTGCATTACCTTGTAGTGGGAAAATATCTTGGTTCGACAATCATCGTAAGTTTTTACCATTGCAACATCCTTTCCGGAGGAATAAGAAAGATTTCTTAAAGAATGAAGTAGTTCGAAAACTCCCACCAATAATCAAGTCAGGAGAGCAAATCCTTGAAGAAATTGACACCTATGGACTTGTACCAGTTACTCAGACAGGTTATGCTCACTTAAATAAATCTATTGTTCGAGGGAGTAAGTGTGGATGGAGGAAACGAAGTATATTTTGGGAATTGCCCTATTGGAAGTATCTGCTCATTCGACATAATATAGATGTTATGCATGTCGAAAAGAACTTCTTCGATAATATTTTTAATACTGTGATGAATGTTACTGGAAAAACAAAGGACACAACCAAATCAAGGGAAGAATTGAATCAATTTGTCAATAGACCTGAGATGCAGAGGAATGAAACAACCAATAAATTTCCAAAGGCTTGCTATACATTGGACAAAGAAAGTAAGTTGGCTTTATGTACCTGGTTGAAAGAAATCAAATTTTCAGATGGTTATGTCTCAAATATGGCCCGATGTGTGGATAGCAACAAATTAAAAATGTTTGGGATGAAGAGTCATGATTGTCATGTCTTCATGCAAAGACTTATTCCAATAGCTTTTCATGATCTACTTCCAAATAATGTATGGGAAGCACTTACAGAATTGAGTCTTTTTTTCACAGATTTGTCATCAAGGGTTATTATGACGACCGAAATGCTTCGCCTAGAAAAAGACATTCCTCTTATAATATGTAAACTTGAGCGTATATTCCCACCAAGTTTTTTTGATTCAATGGAACACTTACCAGTTCATTTACCATATGAGGCACGAATGGGAGGTCCTGTACAGTACAGATGGATGTATCCTTTTGAAAGATTTTTGAGGAGATTAAAGAACAATGTTCGTAATAAAGCAAGAGTTGAGGGGTCAATTTGTAATGCTTATTTGGTTGAAGAAGCATCGTCTTTCTGCTCCTATTATTTTGCTGATCATGTGAAAACCAGACATCGCAAGTGTCCTCGAAATTCAGATGATACTCAACCAATAGACTCAGAGATGCTTTCTATTTTCAAGTTCTCGGGCAAACCAATCGGTAAATTTGTGCGCAGATGGTTAAATCACCAGGAATATTGTGCTGCTCGAAACTATATACTCCTTAATTGTGATGAGGTCAAACCATACATCAAGTAAGTTACTTTTATATTAAAACTTGCAATCCCTTAATGTGTGGGTCTGTTGTGCCATTCTATATTATTTTAATCCTTCCATTATAGCTTGTACGAGCAACACTTGCACCTACAAAATCCATCAATTGAAGAAAGTGAAGTTGATAAAAAGATAGAGATGGAATTCGCAAAATGGTTTGAAAACCTAGTAAGTTTTAGTTATAAGTTATTCATATTGGCCTTTTTTTTAATTAGAATAAAATTTTCATACGTATACCTAAAAATGTAGGTGAACGACCCAAGATCAATAAATGAATATGATCAAAGGATCAAGGATCTTGCAGCAGGACCTCTTCGTAATATAAAAGTATACTCTGGATATTATGTTAATGGCTATAAATTTCACGTTGCACAACGCAATTTAGAGACAGTTACTAATAATTCAGGTGTTTACGTAAAAGGTTGTTGCAACAACTCTAATAGTCATATTGATTATTATGGTATACTTGAAGAAATCATCGAAGTTGAATATCCCGCGCTGCCAATAAAAATATGTGTATTATTCAAATGTTCATGGTATGATCCTAATCCAAGAACAGGTACAAGAACACATCCAAACTACAATCTAGTTGAAGTGAATGGAAATATACGGTTCAATATATTTGAGCCCTTCATTTTTGCGGTACAAGCAGGACAAGTTATTTATCTTACATATCCTACGAAGAGAAGTAGATATAGTGAATGGTAGCAGTTTGTCAAATGAAACCGCGCTCCACAATAGAAATGTCGAATGCCCTCACCGTCGAAAACCATGATCCATTTCAAAATGAAGAAGTGGAGAGGCATTCAGTTGTTTCACCATCTTATTCCATAACCCAACAACTTGTAGATATAAATGCTAGCTATGAGGAATTAGATGACGAAGAGATGTCTAGTAGTGATGAATTAGATATTATTTCAATAGCATCTAGCGACGATATCTGCTGATTGTAATGGGATTCATGAATTATGCTTGCAAACTATGCTTATGACATTTTCTCAAATGATCAAACTTGGAATGTTTATATTAGTCATATTATTTGTTAAATATCAAGCAATTAATATATGTATTGTTGTTAAATTATTTGAAAATTGTTGGATACAATGTTTTTTTACATGTTGGTTTGAAAACATGAGTATGAAATATATTATTATTTCGAATTGTCTATGACACTACATTTTCTACAGAGATATATTAATGGCAGATAGAATACAAAAAGATCAGGTCACGCTGAAAATTATAGGCGATAGGTAAGATTTTATCGTAATTTATAGTCATAAAGGTATTAAGTGTGTCATAATATCTCAAATTTTATCATTGCAGCTTTACTCCCAATGGTCATGGTATTTCATCATATATAACTAAAATATTCAAAGAACGTCAATCCACTACAGGCTACTCATGGAAGAATGTAGACCCACACATGAAGGATTTCTATTTTAAAGAATTTGTGGTGAGTATTCGATTATTATTGTAATTGTATAATATCCCTTTATGCTAATTTTCAAAAAAAAAATTCAGAAAAGATATACATGGGAGCCAGGTCAATAAACAAAATTTAAAGACATATGGAATCTATATTCTCGCAAACGATACAAGTCGTTGCTATATAAATGGAGAAAAGTAAAGACAAAACCATCTCATATACCAGATGAATTGTGGGATGAATGGAAAAAAATTTGGGACCGACCTCAATGGAAAAAAAATTCAACGGTTGCACAAAATAATAGAAACTCGGATTCATCGGAAGCATCGGTGGCTCGGCTCTAGTATATAGCATGCTCTTATGATGGTTGTGTTTTCTTGATTATTTATTTACCGAAATTTAAATAACATGAGTTAATTTTTAAACTTAATATTTTTTGTTATGCAGAAGACACACTACCGACTAACTAATTGTTGGGAGCTTTTTAAATAGTACCCACAATGAAAGATGGGACTTTTGTAGATAAAAAATCACAGGCCATAGATGTAAGATTTTTCTTTGTTATTTTACTATACTATACTAATCATATATACTTTTATGTAGGACCAAATAGCCGAGAAAGTCTCACAGGCTGCACATCGTATAGAGGGAGGTGATTTACAGACTCCATCGCACAATGATATAAATGCCATATACTATGAGGTTGTAGGTGGAAGCAAAAAAACTCCTCATGGCCTAGGCTCCCATGCAAAAGTGGTATTCGATATGTCTACTCCTAGACTCAAGGGTGCATCGAGTTCTACAGCTCACCAAATGGAGGAATTACGAAAGGAAAATGAATACTTGAAACAAAAATTCACGGCATTAGAGGAAACTATTGAAGATCGGGTCAACCAAGCAGTCGAACAATCAATGCAAGCTTTCATAGCTCGTTTTATGCCTTCACAACCATTAACGAGCACTTTCTTTTTCCCAACTCCTCGCAGTATTGCATCGCAAGAAACTCAAGATCCAAACGGTAACGACGGAGGCAACTCTTCTTAGGTTTAGTTTATCACCGATTTTGCAATGGTTGAGGTAATACATTATTACTTTTCCTTTCTTAATCTTCTCACACCCTTATTCATCCGTTGAATTTATACTACTCTCTATGCAATTTTTATTCAAATGTAAACATATATTCTTTGTCAATATTTGCAGCTTACCAAGTAAAGATGTTTAAGGTGTTTCAAGGATATTGTAATGGTACATTTAGCTGTTTCTTTTTGATATGCTCCACAATATTGTATTAACCATTCCTATTTTTTTATATGATAGAATCTTTTTGCAATGTGTAATATTTTGTAATTACAAACAATATCATATTATTGTAGTATATACAGTTGAACATGTCTCTTTCTCAATGATTGAGTCAATTTTGTGATAAATGAAAATAATATCAATGACTGCTATATTGATCAAAGGAACTCAATAATGATGTTTGAAGACATTCTGGATATTATTGGATGAAAGGTATTTTTTTTTTATATTGTTCTCACCTGCTTTGTTTGATTTTGTTTTAAATTTTTATATTTCATTGCATATCTTGCATATCTTTTGAAACAGAATTTACACATGCCAATGTCAGGTTAGAGCTACGGTGAAGTATCATTTTCATACGACAAGTATTGAAGGAGAAGGTTATCATTTGTTTTAAAGTTCCTTTGAAGGGAGAAGCTTTGTACGATGACTTTACCCGGCCCATGCCAATGGAAATAGGGCGACACACCCATGCCAATGGAGAGCATGGGCGTGTCGCCAATTTTGCTCCCTGGAAATAGGCCGACACGCCCATGGACCCATGGAGAGCATGGGCGTGTCACCAATTTAGCCTAACACACCCCGGGTGTGTCAAGGAACATGGGCGTGTCGCCCATTAGAGGTGAGCGATGTGGGCGTGTCGGCTAACACACCCCGGGTGTGTTGAGTCCTGGAACCTCTGACACGGACGTATCCTCTGTGGCACGCCTGTGTTGTTTTGATACGCTCGATAATTCTCCAAAATATATTAAACTTAACTTTTATTTGCTTTATTGAATTTTGGTTTGCCATATGCAGGTTAACTTCTAAAACTTTTATTTTATTTGCTTTATTGATTTTTGGATTGCCATATGCAGGTGGAAAAAAAATATATTATGTGCAGACCAAACAGAAAGATACACAAGATTGTTTTATCTGTGGCCATCGCAAAAGCGCAAAATGAAATTACGACTTAGCTTAATTTGTCCTTTTTTCATTTTTATGTAAAAAAATATTGTTCAATCACTCCTTTTAATATAAAACCTGATATTTATTGGATTATGTTGTATATTTTTTGAGTAGATTATTTTTTTTATTTGAATCATTGTAAAAAATATATTCATTACATATGAAAATATTTTGAATAAAAATTTATTGTGTAGGCCTCTAATTTAGAGACCGATTTTGAAAATCGGTCTCTAAGTTTGAGACTGATATGAAAATCGGTCTCAAACTTTTGAAACCGATTTTCTAAATCGGTCTCTAAGTTAGAGACCGAATTCTAAAATCGGTCTCTCTATTAGAGACCGAATTCTAAAATCGGTCTCTGTATTAGAGACCAACTGGAGAATCGGTCTCTAATTTTAAAGATCGATCATAAATTCGGTTTCTAAAATTAGAGACCGCTCACAAATTCGGTCTCTAATATTAGAGACCGATCGAAAAATCGATATCTAAAATTAGAGACCGATTCTAAATTCGGTCTCTAAATTAAAGACTGATCGGGAAATCGGTCTCTGAATATAGAGACCGATTTTAAATTCGGTCTCAAAATCGATCTCTATATTTAGAGATCGCCTGGCAGTTCGGTCTCTAAATTAGAGACCGATCGAAGAATCGGTCTCTATATTAGAGACCACAATTTTAGAGACCGAAAAATTCGGTTACTAAATCAGTTTCTAATACCTTTTAATTACTGATTTTCAGTCTCTAAATTGAGTTTTTCTTGTAGTGATCGACATTCCTTCACAACCAGGCGTTTAGATCTCGAGGCCTTTTTTGCGCTATAGATCAGTTTTTTAAGTTAATTCTGTAGCTTTTATTTTGGGATGATTAACTCACGCTGCAGAAACTATACGTTCCGAAGCACTTAATTACCTTCCTTTTAATTTGAGCGCTGCAGCTTCATTTCATTGCAGTCAAATAGAAGACGCCAGAAAATAAAGTGAACTATTTCTTGTTATCTGAATAAAATTTTAGATCTTCTTCGAAATCGATGTACATCATATCTATAAACACTATCGTATTTTAACCATCACAATGCAAAATCGGAAAACGAACTATCATCTAATTTCATTTATGTGATTTCTTTACCAAGGAAAATTTACTGGAATTTATATTTTCTCAAATGGCCTTAATTGAAATTATTAAAATATCTACTCATGTCTTCAATTCGAACGCTTTCTTTCTATTAATTTTCTCGATATGTAGTTTAATTGCTAATATTAAGATTTTGCGATGGCATTAATATATAGCTAGGAGCGAAATTATAAGGCTTCCAAAATTTTAAGGGTACGTATTTGGTTGATTTTAAAATTCTAGGTTATTAAGCTGCATTTGAAAAAAGAAAGTATACTTTATAGTCAAATAAAAATTTCACTTCTTATATAAATCTTTTGGCTTGATTTCATAGAATGATGAGTTGGATTTAATTTTCATTAGGTGGACAAACATATTTGATTTTATCATTGCGGATAAATTTATTTAAAAAATTCTAAATTGGTATTTGATATTGGATTCGTATTATTAATTAGATGTTAAATTATATATGTAAAAAAATTTAGTTCGTTGTTGTTAGCATTGATTGATTATTAGTAAATTTAAATTTATTATATATACGGATATGAATTTTACAGAAAAAGTGATCAGACAATCATTTTTTTCTCCATGGAACAGAGTCTTTGAAATTGTCTCCTTTGCACGCGCAAATTAAAAGATCATGCTCTTGTACATATTTATTGTATTCTTTACGTTTTTCTTTATTTTTTAAGATTATTGTAAATCTAAGATAAGATTTTGTACTAAATCATTTAGGAGAGTTTGATTTATGTATTTTTCATTAAAATATAAAAAATGTTGTTCAGTTGACATTTTCTATGCATATTTGTTTTCTAAAAAAATAAGATTTATTTGATTTGAAAATAGAAAATACCTAAAAATTATTGTTCCGATTTGAGATTTAGGAGTGGACAAGTCATCAATGTCTCTTGCATTCTGTGTAATGTTCAATGTAAATGAGCAAACTAACAAATCATATATCGACAACTTGACTTTAAGAATGATGAATTGATTGACCGTTGACGATAGTCCAAAGTCTACAAAAACTCGAAAATGAATTAGAATGGGATCGAGATTTCTTTCGGTGAAATTCTTCGCTCAAATAAAAAAGTAGAGACCAAAAGAGTAAAAGACAAAGTGACATTTTCTTTTAATGAGAATGCAAATCTTTTTCCCATCCACTTTTTGTGTACTTATATTTGAGGATGAAGCATGCAGATGGAATCACGTAGGAATGTGTCCTTGATATCTTAGAGACATGACATCATAGATGAAGACACGTGGGAATGTGTTCCTGTCATTTCGGAGTCGTAGGATCGTAATTGAGATCACATGAAAATGTGTTCCTGTCGGTTCGTAGACATGGAGTTGATGTCCTAATCTCAGAAACTTTAAGACATACCCATTGAGTTGATCTGAGGCATATCTACCGAACTGATCTAAGACATATCTATCGAGCTAACTTGAGATGTATCTGTCGAGTTGACCCAAGGTGTACCTGTCGAGTTGGCTTGGGATGTACCTGTCGAGCTGATCTGAAGTGTGTTTGCTGAGTTGACCTGAGACATATCTACCGAATTGATCTAAGATGCATCTATTGAGCTGACCCGAGATGTATATGCCAAGCTAGTTTGAGGATGGAGTTGCTCCAAATTGACTTCCAATTCGTCGCAACTACTGTCTGGATTTGTTAATCTACGTTGGATGATTTTACGATGTTAATCATTTTTTAAGAAAAAAAAATACGGTAAAAATGAAAAACGAAAATAAAATCAAACGTTGTAATAGTTTCTTTGTGAATTTATATGCGAATTGTGATACGGCCACAATATAGTACTTTTTTTTTCTTATTAAAGAGGAAACTTATGAATCCGGTTTTCATGGTGGAGGCTGATTCGAGGCGGCCTCAAACATGTATGGCTGCTCTAGGAGAGGGAATCTGATCCTCCCTGCCTCTCTGCTGGCAGATTAAAAATCGTTTACCTCGGCGATCACCATCGCGAACACAAATTGCTCCGCCGCCGGCAAAAATTCTGACCAAAGTATGCCTCGCAAAGTCGTCGCCGTCGCCGCCGGAGAAGCTCACACTCTCGCTCTTACTGGTATCCTCACCTCGCCCCCAAACATCTCAGTTCATCCCCTCGATCCGCAGTCCTGTTTGTGTCTTCTATGTTAATTTCGTTTTGATTCAGCGGATGGAAGCTTGTTCTCCTGGGGAAGAGGGACATTTGGGCGGCTGGGCACCAGTAAGGAAGACGACGAGCTCTTCCCGGTTCCAATCGCATCTTCCGATAGTTCCACCGCGCCACAAGCCGACTACATAGGGATCGCTACGGGTGCTTACCACAGTCTTGGCTTACGAGGTCCGATCGATATCTCTTTTCTTTTATTGTATCAGCTCCTTTGAGATTAGGGTGCCTCTCAGTTTCCCCCCTTTATGTCGACACTTGTTCTAGTGTTTGTACGACCATTATACTATGAAATCGGATTCTGTTCTAGTTTTTGAGGGGGGTTACCCTGTACGCGACGTCAATGTTCTAGGATCATTACTGGATCTAGGTAGATAATTGTGCGCAGATTCTCTGCTTCTAAAGGCCGAAGCAAGAAGTTATCAGTGTCGCATGTGATTATGTCAATTATCTTATCTCTAGCTTCATCATCAGATGTGAACTACTAAATTTGATCCCTTTCTTGGTTTTATCTGATACTCATACATTGCAGAAGCTGTAGCTATGTATAAGTTTTTTTCCTTCAGTTTTAGATCTAAGAACACAACAGCAACTATTTGTCCCAATTTTGAATGTCTCACTTTATTTATTATTTATATTATCTTTCTACAGCATGAGCACGGGGCTACATTCATCGAAGCTTCTGAATTATAACTTTGGTGTATTGATTTTTGATCAAATTAAATATCTTCTCCATGTGCCTCACGCCCCACCTACAGCAATTAATCCCGTCTGTCATTTTTACATCTTTTTATTGCTTATATGGCACTTAGTTCCAGTTGTCTGGCAAGAAGAGGATGTTTGGGAGTGAAGGTTATCATAACATTTTGAGGGCCATTTTTTTTCTGACCGATTGTTTATTTAAATACATTTGTAACCGCTAAGGGCGCAATGAAATCAAAATGTTTTCAACCACAAAACCACACTTTGTCTTGCACCTTGTGCAATAGACCTTTTTCCGGAGTCCCACGGTGGCTGGAACTTCATGCACCAAATTGCCCTTAACCTGTTTGTTGATTCCCGAATTCGCTGAATACTTGTCAGTTACCCAATAATGGCTGACATTAATATTATGATCAATATTGCATTTATTTGATGGGCTTTATTAAACATGCATTGAAATTCTGAATAGACATGTTTAATTCTTTTCTGCAAGGGTTTGTAATTTAAATCCCTTTTCCATCAAACATTATGGTTAATACCAAACAACGTTCTTGTTAAAAAGCTTTTTTATTTGATTTTATTGCTAGATGATGGTTCTGTTTGGTCCTGGGGCTACAACGTCTGTATCCTTTGCAATGAAATCACTTGATGGTGGATGTGAAGTCATATCCTCATGGTTTCTGATTTGGCATATCCTTTGTGCCTTGACTATTTCACGGATGGTCAGCTTGGTCATGATAAGGAAAATTGCTCAATTCCTTGCTTGGTTGAACACTTCAAGGGACTCGGTAGTCCGGATTCTTTGCCTGACGAATCAAGGGCAGCTACCACCTCGTCTTCTTTGAAGGTAAATAACCTGGATGCTTTCAAATTCTAGTTAACTCAAATATTTGAAGCATTCTTTTGATTGTCTATGTTGTCGAACCAACTACATATGATGACTGTTAGATGACTGCTTTATTTCTTAGCTATGTGTTCTAAAGTGAAAGGAGAGTCATTTCATGTCTAACTTTGGGGTCTAGTTTGATGACGATGACTCACTGCTAATTGGGACAAATAATGATGACGATCTCGGCTGTTGAAGATAGTAAGTTGAGAGTTGTCATTTTCGTAATATTTATGTTCTACTAGTGATTGTTCGACTAGACTTAAGATGGTAATAGAGTTGAGCAGAACCTCCCGTATTTGAATCACGGTGTCTTTCCAATAATATACCCTCATTTAAGATCGTGCAAGGATCGGGCTTTTCAATAACTAAACCGTAGGGTAATAGTCATTCGTTTCTAACCAATAAATTGAACTGTTTTGGTTTGATGCAATGAGGATTTATCGAACCTAAGTTATCCCTATTCGGTTTCAATTACTCTCATCAAACTGATAAATTGTACCGTAATCACTCCTATATAAAAGAAACTACCAGGCAAGTAAAAGGCACGGATGTCGTCTAATTAACTCGTACATATGACCCCATGATACGTAATCATATATCAGGCTATTGGTTGCTGCCGACGGAAGCCAACACACAAGCCTTAAAAGGATGTGACACACTGATATCCAGACTTCAGAATTTGGGATTGTACATTGCCACGTCTTGCTGTAATTTATTACTATTTTGTTTGTTCTAATTTGGATGTCTTAGATGCAGATCTGTACTGTCAAGGCAGGAGGAATGATGTCTCTTGCAATAGACAATCATGGGTCTCTATGGACCTGGGGAAACTCTCCTCAGGCCACCGAAGATGGGCAGTTTTGCCTCTCAAGCAGTGCTGTTCCTCTTCCTGTGTGGCACTTCCATGGTCATACTGTTGTCAAGGTAGCCTGCGGAAATGAACATGTTGTTGCTGTAGTAAGTGCTGGAGAAACATACAGCGGAGGTGATGGTGACCTTGTATGCTACTCTTGGGGCAACAATAAACATGGTCAACTGGGATTAGGTGACAAGAAAAGCCGGTCACGACCCGAAATCATATCAACTTTCGATGTGGAGTCACCTTGGATTGTCTATGAAGTCGCTTGTGGAGCATTCCATACGGCAATTCTTGCTAATAGCAAGTCGTATGTCCAGGAGATTGAATCCAAGTGTTGGACATGCGGTCTTGGTGAAAATGGTCAACTCGGTCACGGGACTACTCAAAGCTCATGTGTGCCAGAGCCCTTAGATTCTTTACCACGAGATGCCTTCCTGATTTCTCTCGATTGCGGCTTGTTTCATACCTCGGTCGTGTCTTCGACCGGCGAAGTGTGGTCTTGGGGAATGGAGAAGGGCCTTGGACTGTGTCCCGATGCTAGCTTCACTGGAACTGATGCTGGGGATGCACACCTTCCCTTGAGAATACGGGCTCCTGAAGCGAATGCCATTGGATTTACTGGTCCCGTACAAGTTGCTTGTGGTGCAGCCCATACGGTTCTTGTTTCAGACAACGGTTATAAACTCTGGGCATGGGGCAGAGGAAGAAGTGGTGTCCTAGGGACCGGCTCGACCACCGACAGTTATGCTCCTTCTCCTGTATTATGGCCTCCTGCAGCCAAGCAAGGAAGTAATAGCAGAGATACAATGCCAAAAACCAGAGACAATGAAGTTGGAAAGCTTCAAGAAACAGACCAAAAGTTGTCTGCTTTGACGGAAGAACTGAACCTTTTAAGGACAAAACTGACTCTGACGGAACGATTCGCCAATCTCCTACACATATCAATATTCAGGAAGCCACTGGACGAGCGAAGGCTATCCCAGTCACTGCAAGAGTCTGGTGTTTTTGACATCAGAAAGGAATTGGAGGGTGCCCTTGAAAAGGCAGATGATGAGGAGCTCACTCGAATGGAGATGTTCTATCGTGGTATGCTTTCTACCGTGAAGGACAAGCTGATGAAGAGACGAGTGAAAGAACTTGTGAAGGAGTGCCTCATTGATTTATCCACTGGTAGGCAACACTCGTCCTCTTGAATAGATTACGAGTTCATCATTAGTTCGTTGTTTTGCTCATGGTATTTTATGTAGAATATGGGGCGTTTCAGTTGGATTTAGGGATGTAAAAGCTCGAGAGAACAGCTTACTTGTGTCGGTTGGAAAGTAAAAATATAAAAAAGTAAATAAACTCGAGCGTTAATGAATAATAACTTTATTTTCTTCATGAATAAAATATGACTCGTTAATATTCATGAATATATATATATTATAATTGTGTGCTGCTTCTTTAGTTTTATTCAGATAAATAAAGAATATAATATGGGTTATATAATGATATATCTATTGGCTTACAAATATTTTAAATTTCATAATTTTAAATTATCTATGATCTATTAACAATTACAAGATATAAATTTCACTTAATTGGATTAATATTTTCACTAAATCAAAAAGAGAGTTGACCTCAGTATTTAACTGATCACAGTAACAAAGCTCAGCAAACATCTAAAAAACAAAGCAAGCTTTGCGTGTATTTTAAATTCACTGATAAACGAATAAGTTTGATCCCTGTTAGCATTGTTTTTTTCTCTCTCTTTGTATTTGTAGACGGTTTTTTTTCCCAACAGATGATGGTTGGGGAAATTTGGGGACTCTTTCCTCGAAGCAACTTCATAAAGATGCTTCATCGCAACACAAAACATTTCCTAGTAAACTAAGAATGAAAAATGACCCTGATCCAGAAATTCATGCAATGACATTCAAAACTCTTCCCAAGTTTTTATCGCTACGGGAATAATACTTTGGTACGTGCAATGTAAAATTTATATAAGAAATAAGATTCTGTTCTGTTTAATGTTCATATTAGATCACACCCTCCAATATATTTATTATTGCATCAAAATTGATTATCATTCGTGATTTACCTACTCTTATATTTATGAGATCGGAGTGAGGGAGCCGTTAGATTGTCAGTTCTAATCTTTTTGCGTAAAGAATACGATGACGATAAATAAGTGGTTTATCTATTTAGTTAAAAAAAACGAAATCATCGTATTGATGATATATCCCTTTACGATTGTCTCACATACGAAGAAGAGTGGTAAATTGAAAAGTATTTGTGTAGACAGTTTTAACAATTTTAATTTTCTTAATTTATCATCCTATTTGAAAAATTTTTTTATAAACTAGTAGCTAAGAATCGAACTATCAATATTTGAAAGTCAAATTGGACAATCTGTCACTATATCTGTAGCCTCGAGAATTGACTTATCTACTTAGTCAGAAAAAGATGATTAGTTCGTCTCAACACCCTCACCAATCAATCTTACAGTCAACACGAAGAGAGTAAATCACAGGGACTATATCCTTTAAGTCATTGGTCAGAGCAGCGAAGAGTTTCTAAGTCCAGATAAAGATTTTAGACTCCACGTCGAAATTCAATCTCTGTCCATTGCAGCAGCTTTTGTATTGCTCTAGTCAATTATCGGTCCGATGGAGATGACTTATCTACTTAGTTTTTTTTAATTAGCACCAGATATCCAGTCCTTTGGCCCGACTAATCTTGGAGTGGACGGCTCAGTCCCACGAAAATTTTCCATCGACTATCTAAGTAAATCGGGAAGCACTCATAACAGACAATCCAACGATTCAGTATCCATAGATTGTCATCTCATTTGGAAAAAAATTCTCATAAATATAATGAAATTGAATATTGACTTTTGATATTTGATTTGATACCATAGTCCCGGGCTGACTTATGTACTTAGTTCAGTGCAAAATTAAACATTACAAATACACACAGTCCGACGAGTTTCAATTAAATAAATTTTAAGACCGTATCAGCTCACCGGGGCTTAATTGCAGCTCTTCAGGAATCTTACAATGTAGACACCGTAAGTTTGGGGAAAAGAAAATATTGTATTTAATCGTAAAATGTTAAACCTAATAAACTACAAAGTGCTGCACCTGATAGATAACAAATTTAATAGCTTTATCTTCTTCAAGTTTGATCATAAAATTGGATTTATTGCTGCCGGAGCATGCAGCGATAGAATTGTCTACTCTGAAAAATTTCTAATTCACTCTTCATTTATTTGTAAAAATTGTCCTCTACACGGGCCCCCGACTAAAATAGATCCGCTCCCGGCCCAACACCTCAACGGCTCAACCTTTCAATCCCAACGGACTGACCCTGACCTTCAAGGGAGGGATACTTTTATTTGATTACGTGGCGATCATCCGAACGCCTTGTATGAAAGAGCGAACGCAATCCGACGGCGGAACAACTGCGGAGAGATATAAGAGGACTTTGGAGTGGGACCCTTTTCATGAATCCCAAACCCTGAAGAAGTCTTCGTCGGGTCTCCAGTCTCCTCTCGCCTCCCATTGTCTGCCCCCGTGCTCGATCCTGCCGTCAATGGCGGATCCCTCCGAAGCCAAAGGGGAAGGATCCCTGCGGAAGGCCTTCGGGGGCGTTCTCGGAGTCTTCATTCTACTTCTGATCGGAACCCTAGCCTTCTCGATCCGCCTCTTCTCGGTAAGTCGTCCTTCTCATTGATCGATCGCCTCCATTCTAGATCTGCAGTGGAAATTCAATACCGAACTGGAGGCATGCAGTCGCTTTTGAGCTAATAATGGGTGACGATTCAGTGTTGCATTTATTGTTGTTTTGTTTCATCTTCTAGGTCATCAAGTATGAGAGTGTGATTCACGAGTTTGATCCATATTTCAACTATAGAGTCACTCAGGTTTGATTCTTTTCGTGTTTTTTTTTTATTACTCTCATATCTCCTCTCGCTCACAGTATTTTGTTTAAAAAGAGATAATAATAGATCTCCTCTTAAACAATCTTATCGTGCTTTAATCTTATCTTTTTTTTAAATTTATTTTCTTGGTTGTCATAGTCTTAAATATGACTGCTTGTGAGATTAAAAATATCCAGTTAGAGTTCTATTATTTGACCACTGGAAGGTTGGAGTTTATGACTACTAGAATTATTTATATTCCCCTAGTACACTTTCTGAAATCTTGCTCATTATACTTTATGGAAAAGATATCTTGTCAGGCTGGGGCACTTGATAACAAGATAATATTAGCTATTATATTTGCAAACTGGGAAGCATTGGAGTTGATACACTAAGCATGTCACCTTTTCTCCTGAATTGCCTGTAAATTCTCTCTGTTTTAGAAAATACGTCTTATACCCTCATCGCATGAACCAATTTTCAGTTTCTCACAAAGAATGGAATATACGACTTTTGGAATTGGTTTGATGACCGAACCTGGTACTATCTCAGAGTACATGTCAACTTATTTCAGAAACTTCAAGCTTGATATTGGTTTTGAAGTAATGTTGCTAGTACGATCTGACAGGTATCCCCTTGGTCGTGTAATTGGTGGAACTGTGTACCCTGGTTTGACATTAACAGCAGGTTCCATATGGTGGTATGTCTGCTAGATTATTGATCGTGACAAGCTATAATTTTTCAGAATCTAATTAAATAAAAGTGCATTTCTTGTTTCATGATCGCAGGCTGCTGAATAACTTGAACATCCCTCTGTCTGTGGAGACTGTCTGTGTATTCACAGCTCCTATTTTCTCAGCGAATGCAGCATGGGCTACATACCTTCTCACAAAGGCAACCTGTCATTTATTCGTTTGTTCTTGTTTTTCATATTGATATTCATCAAAATTTTGATAATCACTTTTTTTTCTTTTCTTCTGGCATGAATTGCAGGAAGTTAAGGGAACTGGCGCTGGTTTGACTGCAGCAGCCTTATTGGCAATGGTAATCTTGTTCTTAGTTGTGTTACTTTTGATTAGTGATAACTAGAATGTATGTGTGAGAAGAATGCACAACTTATACCATGTGTTCTTATAGCCTTGTTGAAATAGATATGGTTCTTCAATTTTCAGATAATAGCATCATGAATTCGTGGTCTCCTTCATAATATTTTTTGTATATAAGAAACAAAAGTTAGTCATCTTATAAATTTTGCTTTCTGTTCCGGTTTTAGAAGGGCAATTCTATATGTTGCATTTTCACTTGTATTCTTATGTGACAGTTTTTTTTTTTAATCTCAGAAAAACAACTATATCTTTCTCCTCTTTGTACAGGTACCCTCATACATTTCACGGTCTGTGGCTGGAAGCTATGACAATGAAGCTGTTGCAATATTTGCCCTAATTTTCACTTTTTATCTCTATATCAAGGTATAGCTCTGGTTATGTTCTGTGTTGTAAATTCATGTTCCTCTTGTTTAATGGAAAAAAATTGATGGCTTAATTATCCAATTATTGGCCAATGTTAGTTATTGCTTGTGACATTTTGTTTTACAAGTCTTCTGATCTCAAGAATTATATGCAGACACTGAATACTGGATCCCTCTTTTATGCTACTTTGAATGCTCTATCATATTTCTACATGGTAAACCATGCTCTGTCTTTCATTCGGTGACTCATCTTCCAAGTAGAAATTACAGTAGTATCTTGTTATTTGCAGGTGTGCTCTTGGGGAGGCTATACATTTATTATCAACCTTATACCAATGCATGTCCTTTTGTGCATTGTAACTGGTCGTTACTCATCACGTTTGTACATTGCCTATGCTCCTCTTGTAAGTGTTTGCAGTTGCATGTAACTGTTTGCTTTAAGCCGTCATCTAGTTCTAATACATCAAATGTTCTGTTTTTAATAAAGAGGTGCCACTTTTGTCACATAAAATTACTGTGCCTTTGCAGGTGGTTTTTGGAACACTGTTAGCTTCCTTGGTGCCTGTAGTTGGTTTCAACGCAGTGATGACATCTGAGCATTTTGCTTCATTTTTGGTTTGCCATTCAATATCAAATCTCATGACATGCTATTTTTCTATGCTTTATGGAAGTCCTATGATTTGAGGGCCAAAATTTTGTTGGTACTTGCTTCATTCTGCATGATACATGGCTTATGTTAAGTCCCCTTAAGAAATTGCTACTATTTAGTATAAATAGTTACAGTCTACTTTCTAATACTACCGTATTTACATAACATAATCTATAATCTTGTTAATATAAATACCTATAGGTAATGGAAAAAGGCACTTATCAATTTGAACCATGGATATTTTTATAGATTTTGAATTCTAGTACCTTCAAGATTGGATTTCATTAGTTTTCTGTGGTACTATGGTAGAATAGCTTAAAGTATGTCTGTATTTCTTAGCAACATTGAACCTATTGCTAGTGGCTAGAATCCAATATGCTTTTATATTGACTTGCCCTCTAATTTGCAGGTTTTCATAATCATTCACGTGGTTGCTCTAGTTTATTATATCAAAGGAATATTATCTCCTAAGATGTTTAAAGTGGCTATGACACTTATCGTTACAATTGGCATGTAAGCTTCATTATTCTTATGGCAGTTCACTGTTTTGTACTATGGTTGCATGAATGCGTTGTCCATTAATTGTTTCTTCTCCTGCAGTGCTGTCTGTGGTGCAGTTTTAGCTATTCTTATAGCATTGGTCGCTTCTAGCCCAACAAAAGGTTGGAGTGGACGTAGCTTAAGTCTTCTTGATCCGTAAGCATCTTCTCATGAAGTTAATCTATAATAATGTTAATAATATTCTGTTTGGTAAATCCTTAAATAGTTGGAACTCGTTGTTTGCTTGTTGTTACTGGCATAATTGTTAAATCCTTAAGATCATTGTTACAAGGAACTATACAATTTTATTGATGTATATTTTTCAAAATCGAGGAAGAGGGAAACCAAAGAAGACTTGATTGAGAACGATAAAACTGGATAAATTTCATTTTAAGTATAGATAATGATACAGTAGGAGGTCTAGCCTAATATCATTGGAGGATTCATATAGCCTACTCCTCCTAGTGGACAAAGGCTTGATTGTTGTTGCCACCATCGTCTTTGTGTTAAATATTTAAATGGTTTCTATTTGTGATATAGTTCTAAAAGTAGTAGGATTTCTTGTAGAAGTTAGCAATGAATGCTGATTGTGTAGGCCTAAATCATGAGAAATTTGATGGACGAATGTACCTCAACTAAGGGCAAATTTTTTTGAGGCATGACCACCGAATATAGTAAACTTTATAAGCCACTAGAGCTTATTGCTATCAACTTTATAAGCCACTAGAGCTTATTGCTATCTATCTTTATGTCTATGCTAAGTAATCACAATCCATGCACTAGATATCCACCTTATATGAGACCCAATATGAATGTGAGATGATGAATGATTTTGGTTTCATTTTGCATAGCCTTTGAACCAGCCAATTTTGTTTCTCGTTACGTTCATTTAGCTTCCTGTAAATTGACTGTGGTTAACACACTAACAACATTTACTGATATTCAGCAGAACTTGCATCTTACATTACATGTTGTAGATGACTGAGCAATGAATATCACATACAATCTTTATGTTGGTTGACTAAGTCTGACTCTAAAGAATTCCACATCAAATAAAATAATTAATGGAATTGAACCAAAAAAATTGTCTCTAGAATTAGATAAGAAACAGCTTGCACTTCTAGATATTAATGACCTTCTTGATCCTCCTATCGACATGAGCAGAACTTATGCAAGCAAGTACATACCCATCATTGCCAGTGTTAGCGAACATCAGCCACCAACATGGCCTTCTTATTTCATGGACATCAATGTGTTGGCATTCTTGGTTCCAGCTGGCATTGTTGTAAGTTTTTTCCTATTATTTAACATTCTTTTACCTTCAGCTATATTGTTATTTTGGAATGTCTACTAGGTCATTTTTAGTTCATTTTAGTTTATTTTTTATCCAGTTTTACATGTCTTTCTGGAAAAATAGTTTATATTGCACAGTCCATGTTCGTCATTGTATTCCAACCACTTCATGAATTCTTGTATACTTGCAAAGTTGTGATTCTCTGTCTAAAATTAAAACAGTTCATACAGAAATTTCATTTATCCAATTGATTCATGTGAATTGTGATAAGATCTTGCTCTATCTGACGTTTTACATGTCTTTCTGGAAAAATAGTTTATATTCCACAGTCCGTGTTCATCATTGTATTTCAACCACTTCATGAATTTTTGTATACTTGCAAAGTTGTGATTCTCTCTCTAAAATTAAAACAGTTCGTACAGAAATTTCATTTGTTCAATTGATTCATGTGAATTGTGATAAGATCTTGCTCTATCTGATGTTTTACATGTCTTTCTGGAAAAATAGTTTATATTGCACAGTCTGTGTTCGTCATTGTATTTCAACCACTTCATGAATTTTTGTATACTTGTAAAGTTGTGATTCTCTGTCTAAAATTAAAACATTTCATACAGAAATTTCATTTGTTCAATTGATTCATATGAGTTGTGATAAGATCTTGTTCTGTCTGATGATTTGTCATTATATCTTAGAGCAATCAAACTTCGGCTAGGTAGAACTTACAAATTTTCACTAGCTATCAACTGAAAATTTAAGTATATAAGTATATGGTATTATTGACGATCTCCAGTTTTTTTCTATTAATTTTTCTAAACAACTCTGCTTTATTCAATGTCTTCCAGGCTTGCTTTTTACCTCTTTCTGATGCTAGCTCATTTGTGATTTTGTATATAGCAACATCAGTATATTTTTCTGGAGTTATGGTAAGTGGCACAATTTCTTCTTGTCAATGAATTTTGTAGAATTTTGCCACCTTTCTTATTATTTGCTATTCTTTCATCAGGTACGTCTTATGCTTGTTTTGGCTCCTGCTGCATGCATAATGTCTGGCATTGCTCTGTCTGAAGCCTTTCATGTCTTCACACGATCTATCAAATTTCAACTTCCTAAATTATTTGAAACTCCACCTTCTGATGTATGACAACTAATTTATCTCTTGTTTGATTTCTTAAAAATTGTTACACTAAATTTATGTCTGTTTTACTATAATGTGTCAATTATGATACAAATTTCAAGGCAGGGGATACTAACAATGGCACTCAAGATGAACCAGCAAAGGTTGATAGCAAGATTCCAACAGAAAAATCTGAAAGTGCAGTCAAAGAAAGACCATCAAAGAAGAATAGGAAGAAGGAAAAAGAAATCAAGGAGAAAGGAAAAGAAAACATGGAAAAGGTGTTTGATAAACCTCTAAATGCAAAAAAACTTCTGGTACTGCCTTTAGAGGCGTCTGCAGTTGCCATTCTCTTGCTCATCAGTCTTGGAGCCTTTTATGTGGTATGAAAATCTCTTGTTTTATTTGTAATAGGATGATTAACATTTATGCTAATAATACTCTGAATTTCTTAGTTTTTAATTATATATCGCTTTTGAATTCATAGTTCTGTTAATGATGCACTATTTGATATAGCGCAATTAACAAACAGGGACACGAACCTCACCCAAAGAAACAATTGCCACAAGGATAATACAAATTGAAAATTGTATCAATTAAAAGATTAAAAAATTATAAGACTTTAGACTTCTCTAGATTCAACAAGCAGGAGAAATAAATATTCTTAATGAGGACAATTAGCTAGGCTTAATTGGGATTATAAATATTCCTTGATTATTGCCGAAATAGAAGTGTGCTAATTCACTCCAAATTATTAAAAGACAAAAGACATTTAAAATTTGTGTTGGGCATACCAATCATATTGTCGATGTGCCAATCTCAAATCACTGTCCAATTTATTTTCTTCAACTATTTTCTTTTTGGTGACAATTTATTTCCTCCTTTGCTTTACTATCGCAAAGGATTTAATTTCTACAGCAGAAGTTTTGGATAACTGTTATTTCTTGACTTGTTCAAAGTTTTGAAAGAATGTATTTAAACAACTTGCGGTTGCACTATTCCTTCATAACCGAGGAAACAAGTTAGTGATCGCTGACAATATCAAATCTAGTGTTTTATTTGTGAATTCTATTGTTTATTTCTCAGTTTGAAAAGCTAGAAGTCAATGAAATTGAAATGAAAAGCGACACTTAATCTAAGTGGTATACAGTCATTGAAGAATTGTTGCATCGGACATTTCATCTATTTTGTATTTATACATTGTACTCTATTTCTGGTGCTGTCTTATTTGGGTGTTTCAACTTGACTGAAACTTTTTGTTGGCTAATGCAGGTTCATTGTGTCTGGGCAGCAGCAGAAGCTTATTCTGCACCATCAATTGTCCTAACATCTCATTCCCATGATGGCTTGCATGTTTTTGATGATTTTCGTGAAGCATATGCATGGCTGAAGCATAATACCGATGTAGATGATAAGGTTATTTCTCATTTTCTCCTTTCTATGTTCTTGCACAATTTCTGGGATGTTTATGCCTTAATGCTTAAGATAATCTTATAAAAGGAATTTGGTTGTTGTTTTAGATTGAAACAAAATTGCATAGTTGTTTTTTTTAATCTTTTTGTAATTGTCTGTAAATCAAATGTGCTACTTTGCATCGATGTCTGGTTTTGCATCATTGAGGATCTAAAGGGAGACGGAGAGACATGTTTCTAGAGTTGAGTAGAAAAAGGAGGTGATGGATAGACAGAAGCCACTTGTTTCTATATGGAGCCATACTTATGTCTTATTGATGAATAGACAGAAGTTGCTATGTACTTAATTTTAGCCTAATAAAATTTGAACTGCCATAGCCAGTGTGGTTAATATATTATTATATCCTTCTGTAACTTGCAGTTTAACTTCGTACATAAGTATTTTGATTGACTTCTATCAAGGTAAGATTTGCTAGACATATTTGAAATTTTAATAGCATAGTATCATTCTAACTTCTCTTATATGCACAATATTATGCTAACTCCTTATTCCTTATTTTGCTTGAGGAAAATATTCTTGTCTATAATATTTTGTTTGTTTCTGTTTTTTTTTAAACCAAAGAGATTCTTGTGTCACAGATAGAGATGCATTGCACAAAAGAAATACTAAGAAATTCAGATTATGATAAAAACTGTGTGTGTTGAATACACAAGATATGGCCGTGTGGTCAAGGATTCTTTTTCTGGTATTCAAGTCTGGATGTTCTCCGCAGCCAAGCTGTTCCATTTTCACACCTTTTGTTTATATTGTTTTATTCATTCTTGATTTTGAGAACAAGACTAAAAGGCTACCTAAAACTACATTGATGAAATGAAATATAGGAAAAAATGGCAACTATATACTCTTGGAAAGGATGGCATGATGGCAGTACGAAGAGTACTTGAAAGCAATTCCACTTTTACTCTTTATTTTATTTTTTTAGTCACTTGTTTTTCATTGGAAGGGCAAATACCTACCTAAAATTTGATACAATTAAAAGAGAAACAAGAAAAATGTTATGGCTTAATCAAGAGTTGGTCAAACCATAAAGCAAGCATTTCAACAAAGCCAATTGCACAACTACACACCAGATAAAGATTGGCAACTGTTTCGAAGATCTTGTTTTGCTCTGTCCAAATGGCTCAAGCCCAGCCCAGGATTGACGTTGCCTTCAACCTTTTCTCAGTTCTATATTTTATTTGATTATACGGCTTCGGAAAAAAAACAGCCTTTTCCATTTAATACGGAAGAAGCAAAGAGAGTTCTGTGTGTGTATACCTAATTTTAGAAAGTTGGTGATGTATTCTGATGTAGATCTAATTCTAAATGATAACATAAATGATATTTGATTTCCATAAATTTTGAAGCCATCTGAGTATCTGATTCATCAACCATCTGAAAGTTGTGCTACTTTGTAGTGCATGTCCAATGTGTGTTTTTGAGCTTTCATATATTAACAGCAATTGGCTGTGGAGAGGATCTAGACAATGGTTGTTAAACAACTACGATAGCAAATTGTACTGTAATTATTGACAATGTACACAGAATAACACTCACTGTAACTTTTGAGATTGCACATTTCAAAAGTTCTTAAGTTTCTTAAAATTAAATTATTTTACAGGTAGCTTCTTGGTGGGATTATGGTTATCAAACCACTGCAATGGCAAATCGTACTGTCATTGTTGACAATAATACCTGGAATAATACTCACATTGCAACTGTTGGTACTGCTATGTCTTCACCTGAGAGGCCAGCTTGGGAGATCTTCAATTCCCTGGATGTCAAATATGTTCTTGTTGTATTTGGAGGTTTGTGCTCTCAATTGAGATCCCCTCAATCATTTCAAATTTGCGTCTTTAAATTTTTAAATTTTCTAGCTTTTTGTTTCAATGAGCAGGTTTTGTGGGCTACCCAAGCGATGACATCAACAAATTCTTGTGGATGGTTCGAATTGGAGGAGGTGTCTTTCCACATATCAGGGAGCCTGATTATCTTGTGAGTGTCTGACTTCTATCTTGCACTGTTGTGTAGTACATCACTTACTGTTCTCTTACATTGTTTTCGAAAAGATTGAGAGATTGTCAACACCTTAGCATAGTATTACACGAATAAGATATATTACTGTATTGTAATCGAGTCATAGCAGGTGAAATGTAAATTTGTGAATTTCAATAATGAGTGTTACCTCTCGATTCCTACCTTTGCTTACAAAAGTGTGGTACATCATATAAGAGCTACTATTCTCATAGATAGTTATAGCTGGTTCAGAAATATATGAGCTACTATTTTCTGGAATTGCACCAGGAGAAACTTTATTAAGTGCTTAATTTCATGTCAATCTAGAGGGATGGACAGTATCGTATTGATGCACAGGCTACCCCAACTATGCTCAATTGCCTAATGTACAAGTTATCATACTACAGGTTTGTGAATCCTTTCTTATCTAGGAACCTGATCCTGTTATAGTTAGGGTACCCTTTCATACTATTTTATTTTTTTAGGTTTGTGGAAACAGACGGCAAAGGCTTTGATAGAGTCAGGAGGACAGAAATAGGGAAAAAACATTTCAAGCTAACACACTTTGAGGAGGTAAAACATTTTTTACTAGTTCTCTGTTGTAGTGTTTCGGGGTAGTAGTTATATTTTCCTATTCTGTTTAGTTAATTGTTTGAGTTTTGTGGAGGATAGATCTACTTTGTTGAGCTTAATGAATGTGTGTTGAGAATTTTTAAGGCATGCTATTTTTTTCTTCACCCTTTTTGAATCAGGTGTTTACTACACACCACTGGATGGTGCGAATATACAAATTGAAACCGCCAAAGAATAGGATACGTGGGAAATCGAAGAAAAAAATAGTAAGTCAAATTGCACTCGTGTGTTCGAGTTTTGGGCAAATCATTTTCTCATTTTCTCGTCGGTTCATTAATGCAGAATCCTAAAACAAGTACTAAGATCAGTTACCAAAAGAACAGGAACAAGAATCCTTGGCAGTGAAGTAGAACAAATGCATACCTTGACATTTTTCGTGGGACTTAAAAGTTTATTGCGGTCTTTTTGTTTTTATATCAAGAGGAGAAGACTGCAATTTTTGATAGGAGATACCGTTTATATTATATTTAATCAATTTTATGTCTCGTATTAACTGTGTACAATATGTTGGATTTCACATTGTATTAGAAATGCAATCATAAATTTCCCTTGTTACGTTACGAATTTGCATTCTTTATCGTAGCTTGGCTTCGGAAGTTTTTTCATAGAAATTTAATGTGGCAAAAGATGATTTGTTCATATGATTATTGTAAAAAAGATAAATCACGGTGATTGATTTTTGTTTCTGACAAGCATATGACCAAGTATCAACTCGGGCACTTGATATGTAAATTTCCAAAGGAACCTCTATGAATCATGGAACTAATATGTTATGGTTGAGTTCCCTCGAGGACCATTTGCTGGGTCGAGACAAAGAGATGGATGATTCAGTAAAACGCCCACGACCAAAGTAAAGGGAGGGCCGACTGGGCTAGGGCTAAGATAGCTTCGGTCTGTCTGGTGGTCAACGGTGTCCATCTCTTTGATGGTCGGATCTGATTCGTCACCAGAGCAACATGGTCGGATCTGATTCGTCACCAGAGCAGATACCTCCGCTTGAGAAGATTAGAAAATGAGTGAGAGAGACAGCGAGATCCTTTTGATGTTTAAATATGGAGAATATGGAGAAAGACAGGGCAAGCATGAAGTCAAGAATTAGGAAGGGTCAAGAAGCTCCGGAGAGATCCTTTTTCCGCTCTTCTTTTATTTTTATATAAATAAATCTGATGACATAGATTTCTAGAGGAATCTTAGAAGCCATGGCCGGGAAGTCATGGCATGATGGAGAAGTAACAGTACAAAGGAGATTTTGCAAGACATGATCTCATTAATAGGCATGTGACTGTACGAACTTTGAATCCTAAGAGACATGACCTCATTAATAAGGAGAGGTGAGTGTATAAACCTCGAATCTTAAGAGACATGACCTCATTAATAAGAAGATATGGTTGTACGAACTTTGAATTTTGGGAAGCATAACCTTATTAATAAGGAGATGTAACACAATAGTGGAAATCACAAGGTAACTGTGAAGGGATGATATGAGGTATCTAGTCGATCTGAGATATCTGACTGATCTAAAATATCTAGCTGACTCTGTCGAGGTGAGTCGTCAATCTGAGGTGTTTGACCGATCTGAAATATCCGATCGACTTTGCCAAGATGAGCTGCTGTCGAAGTGAGTCACTATCGAGCCTATGACAAATTCAAGTTGACTTGTGTCACCTTTGATCGGATTAAACTTCCAACTCTATCTCAATTTGACCGTTGACTTAGACTCGACTAGAGAATATTTCTTCCCACGTCAAAAAAAACCTACATGACATTCGCTTTCTTGCAATTTCCAAAATTAAACATGCTCAACGACATGAAGAAAGAAAAAAAATCTGCTCGAACGAAATCCATATAAATAATCAATTATCATAAACGATTTATTCATCAATTTGTTATTTACAACGAATGATTAAAATTATCAATATCTCCTCCCGAAATTAGTAAAACATTGCAATTTGCACTCGAGAATAATTAGTCCTGCCTAACTTTTTAAGAACTTCGAATTATAAGAATGAATCGAAACAAAAATTGTCATAAATTTCCACCGATGACTCTCGGATGGCGGCGTCGTGAACTGGATCTCTTATCCCTACCACGCCTCGCGGGAGTTTTCCCAGGCAGCTTCCTCGACGGCGGTGCTCTTGTGTCTTTGTCATGTGTCGCTGCAGCAGGAGGCGGGCGGTGCATCGCGGCAAGTGCTTTTCGCTGTTCCAACAGGTCTCTGTGGTATGCCTGCACAATCATCATCATCATCATCATCGTTGTCGTAACTAAATAAACACACTTTTGGTTGATCCCTATAGACATTATCCATTACTCATAACGAAATAAGTCATTCAATTTGATAGTTAACAAAGTTGCCTAATTAAATCGCGACATAATATAGTTAACAAAGTTAGAGAGATCATGATAAAACATTGAGATTTACCTGAACAACAAAGTTTCGCCTTTCACAGTCCATAAACATGTTAATTGTCCAATCTACTTGGGACATGATTTTATCCCTTACAGTGCTGAAACTGATTTGGTCCCTGGAGGTAAAACGATCGACTTCATTGAACCACAGACAGGTGAACAGATTAGTAATCGGTATGTGTTCTCTGATGATAACGCATCCCTCTGGTACGTCTGACGTAAAGAAAAAATAAATATATATAAATAAATTTAATACATGTATGGTAAGAGTAATCTATTCACAAATGAATCTGTGAATATGGTAAAACCTAGCACTCACCGCTCGTAATTGGAAGCTTAGATAAAGAATAAGGTGTCAATCCCTCTTTCTTGTAAAATTCAATTTGATAATCTATGGAGGCATTGTCGTATTTTCCAGCAGCTTTGTTAGCCTCTGCTTCCTCAAATACATCAAAGCGCCTGTAGTGCCTAGATATTGCAAATGTGTAGTTTTTCCTCCACAAGAATCTGATAGTGGATATAAACGCATGTCAGACAACGAAGTAGATTTTCAAGGATCAGATTTGAACATAAAATGCTTTGCTTTGTCATTCGTATATAAATACATCAACCATATTCATACATAAAAAGTTAAGGTCAGTTACTACTAACTACCACATAGTAACTATGCCTTTGGCAAAGATAGTTAAAGATATCAATATTTCTTGAAATAAAGTCGCAACATTTAATATAAGAGCGTACCTGGTTGTGCAATTACATGCTCACTTCAAACAATTCCATTGATTCAAAAAGAAGAAAAGGGCAAATTATAAGAATAAGTTAAACGACTCCAATTATATAAGAATGGAAACAATTTCACCCGTCATTGAGTTGTTTCTTTTGTATATTAAAAAAAACATTTTGCAAATAATATACCGTAGCATTTCATAAGTTGAATTGGACATCTAGGGCAACAGCTCATGCTGACCTACGGTTTGGATGGTTAAACATTGTCTTCAAAGGGACTATTATGACAATTTGAGTTAAAAACAACATTATTTTGCTCAAAAAGTTTGACCATCTACTAAAGTAAGTACATAAACACACAAATACTTTGATACTCTATTTAATAGCAAAGAACAACATTCAGTAAAGTGTAGATAAAAGTAAAAACCCACTCAAAAAATTTGGGGGGAAGACCTCCATCCAAGTATACCTCTCAAGAATTTGGTAGGGATCCACAACGAGTTGCAGTTTTCCATCAATCCAAAGAGAAAATCGAGCATTTGGGAAAAGCCTATGGAGCAAGAGTTTGGGAACCTGCTAAATTTTTAAAAAGTAAAGAAAATAATAATATAAATGCAAACTAGAAGTGGCATATAAATTACAAAAGATTATGGAGAGGCATGATTGCGGAAAGTGTAAATGTGTTACGTGGTAAGCTTATTCACAAAATCATGAGAGCGTACAGCCATTTCATCCAAATGCATTTTAAATTTGTTCCAGAGCTAAAATTGCATAAATACTGATTTCAAGTAATCATCCAATTTTTTTATTTCTCCCATACTCTATTATCAATCTGCTTAAGTTACCCCTTTCAGAACCTCTTCTTTGAACAAATATACTTATCAAACTGGGTTATTTCTTTTTACTAATTCATTTTTCATATTTTTTTGTATGTTGTCCAATTTCTATTTTATATGTTACGAAGTTGTTATTCTTGTTGTTAAATGTTGCATTCATCAATAACCTTAATGCCAAGCTTGTTGTTTTCTAGCAATTTCTCCATGGAACATGAAGAAAAATATTATAGATAGATGTTACACTCTGAAGATATATCCTTCTAGGCAAACAAACAAAGCATACAATAGTAGGTATTAGACATACAACATGTATTGAAAATGACTTTTACAAAATTCCAAAAGCTGAAACTCATTCATTTGAATAATCAAGAGGGAATCATGAATGAAGAAATCAAGAATCTTGGATGGAGTTGGGTTACCCTCTTTAATGCTTTTGATATTGAAGAACAATTTGTTTTTGGTAGTCTTATATGTCCTTTAAATGAATGTAATTTAATTGATAGCTTTAAGAGTTTGTAATTATGCCAATATACAGTCAAGAAGGAAACATTATTTAGAAACAAGTTCAAGATACAGAATGATGTTCACAAAATTCGATGATGAAGTAATGAGCTTAGGTGTAATGGTATAGAAGGTGAATAAATATGCATGTTTATTTTACATTTACTTTGTCTTCCATTATGAAATGCTAATAAATATGCTGAACAGTTACAGAACCAAAAAGGACAATTGACTTGGCCTAGTTGTTGTGCATATTGCAAGGTCATATCGTAAATGTAGAATGATGCTAATTGTAGCTAATGTGAATCGATAGTGGTGTAGAGAGTAAACTGTACCTTCCCATTGCGCCTTGAATCCTCATATGGAAGATTTCGAAC
Source organism: Wurfbainia villosa (assembly GCA_025175895.1). Lineage (NCBI taxonomy): Eukaryota > Viridiplantae > Streptophyta > Magnoliopsida > Zingiberales > Zingiberaceae > Wurfbainia > Wurfbainia villosa. Next base: position 5,656,135 of record JAKLTH010000042.1, read on the forward strand.
CAGCACCACTCTCCAGAGACCAACTCTTTTGGAATCATCTAGAACACTAGAATTTCTCATATAGGCTTCAGTTTTTTCATCAATAAACATGTAAAAGCATGCATTCTTCTTCGTATGGTCACTAATGTTTTTGGGTTGTTGCAATAAATCATAATTTCCTGGTTAACAAGACAAACAACAAATCAATCAACATGGGCAAAGAGAACCTGGAGAAGCAACAAGGAATGAGAGGGGAAAAAATAAGTGGAAAAAAGCAACAGAAATAGCATTATATTCATACCAAATATAGCAGAGGCTACTACAACATTATAGCATTCTTCCATTTCGAGAAGGATATCATCATCAATATCAAATCCAGTTCCTTGACCAGGTTTCCTTCCATTTGCAAATCTGATGGAAGAGTAGAAAGACTAATTAAACTGTGACTTAGAAAACAATAAAAGTAATACGACCTTTACTCCACCAACATAAGCACATAGATGCTAAAGAAAGAGAAGAGAAATCATATACATTGCAGACTGCAGATTTATACTATTACAATTTTACAAATGCATTTACAATTTATCCAATAATATTTATGGATTAGTAGGAAGGATGATGAAAAATACCCACAGTGCACGGTCATTGATTCTTTTATGGTGAAAGATTCATTTCTCTGCATCAAAGACGGATGTCCGCCAAAAATAGAGCCCCCATTTGGCTCATATGAGATTAAACTAGCTTCTGAAAAATAATGAAGATTCTTAAGGACAGGTGATGGAGATGGTGAATATGGAATGCGAAACAGAGCCTGATCTACCGGAATGTAACAAACAGGACATGCTGCAAAACACACATGAGATCGTCAGTGTGATAGAGAAGTCAGTATAATAGATAATCCAAAAGTTGTTAAGCATATAGCTAAGAGATCATCACTTACGACGTGGACCGGTGTGCCTCTTATCCATTGGTGGAAAAGGAACCGGGAATTTTTCACATGGATGTTGTATTCCATGATGAGAGGGAAGAGAAATATGATTTGTACTATGTCTAGTTGAGGACTCTTCATGTGGAACAATAAATGGAGAGTTGAAACTTTTTCTCGAAGGATTTACTGAATGCATATGTGTTGTAGCACCTAATAGTGCATCTTCATCTGAAATAGCAAGGGAAGTTTATCATATGCTATGATGATGCACAATGAAAAATCTAATATATCAAAGCTATGGACAAGAAGGTTTAGTAGGGGTGTATATCAAATTGAAAATAGTATAAAGGAAAAATATTTAAAACTGCAAGGATAATACATGAAGGAACATTGCAGCCTAAAAAAGCATTTTTTTTTTCAATATCCGGGATTTGGGTTTTGTAAAAGGATGAAAGAGTTGATAGAAATATTTCACATAGGATATAAGGAGGATGGTTGAAATGGAAGAGGACGTTAAATGTTTTTTTTGTAATAGTAAGATACCGCTAAAATTTAAAAACGGTGATTATACATGCTATATTATATGGAATTGAATATTGAATTATGAATTGAACGCATAAATAGAAAATGAGAGTCACATAATTGAAAATATTAAGGTGGATATGTCGATACACGAGAATGGACAGATAAAAAATAAGAACAATAGAAAAAAAAATTAGAGTTGCGACTATTAAAGGAAAATTCCGAGAGATGCGTTTAAGATGATATAAACATGTACATTGGTGATAAATAAATGTTCTAATTAAGCAATGTAAGACTATAACAAATACACACATTAATCTCGAGAAAAAGAGATATCAAATAAGACTTGGTTAACAACAATAATATAAGATAAAATTTATTTAAACATGGATAAAGTTATAATAGGGGATCGAGCCCAATGACATGAAAGGATTCATATAGTCAATCTCACTTAGTGAGATAAATGCTTGGTTGTTGTTATTGTATCTAGGATTTGGGATTTATTGGTAATTTAAATTAGCATGATGGAAAATGTTATTCATCTGGTAGAAACTTGTGATGAAGAAAATTTATCAGGATATGCTACCCACGACTCACACTCATACCATCAATGTACAATAGCTTCTGAAAATATTTAGTGCAAACTTCTACAGCAATCAAGAGCACGCTGCTCCATATGGAACACTACCTGATATGACACACCTAAACAAAACTATTGAGCTCTGTCAAGTTTCGATCTAAAATTCAGTTGGGTTATGTCTCTAAAATAAGTACAAGCAAATTTGTAAGGTCACCTTGTCTAATACTAAATTTTCACCCACATGATTCACTAGATATTACTCACGAATGAAATAACCTAGTACAATTCAGCATCAAATTCATGGAAGTGTGATGTAATTGACATTATTTATGAATGAAATGACCTACCTACAATTCAATTACAAACTCATGACTATAAATACTGAATATAGCAACTAACCTCTACTAACAACCGAAACAAACGACAGTAATGCAGCTGAAATCATGAGCAACAGTAGAATTCCGACCTTCCTCCTCCCAACAAACTTGTAAATCCTAGGCAAGATCTTCTCCCTTTCTCGTATTCCGGATAAAGACCTTGTAGCCCTTCGAAGTAGGATTGGTTGAGTTGCCGGAATAGCACCAGCCTGTAGCGGCTGAGGCAATGATCCGTAGCTTCCCGATCGAAGACCAAATGATGCTGCAGCCATCGTCCCTCCCTCCGGAAGGTAGACTCACTCATCTCCCTGGCCTTTTACAAAATCCTATCATCAAATGAATCAGATCTGCAAATCCTCACTTCCTGAAACCAGCAAGATCTACTTGTTCTGAAAATCTCCAAACTTCTCCAGAATATATCTCTTACATGCAATTCTTATCTCCACAAAACGATAACGATTAGTCTCCTTCGTCACAGGTCCAGGTAGGCGATAACAAATGCACAAAAAAAAAAAAAAAAAAAAAAAAAAGGAATAGATTGGGAATGGTGCGAAGGATCTCTTCTCTTCTGATTCTGCAATTGCAATTAGGTTTTCGGCTGCAATCGCTTCAATGAATTCGTGGATTAGGATTCACCGATCGAAACCCTTGCGGTGTTCGAGCGTCGGGCTCGAAGAAGTTGAAAAAAATGAAAGAGGCGAGGAAAACAAACATGAAATAAAGTAGACAAGTCAAGTTAAAATATCAACAAACTTCTAATTAAAAAAAAAAGAAGCAAATTGTTATTTAAAAAACATCAATTTTGTTTTTGAAATTAATTAAAAATATGTGTGAGTGAAACAAAAAAAAAAATCCGATTTGACTTTCTGCATCAGAAATATTTTTGATTTTATATTTTAAGAAAATTCCAATTGCATAATTAGAAGCAAAATTTATGCCGCACAATTATGGTGGATGGTAAAGCACCCAAAAAAAATCGAATACTATGAGTTTGGTTAAGATTATCATAGATAATTTTGATTATCTATTTAAAATTATTCATAATAATTTTATTTGGTTTAAGAGATAAGTGATTTTTCACATCGGTAAATGGAACATACAATTTGATTTTTTTTTATTCCGAGATTAACAAATATTTTTTTTCTAAAATTATCTCTCAAATTTTATCTTAATATAATCAAAACTTTAATTAGTCGATCGCTTGTCGCTCCCATCATTGACCGCCACCTCCGTCGTCGTCGCTGTCATTGTCGTCATCGTCATTGTTATCGACCATCGATCATCGATTGTTGATCACCGCCCGTCACCCATTATCGGTCGCTGGTCGTTAGTCGTCACCCGTCGATTGTCGATTGTCGATCATCGTCACCGCCCACCATCACCTCTGTTATCTGGTGTCGTCGACGATCGTAGTTGTCATCGTCAATACCAATATTAATACCATCATCTTTCAGAGTAAATGAAATTTTAGAATTGAACGAAGGATAATATAGTAAAATATTACATTATATTATACACTAAAATCTTCAAACAAATAAAATTTTATTATATTATTTAGGATTGAAACAAACAATATAAGTTATATTTTATTCTCTATAATTTTAATTATGTGATTATCTGATAACCATATAATCAAAATTATACATGATAATTTGAACCAAATACATATGAGAGCGGTGAACATGTCCTTAATTTATTTATTTGATAGATGAATTAGAAGTAATAATTATTTAATTTTTAAATTAGTCGAATTAGATTTGAGCATCTGAATTATAAAAATTAAATAAAATAATTTAAATAAAAAAAATCCTTTTGTTACAAAATACGATAATACTCATCAATAAAAAATTACTTAATAAAAAAATCTTTGTCCATGGACGCTTTGATTCGATTATAAAAAATTTGAGTTAGAGCTTGAGGTTTAAAATTTTTTAGGATTTAATTAAAGTATATTTTATCAACAACGAAAGATAAAATTGAGATATATATATATTTTTATTTCACTCTTATCTTTAAATAATAAGGATCGATTCTGAACACAACACCATTAAAATTGTGTGTGTTTTGTTGTTCTAGCCATTTGATCCCTAGTCCTCTTGCCTCTTCTCTATTCTTGTGATTTTGTCCCAACCAATCATACGCATATGAAATTTCTTGTCCAGTTTTTTTTTTTTTTTAAAAAAAATAGAACCGTCGTATTAATAGCGCCCTTCGATTGTCTCTTTCGATGGAGAAAATAAATTAGAAATTTAGATGATAAACATAAAAAAAGAGATCGATTGATAATCTAGAGTCATGACCTCTTTAAAAATTGACTCATGTCCACTTAAATCTTGTCCGACTTTCAAGCTCGTTGCATAGTTTGTTTACCTTGCTACCTCATTGCTATCGTTGTGTAACTTGGGACGGCTGACAAAGTCACACTGATAAACTCTTTGAAGCCCAACTCGTTCGATCAGCATCTTTCCTTCTGAACACATTTTTTTAAAATTTGTCAGATTGCAATCTGTCTTGTTTAATTAGATCATAGCCCCAAAGGCCAGACACCTCCCAAACTGCTCACTCGATCGCTAGTTCTCGCTTCGAACTAGACGACTTATTTCAGAGACATTATTAATCTTTTTATTCCGAATTCATCGAGAACCAACAATCTGGATTTTTTAGCATGCGCCTCATTTGCCTCTCCGACAGTAACGCCCAGCTTAATTCCAAACAACTGGATTTAATCCATGAAATTTTAGCTAGGAACCAAAGATTAATCTGTCCTCGTTCCAGGAACATTCAGAAAAATAAAAAATAAAAAATCTTAACATTTCATTTGACTGTTTGTATTGCCACATGAGATTGAATTGATAATGATTCATACGAGAAAAATGATATCACGAGCATCAATTATATGAAATCTAGCATTATTGAATCTTATTCCATATGAAAAAAAATGATTTGCGTGTGCACATTAATCATACTGAACAAATAGATTTCACGAGTTGTCTGATTCCAGCCGGCCAACTGCTATTCCATTAATTTGATTCCGTATTTATAATTTCATTCGATTTCAGGTGCTTTTATCTATTCTTTCCACAAAAAAAAAAAAAAAAGAAAAAAAATGATTGGTCACGAAAGGTGATCTACCTAATTTAAAAAGATTGCTGTGCCTTTAAAAAAAATGCTTCGATTATGTTTTTTTTTTTTCTATCTCCATGTGATACAATAAGATGTTTGGTACAGTGATATATTGAACATCTATTGTGGACACACTGTTTCGAGTGGTGAAGAAAATTCTTTCACTATCTCTTTGGTTACACTCGATTAATTGGCATGTATAATTCTTTGGATTAATTAGTTGACACATCCATAATTGTTTGGATTAGTTGACACATCCTTTTAAGTGTAACCATTATTGGTGTAATTGTCGATGTCCCAACACTTTTTTAGGTAAATTGATTTGCCGTTTTAGATTAATTGTTATCCATGGTTTTGTAATTTTACTATTAATTGATTGTTGGGTTAATTAATCCTTTGAAAATGAACACATCTTTTTAGATAAGTTTTACGGTCGGATGTAAAATTTTAATTCTTTTTCTTTTTATCTTCGAGATGATTTATCTGGCTTAAATGCTCAGTGACCATTTCCCAATGTATAACAAATTTTTAAGGCCCCAGAGGGGGAAAAAAAAAGAACGTCAAGAGTTGAGACTCTTTCCAATCGGATTCTAATTAAAAATCATGTCTCCAGACTCTTTATTTAATTATAATATTTAGCTTAAATCGTAATTTGAAGATTTTAATTTTTGTAATTTAATTAGTATTATGATAAATTTCATTTGGTTTTAACTTTTAAATAATAATGAATATTTGTCCTGGGGGTATGATGCAATGGTAAAAATGAAGAGACATGATATACTAGAGAATACAGTTCGATACTCTATTACAATATTGTTCGGCAATAAATTTAGAAAAAATCTATTTGTGCAGCCCTAGTACCTAGGGGTTTACTCAATGGACGGAGTACAACTTCGACATTGGATCGTCGTTCAGGGATGACACGATTAGATAATCGAGGCTGAAACGTGAAAAAGTTGCAAGCGCTTTCCTAATTTACCTTTGGTGGTCAGTGTGTTGGAGTATTGAGAATACAATCAAAGTTCCGTATTGATAAGATATGAAACAGATCAAGTGTTTATAAGATAAAAAAATATCTTCATTAGTATGAGACCTTTAATTTTGAATAAAGGTCAAAAACAAAACCATAAGAGTTTATATCTAAAATGAATAATATCATACTATTGTGGAGATATGTGGATCTTATAGGCACTAACATGGTGGAGACCGCTTATGTTTCGACCTTACTCGACTCAGCTGTTGGTAAGACTCGGATACTCTCATGTCAATCAAATAATAATAATTATAAATCAAAGATACCGTGATATATCTTTCTTATGATTATCCGAAAATAAATTGATAGGGATGGTAAAACGGTACAGTGTCTTAGAGATCTATGGAATTGGATCAGCTATTTCAAAATTAATAGGACCAAAAACTCGGACCAATAAATAATAATAATAATAATAATAAATATTTATATCTCAAATGTGATAGGATAGCTAGTAAAATACTCGGAAAAGAAATATGAGAATTAATTAGGATTTAAATACTGAATAAGACGAATATCTTAGATATCGATTTGCAGATGTACAGATGTATTTTGGATTCATTTATGATAAGTAAATCAGAGAAAAAAATTATGTGTTTCACGTGTGTCAATAATAGTAAAAAGACAAATAACTCGGTCTAATTTGGGCGTCGATTAAATATTCTACGGTCACAACGTGTTGCAGATGTAAGATTCCTAATTCACTGTCGGGATGGGTTGGTCCATTTTCAAGGTGGAATTTAAAATTCTCATCCGATTTAAAAAAATTTTATTATTCTGATCACATGTTTTTGTCCTAGTTATTTTGGAGAAAAAAAAAATGAAAATGACATCTTTAATTATAGGAGTTATTAAAAGGCACTTTTATTATTATTTTTTTAAAAAAATCGCAACACTTTGCAGCATATTTTCCATCCTAAAATATTTTTATTTTAGTATTATTATAACAAATTATGAAGTACTATTACAATATACAATAGATATATTAAAATAAATTAATTCAATTTAATCGAAAAAATACTATGTATAAAAAACTTTTATAATAATGTTTTTACCAACTCAATTAAAATTATTTAAATATGCTTAAAATCATCTCCATAATTATTAAATAGCTCATATAACCATTGACAATCATTAAAAAGTTTATTATAATTCTCGTACAACTAATAAATAATTTTTATAATAATTTTATTTTTTAAAGTTATATTGATGATACTTAAATTAAGAAAATAATTTATTTTCACGTAAAATTGAATTGGATCCATCGGATGACTCGTTCCATTCCTCTAAATAATTTAAGTAAATTGAATTGAAATTTTATTAATTTATTATTTTAATAATCTAAACGAATCAATATGTATCGATTGCAAATCTAGATAGGTCAACCTTCGACGAATTCGGACTAGATCACATATTGAAAAAAAAAAAACTTCTCTCATATAATTCAATCATTGTCTTTCATGTTTACTAAATATTAATAATCATGCTTTTTGAAATATTTATTTGTAAAAGTTCATTCAATGAGTATAATTATATTAAATCATTAATTTCTACGTTTAAATAGATAGATATTTTTGAATCAATTCTATATAAAATTACAGAATATAATTATATATATATTTTTATTGATTCGTTCATTATAATTTGAAGATAATTTAAATGGATGTCATTTATAGTTATTATGGATTTTTTTTTTATTTTAATTATTTCAAATATTTATTTTTTTATTATGGTATATCCCATCCACTTTATAGATCCATCGTTTCAAATTCTTAACATCTCAATAATTTAAGAGATTTTTTTCATTTTTTTTGTGGCCTATGAACTGATCCGTTTAATTCACAATCTTTTAATTCACAATCTTTTTTGGATTGAAGATTTTTTAGAAGTCAGATCGATTTGCTTTCTTTTCATTGAATATTAAATTTATAATGGATTGATCCATCTCGTCTGTTTAATAACTCTATCTATATGAATGATATCGTTCACCTAATCACTTCAAATGCTCTTCGAGATCGTCTCCATAATGTTAGCGCAGAAGCAGGCTAACGAGTGACGTTGCACTGAGAGACAACGAAGCACCTCATAAAATACGGTAACGCCGCCTCCATACGCTAGTTATTATTTTCAAAAGTCAAAAACCTATTACGATTCATTTTCTTTACGATAATTTGAAAACAGATTGATAGAATCACTAAGTTAATAGATTTCAACTTTTGCATTAGAGATGGGCTCCGTAATAATATAAAAAAAAATGACGATCAGCTTTTAAACGTACCAACATCAAACACAGTTGAAGGTCACACTCCGTCTGGTCTAGGATGGGG